>CM075961.1:137555568-138155568 GCA_038048745.1 Coluber constrictor foxii | reverse complement strand
GAAGACAACAGTCATGCTGATGCTGCTGTTCGTGTTATATCTACTTTGTTTACAGATCCATTTTTTAGTCATTCTTTTTTTCCATCAAAATGCCAGAGAGCTGGCACAAGCTTGCCACATTCCACTAGAGCAAGCTAAGCAAATTGTTTCATCCTGTTCCCAATGCTCTGGGGCATCCCCTTCAGGAGACAGTTAATCCCCGTGGTCTCACCTCTATTCAATTATGGCAAATGGACGTTACCCATGTTCCTTTTTTGGCTCCTTGGAAATATATTCATTTATCTATTGATACCTATTCTGGAGCAATTTGGGCTACCCCTCAATGAGGGGAAACAGCTAATCATGTTATTTCTCATCTTTTTTCAGCCATTACAATTCTGGGCAAGCCATCTTCTTTAAAAACAGATAATGGGCCAGCCTATTCTTCACAGAGTTTTTTGCAATTTTGTATAACCTGGAATATTGTGGTTACTCATGGTTTTCCCTATAATTCCACAGGTCAAGCCACTAATAGGTCATTTAAGCACTGCCTTCATAAACAAATAAAGGAGGGCTCTCGGGTCCCACATTTGTCATGGGTCACACAACAGGTTATAAAAATTTTATTTACTTTGAATCAATTTACTTTTTTGATTTCTTATTCAACCGCTTATCAGAGGCATTTTCAATAAAAAACAAGTTTGCCTCCTCTTCTGGTATATTATCGAGCATTACCAGACAAAACATGGTTAGGACCGGTCCCTTTGATTACTTGGGGGTGTGGCTATGCTGCTGTGCTTACATCTACAGGACCTTTGTGGATTGCAGCATGTTGTGTTCGTCCAGCCAAGAATGTCATGGCACCAACCCCTGAACCCTATCCCAGAGATGGCAAAGGTGACTTTAGAGACAGCATGGCAACCAACTCGATCCCGACATGCCAGTCACCAAGTGACATGGGGAGATGTGAAGAATTTGATCACCAAAGCACAGGCAGTGCTGCAGCAGCAACAAGTGGAACAAACGTCTGAGAATTTGTGCACTGCCATTTTTGCGGTTTTAACAGCCAATTCCTTAGTCATAATTTGTTTGTGTTTGATTGTTAATAACTGTACTTTGGCATCAGCATTATCATATATGGTAGACTTGTAAGAAGATAAAAGCATTTTGGATAAAAATTTGGTGGGTAATGCAGAATATCTTGAAAAAGAGGTTGAAATTTACTCAATTGTTTTTATTGGGTATAGCAACTGATTGTACAGTATTAGAGATGAAATTGATTTTAAATTTAATATCAGCAGCTAGACTGCTGGTAGCACAGTATTGGAAAAGAGACTCTTTGCCTACGATAGAAGAATGGACCTTTAAAGTAATAAATTTAGCTGAAATGGCAAAAATCTCAGCATATTTGAAAGATCATACGCAAGAAAAATATATTTTGGAGTGGAGAAAATGGATTAACCATATTCAGAACAAGTATCAAATGAGAAGACATCAAATTGCGTATGAATGAAAGTAAAGAGATGTTGTGTTAACTATATTGGAGTTAAGGTTTCGGGGGGGGGATTTGTTGATTTGGGGATAGTTAGATTAATTTAGATGATGATTGTTTTTTCTTTTCTAATACCCTGTATTTTGCTCTGGGAAGTCGGGGAAGGGAGGAGGGGGGAAGGGAAAGGGGTGGGGGGATGTTGGGGGAGGGGAATGTTTTTTTATTGTATTTTTGTAAAATTTTTCAATAAAAAAAAAAGAATAAAAATAAAGAGCAAGTCAGCAGCACTTGACCCTTTTGAAATTTTTGATAATTGAGTATCTTTTCTTGAACTGGGTGGCTCCCAGCTTCTTTGAAAAAATAAATGGTTTTGCATTAGTTTCACTTACTTTCTACTGTTCATTCTAAAGCAGGGATGTCAAACTCAGTTTCATTGAGAGCTGCATCAGGGTTGTGTTTGACCTCGGAGGGCCAGGGTCAGGGGTGAAATGCTACCAGTTCAGACTGGTTTAGGAGGACTGGTAGCAGAGATTGGGGCTGGTTCACCGTACCAGTTGCAAATGCTGGCTGGCAACGCCCCCGAATCGGATCACGGCCCTCAGCCCTGCCATGCTTCCCTGCCTTCCATGCGGCCTTCCCATGGCCACCTTGCGAAGGCAGGCAAGCGGAAGGCCATGTGAAAGGCAAGCAAGCATGGCAGGGCTGTGGGAAGAGAGCTAGCAGCCTATTCCCTTCCCAGCATGCCTGCCTTCCACGCTGCCAAACTCATTGTTTGGAGCATCAGATCTAAGGAAACGTCTTCAAACTCTTCAAGATCGACCTGAAGAGTGCCGAGAAGCGAACAACAAAAGTAGCGGCAGCGTGGGTGATGGGACATGTGTGTGTGTGTGTCCCTCCACAGTCCTCCTCTCACAGGCGACAGCCAGGGCTTCGCCACCTCCTCTTTTCCTCAGAGGGGCAGTGTCTGCCTCTAAGTCCTTGCAGAAGGTGGGACACACAACTACACACACACTCCTATCGTCCCCACTGTTGTGTATTGAGTTGGTTCCTGGGTAATCCCTAGTGGGCGTTAACGTAACGTTACTGTTCACGGATTGGTTAGCCATTTGTCAGCTGCCCTATTTAAGAGCTGTCAAGCTGTGTTCTTTTGCTCCCGCCTTTTTAGTGTTGTTCTGTTCCGATGTTAGTTAAAAGTATTAAAGTTACCTCAGGAAAATATGTACGCTGATGTCATTCTTCACCTGCCTGAAAGAATTTAAAATTGGCGACGAAGGATGGGATGTTTCCGATTCTGAGGATGAATAAGGATATGTGAGTTTGGTGTGATTAACAGCATCAGGAAAAAAAAAAAAAAAGGACAGTAAACAGCAGTTCCGAGTGAGTGGAGCGAGTGACTGGAGCAGGGTGAAATGGCGTCCCCACATAGTTTTCCTCCTTTTAATCCAGCAACGGAGTCATGGGATGTTTATATGGCCCGATTTGACTGTTTCCTGATTGCTCACGATTATACTAATTTGTCCAGTGCGCGCAAACGGGCATACTTTTTAAGTTTCTGTGGCACTGAGATGTTTGACACAGCCATGACATTAATGGCACCTGAGTCAATTCATTCTGGGACCTGGGAGGATTTTCTGAAGAAGTTAAAAAACTACTATGCCCCAGCTCCCTCGAGAATAGCCCGCTGTCAGCATTTCTATCACCGGGACCAGGCTCCTGGTGAGACTATAAATCAGTATGTAGCAGCTTTGAGGCGAGCGGCACGGCATTGTGAGTTTGTGAATCTCGAGGATTATCTCCTCGATAGATTTGTGAGCGGAGTGAGGGACCAAGAATTAAAGAAGCGCCTGATAGCCAAACACGACCTGACTTTCCAGATGGCGTTAGATGAGGCGTGTGCTGCCGAACTGGCAGCATTGTCTATAGCTGACTTGCCCCAGGGACACAGCCCACCAAAAGGGGGAGCTGCTGCAGCTGTAAATGAGATTGATTCTCCTGATTCTGAAGCAAATGATGAATCCAGCATATGTCGCCTGAGCGAAGCAAGTAGTAAATCATCTAGGCAGAGGTTCATGGCCAATCGCAAAATGGAGTGTTTGAGTTGTGGGGGAAAACATCAGAGGGACTCTTGTAAATTTAGGAATGCCGTTTGCTACCGTTGCGGCCATCAAGGCCACATTGAGAGAGTATGCAAATCGGGGCAAAGCCAGCCGGCAACCTATTCACCACGGAACAGTGACAGAAGGCAGCCATCTCGGCAGATAAAGAAGCATTTCCAGGACTACAAGGGTTCTGAAGTCCACATGGTAGGGCAGTCCAACGCCTTAATGAGAAAGAAAATTCACCTCAATGTCCAAATTGAAGGCAAATTATGCCAAATGGAGGTGGATACTGGATCTGCCACTTCGCTAGTATCCTGGAGCACAATCAAGCGTTTAGTACCTAAACTGTCCAAAAGGGGATTACATCCTTGCGATCTTCTTTTAAAGGATTATCAAGGTAGCCACATTCCCATCGTCGGCACTAGGAATTTCAGGGTCAAATTTAAAAGTTTCAGTGGCACCTTGCCGTTAGTCATTGTAGACAGCCCTTTGCCCAGCCTTTTGGGCCTTAATTGGTTTGATGCCCTAGGGTTGACTATTAACGGAGTCAACGCCATACGATCATCTGAGCTCGAAGCATTGTGTCAGGAATTCCCCACAGTGTTTGATGGGAAATTGGGCAAATATAATGGGAATCCTGTGTCTTTTAGTCTGGATCCCCAGATATCCCCGAGGAGACTTAAGCCCCGCAGAGTGCCATTCGCATTAAGGCCCAGGGTAGACGCTGAGCTTGACAAACTTATAGAACAAGGCATTTTAGAGCCAGTTGACCACGCCCGGTGGGAGACACCAATTGTAACAGCCATGAAGGCGGACGGGTCCATCCGCATCTGCGCGGATTACCGGGCGACAATAAATCAGGCGTTAACTGCCCATGCTTACCCTGTTCCGGTGGTACAGCATCTCCTCCATTCACTGGGAAACGGATCAGTTTTTGCCAAGCTTGACTTGGCACAGGCTTATCAACAGTTGCCTGTGGATTGCCAGACTGCAGAGGCCCAGACGATCATTACCCACCGTGGGGCTTTTAAGTGTCATCGCCTCCAATTTGGCGTGAGTGTGGCCCCGGGAATTTTCCAGAGCTTGATGGAAAGGTTGCTCCATGGAATTCCCGGGGTCGTCCCATATTTCGATGATGTACTGGTCTCAGCCACCAGCACATCAGAACTAATGAACAGATTACGAACAGTACTGTTGGTCTGTTTTCCTTTCCGCCTACTCTTACACATTAATCCATGTTCCAGGAAAAAACTTAGCTCATGCTGATGCCCTCAGCCGTTGCCCCCTTGACACTTTGCTGTTCGACCCAGTTCCTGTTTCTACTGTGTGTCTGATTGACAATTCACCATTTCCATTAACTGCTAATGACATTGCTAGGGCCTCTGCACGAGACCCGGACATTTCTCAAGTCATTGACTGGGTAAATCGGGGTTGGCCTGAGGGTTCCGTCCATCCTGCATTACAACCTTATGCTGTACGCAAACTGGAATTATCATCCCAAGCGGGTTGTTTGTTGTGGGGTCACCGGGTGGTGGTTCCCCCTCCATTACGAAGGGCTGTTCTGGACACCCTGCATTTAGGCCATCCCGGGATAGTGCGTATGAAAGCTCTGGGAAGGAGTTATCTGTGGTGGCCTAACCTAGATCGGTGCATTGAGGAGCGGGTGGCATCTTGCAAAAGTTGTCAAGAGTCGCGGTCAATGCCATCTAAAGAAAAGGCTAGGGTTTGGGAAGATCCTAGGGGTCCTTGGTCCCGCCTCCATATTGATTTTGCGGGACCTTTTCATGGACAAATGTTCCTTATATTGGTTGATGCTTACTCCAAATGGGTGGAGATTGTATTGATGCGCTCAACCACTTCTGAAGCAGTGATTAGAACCCTGCGCAGGATATTCGCCACTCATGGGTTACCGGACCTTTTAGTCTCGGATAATGGGCCCCAATTAACTTCCTCAGCATTTGAAATCTTTTTAGCTAGTTTGGGTATCCGTCATTGCTTGATCTCTCCATTCCATCCCTCGAGTAATGGTTGTGCTGAACGGGCCATGAGATCAGCCAAAGACGCGCTGGGGAGGATGGGATCCAGGGACTGGAATGAACGGATTGCTGAGTATTTGTTGGTGCAACATTCTACGCCCTGTCAAGCTACAAACCGAAGCCCAGCAGAGCTCCTTATGGGCCGCCGGTTAAGGACCACTCTGGACCGGCTTCACCCACAATACGCCCCTAGCAGTCCTTTAGATTCTGCCCACACACATAGGGCATTCAGGGTGGGAGATACTGTATATGCCCGGAATTATGCAGGGCAGCTTTTATGGTTGCCAGGAAGCATTACGGATGTCACAGGACCCTGTTTGTACAGGGTAGATCTTGGCCACGGCCGTTTGTGGCGCCGCCACAGTGATCAGTTAAGGGCTAGATGGTCTGCAACCGACCCATTCCCAGAGGGAGATGATTTGGTTCCAGGTACAAGATTACGAGGGCAATTGAACCTGAGATCAGAGGAAGGTTGCCAGGTTCAAGGGGGGCAACCAGTAAATGTATATGACAACAGCGGGAATCCGGCACATGTGGAAAGGTCCGTGCAGGAGCCAGCTGAACAAGGTCCGGAGGAGCTCAACATTCCAGCCCCACTGGAGCCAAAGCAAGAAACCAACCTCCGACGGTCTGAACGAGTCAGAAGACAACCAACTTACCTGCAGGACTATCTATGCGCGGTCCAAGGGGAAAGGGGTGTTGTGTATTGAGTTGGTTCCTGGGTAATCCCTAGTGGGCGTTAACGTAACGTTACTGTTCACGGATTGGTTAGCCGTTTGTCAGCTGCCCTATTTAAGAGCTGTCAAGCTGTGTTCTTTTGCTCCCGCCTTTTTAGTGTTGTTCTGTTCCGATGTTAGTTAAAAGTATTAAAGTTACCTCAGGAAAATATGTACGCTGATGTCATTCTTCACCTGCCTGAAAGAATTTAAAACCCACCACCATCCCTACTTTTGCTGTCGGCTTAAAGTCGATTTTGAAGAGCTGGAAGACGTTTCTTTAGATCGCCACCAAACTCATTGTTGGGAGCATCAGCAATCTAAAGAAACATCTTCTTACACCTTCTTCTCCCTGCCCCCCCTCGTTTTCCCATTTCTGTGCCTGGATTCCGCTAATTCACCTTCTCCTCCCCATTCTCCCTCCCCCCATTTTTCCATTTCTGTACCTAGATTCTGCTTCTGCAAGAGAAGACTCTGATGTTTGCTTGGGTGGCGGAGAGAAACTCAAAGCATTGGGAGCTTCAGAAGAGCAGAATGTGCTTCAAAATGTGCAGCTCCTGGCTCTGAGTGATGTCAAGTTGGCCATGCCCACTGGTCACATGCCCACCAACCTACGCCCATCTAGCCACACCCACTGAACCAGTAGCAAACATTTTTACATTTCACGCCTGGCCAGGATGAGTGTGGTCAGCTCAATATCACTAATGTTGGGAGCGCCTGTGGTGGCCCAAGTACTCCACCAGCAAAAATGGAGTTAGGGAGGGCCGCCCTCCTGAACTCCATTTTCACTGGCAGAGGATTGCAGGAGGCCATCGTGGCTGAAAATGGAGCTCAGGAGGGCTCTGTTTTCAATGGCAGAGGCATTGCAGAACAGTATTCCAGAGTGGCCCTGTGGGCCAGATTTAAGCAGCTCGTGGGCCAGATTGGGCCCGTGGGCCTTGAATTTGATACCCCTGTTCTAAAGTTCTAAAGTTATTGAAGTGAATTTTGGCCAGTCATTCTCTCTCAGCCTAACCCATTTCACAGGATTGTTCTTGTGGGGAAAATAGGAGGAAGAAAGTGTGCTGCATATGTTTGATGCTTTGAGTTATTTGCAAAAACAATAAAGACAGGATATTAATAAAAAGAAAGATGTCTGCAAACATAGTTCAATTAAATTTTGATGCAATCACAACAGAAAAGAATCAAATAAATGGATATTTACTTCTGACATCTACAATATATTATTAGTCAATTAAAAATTTTCATAGTTGATCACATGACATTATACTCAAGATAATTCCAAGAGCTCAGCAGGATTTGAGGCTTTGCTCAAAATGATGAAACTAGGTTTGAGATCAATGGTGGTATTCAGGTGGTTCTATCTGATTCAGGCAAACCAGTAGCAACGGTTGTGGGAGGCTCCACCCACACACCTGGACATCATCATGCCCTGTTTTTTATGCACTGCACATGCGTAGAGGTGTTGCACATGTGTCCAAAGAGAGTAAGCACGCTCACATTTGCGAACCAGTAGCAAAGGTAAGTGAATACCACCCCTGGTTGAGACGTCACTGAAAAGCAGAATATGCCCCTTCTTTATAAGAATATATATACAAAAGGGACAGAGCTTTGTATTCTATTGTTTCTTAATAACCCAAACTCAGTTTTACAACAGCTTGCCAATCAAGATTAAAAACCATCTAAGTAAAACTATATTGCAAAAAATTCCAGAACAAAAAGGAAATGGTATTCACAAATGCACTGTGGACGGAGATATAATTAGAAACAGAAATGTAAAAGGCGCTAAGAAATCTAGAGAAATATAAACTCATTAGCTAAAAGATTTGCCTCAAATTTTTTTGCAGAGGCTGCTTTATGGGATGATTGCCTAGAGTGCTATGGAAAGAAGGGACACTGCGTGCAAACTTTTAAACTGCATTTGGCCATTTTCATTAGAAAAACATGAATGTTGTCTTAAAAACAAATTTCATTTATTTAATTTGTACACTAACTCTCAACAGTTCTGGTGTCCCAAGTAAAATGCTACTCCGCATTCAAATAAAACACAATAGGAAAAACAAGAACAAAATATTGATTTTTCTGAGCAGTTTTCTTCCCGTAGGCCCTAGCAAATTGTGCATTTGTGTGATAGGTTGAAAACTGATGAATATTTCTGATGTAGTTGGGATTGTATGGAGGTGCAGCAGCAAGACACACACGTACAGAGAAACCAATCATCATTGTTATTCTGATTGATCCCACTTTCAAAACAGAACACAAAGTGGATACAGAGAAGCCCTAAAACTGGACTCTTTCATTATTCAAGGAAGTAAGGCTGTAGAGATGTGCCTGTAACACAGTGGTGGTAGACTGATCCCATCCATTAGGAGAATATACATACCATCTATGTTATGGTTGATGAAGATTTTATCTTCAGAAAAAATGAAAGAACTATGGTACTTCAATACCAGTATCATTCAGAGTAACTTAAGGTTGCCTTAGGCATGAGCTAAGGGGCAGATGAAGGCAACATCATGACAACATGGTAGAGAAAAGAGATCACAGTATAATGGTAGCTAGTGAAGTTTTACATTGATACATTTACATTTAGTTTGAGGGATTTTTTACAACAAATATTATTTGTGTGTAGGGGAGAGAGGGTTTGATTATTTTTGCAGTCACTCTTTACTGATGAGAAGCCCTTTAAGATTCATAATATACATAATCTAATTTATTTTTGCAAGCATGATTCATGAAATCCTAAAGTAGTTTTAACACTCAAAAATGTATACAAATGTTATTTTTTACCAAACTGAATATAAAGACAAATTTGAATCTACAGAGTCAGACTTTTTTCTACTTAGAAACAGCAAATCAAAAGTAGGAGGGAAGTAATTTAATCTTTACAACAGTGCCTCCTCTGGGCCAAAACATCAGCTAATCTCTATGTGGGCCCAGTTCATTTAGAACACCTGCAGGAAAGGTCAAATTAGCAGTTATGATCAAAGCATCACTCCTTTGCTAGCTATACAGAAGCATATAAAAAGAGGCCTTGGCTTCACATTGTAATCTTTCTTGCGGGCACACCTGATCTCACAGCGGCTAGTTAGTTAACAAATAAGTGGTGTAGGAAATCTTGGAAACAGCTTTGAAATGATCAGGCGGTCAGAATCTGAAGATTTTTTTATTATATCTGATAAAGGCAAGTATTACAGGCTAAGATTAGTTTAAGAAGAGGGAACTAAAAATATGGAAAATGTGGCAGACTTGCAATGTTGTTACTATACAGTTGTCTATTTCAATACAATATTATTGCTACTCATCCCATGGAGTCAGTTTCCTGGTTTGGGTTACCTTGCAGGTCTGACAAGTTGTAACTAAGCCAAGAGGTTAGCCCCATCCTACATTATTAACTTAACATGGCTTGTTTTTAGCTGAACATTTCTCTTGGTAGTCAAATGCCAACTGAATAGTTTCCAGGGATTTTTTTCTATTTAAGTGGGATCAAGGCTCATCTCATTTTCTCCCAAAGGTGGTTTTCCAAACTGGACTATGTTGGTTTGCTCCTTGAAAATGTTTTTCATTCAAGAAGTTTCTTCAGTTCAGAACTGAAGAAGCTTCTTGGATGAGAAGTGATGGGTTGGAAAAAACCAACAAAGTTCAGTTGCCTGGAAAAGCACCTTTGGGACAACCGTAACTTGGGATGACTGAGAACCTCTGTAGGCATCTCGGTTTCTTGGTACTGTACAGAGAAGGTGTTTCTGCCAATGCCTGCAGGAAAGATCCTAATATAGATTTAACCAGACATTGAGAAGCTGGAATTAACTTGAAGGTCTTGGAAATATAATTTTGTTGTTAGTTGCGAAGTTGTGTCTGACCCATCGTGACCCCATGGAAAATGGTCCTCCAGGCTTTCCTGTCCTCTACTATCCCCTGGAGTCCATTTAATCTCCTGCTGGCTGCTTCAGGGATCGTGATGGGTCGAGGACACGACTTCGCGACTAACAACAACAAACTGGAATTGGAAATGATGAAAAGATTGTAGATCGCAGAAAACCTGGGTTTGAACCAAAAAGTAATTGCAATCAGAATATTGAGGTTTGTTTCACACTGGGAAAGATTTCTTTATTTCACACGCTGACTTTATCGACCGGAATAAATACTTTGTAAAAGGGGAAGAAATGCGATATGCTTAACAGTGCTGTTAGAAACGGTAAAAATAGAATGGTGACCGCGGTCCATTTTATCCTAGCTTGTTGTTTGTTACCGGCGAAGCGGCAGCCTACTTCAAAGGGAGAATCTGAGCATGCTCCCTGTTATCCATAACTGAGCCTGTTTCTCATCGTTACAGCTTTGTCGCCCACGCTTCACATTACCTTACAACTTTTCTCTCCCCAAGCATAAACCGTGTTTTGATATAAAACAGTAAATGGCACAACCCAGGACCATCTCGCTCCTTCTTGTCTTACTGTATTTACATTTGTTTCACGTCCGTCTGCAAGGAAAAAGGACCCCAAGTCAGGGCAAAAAAAAAGGTGTAGAGCTTCAAAATCTGCCACCGCGCATGCTCGCTCCTATCTGCCTGGTGAAACTTGATGGGAGCTGTTTGTGAGCCTCGAGCCCAGGAAACCTGCGGAACGAAGATAGTAATAATAATAACCTTGGGCACTTGGAAATACGGCGGAAGCGTGTTGCTTTGACGCGCTGCTGGTAAGGTCTTGTTTTGCTGCGGCGACGTGTTGCTCAGGGCGGAATCACGAGCCTGGTTTGCGATGGTGGGGTTGGGGGTGGGAATTGGATGCCAGCGCACAGGCGCGCGCGCCATGGTAGCGATTGGCAAAAGAGGTGCGCGACATCGGGAGAAACCCTAGTTTAGGTACGTGCGGAGAGAAACCGCGGCCCAGGTGTACGTGGTTTGCTGGACAAGGGTGAAAGCAGCCCGTTTGGTACATAATACAAAAAAAATGGCTGTGCGCTGGGGTGGGAAGTCTGAAAACACCTTGGCGATTTGAGCTTGCGTGCCCCAAGTACCTTGGGGAATAATCCTCAGTGAATGCAACAAGAGTGACTTCTGAGCCATCGCGCAAAAAGGCATCGGAGGAGACATCTGCCATTTTCCTCCTATGATGATTTAATTCTGGAGGCGATGGCTTGGCTTTGAGAAAGGGCCCTTGTTTGATTCCCCGGCTCCTGTTCCTTGAATTGCCTGTCCCAGCAGTCCATCTTAATATTATTTACTTGCAATGCGAGTTACTTGCTCGACTTTAGGGCTGAAAGAAGCTCTGTCATCCGAATAAGTTTTTTTTGTAGCAAAGAAACGACTTACTCCGGGGAAGGGGGGAGCGGGTTTAAGACAGGTTTATATAAGTTCTAATTTTAGTTTATTTAGATATCTGCTGATCTTAGTAGACTGGGTAATGAAATCATGGTTCCTGCAGTCTTCCTTCTCTCTTTTACTGGGTACAATTCCCCAAACCTAAAATTATTTCATAATGATTATAAACCACAAGGGAGTTCTGGGTTTGTGAAGTAGAGTTATAGTGATTGTAGCAGTATTGCTTTCCATTGCTTTTCATTAGTTAAAATGCATAGTTAGGAAGATAATTCAGTCAGAATTTATCTACTTCAATGGCACAAAGAGAAGAAGTCATTTTTAGGTTTTCTCAGTTACTCGGAAGCCTTGTATGTTTCAGATATTTATTTATTATTATTTATTTATTATTAAAATTTATATGCCACCCTTCTCCCATGGACTCAAGACGGCTCACAAGGTTAAAACAACAATAACAAAATTCTAAAAGACGGTGCAATTTAAAACCCCAAGTTAAAAACTCCATAATCTGTCAGGGAATTTGATGAAACAGCCATGTCTTCAGGCCAGCATGGAAAGTGCGGAGATCAGGAGCCGTGTAGAGCTCGGTGGGTAACCCATTCCAGAGGGTTGGTGCAGCCACAGAGAATGCCCTCGACCTGGGGATCGCCAGCCGACATTGTCTGGCCGACGACGGTTGGTGGGTACCCAGAGGAGGGCAGTTCTATGAGAGCGCATAGGTCGGTGGGAGGCTGGTAGAAGGTGGTTCTGCAAGTACCTCGAGCCTATGCCATGAAGGGCTTTATAGGTAAGTACCAGCACCTGAAGCAGATCCGGAAGGCCACTGGCAGCCATTGCAGCTCACGCAAAAGAGGTGTTGCCCAGAAGTAACGGGAGGCTCCCGTAACAATCTGTGCAGCTGCATTCTGGATCAGCTGGAGCCTCAGGGTGCACCCCAAGGGCAGCCCCATGTAGAGGGCATTGCAGTAGTCCAACCTAGAGACAATTAAGCTTGTGTGACTGTGCGAAGGACATCTCTGTCTAGGAAAGGCCATAACTGGTGCACTAGGTGAACCTGTGCAAAAGTCTTCCTTGTCACAGTCATTAGATGATCTGCCAAAGACAGCTGTGAATCAAGGAGGACGCCAAGATTGCAAGCCTTTTCAGAGGGAGTCAACAACTCCCTTCCCATCATAAGAGATGGGGTAGCTAGATCAGGAGATGCCAGTATCCACAGCCACTCAGTCTTGGAGGTGTTGAGTCGGAGTCTGTTCCTGCCCATCCAGACCCGCACTGCCTCCAGGCAGTTCGACATCACGGAAAGGGCATTGTGCTGTTACAGATAGTGAGTTGTGGTGAGTTAGTTACCTTAAGGGTTAAGAGCTGTCTCCTTAAGAGATTGCATTGTGGGAGATGTAGTGACAGATTGCATTATGGGAAATGTAATCCAGGACATGTGACCATATCTGTGTGTCTGATTGACCACTGAGGCTTTCTGCCTGAGTTTTAGAACAAAGGCCTGGCTATATGTTGAATTACCTCAGAAGAGAGAACATGCTTTCTGAACAGGGGGACAAACTATCATCCTTTTACACTAGGAAATGGGACAGATTGTGAAATAAGGATGCATCTCAATATGACTCACCATGATTCACCTTGACTGTAAGTCTGTGTTTGAGGCTACCCTAATAAACGATCTGTATGAAACCTGTTTGCTAGAGCTTATCTGCCTGTTCCCAGTGGAGCCAGAGGCCTGGAAACAGAACAGTAAAAGGATGTAGATTTCCTGACCCCCTCCCTTTCTTTCTCTTGGAACATTGATGGACATTCTGTTTGAGTGAACAAAAGAAACAAAAAAGCATCTCTTCTCTGTGCACAACTTGTAAAAAGACTTTGCATCTAATTGAGACCTTTGCTTAGCCACAAATGTGACAAAACCTGCTTTTCTTCTCTTTGCATCCCAAACTCCATTTGGATTTAACTGAGTAATTTATTATGCTCAGAAGTGAAAGACAGTTCTTGTGCTAGCTAAGCAGATTGCCCTGCTATAAAGGAGGCCCAGGGCTGAATGTTTGAATCACCTTTGCAAAGTTTGTGTGTATATTGCTTTAGAAGTTCACCTCTGCTGTAAAACGAGAAAGGCCTTGTTTGAACACAATGCAATCCAAGCCACATGGCCTTCATGGAGATTGAATTTGCATGATACAAATTGCTTTTCCAGCCTGGCCACTCAATGTGCATTTGAAAAGAAACAATCTAACCACAGTGCATGCTCTTGCTTGAATAAAATACTGGAAAGCTAAATCCCCTTTACAGGGCAAGCAACTAAAGCCCAAAGGAACCCAAGTTGAGGAAAGCCTCTTAGGGTCTCCAAAGCCGACAGTTGCTTTGCAGCTCTATAGAAAGGAACACGCTGAAACCAGTTTAACCCAAGCATTAGTTAGGTAACAGCACCCTAGTGGCCAACGGTGTACTGCATCAACCACCTCCAGAAGGCAAACTGCAACTACATCTCCTAGAGTTTGCAATGCACCCAGTGGTCAACCGGCAAACTGCAACGACGTCTCCTAGATTTTGCAACACACCCCAGTGGTCATCCGCCAAACTGCAGTGACATCTTTTAAAGTTTGCAGGAAATTCCCTGAGTTTTCCCAGTCATGGCTGATACCTCCAATGTCTCAGCAGAGTTGAACCTCCCAGCTAATCTTGACACGCCTGAAGCATCGGATGCCGTGGAGTCTTGTCCAATCAGGGCAGAAGCTTGTGATTCATCAGGAATGATGATCCTTCCCTCACCCAACCTCGACACAATCCCAGAAGTAGATGTCCAAAATTCAAAAGAGGCTGAAGCACATCAGAGAACCTATGATCTCAGGCAGCATAGGAAGCTCACTGATGTTATGCAGTCAAGCTTGAGGAAAGATTGGGCCAAGCATTATCTTCGCAACAAAATGTATTGGGAGAAGTTGCAACAGATCTACAACAGGCCCCTGGATGAGCTTTCACACAACTGCATCCACACGTTGGCGAATGAAATGGAGGAACTTTATAAACAACGGAAGAATTCTGAAAGCCATCTTGCCAACATCCAGCAACAGCTAGAAGACCCAGAACTCATGGGGGATATGCAACGCTTAGAGATGTTGAGTGCCGAATGTGGGAAAATATTTCAAGGTTGTAAGGACTCCTTCCACACGGCACTCCAGGCAAAAAGCACATCAAGGGAGAAAGCCTCCTCAACTCATCACTCACACGTGTCATCGGTCACAAGTGGTTCCCCCTTACAAGTCATCCTGGTCTCGGCGGGGTAGCAGCGTCTCACAACAATCTTCTGCCTCAGATCCTTCCATCCTTCCAAAGCATCTTCCTGTCCCAACCAGTCTTCCAGAGCCTCCTGAGCAAGGAGTCTCGTTGCCTGGGCTGCAGAGGCACGAGCCGAGGCTGCAGTGACCAAAGCAACCTTGAGCGTTGCAAAGGAGGAACAATTGCTGAAGGAAAAAATGGCCAGACAACAGGAAGAAATAGCCAAAGCTCAGGCCAGACAACAGGAAGAAATGGCCAAACTAGACTATTTGAAGTATGAAAGGGAGACACTGGGAAAGGTAGCACTGACTGAAGCTTTAGAGGCGGAGGCTGAACGTGCTTCACTCAACTTCAATCCTGGACAGTTAGAGGAGGAGGACTCAAATGAGTGTGTCAAAGCCTATGTTGAGGGCCAGAACTCCCCACAGCAGGGACAAGGAGGAAAACCTCACTCACCGGCTCTACGAACTACTCAGACACCAGATATCATACGATTTAGATCACAAGACTCCTTTGAAAGTGCACAACCTACCCCAACAAACGAAGACATGCGGGGCAACCAGAGTACTCCTTCAGCAGCAGTGAAGGTGTCTCAGGATGCAAGCATGCAAACAACCGTGATACACCATCTCAGAGTGGAGGCTAAGGAGTACCGGGCATTCCGAGAGCAGACGTCCAGCCCAATGGAAGTACTCCATTTGCCTCCCAGGAAAAAGACCTATCATCACCTGTGGCATGGAAAGACGAAATTGTCTGTAAATACTCTTATAGGGAACTACTAGCTAGTGTTGGCAGTTAATCCCGCCCTAGCCAACGTTGTAGGGCGCACCTTGCCACTACCCCAATCGTATAAGTCTCCTGAAGTCCAAAACTTGGTCCATCCTGGAGAAGGATGGACCTGGCACATAGGGGAGTGCACAAGTTCTCCGACAAGTCAGGCATAGATTATATGCTATGGAAGCTTCTTTTTGTAAATGCCATTAAAGGCGAACGATTGGAGCCAGATGAGGAACTCGGTCTTATGATCACATGGCTAGGCCCACAATCAATACAAGCAGTAAAGGAGGTCTACTCATCAAAAATGTACGAGCCAGTGGAAGCCCTCAGGTATCATGGGAAACACTTGATGAGCGGTATGGGGCACCTACGATGACAGAATCCTCATTCCTAGAGCAGGTCAACAACTTCCCTGCATGGACCTCAGTAACGCTCAAGAACTATGACACTTCTCTGGTCTTCTTACACAGTTGCGGTCAGCACAAATGGATGCCACCCTGCGGGGACTTAGCTGTCTCGACCTGTATAAGACACAGAGGTCTATTGTTAAAAAACTACCAACGAAACTGATTGATGCATGGATCGACCTAGCTGATAATTACAGGGCAAAGAACCTTGGCAGAGAACCACCCTTCTCCATCCTTCAAGAATTTGTTTCCCAAATGTCGAAGAAGTACAATGATCCACGAAATAAAGACCTTACAATACAAAGGACCCCACCAGCAGAAAAACCAACCAAAGCCTTGGTCCAATCAAGAGCCCAGTGCAGGCCACAAGATAAACAGCCTCTGTGTCAGTGTATAGCACAGAGATCGTTCCCCTGTCAACGAGGAACTCCAATGTAAAGCCATCTAAGAGTGCTCTACATCGACCTTAGAAAGCAAAGGAAGAACCCGTCTGTCCACTGCACAAGACCTTGCACACTCTGAATAAGTGCAGAGAATTCCAAAAGAAGTCCCTGGACAAAAGAAAGGCATTGATCAGGGAGTACAAAGTCTGCTTCAAATGCTGTGAGTCTACAGACCACATAGCCAAAGCTTGCACAGTTAAGGTGCTATGTTATCTATGCAAAAGTGACCAGCACCCAACCACGCTGCATCTAGAGCGTGAGTCGATACCATAGCCGACTTCTACTCCACAGTCGACTTCCACCTCTCTTATGACTAACAAATCTCAGAATGACAATGAAACGCACCCAGTAACAAGTGTAAACTGCACTTCAATATGCAGAGACTCACCGTAACCTCGTTCATGCCACCCGATGTGTCTAGCTAAAGTCTATCCAGCTGGACGCCCAGAAGAAGCAGTGAAAACGTATGTGGTAGTGGACATGCAGCGCAACCAATTGTTGGCCAAATCAGCTTTCTTCAACCGCTTTGACATTCAATCCAAAGAAACACTTCACAATGTTGACATGTATGGGGGTACAGTGCATGGCGGGGAGGAAAGCTACCAAATTCTGCATAGAATCAATAGATGGGAGTGCTAAATTCACATTGCCACCACGGCTAGAATGTGATGCTTTACCAAACCACTACAGTCAAATTGCTACACCAGAGGTAGTAAGCAATATACCTCACCTGAGACACATGGCTAATCTCTTCCCTGCCCTAGATCCTGAAGCCGAAATCCTGCTCTCGTTGAGTGCAGATGCCCCCGAAGCATTCCCTCTCCAAGCAGTGGCCAAAGGCCCAGTTGGCTCTCCATGTGCTCTCAAGACAGAACTTGGATGGGCCATCATGGGACCTGTTTGTATCGACCGGCTACAAGATCCCCCTGACTTCTACCAAGTAGGTCTAGACCACCGACCTGGAACTGCTGCGAAGTCTTTGAAGATTGAACCTCAAGTTTTCCATGAATTGTGTCTACCTCACTGTTTGCATTGCTTGATGATATAATCTTATTTACTTTAGTCACTTAGCTAGTTACATTACATTGTTTTCTGCTATGCCTTTGTTTATCTTATTTAAGTAGTTAGTGAGGAGTGGAATTTATAATTCCAGGTGGGGGGTGTGCTGTTACAGATAGTGAGTTGTGGTGAGTTAATTACTTTAAGGATTAAGAGCTGTCTCCTTAAGAAATTGCATTGTGGGAGATGTAGTGACAGATTGCATTATGGGAAATGTAATCCAGATATGTGACCATATCTGTGTGTCTGATTGACCACTGAGGCCTTCTGCCTGAGTTTTAGAACAAAGGCCTGGCTATATGTTGAATTACCTCAGAAGAGAGAACATGCTTTCTGAACAGAGGGACAAACTATCATCCTTTTACACTAGGAAATGGGACAGATTATGAAATAAGGATGCATCTCAACATGACTCACCATGATTCACCTTGACTATAAGTCTGTGTTTGAGGATACCCTAATAAACGATCTGTATGAAACCTGTTTGCTAGAGTTTATCTGCCTGTTCCCAGTGGAGCCAGAGGCCTGGAAACAGAACAGGCATCCCTGGGTTGATTCGGGGTGGAGATGTACAGTTGGATATCATCAGCGTATTGATGATAACCCACCCTGAAACTACGAATGATCTCACCCAGATGTTGAAATGCAGGGGGAGAGAAACGACCCCTGTGGCATCCCACAGATGAGGGGTCTTGGGGAGGATCTCTGACCCCCTGCCCAAACAAACTGCGTACAGCCCGAGAGGTAGAAGGCGAACCACTGTAAAACAGTGCCCCCTACTCCCAACCCCCGGAGCCGTCATAGTAAGATACCATGGTCGATGGTATCAAACATGCTGAAAGGTCAAGTAGCAGCATAATGGAGGAACAACCCCCATCCCAGGCCCACCAGAAATCATTCTCTAGGGTGACCAATGCTGTTTCCGTGCTGTGGCTGCACCTGAAACCCGATTGGTACGGGTCTAGGTTTCCTCCTGGAATCGTGGAAGTTGGTAAGCCACCACGGCCTCAACAACCTTCGCTACAAGTGAAGGTTGGAGACGGGATGAAAATTATTTAAGGAGGCCAGATCCAGTGTTGGCTTCTTGAGAAGGGGACATACTACCACTTCCTTCAGGACAGCAGGGAAGACCCCATCCCTCAGAGAAGCATTGGTAATCGCCTGGATCCCATCTCCGGTCCCCTGTCTGGCTGCCACAAGCAGCCAGGAGGGACATGGGTCCAAAAAACATGTGGAGGCTCCCAGTCTACCCACAATCCTGTCCACTTCATCTATGGAAACAGGGTCAAACTCAACCCAGATGTCACCTTCAAGACTTGCTCCCATTTCCTCGTCAGATTCTGCCCAGTCAGTCTAACCCCATCCAGATCTGAGCAACTTTGTCTTGCAGAAATTGTACAAAATCTCTGTACTGCCTTGCAAAGGGTCCTCCCTCACTCCCTGATTGAGGAGAGAGCAGGTCACTTGAAACAAGGCTGCTGGGCGATTTTCTGCAGACGCAATGAGAGCGGCGAAATAGTCCCGTTTCGCCGCTTCCATCGCCACAAGATAAGACCTAATGTGGGTTCTTAGCTGTGTTCGATCAGATTCAGAATGGGAAGATCTCCAACGGCCCTCTAGATGTCTCTTCTGACGATTCATCTCCCGCAGCTCCATGGAAAACCACGAGGCAAACTGGGATCCCTGTCGGCAGAGAGGCCGCAAAGGGGCGATTCGATCCAGAGCCCCAGTGGCAGCCCATTTCCAGCCATCCACCAAGATCTCTGGTGAATCGCGGGAAAGGTCAGTGACAAATGTCCCAAGCTCAGGAACCTGTCAGGCTCCATCAGGTGCCTGGGGTGGAAACAACGAGTCGATTCTGCCTCCCAACAGTGTGGGTTGGCAGATGGAAAGTCTAGCTTAAGGATGGAATGGTCAGTCCATGAGAGGAGTTGGGTGGAAAATTCATCTTTACCCCGAGCATTTATCCACTGCCCAGAGATAAAAATCAGGTCAAGTGTGTGTCCACCCCTGTAGGTTGGGCCCTGTACAACTTGAGTCAGGTCCATGACCATCATGGAAGCCATGAACTCCCGAACCAACTCCGATGTCTCACCGGCTGACAGGAGGTTAAAATCTCCCATAACTATCAGGTTGGGGAGCTCAACCATCAGTTCGGCTATGACTTTGAGCAGTGCGGGCAGGACTGAAGACACATACATACCTGGGAGACAGGTACGTAATCAACAGAGCCGACTGTATTCCAGGGTCCCATTTCAATAGGAGTGATTCACACCCGCCTATCTGAGGGACAGTGACCTCCCTAGGTCTAAGACCTTCCCTAATAACAGCCGTCACCCCACCACCCCTCCCGTGGAGTCGAGGCTGGTGTAGTACACAAAAACCAGGTGGGCATAGATCAGAGAGAGAAATCCCTCCGGGCCCAACCAGGTCTCCATACAATCAAGATATGATCTTGATTGTATGGCTTTATTTCCTTGTGTTAACTTTTTATATTTTCATAGCTAAGGCATACTTTGAAATGACCTTTGGTTCAGAAGTGATCACTGCACTGCCCTTCCCTTGCTTCTTTAAGTCAAAGTTAGTGCTTTCCCCTCAGAACTTAAAAAGTAGAAGGAAAAAAATCCTCAGCCATTGCAAGACATCAGGAAATAATGTTTTTCTGCTTACTTAGTTCTGAATGTACTTTGGCTGCACATTTACTTCATACATCAATGTGGACAATGTCATTATCTCCTAGTAGTTGATGGCTGGAAAGAGGAAAGGAAGGGACAAGAAGAAAAAAAAACTTTTGCTGCTAGAGTGCAAACCTACCTCCCCAGTTTTGAAAGAAAGATGGATTGGTTATATCCGTGATGGCGAACCTATGGCACTCGTGCCACAGGTGGCACACAGAGCCATATCTGTGAGCACGTGAGTGTTGTCCTAGGTCAGCTCCAGCACATATGCCAGCTGACTTTTGGGCCTTCCAGGCCCACCAGAAGTCAAGAAACTGGCTGTTTCCAGCCTCCAGAGGGCCTCTGGGGAGATGAGGAAGGCCGTTTTAACCGTCCTCAGGCTCCAAGAAAGCCTCTGGAGCCTGGGGAGGGCAAAAAACAGGCCTACTGGGCCCACTGGTAATCTTTTTGCCATTGTGTGCCAAAAGCGGGGGAAGAACGGGGGGGGGGTGTCGCGTGCACATGCACAGAGTGCGGGATGCAGAGGGCATTGAATTATGGGTATGGGCACACACGAGCAACCCCGCCCCCCGCACTCCCCCCCGCTTTTGGCACATGACAGCAAAAAGGTTTACCATCACTGGGTTATATATGAGTGGGTAGTGCATATGGTCTCCTCCCCTTTTTAAGAAGAGTACCATTTCCCAAGGCTTAGATAATGTAGGTTGTCTGAACCTGGTAGTCTGTGTGGGCATTGAGAATTAGGATCTTTCCATACCTTAATCTGCATTTGAAGGTGATATTATAAGGCTGAGCCTCCACAGATGGCATGATAACCTTATTTTATTTTAGTAGTTAGAGGCCACCCAATTCTGATGATTCCTGGTGATTCTTAATTTAAAAATTAAGAACAATATTAAAAAGAAAAAAATTATAAGCAATTTTAAGGCAAACATATAAAGAAAATAGCCCAACACTCAAGATTGTTGGAGGAGGTGAAGACATAGGAAGAAGTGTTAGGCATGTTCACTACCTTGAGTTATTTATAAACATAGTAAAGATACGATATAAAATAACACAATAAAAGCTGGAAAGGGCGGGGACCGCTGTCCTCCAGCATAGAAAATATGTTATCAATCTTCAGTACTTGGGTTTTAGAGATCACAATCAACTGTAACGTTGCTTTCATTTTGATTAGCATGCAGTAGGGATCTAGCAGTTCTCTGGATTCACACTTTTGTGTTGCAACACAAAGCAATTTGTTTGGTTTCTGTTGACAGTATTGTGTGAACCCAATTATAGTGATTTATTAAACATGGTTTGTGGCAAATGATGACAGTTTATTTAGTAAAATATATTAAAGGAAATTATGGCATAGCCCTTCCTTTTATAGGGTTATTGAATGTTTTGTTCTATGAACTACCACTGGATAGCATGTATGCTGTTAAAATAAATCCATACAATGTAAAATACAGTCCTTAGGATGATTATTCGGAAGAATTCCATGCATTATTTAGTATAATGCATGGGATTTTAAACTAGTTTTTTGAAACTAAACTTGTATCACTGGTAATTGATACCAGAATAAATAGACCAGGTAAAAATATAGGAGAGTAGCATCAATAACAATTTACCACAATAGATAGGGATATTTGTTTTCTCTACCAACTGCGTATCTTATATGCACTTATTTTTAGAGGACATAGTTTTGAGTGACTAATGCCTAGGATTGTGCTGTCTAATCTTATAGCATTACTCTATGAAATTGTGATCCTATGAGGGAAAGTAAACTAATTTCCTATTACAGCTGAAGCAGTATAAAGCAAACTTCTATCTAGAATTATGAATCCTTGGAACAAGTCAAGTCTGTGGCTTCCATAGCCAAACCTTTGATGCCAATAAATATCTTTAATATAGTACTTGTATATTGGTGTTCTTGAATACCTAAATATAGTATAAGTGTAATATAAATTACTCACACGATATATACACTTCATAAATAAATAAAACTGGCTGCTTCAGCCTTGTGCAAAGTCTTTAGTAATTTGTTGTTGTTGTTCTTTATTAGGTGAATCTGAGGAAGACTCCAGCCCAAGCAGGCTCTTGAGATCAGTAGCTATAGGTGAGATATTCTGGGTAAAAAGGGAACAAAGAAATAAATGCAGGGTATACGTGAAAATTTGAAGCTCATGATTTTGTGGGCTAACATCCGTCTAATGCCATAAATGTATTGTTCACTTCCTTTAATGCCACTAGATTGTCTTGTAGGGAAAACACGCTGAGAAAAGTACAAAATTTCAGGTTATTATAAGTAATAAATACTAGGTTTGTCATGTCATAATTCTTTCCTGCTTAGTTCTTTCTTGAGTGCTATTTCGGAGCAGACTATATCATTTTTCATACCATACAAATAACTTTGAAGGAGCTTTTCTAAGTCAAACAGATAACTTGTATTTAGGCCCGTATGAAATCTCTTAATGCTCATATATATACTCAGACTTTTATTTGTTTGTTTGTTTGTTTGTTTATATTTCTATACTGCCCATCTCCCGAAGGACTCAGGGTGGTGCACAGCCAAGGTAAAAACACAAAACACACAAACATCATAAATTTAAAATTTAAAATTATTAAACAATTTGGCCCAATTAAATTTAAAAACCCAGAATTAAAATACCTAATGAAAATTCATTTAAATGGTCAGCCCCGCCTGTTGGAACAGCAGGGTCCTGAGGGCATGGCGAAAGGCACAAAGGTCGGGGATCTTGCGTATCTCCGGGAGGAATTCATTCCAAAGGGCAGGAGCTCTCACAGAGAAGGCCCTCCCCCTGGGGGTCGCCAGTCAACATAATTTGACCAACAGCACCCTGAGGAGTCCCTCTCTGTGAGAGTGAACTGTCCGGTGGGAGGCTATCGGTGGCAGAAGGCGGTCTCATAGATATTAAAAATGTCTGCCTACTTCTATAGGAGATTTGGGAATTGTGTAACCTTGAAATTTGCACTACTAGTGAAGAATTGAGTTAATGTCAGTTAATGTTTCTGTGAAAGATTGCCAGATAGTGATAATCACTTTTTAATTTGAAGTATTTTTGAAATATAAACTATTTTTGTCAGTAGAGCTACAGGAAACAATTCCAGTTGCCTAAAAATGCATGCTTGACACTATTGTGAACCACGATTGATTCACAATATTTTCTGGAACCTGAGAATGGAGAATTCATTATGAGAAAAATGGTGATTAATTTATTTGAGACATAACTCCAGAAACACAGGTAGACCACAGTAGAGAGTTGTATTTTAATTGTGATGGCTTCTTCATTTTATTATGTTCTATTTTTGGTTACTAATGACAGATACTGCAGAGGTGCACCTGAAATTTAAAGAGTTCTCATTTGGAAATCCACCATAAATTAATACTCTTTTTTTCAACTGTGTACTTAGGATTTCAGACTTCGTTGCAGCTTATAACTACATAATTAGTTATTTGTTGTTGCTGTTAAATGTATTTAAAACACGTTTGAAAATATAGAAGCAAACATAGCCCAAGTTGAGCAAATGATTTTTGATAAAGTTGTGTTCTTTACAAGGGAATAGTTTTGCAATCCCAGGAATATTTCAAATAAATAGATTTTATGAGGTCTGTCATAATTTTGAACCTAACCAGCTGTAAATCATAGGCTACCTGTGTAGAAAACTTGTATTTGTTTGTTTGTTTGTATTGTTTTATGAACAGTACTTAATAACATGCCTACAACAGTGAAAAAAATTATATCATAGAAAATAGCAATAGCACTTAGACTTACCGTATTTTTCAGAGTATAAGATGCACCTTTTTACCCCCCAAAAGGAGGTGAAAATTTAGGTGCGTCTTATACACCGAATGTAGCCCTTGGTCACCCAGTGGCCTCCACCCTTTGGTCTCTGTCTCCCAGCAGTTACCTCCTTGCAAGCAAATAGCAAGAAAAAACAGCCCCATTCAGCTTCAGTATAGGCTAATTAGCACAAATTGATTAGATCAGCCTCCTGACTCTCAGCTGATTTGCTCTCAGTTGTTTTGCGCAGGCTTTTTTGCAAGCTCTTGTTTTGCAAGCTCTTTGCTTGCTGCAGAGTGCTGGATAAGTTTTTTTTTCCCCCTAGCTGAAATGAAACTGAAAGTAAAGCAGGCTCTGCTGCAACATGACAAAATGAGGCAGGGAGAGAGATTTCTTTTTCTTTTTGCTCACCAAAAAGGATAGGTGCAAACAATGGGAAATTTAGCGCAAAAAGGAGAGTTCAAGATTTTAAAACACAAAAGGAAAAAAGGTCTATTTAACTAGGGAATTGTAATAATTGAGATGCTATTAATTGTATATTGTGTTGAAAGTAGAAATGATTAAGTTATGGTTTGGAGGAATATATGGGGAAAATTATTTGGTTTATTATTATTGGTAAATATAATTAATTGATCTGTAAGAAATTGGATTGCATGGAAATAATTGGAATATTCATGTTTATATTGATTAATATACAAAAAAGATAGTTATATAACTGATTGATTTATATTAAAATGTTGAATTTGTATTAAACAACTGTAATATTATATAATTAACCAATGTGAGGATGGATATAAAAATAGATGACAATGGGAAGGGGTATAATATAGAATAGAAGGGAAAAATTGAATTTGATTAAGATTAGAGATGAGGATGAAGGGTAATATTGGTTTTTTAAAAAAAAAGATGAGGAATAAATATGGCAAAAAGGAAATACAGATATTGTAAATGTAATTGAAATGACTAAATACTGTTTAAATTTGTGAACCAGCCAAATACTCTGTTCAAAGAAAATACATTGTACGTTTGTATGTGTGCTTGTCTAAAAAATAAAAAAAACTTTTAAAAAACAAGCCTAAAAGGTAGGTGTGTCTTATACTCCGAAAAATATGATATATATCGTTTCACAATGCTTTACAGTTCTCTCTAAGTGGTTTTTAGAGTCAGCATATTGCCCGCAACAATTTGGGTCCTCATTTTACCCACCTTGGAAGGCTGAGCCTTGTGATATTTGAACTGCCAAATTGCAGGCTGCTGGCAGTCAGCAGAAGTAGCCTGTAGTACTGCACGCTAATCATTGCGCCGCTGCAATTCATGGTATTATTTATAAATTTGCTTGGTCACAACCTGTTGCAATTTCACAAATGAGTCTGAACTTTTTAATTTGTTTTTGACTTGGTGGAAATTCTCTTTCTGCAAGAGTTGTCAAAAATTCTATCAATATTTATCAAAATAAATCCTGCTGCAATAAATGGATTTAAAGTCTAGGGTTTGCTTTTATTAATTTTTTTCTGTCAACAGACATGGGGAAATCCCTTTCCATGCCTTTATCTAGTTTGAAAGATGATGGAGCTTCAACGTCTGATAACATGAAAAATGGATTAATGCACTCAGACTCTCATAGTGAAGATGGAAAAAATGGAGATGTATCACAGTTTCCATATGTCGAATTTACAGGACGAGATAGTGTCACATGTCCCACTTGTCAGGGCACTGGGAGAATACCACGTGGTACGTATAAAGTCGGAAGCAATTTCTGTGATGGCTATAGATTTAATACATCTTGCTTTCATTTGCAAGTCTTTATATTGCTTTTTTAAGCTAGCCTGTCTTTGTATATAATAAAATTAGTATAAAATTTACAGTTTAATTTCCTTAGATTTGTTTTTGCTTTTTTTATTTTGTATTCTATGGTACAAACAATATAAAATCACAAGTTATACAATCACATTCATTATAAAATCTACAGATAATATAACTATTTTAGAAAATTAAAATATTCCAGAAGATTTCAGTTTTAGTATTAGTTTTTACTGAGCACGAACTTGATTGACTTTAGAACCTGAATTTGGCTTATTTCTATGTACATAATTCTTAGTCAGCTATACTAGAACAAAAAGCAGAAATAAAATAGAAATTACCTTTTACATTCAGAGTTGCTTTAAACATATTCTCTGCTTAATCTGTAGTCTATTGTTTTGTGCAGTAATGAAACCAGCAACTGAAGTGTTAAGCAACATATTAGTTAAGTAAGACATGTGATTGCTACTTGCAATTTTATGCTAGCTTCTCCATTGACTCTGCTTGTTGGAAGCCAGTGGTGAAATGCCCAAATGGCGATCACATGATCATAGAATACTATAATGATCATAAAGTTACTTTTTCAGCACCATCATAACATCTAATGTTACTAAACAGAATCATTGTTAAGTATAGTTAGTATATTAATGTGTACTAACCTCTGTATAATATGCCTCCATATAAATTAACAAGAACTTTCAGTGATTATCAAAATTACAGTATTTTAGTGGTGCCGAAAAAGGGTGTAGTTGTTGAGCAAACCTTTGCAAGGCAGTGATTTAGAAGATGAAATTTCATAGCTTGTTATTTAAAAAAAACTGTTTCTCCTAAAATATTTTATGTGACAGTTTCTTTTAAAATATCTGCCTTCTGATTACTGTTTTTGAAAAAACATTGTTTTTTTAATTTAGTCTATGGTAGATGTGTATGTTATGCAGACCTTTGTTACAGAAATTTCAGCTTCATCAGCATATCATGTGGCATGTTTTACTGGCTTTATAACAGCAGCAATTGGGTGTAGAAATGACAGGATGCTGGATTATATTCCAGGACAGGAAAATCAGCTTGTTGCCCTGATTCCCTATAGTGATCAGAGACTGAGGCCAAGAAGAACGTAAGTTACAATAGTAATGACTGTATGTGATATTGGTAAATTCCTTTAAAGCTAAGCTTTGACTAAACAAATCTATCAGAAGGTTTAAATTAATACTTTTATACTTGCTTCTTAGCCTTAGAAAATATTGCTCTGTACTAATAATTAAAATGCTTTGTGTTAACACAGCCTACCAAACGGGTTGGGCTGCATTGCTTGAGCTGCTGATGCTTGTTATTAGCAGAAAGTCCTATTAGATTTGGAGCTTTGCCATCTTGCACTGATTTGGTTTGAGGTGGAAGGGTTACCATGGGTTACAGCATTCTAGAATTCCACCTTTTCTATCTTTGTTAATCCATACTCATGCCTTCATTCTACAAATATTAAAAACCAAGAGATTGCTGGGAAAATCGTAGATGCTGTAGGGAAAGAATGCACTATGTTAATATTGATTGTGCCTGCTTATTGCTTTTTGCCTTGGCAACTTTGCTTTGTTCTTATTAATTCCCTGGAGATTAGGCAGAATGAGGAATGCATGCATGCCCATGTATATATGTCTGCAGGCAGATTTCAAAAAATTGCAATTAATCTTAGAATGAGCACTGGAAATACATACTGATTGGAGCATGTCCAACAACTAAAAATTCATGCAATGGAAAGGAACGGTATAAAGATAACACTGAAACTTTAAAAGAGCCTCCTTTCTTTCTGCAGAAAACTTTATGTGACTGCTTCTGTAATCGGATGCTTACTACTTTCTGGACTGGCAGTATTTTTCTTATTTCCTCGATCTGTCGATGTACAATATGCTGGAGTCAAATCAGTATATGTCGATTATGAAGCACAGAGACGCATAATATACTTAAATATTACGGTAAGTTCTTAGCTTTCATTTTCTTCAATGGTTGATAATTTATATTGATGTTTAAGATTGTGTTAAAGCATCATTTAATCTAGAGTCCTGAATTACTTCTTTTGCAGAACACATTGAACATAACCAATAACAATTATTATTCTGTTGAAGTTGATAACATTACTGCCCAAGTACAGTTTGCAAAGACGGTGATTGGAAAGGCACGAGTGAACAATAATACCCACATTGGACCACTGGATATGAAACAGGTAAGAATTACTGGGAATATTACAGCATATCACAATTACAGATTGTTTACAGATAGTAAACTACAACAATTAGGATTCAAAGTTTCCATTGCTAAGTGACATGATTGTAAAGTGTGATGTCATGCATTGCTTAGTGCCAGCAATTCCAGCACTGTCCAGTTACCATCATTAAACATGGTCATTAAGCAAGGACATCACATAGTTGCCATTTGCAGAAATACTGCCAGCTTTCCCATTGACTTTGCATGTAGGAAGCCAGCAAATAAAGGGGCAAATGATGATTGGGGCATTGTAATAACTTAATCGTGATCCAGCCATCTAGATTGCAGTTGTGACTGTGTGAATGCTGTTCCCCCCAGAAATCTGAAGACAGATCATATATTCCATTAGTTCAATGCCATCGTGAGTTTGAATGGTTGCTGAATGAGTGGTTATTAAGCAAGGATCACATGTAATTGATAGCAGTTTTCTAGATATTTATGTTCTGCTTCTGTTCTTGTTTTTCCTTTCAGATTGATTATATGGTACCCACTGTAATACAAGATGAAATGAGTTACATGTAGTAAGTATCCTGCTTTCAGTTTCAATGTATGTTTTAATATTGTAAACTATCCAGAGTTATCTTGCAGTAAAATGAGCAGCCAATAAATTTAATATATAAAATATGGGTACAAGATGAGAATATCACACCAAACACCTCTTTTTTGAATAAAAGGATTGCAGTAGACTAAATACTACTTTCTTATCATTCTTGGTTCTGTGTGCCCCTAAAGGATTCAGGTTCTGGCTACTAGAATTGCATTGAAATGCTGTATTGATGTTTGAAAGATTGGGATTGATATAGTACAGATAATTTTTTAAAAAAATGTTTCTCACTTTTTTTGGGGGGGGGGAGGAGGAAGGACATAGGTAGAACCCTAATCTTTAGTTAATGAATAAGTTTGTTTTCCCTCTTTAATGCGCCTGCAAGGAACCTGTTTTGTGTTTTGGATTTTTTGTAATAATAAATGCAGGTTAGGATTGTGTCTTAATCTGGTCAATGTAATTTAGACAACAGTATTAGATATGGATTATTGAAACAGATCATCTTTCAAACTGTTGCAGTTGGGTTGCTTCGCTAAACAGTTAATCACATTGGCCTTTTGGGTAAGATCAAGTGTGTGTATATGTATAGATTTAAGGAAGTTCATTTGAAATTGATTTCAGGAAAGGTTCCATACATGTAATTACTATACTGTACACTAATATTAATGTTTTTCTTACAGCGATTTCTGTACTTTAATCTCTATCAAAGTGCATAATATAGTTGTCATGATGCAGTAAGTATGTATAATATTTTTATTTATGGGAAAAATTAATTTCCAATACACTTGTATTACTAGAGAATATTTTTAAGAGTCTAGCATTTTGTTAAGATTCTTTTCTTATCCTGTTTTCATGAAGACAAATAAGATCTATGCATGAGTATTTTCATAGTTCCTGTGAACTAGTAACAAGAAGCAAGTTAAGTGACTATAATGAAATCCTTTTTAAATTTTAAATATGATTTCTTAACCTGTCATATAACAACAAATGTGCTGAATGAAATTGAGGACAAGTCAAAGATAGCTACATCAAATTGAAGAAACTGTTTTTCTCGCCTAATGAAATCAATGGCAGCTCAGTGCTAACAACAACAAAAAAAGACCCATGCATTACACCTGTGTCTTTTGGAATTTAGCACTTATAAAATAGTAAAAAAAAAAAAAGATGCTTCACAGCATCTAATAATGGGAATGAAGCATCTCTCTTTCTTTAAATCATTAAGGTAATCACATATATTAAAGGTTCATGTAGCCATTGAACTCTTCCTGTTTCTCTGTAACTCTAGTATTGTATTATACATGAAACAACTGAGAACTAGGTTAACTTGAAGGATTAATGACAGGCTGAATGTAATTCAGAGGCTCTGAATTAGCCACTAACATTGCAGATCCTCTGAATTAACAGTTATTCTAAATGATATCATTCATCTATTTATCTCATAATTTTTTCTTTCTTCTGAGCAGAAAATTTTAGAGATGGCATAACTATGGCTTCATTTTGGAGCCCCCGAATTGAGGAAATAATCTTTTATTTCTTAATCTTTCTTATCTGCTAATATTCCTAAACTTTTGTTTACAATTCAGCTTCTCCCCCTATTATTAAACAAACACAAAAGTCTTGCTCTGTTCAAGAGAGCAAGATCTGTTTCACTATATTGAGGTTATAAAAGAGAGTTAATGTCAGCTTTTGTATATTTGTGGTATTAGCTATTATTTTTTATGAGTAAATATTTAAAGTTAGCAATTGTGGACTTTTACTTTTAAAAATATACACGTTCTTCTAAAATCTTTTCTGATGCATAATATATGTACATATCTCTCCCTTTCTATTTTGTTATAAAGAGTGACTGTGACCACTTCCTACTTTGGCCACTCGGAACAAATATCTCAGGAACGATACCAATATGTAGACTGTGGTGGAAATACAACTTACCAACTGGGACAGACTGAATATCTAAATGTTCTTCAGCCTTTTCAGTAAAAGGACCAGAAATTGAATGTGCAGAAAGAAAAGAAAAAAAAACCACAACTATTGTTTTTTTCATTTCTCATCCAGGTTGAAATTTAAATTATACATGATACTGCTTAGAGGTTGATGTACATAAAGTAGCAGGTTGGAAGGTTTCCTTATTTTTTGTGATGTAAACAAAAAAAAAAAGGATAAACTGTATGTATCCACACTTAATTACTTGTACCTTTCTACTCTAAATGTGAAAGTACTGTGTCAATCCATTAAACCGAGGGTAGCAGGAAAGATAGAGAACAACATCTTATATCCATGAATTTTTGCCTATATGCAAACAAGGATATGTTACTCTCCCAGCACGTTTTTGTATTTCTTAGACTAATGATAAAGTAATTTCAGAACTTGATTGTTTTAACTGAAGTCTAATCTGAATATTCATTGTACAGAAATAATTTGCGCCCCATTGTAGCATCAGATGACACATGCTTGTGTAATAACCTTAGGATATTTACAACAATGTTTACATTGTTGGCATTTTTGTTTGTTGAAAATTGTTTTTCAGGTGGAAGGTTTTTCATTTTTCACAAGGTCCAACAATTTGCTTGAAAACCTGGATGGAATTGGAGAAATAGCACTTGACTTAGACACATTTGGTGTGTGCTGCTGAATAAAAAAAAAGAAAAAATTAAAATGTCTTTTAAAAATACAAAAAAAATCTATTAAAAACTATTGAAAATGGACATGTCTCAAAGGCTGACTCTATGAAAATATTTTAATGTTTGTGGTTACCTTTAAACACTTAACATAAACCTATCCTTTTTTTGACTTACATCATGGGTACCTCTCACTGAAACACATAAAAAGTCCCTTAAAATACAAAGTAGCCAAGCATATAATAATGTCGATATGTTTTAGATAGGAATAATAATTGATAAGAGCTATGCTGGAAAGAATCTTACATGGGTTTAAATCTGATTTTTTTATTATGCATTTTCCTAAAAGGTATGTCATCTGTTTTTTGTGATATTGAGTGGTATAATTTTGAATCCCATTTAGCAATTGTTAATGAGAAATGTCAAATAATTTTTAATATTTTTGTTTTTTGCAACTCATTCATTAACTAGCTTTCACTGGTATGGGATAAATACAAGCTAATGGTTTGAACTTTAAAATATAAAAAACAACTTCACTAATCAGTGTTTTTATAGTTACAGAATATTGACTTTAATAGAAAAAGTATGAAACTTAAGTTTGAAGGAAAACCTTACTAACCACAAACATATTTTCCATTTGTTTGATTCTTGAATTTTCCTCACTACCATTACTACCATTTTTAAATTAACACAGAAAATAGCATTCTGTTAATTACACAAATAAGTATAAAATGTCAGAAATTAAACAGGTAACTTCAAGATTTACATATCACTATGTTAACTAAATGTTTCATTGGATTTATGTTCTACTTCACAAGCCACAAATGTGCAACATTTAAGAGGGAAGATGTGGGTAGATGGATAGCAGTAAATGGTTTTTATCATTTTAATGGAGCAGAGTAATTCAAAGTAACATGATGATTTGGATTAAAAGAACTGGTGCAGAAATTCTTCTAATTGTGGATTTTTACAAATCTTCAATTTGGTTAAAATGTTTGATAGCATTACCTGGAAATGGTTTCACAATTTTAATACATCACATTTTGGTAGAATGGAAAATGAACTAAAATAAACCAAAATATCCACTAAATTGATTAATGGTATCAAAATTCAATTCCATTATTTGAAATTGTCTAGTACACATCCTAAAATTGAGACACAGAAGTTAAGTAACATCTGTTTTTCTAAATAACAGTCCAAGAACTGTCTTGTGATTACATTTAAATGTATGCCAGGACTTAAAACATTAATTTTATTGATACAAATTGGGGGCAAAATTAATATATCACAGCCAGCAAATGAGTGACTGAAATAAGTAGTATTTGTACTTCTTAATGGTGCATATTAGCTAGAGGCTTATTTCAGAAAATGAAATTTTATGAATGAATTTTTATATTATTTACATAATAACACTTCTGCATTTTTAAACTTTTATGAATTGTATGTGTATGGAATACACATTGCTGAATTATCCTGTAATTGTACATTATTCAAGCAAATATGATTGATTAAATTCACTCATTCAAAACAACAACTTTTAATTTTTTACATATAAGGATGTGGCAAAGTTTAGGATTTGCATATGCCTTTTTCACAAAAATAAGCCATTCATTCTAGCCCAGTATTCTCTAATTTTGTAGTCTTCAATTTCCAGAATTTTCAGCAATGATCATGCTATTGAGCAACCTTAGTAGGAAAAGTTCATAACTCGCAATCCCAAAGGTGCTATTTCAGGAGACAACTGGACTTTCTTGTTTTGTTTTGTTTTGTTTTTTGAAGAAGTTTCACTTCTTACCTGAGAAGCTTCTTTAGCTCTGACTGGATGGTGACTGAAGAAGCTTCTTGGATGAGAAGCAAAACATCTTCAAAGAAAAAACAAAGCCCAGTTGCCTCCTGAAAAAGAAACTTTGGGACAACCATGACCTGGATGACTGAGAATCTCTATAGACTTCATAACTGGCAGCTCCTCAGCTGAAGTTCCATTGAGCCATAATTTAGCTTCATATTTGAGATAGAAAATTTTCAGACTCTTCAGAAATGAAATGGAGAGTGTGAATAATATACTTGGAGGAAACAAGTAATTATTAAGGTTATGCAACTAGCATTAATCCCTTGCTGAAGAAAAAAGATTTATTGTAATCTTATTTCTTTCTTGAATGTCTTGGTTCTAAAATTATCTTTAGATTTGAAATGTTATCATAACCCACCCTACCTCCTATGGAAAAGAAATGCATTTACAAAATTATAATTACAATATTAGCATAACAACGTGTTTCAAAGAAATAACTGTGGCAATTACTGTTTTATCATCTGCTTAGTTGATAAAAATTAGGACAGCCTTATAATTTTTATTAGAATATATTATTGACTTCATTTTTTAAATCCTCACTAATTAACCACTAGTGCTCGTTGTATACAATGTATATAATTAATGTCTAGAAATGCTAAAAAGTGGTAACTATTTTTGTAATGATGAGAATTGTTCTTGGTTCTGTAACTGTGGCAGAGTGTGAAGTACTTGGCAGCATGAAAAATAAAATATCTATGTGCTATTGTCAATTTTAGACATAACTTTAGAGACCCCAGAATGGCTAAACTAGTATCATTTAAAAGCTGTATTGTATCATTGTCTTAGAACTGAATCAATTTAATCAGAAATAAACATTTTTAAGGATATACTGTATATCTATTAGACTGTTTTCTATCTGGAGCATAAATGAATATATTTTATGCACTCTTTAATTATAGGAATTATCTTAGTCTATATTCTCTTAGTCCATTAGAACCACTTTAAAAATCTTCCGCCGATAGATTGATTGTGTTAGTAAGCCATCAGAGGTAACTATTTTAGATATCGCAGAGGAATAAATTTTATAGATAGAGTTGTACAATGTCTCAATTTCAGAGAAAAGATTACGTTAAATTGAAGAGGCAATTCCACGTGCTTAAGAGAGTGCACTTGGAATTTCTTCCAGCTTCTCCTTGCAAACAAAAATCTGAAATAAGTGGGACTGAAAGACTAACTGGCCCAAAGTCACTCTGTGATCTTTCATATCTGAGAGCAAATCTCCCATTCCTATTCCCATTCCTGCATATTCCCATTCGTAACTCAGCAGTTATAATATGGTTGGTTCTTAAAAATTGTTTTATAGTGTGTGCAGGGTGAGAACAGGAGAAAGGTATGTGGTACAACATAGAAAAGAAGTCAGGCAATTTGTCGAACTATATTATGTCTTATTCTAATTGAATTCTCTACCAGTTTTTAAAGGTGGCTGGGTAACTTTGAGCCACTCACACAAACACACCCCAACTCATTTCACAACCTGGTTGTTGGGCAGAATAGGAGCAGGAAATATTAGACATATTAGGTGTCTTGTATTATTTATAGAAATAATAGTGGTAGCATTTAAAGAAAATCAGCCTCTTTTAGATTGCCAAAACAAAGATGAATCCTCACATGAAACTCTGTGGCTCTGGCTTTAGATTCCCCTCTTCAATTGCCCTACTAGCTGATGTTAGTGGAAATTACAGTCCTAAACATCTAAAGAACCTCAATTTGCTTACATCATTATATAGCATGACTACCATATTCATGAATTTTACAATATCCTTGCCATACTATATAATACTATAGGGTTTATATAATATTTATTATATTATAATAATAATATTATTATATAATTATATACATATATATATATATATATATATATATATATATATATATATATATATATATATATATATATATATATATATATATAATATAATATAATATAATATAATATAATAATGTTATTATTATATTATAATATTATACAGGGCAGTGGTGGGATTCAATTTTTTTAACAACCGGTTCTGTGGGTGTGGCTTATTTGGGTGGATGTGGCTTGGTTGTCATGTGACCAGGTGGGTGTGGCTAGCTGATCATGTGACCAGATGGGTGTGGCTAGCTGATCATATGACCGGGTGGCTGTGGCTAGCTGATCATGTGACCGGGGGGCTGTGGCTATGTGTATAGCGACTATTCAGGGGGCTGAAAAAAGACATTTCTGACTGGTGCTCACACTTATGACCATCCTCACATTTATGCCCGTTGCAGCATTCTTAACAACCGTGTTACTCATTTCACAACTGCTTCTCTTCACCATGGTGAGAAGATAGGGCAAAAACGTAAAATGTGAGGACAGTCGTAAATTTGAGGACTGGTCAAAAGTGCGAGGACCGGTCAAAAATAACTTTTTCAGCCCTCTGAGTAGTCCATATGCACATAGGGACTACCGAGAGGGCTGAAAAAAGTGATTTCTGACAGTTCCTCGCACTTTTGATAAGTCCTCGCACTTATGACCGGTCATCATTTAGGCCCATTGCAGCATTCTTAACAACCATGTCACTCATTTCACAATTGCTTCTCTTCACCATGGTGACAAGATAGGACACAAAACATAAAATGTGAGGACAGTAAGTGTGAAGACTGGTCAAAAATGCAAGGACTGGTCAGAAATAACTTTTTCAGCCCTCTGAGTAGTCCATATGCACATAGGGACTACCCAGAGGGCTGAAAATGGTTTCTGATCAGTCCTTGCACTTATGACTGCTATCATTTATGCCCATTGCAGCATTCTTAACAACCGTGTCACTCATTTCATAACTGCAGTGCTTCATGTGATCAGGTGGCCATGGCCAGGTGGTCATGTGGCATCGCTTCTTTGCTGCAATGGTCATAAGTGTGAAAAACAGTCATAAGTCACTTTTTCCAGTGCCATTGTAACTCTTGTAAATCAAGGATTACCTGTACAAAACTACAAAAAGCTTCTTTGCTTGCAAAAAGCTGCCCTAAATACCAATCATTAGATTAAAAATTCCTGCAAACTGGAGTTACAAATCAGGGAGGGTACCACAGTACCTTGAGGAATTAAAATAGTTAAAATTCAATGATAACTATCAGCAGCCAAGTGAAACCATTTAGCAGAGAAGTAATTTAAGCTCTCCAGAATGAAGCAAAGGAGCAAACAGAGTATCTGTTGCTTGTTAAACCAATTACCAGAACAAATAGACACAGAACTAGTCAGATTTCCGAAGCTGCTTCTTTTCAGGAACAGAGATTAACATTTTTCCTTCCAAACAAAGCTGAACAGGGAAAATTATCTCATCACTAAACACAGGATTAAACATCACCAAGCACAGAATTAAACTTCACCAAAAACCAGTTTTAGACCAAAAGTCAGAAAGGGTATGTAAACTCATGTTTGAATGTCAATCTTTCTAGCTAGCCAATAAGCTTTGCTGAATGTCACTTATCTTGGTTCCTTGTCATTAAAAGCTTCTACTTCATTATTCAATTATTTCTTCAAAGTGCTGATCATTGCACCCTGTCTGGAAGAACTCCAACAGGGAAATATTTCCTGCTAACAGCGGTATAAAAACCTTAAAACAACCCTTCCCCTTTAAGAAAGTCAAGCAAAAAAAAAAAACCCCTTTGAGAACTCTGGAACCGTAAGTGACAGTAAGTCTAGGCATACTGCTGGAGAGGCAGTTTCTGTAAGCAGGGCAATAAAGATTAGGCTAAGAAACAACAGCAAATGTTGTAATTCCTTACATGATTAACCCTATAAAATGGGAAAAAACAAAAGAAGATTTCTTTTAACAACTGGTTCTTTGAACTGCTTAACTACTTAACAACCAGTTCTACTGAACCGGTGCGAACCGGTAGAATCCCACCACTGATACAGATGATTTTTACAGTAGCTGCTTGGATATGCCGTTTGTTTTGGCAAAAATATTCAATAGTATATTGGTTCTCAACTACTTTGAAACTCATCGCATTTTGATGTGAAAACTATGTCCTGGTACTCATTGTTTCTTTGGTACTCAATGCACAAGCTAGAACTTGTTGATGTCGGCTGCCTTGTATTTCACTACATTATTCATTATGGAGAAAATTTGTTCGGTAGTCATCATTTTTGGTATTCATTGTGCCTCCCAGAACCAATTAATGATGAGTACCAAGGCACTACTGTATTTATCTTAAGAAGCAGTATCATATTTTGGCAAAGATTTTACCCTCACTCCCCAAAAGGCTTTCAGCATTTTAATAAGAGTTTTTTTTTATCTTAAGTTGTGGCATTAGTTTAGGATAAGCTTCATAACTGAGTACTAATATTTAACATATAAAAATGTTGCACTCCTCTTAAATACATTTAAAAGGAATTAATTTCAATGGTTTTATTTAAATCATATATCCTAAAACACATTAAAGAACATTATAACTGGTGCAGGTTCCCTGGCGCTCTTTCTAAAAGCAGATGTGGTGTGATGAAGTTTTATATATACAGTAAAATTACTCTTAAATAATGTGTATTTTTGATCATCCAAAAGATGTCTTATTAGCGATGTGCACTTTACTTAAAACCTGCAAAGACAGCATTTAATTTATTATTATAAGCTTTATTTATTGTTTAGTGCTACAAAAATAAATGTATTTATTTCTGAAACCATTAGAACAAATAAAGGAGTATAATGTAAAAAATGGGGAACTTTCTGGAAAATTCTTATATTTTTAAAATTGTGACTAAACTAAGGCATATCGTAGGTAATAGCATATTCTGAATTATGTATTTGCGCAATTTTTATAAAAACATTCCTTGCCAAATCCTAATTACAGCAAGTGGTGGCATCTAATCTTTGCCGATATTTTTAAAAAATAAGCTGAGTTTGATTTGGTTAATATTTGGATGGAAAATCACAAAGAAATTCTGAGACTAGAAAAAATGTAGAAGTAAACAAAACAAAATCCCAAAGCATCCCAAAAGAAGAAAATGGCAAAGCATTTCTGCAACAATGTTGAAAAAATTGCATGAATGTCTCTCAGTAGTCATTGGGAACTAAACCCACTCACAGAAAATTTTAAAGACTTATTTTAGAACTGACAGTAGAATGCTATTTTATTCCATGTCTATGTTGTGTTTGGGTTTAAGTTCCTCATGTTGATTTCTCCTAGCAATGTTGATTTGTCCTACCTAGTCCTAGCAATTCCAATGGTTTACTCACTGGTACTGCAACAAAATCTATCCATCTGGCTACTGATTATCCTCGTCTATTTCTTCCTGTACTTCCCAGCATTAGAACCATCTTCAGAGTTCCTTTCTTCAAAATAAAGTCTATTTAGCTGGTGTACAACAAATTACATATTCGATCTGCTAGAAAAATTGCCAGAATCAAAAAGTCGGAGAGATACATATTTATGGACCTACACAAGTTAAACAGCGTATCCAATTCCACCATATCAAATTGACCTCCCATTCCATCCCCAACACAGCTGTCTTACTACCACTGCCCTTGGGGAGGATACCTTTAAAAAAAAGCAAAGAAGGAATCCTGGAAACCTACTCATGCTGGGTTACCTCACAATTAAACTCCCATCTTTTCCAGGAAACCATATTCATATAACCTGATTGGTTTGCTCTGGACAACTGCTTGTGAAATTTAGGAGCCTATCCTATCCAATGATCAAATGTGTACTGTACTGGTAAATTGAAACATTGAAGGATGTGTGCGTGTGTGTGTATGCGTGGTGTATGCCATGAGACTTGGAGTGTATACAGGAGGCACGCTAGGCAATTGAACCACTTCTACACAATCTGCCTCTTCAGACTTCTTTTGGAGGGGGGGTGTTTGGGGGGGGTGTTCTTGATTAAAAATTTTCACAAATAACTCAAGGCAGTGAACATATTCAGTACACTTTCCTCCTCCTATTTCCCCACAACAACCCTGTGAGGTGGGTTTGGCTGAGAGAGAATGACTGGCCCACATCACTCAGCTTGTTTTATGGCTAAACCGGGACTTAAATTCATGGTTCCTAGTCTACGTTGGCAAAAAATCAGAGGGAGGTTGAGGGCATCTTCCCCAAATAACATTCCTGGCCCTGGGTCCCGTGGCCGGCCACTTCAGGGATGCCCCGGCAGCCACCCCTTCACCCACCAGGCAGTTGGCTGAAGTGCCGTGGAACAGTTTGGGGCAGCGGGCAACTCACCCCACCTTCAGCTTCCCACTGGGACCCCCAAAGATGGCCATGACTGGTGCAAGGAAGCACCCGTTAGGATGGGGAGAGAGGCGGGCTCGCAGGGGGGACAAGTTCACGGAATCTTCTGGCAGCCACATTCCTGGGCTATTTGGGGGGGCTGGCCTGGAGATGCGGCCCCCTCCTCTCCCACTCCAGCGTCAGCCAGAATCATGCGGGGCAGCGATTGACGCGAAGTGAAGGCAAAGTCTGGCAATGAATTTGCTGGGTGCTGGAGTGGTCTCTCCCCCGCCAGCTGGCCACGGACTGAGGAAGCCAGGCTCTCCAGCCTCGTGTTCTGGCCACCACTCCTCCTGGGCGCCTGAGGGTGGAGCTCGTTTGCCCCCGCCCCTGCCTCCTTCCTGGTCAAGCACTGCCTACAGCGCGTGCCCAACTGCCTTCCCTGTCTGAGTCTGGATCCGGAACTTTGGCGAAGATGACTGGCGCTTCACTCAGCCACTGCCCGCTGCACTTCTTGCTCCTCATCACCACTGCTCCCTTGCTGCCAGAGAAGAAGGAGGCTGAGCTGGCCGGAGGCACCGAGGATGAGCGATGCATGCCCCACTGCTTCTCTGCCAGGCGTCAGATCAGGGAAACCATGCCCGCTACCTTGACTCGATTGGGCACAGCCCTCCACCTGCTCTCAGAGGCATGCCCCGTGCGGCTTCTCCTAGTCACCCCAGGCGTCTCTCCTCTGGCAAGCGGCAAGCGGGCCAAGGAGGGAAAGCTGTCTCTGGAAGGAGTCTGTGCTGCTTTCCCTGGCAGGAAGCCCACCGGCCCCTTAGAGACAGGCCTGCAACTAGAAGGCTCCTTCCCGTTCCCTAAAAATCGGGATTTTTTTAAAACACCGCGGGACATGGGACAAATTGTTAAAAATTGGGACTGTCTTGCCAAAAGCGGGACGTCTGGTCTCTATAGACATGGTGCCAGACACAGAAGTCCTCTCCAGAGCAGGCCTGCCATCAGTTCACACCCGGCTGATGAAAGCCCAGACAAGGTGGGAAGGCCATGTTGCAAGGATGCCAGACCATCGCATCCCTAAACAGCTCCTCTATGGTGAGCTGTCTCAAAGAAAGCGATCGCATGGGGCACAAAGGAAGCAATACAAAGACACATTGAAAGCTTACTTCAAGTCTCTGCCTATTGACACCACTTCCTGGGAAACCCTGGTACAAGATGGATCAACATGGCACATGATGATCCACCAAGACTACCAGACATTTGAATACAGAAGAAATATCATAGCATAAGAAAAGCAAACACTCCTCAAAGCCAGAGCTGCAAATGCTGCAACAATGGTGACCACACGTGTGCCTGACATGTGGTATAGACCTTACCAGCCATCTGCGGACACACCGTGGACAGCCCACAGCCCATTAAATGTCAAGATCCTCTTCAAACACAATGGATAAACATCATCATTGTCATGTGTGGGGTTTAGTGTGTATGTATAGTGACTAATGTAGAGAAACTAACATTGCTCAAGAAATGAAAATTGCAATGTGATAAATAGGTTCTAGAATACATTACTTAAATTTTATTTCCATCAAAAACAAAAGATCCTTGCTTGGTCAGCTTATAAAACAACAACAAAAAACAGGTGAATATGACATTGCACTATAATAGCCATCTTGACTTCTTCCTTTTTACCACAATCTTCAGATTCCCCTGAATTTACTCCAATGTCTTCTTCCCAAGTCAGTGGGAAGGAACAAATGGATAACTGCAGTTTTCTGGGTTCCCCAGTACTAACTTCAATTCTCCCCCAACTATGAGATTCAAGCATTTCCAGATGTAGTTCAAGATGCTGGCTATTACTTATATAGTACAACATGGCACAAGGACAAGATAATTCAGAGAATCATCTTTAGGGAACATAGGGAATTATTTTATAGGACAGAAAGAAGAAAACCAGTATCAAAACCCATTATGAGCCATGGTGGCACAGTGGTTAGATTGCAGTACTGCACCTAATTCTGCTGACTGCCAGCTGCCAGTTGTTTGGCAGTCCGAGTCTCACCAGCTCAAGGTTGACTCAGCTTTCCATCCTATCAAGGTCAGTAAAATGAGGACCCAGATTGTTACAGAGGGCAATATGCTGACTCTGTAAATTGCATAGAGAGGGCTATAAAGCACTGTGAAGCATTATATACTGTAAGTCTAGGTGCTATTGCTATCAAGGCGAGAGTTAGATAAGTGGGCTTGAGCTTATGCCAAGAGTCTAATTTTTTTTTAAAAAAAATCTCAGACAATCCCTTCCTAGTTCACATAAGATAATATTAGGGAAGGAGGAAGCACATTCAGATTTTCAAGATTTTATTACTATAGCTGTTACAATAAAACAAAACTGATATATACACAGCATTGATTTCTTAATCTACTTTATAAGTCTGACCCATTCTTTCTACCTATCCCATTGGATTGTGGTGGTGCAGAGGTTTGAGTTCACTACTGCAGGCTACTTCTGCTGACTGCCTGCTGCCAGCAGTTTGGCAATTCGATTCTCACCGGCTCAAAGTTGACCCAGCTGTCCATCCTTCCGAGGTCAGTAAAATGATGATACAGATTGTTGCGGGCAATATGCTAATCAGGGGTGGGTTCTGCTTACCTTTACTACCAGTTCGCAGAAGCTTCTGCACATGTGCAGAAGCGTTTTGATGACACTGGGGTCGGTGGACGGAGCCTCCTGCAGGTTTTACTACCAGTTCTATAGAACTGGTGCGAACCGGGGGAAACCTACCACTGATGCTAATACTGTAAACTGCTCTGAGAGGGCTATAAAGCACTGTGAAATGGTATATAAGTCTAAATGCTATTGCTGTTGTGCAGAAGGGATATGCTCTAGGTACCAACTATTAACAATTGTCATCTAGCAAACCCATAAGGCTTTTCCATAGCTGTATTTGCCCTCTGGGTCACCATAAACTTATGTTTATTTGGACTTAGTTCTGCTTACCTTTCAGAAGGCCTTGAAGACCTATTTATTTTCACAGGGATTGGGCCAGGAGAACAATCAAAGCCACACTATTGGTTAGTGGTATTTTTGGGAGTTACTTTCTATTAGTTTGCTGGATTGTATTTATAGTGGGATTTTTAAAATTCTTATTAGTTGCCCAGAGTTGCAACTATCTAATATATCCCAAATTTTAAGTATATGCTGCATTCATTTTCAAAAAGTCAGGCCTATTTTTAGAAGAGACCCTTTGAATTAACCCATAAATATGATTCAATCAAGATACAGCCTTATAATACTTACAAAGACAAGGATATTCTGTATGCATTTTTAATACCTAGGTTAGAATAACCATTTTATTTTATAGACAATGGATTCTTTCTTTCTCCCTCCTGCCCCAAATGTGAAAAAAGACTGTGTAAGTTTTTCTTGCTAATGAAATCTTTGTTCTTTCTTTACCAACTTAATAATTTATTAAAATTATGTGATCAATCATTTTTCAAAATTGAAGGCCTTCATAATGAAATCTAATGTGTGTTCTGAATAAGATATATAATCACTAAAAGCAAGAGGGAAGATAAAAGTAAGAATTTTAATAGAATTTTAAATAATTGAACGTAAAGACGTGTTTATGAAAAGAATGATTTATATTAGCAATAGATTATAACTTTATTCTCCTTGGAAAATAGAGAAATTAATTAGTTTTCTGAAATACATATTAGAAGAGATATACGCTTTCCTCGTTTCAGTGAAAAAATTATGCTTCAAGACAAACTGAAATGAACAGAAAATATTTATTTTTGTTTTAAATCTTGCAGATTACATCAATATTTTATATAAATTGTGCTAGGGAAAGTGGATGATAATGAATGGTTTACTCAGAAACAGTAGAATAAAGGTTTGCAAAGTGGATTAAAATTGATCTTCCTTACTCTATAACAAGCCTCCAACTTTTGAGAATAGGGATGGTATGGAAAGGAATAAGTCACTTAATATATTAAGTTGTTCTGTAAATCACAGCATGTGTGTAAAGAAATTTTACACACAGCATTTTTAAAAAAATAATAAATGTGCCTTTGAATTGAATATGAATATTTTTTCAGACTCTGTGTAATGTAAAAATCATTCAATATGTATCATCAATACAAAAATCCAGTGATCTAAATTTTTAAAAAAAGCAAACAAAAATTTAATATTCCTTTGGATTCTCAAGTATCTTTTATTAGCTGACAGCTTACTTAGCCCATGGAAGATGTATATCTGATTGACTCTGATTTGTTCTTAGGCAGAGAGGTCATTCATCTGTGCAAACTCATGAACACCAGTTTACACAGACTTAAAATATGTTTTTGACCCATTTGTGGGAGTTGAGAGCCAAACTTTTTTATTTGTCAGCAACTAACAGCCCCACAGTCAAAATCATTCATAATTATGACAAAAAGGAGGATACAACCACAGCTCAAAGATCTGCCTTTTCTATATACATTTACCATGTACTCACATATATAAGGTGTGACTCTGATCCATACCTGTTTCTACTATTTTGCTCCATTTGTCTCCCTACACCTTTCAGACACAACTACGCCCACTTTCAAGGATGAAAATGTGAAGGAAAAAAAAATCATGCAATTACATGATGATGTGGTTGAGAAGAGGAAAAAAAGCTCTAGAATTGTTGTAATGATTAAAATCACCAGGTGAGACAATGGAATGCTATGAATACTTAGGCACAAAGCCATCTGTGTAACTTTGGACTAGTCACCCTCTCTCAGCAGTAAAGGCAAACCACTTCCCAAAATGTTGCCAAGAAAACTGTAGGAACTAGTCCAAATAATTGCCAGGAGTTAAGATGATTCAAAGGTGTCTGCACAGACATACACACAAAAATTAAAGTCATATTAGGTGACTTTGGGCCAGTCACTCTTCTCAGCCCAATCCATGTCATAGGTTTTTTAAATAAACAATATGTAGTATAGCACAGTGTAGCAACCCATGACACACTTGAGAGTTTTCATCTGAATATAAATCTATAAATAAAGTTTGAAGGTATCTGGGAACTACTCTTTAGTTCTGTAAATAAACCTGGCACCACTACATTTTGTACATTACTATCTGATTGATTAAGTACCATCAAGTTGTTTTCAACTCATTCAAGATTTTCTTCATTTCTATCTATCCCTAACCTGTTCATTCAAGTCTCCCATTGGGACACTGATCATCACCATAACTGGTTTATACATTGTCTTCCTTCCATTACTGAATTCAGTTTTTCCAGGGAAATTGCATGATACATCATCAAAACATTTCTCTTTTGGAGGCAACTGGAAAAATGAATATATTTTAAGCGTAAACAGCAATGTCACATAATTTTTCTGTATCATAGGACCTATTGTGACTTTTTCTTGATAAGAAGGACGCTGCTGTAAGTGTTAACATTTTAATTGTGTTCAATCATTTAACCAGAACTGAAAAATTGCTTAATTGCTAGTTTGTTACATTGTACAATATTGGTGTATTTGCTTCTTGATTAATTAATGCATAACTTGCAAGAAGGAAATTATATTTAAAAATTACTATGGTCTTCTGTGGTTTCTTTTTTTCTTTGCAGCATCTTATACTATATAGCTCTCAGTCCCAAGATTATGCAGTATGAGTTTTCTGTTTACTTTTTTATTTGAAATGTGGAGCATTTTTTCCCCGTGTCCAGTGAAAAAATGGTATGTTACATATTTCCTGTATTAAGTTCTGGTATTTAAATTATTTCAACATAGAAGAAGAAGAATACTTTAGTGAAAACATGCAATATTGATACTTTGCTGTCCACTGATATAAACCTGCCATCAAAATTTAGTTGATGACAAGCACTTCCATAACCATTAGTTCTAATTTAGCATTTTCTCAGTATAATTGTTTTCTATTTGCAATAGTGCTTGGAGCTTTCATCTCATGAGATAATTTCATTTTGTGAAGTTCTATTTTCCAGGCTCAGTGAAAACCAGATAAATGAATTATTTAGAAGCAGCAAAGCTCTGTGTCTGCATTTTTGCTGCTGAATTCTCTCCTTGTTAGTGTAGTTCAACTCTATTGAGTTGAAGTATATCATAATCAGCATCATAATTTTCTTGATCACATAGCGTAAAGGATCTAAGATGTAGCAAACAACAATGAGTTTAATTTATTTTATTTTTGCTTCTATCTAGAGAAAGTTAATTATTACATTCCAAATTTATATATCATCTGGTTTAATGTGCACCTAAACTATGTTACAATTGTATTTTTGCAAATCAGACTTTTTATCCATCTAAATGAAATACCCAGATCCGATTGCTAAGATCTATGATATCACTACATCAATGTCAGATAGAGAATACTAAAATTAATCCTTAAAGACTAACTCATAAGCCTCTATGGATTGCTTCCAGTTTCACCTTCTCTCTGCCAGTTTAATTTCTACAGAACATATGGTGTCCCTGTTTGCTTAATTTATACTCAGTTGAGCCTTGCACTTCACATTAACCATTTCCTTCAGTAGTAAGAGATTGCAGTAACAAGATGTTTTGAATTGTCTTCCTCTGAAAATGTTTTTTTTGAAAACGCACACACACAGAGACAATTTTTACTATAATTTTAATATAAAACATATTGAAATAGTAAGGAAAGTGATTGGCTGTTGCTTTTTTGTGACAGAAAGTTGGGCAGCTACAACAGCAAAAAATAAAGTCCGATGGAAGGGTATTGTAGCTTACAACACAGACCAAAACTTTTTCAAGATGTTGCTAAACTGTTTTTGTAAGACTTTGATGAGCCCAAGATGTAGGAAGATTACAAGTTCCTTGTACATCTACGGTGTAGATCAGCTCAGGGTCTGAGCAATAGCAATAGCATTTAAACTTATATACTGCTTCACAGTGCTTTTACAATCCTCTCCAGGCAGTTTATTGAGCATATTGCCCCCAACAATCTGGGCCCTCATTTTACTGGCCTTTACTAAGGCCAGTACATTTTACTGGCACTTTACTAAGGATGGAAGGCTGAGTCAACCTTGAGCCTGGTGAGATTCGATTTGCCAAATTGCAGTCAGCTGGCAGTCAATAGAAGTAGCCTGCAGTACTGCATTCTAACCACTGTGCCACCATAGCTCTGAGAATAGGAGAGTTAACCTTTTTCCCCTAGTTATTGCCTTTAGCACAGAACAGTCAGAATGTCTCCCCTACCCATCTGAGAACATTTATTCTGAGTCTAAGTGCTGCTTGGGAGGTAGGACTAAGGACCGGATGCTGTAGAATTTTCATCTTCTGTGTTGGAAGATATGTTTGTCCCAGTCCTATTCTCCTCAGAAATTAATACTGTAATCTTCACAGTTTCCTATCCCATTATATTTCCATCAACCTTATTTTGTCATGAAATTCAAGCTGAGATATTTCCTGGTTCTTCCTGAAACATCTGCACTTCTGCTGTAAAACAGAACCTGGATAAAAACATTTCGGCTTGTTTCTCCACCGATTTGTGAGGGTCTCTTGGAGAGAAAGGTGCTGCAATGTTGCAACAATGACAATGAGTGTATTATCTTGCTAACTTTCCAATGTAATGCACTCCAGTGTCTATTACTACTTCATGTTGATGTGCTGCATGAAGGCTGAGGGAATTTCATGACTCTCTTTATTCCTTTCTGTATCTGACTTCTCTTCCTCTCTGCTGTCCTTCTTCCTTAGACAAAGTCAAAAACACACTTCACTTATTTTGCAAGATAGGAATTTTTGCCCACTCCTTATTTAAGGAGTAGGGAAAAATAGGAGCACCTGCAGGATGGAAGGGTCAATAGCAAGGTGTGTAAAAGGGGGCAGGGACTCAATCATGTACTCATAGCTATTATCCTTTTTTATTATGCCTTTTTTGACTGCCCATAGGGACTTGATTTTTTTTTTCTGTCAAGGGCTGTATTCCTGTAGGTAAATGATTAAATGCTGCCTGATAATCATGAATACCTCAGCAACAGGCATAACACAGAACCAAAAGATAAGAGTTAGTTTTTTTCTCTCTGTTATTTTCACTTTTGGCTCTTGTTTTTCTTAACAAGAAAATCAGTTTAATTCTCCAATTAAACTGATTTCTGGCAAAGGGGATGGAAATTAAGCTGATAACTTGCCTGGCAACACTGCTTGTTGCTTTATCAAAAGTAAAGAAAAGGGTTTTCTTTAAAAATAAAAACACATGGAAACCAGTGCTGATTTGCTCCCAGTTCAGTCTGGTTTTTGAGAACTGGTAGCAATGGTGGTGGGAGGCTCCACCCACCCATTCCAACATCATCACTTATGATCTGCATATGCGCAGAAGCGTGCATGCTCCCATTGCAAACTGGTAGAAAAGGTAAGTGGAACCCACCCCTGATGGAAACTTTTAACACATCAATATGAAAGAGCTTATTCCCCCACCATAATATTTTTAAATTCAGCATATGATAAGTTCAGATAAGTTCAGTACTTCTTGTTTGACTATGTCTCTGAATTTAAATTTCTCAGTCTTATCTTAAACTGATATTTGGAAAAAACTTGAAGCAGTCATCTCAGATATGGATTAGCTAATTTAAATTTACCTCCATGGAAATTATTTCAAACTGATAAAATTCACATTAAGTCTTGTTTATTCATACTGACTTATCTCTATTTAAGGTTTAAAAATAAATATAAAATAAGTGTGTATTGGGAAATGCATCAAATGGCATCTTTTGGGAAATCTTAGTGGTTGCTTAATATGCTATGGAATATATCCATTTGTCTTCAACACATTCTAAAGTTATTCCATCCTTAGAGCTCTTAATCTAAAAAGTAGATTAAACTATTTATAACTGCTATCAGGAATGAACAAGATATACTGTAGAAAGATTCATCATAGTGGCATTAATATGATTTTACTGCTTTTGCCCATGTGTATAAAGTTGTGGCATGCACAGAAAAGGGACAGGGCCTGCATTGCAACATCACAATACTGCTTTCATCAACCTAACTCTCCTACAAGCATTCATATAGACACAGAGGTCATTCATCCTTCATTTTCATCAAGAGAAGAAAATGTGCAGAGTACTGAATTCAATCAAAGGTTCCTTAGAAATGTGCCCATTTAAAGAATGCCAAGAATCAAGCAAGAATGATTTGCATGATTGATTCATTTCTGAAACAAGAATTAAATATTCTCCTTTTGTTTCAGGATGGCTCAGTCCCTTAGCTGAAATTTAATTAGGAATTCATTCCAAGTAGCTTTCTGATTTATCATAAGCTCAAAAGTCTATTGTCCACATTGCTTCTCCATTGGTTTTCTATAAAGCTCTCTAAGTAATTACTAGTCTTAATGGATAGTCACTTTATGCTGAGAGAAAAGAGATTAAGAATTATTTATAAAAGTTACAGTAGCTACGAAAACACCGACTGGTTTGTAGCCTTGATATTCCATGACACCATCAAAAAAATTACCCTGTTTCCCCCAAAATAAGACCTCCCTGGATAATAAGCCCAATCAGGCTCTTGAGCGCATGTGCTAAAATAAGCCCTCCCCCCAAAATAAGCCCTCCCTGAAAATATCTAAACACATGCACAGCCGGTCCATGCTATTTCCTCTGGTTGCTTGCTACGCAAACAACACAAGATGAGGAGGCAAGGCTGGAGGTGGGGGAAGGGAGAGGGGAACATGCCCCATGCACCCTATATGCCCTTACCTAACAGCCACTCCTGAAACCCTAGCCAATGCACCCCTTCTATCACACTAACGGTCACTGCAAAAGCCATTAGCGTAGAACAGGGAGGCGATGGCGGCAATGGCACATCCAGTCACAGCAGCGTGGCCAGGCCGATGGAATGGTGCAGAATCCTGGAAACATGGCTGGAAGCACGTGCACATCCTCAGGAGTGAACAGCTGACAAGTGGCTGTGTCAGCAGCAGCCATGAGGTGACCACGCTCATCGCCTTCTTCATCTCAAAAATAATAAGGTCTCCCCAAAAGTAAGGCCAAGCGCTTATTTTGGGTGTCAAAACAAAACAAGATCCTGTCTTATTTTCGGGGAAACATGGTACAAAAGTATGTCAGTCAGGAAAGATTCTGAAAAATGGCCACAGAAAGTATAAATCTAGGTTTGTGGGTTGTAGCAGTCTCCTATCTAATTATATCTATTGAGATTTTCTATAAATCTGCTTCTGATTCATCTACTTCACATGTCAATTTATTGCTTATGTATAAGTCTTCAACCTCCAGATAAACATGGGCATTTTTCAAAAATAAAGGAGAAGAATAGAAGAAGCTTTCAATTTGTAATTTGGTTGGAGGTGATTTTATTTTATTTTAATTTATTTATTTATTTATTTATTTATTTATTTATTTATTTATTTATTTATTTATTTATTTATTTATTTATTTATTTATTTATTTATTTATTAATTAATTAAATTTATATACCACCCTCCTCCCGAAGGACTCAGGGCAGTGAACAGCCAAGGTAAAATACAGACAATACAAATGTTAAAAACCCATTAAAATTATTAAATATTTTGGCCCAAAAACAAATTTAAAAACACCCAATTTATGAGACAGATTAAAAACAATTTAAAAATTTAAAAGGGAAAGTTAGGCCAGGCCAGCCTGCTGGAATAAAAATGTTTTGAGAGCATGACAAAAAGTGCGCAGATCCAGGATTCTCCATATCTCCAGGGGGAGCTCGTTCCAGATGGTAGGTGCCCCCACAGAGAAGGGTCTCCCCCTGGGGGCCACCAATCGACACTGTTTGGCCGACAGCACCCTGAGAAGCCCCTCTCTCTGGGACTGTACTGGTTGGTGAGAGGTTATTGGTGGCAGAAGGCGGTCTTGTAGATACCCCAGTCCGATGCCATGGTGTGCTCTAAAGGTGGTAATCAAAACCTTGAAGCACATCTGGAAGACCACCGGGAGCCAGTGCAGCTCGCGCAGGAGGGGGGTCACATGGGAGTGCCACCTTGCTCCCATAACCACCCATGCAGCCGCATTCTGGACCAGCTGGAGCCTCCAGGTGCTCCTCAAGGGGAGCCCCATGTAGACAGCATTGCACTAGTCCAGGCGGGAAGTAACGAGAGCATGAGTGACTGTACTTAACGAGTCCCAATCCAGAAAGGGACGCAACTGGTGAATCAGGCAGACCTGATAAAAAGTCCCCCTGGCCGTCAAGTGCTCTTCCAAAGACAGCTGTGAGTCCAGGAGGACTCCCAAGTTGTGAGTCCTCTCCGTGGGGGCCAATGACTTGCCCCCAATAGTCAATGATGGCACCAACTGACTATATCGGGACGTCAGAAACCACAGCCACTCAGTGTTGGATGGGTTGAGCCTGAGTCTGTTTCTCCCCATCCAGATCCGCACAGCCTCCAGGCACCGGGATATCACTTCAAGGGCATCATTGGGGTGGTCTGGGGTGGAGATGTACAGTTGAGTGTCATCAGTGTACTGGTGGTACTCCACTCCAAAACCATGGATGATCTCACCCAGCAGCTTCACATAAATGTTGAACAAAAGGGGCGAGAGGACCAACCCTTGTGGCACCCCACATACAAGGGGCCTCAGGGTTGACTTCTGCCCCCTGTCAACACAGACTGCAGCCGGTCAGAGAGAAAGGAGGAAACCACTATAGGATGGTGCCCCCCACTCCTAACTCCTCTAACCGGTGCAGCATGATATCATGGTCGATGGTATCAAAAGCCGCTGAGAGGTCTAATAGGACCAGGACAGAGGAGCAACCCCTGTTATGAGTCCTCCAGAGATCATCAACCAATGTGATCAATGCCGTTTCCATGCTGTACCCAGGCCTGAAGCCCGACTGGAACGGATCCAGATACGACGATTCATCCAGGTACTGAGGGAGCTGTTGTGCTACCACACTCTCAACAACCTTCGCAACGAAGTGAAGGTTGGAGACTGGTCAATAATTTGCCAACACTGCCGGGTCCAGGGAAGGCTTCTTGAGGAGAGGCCTCACCACCGCCTCTTTCAAGGTGGTGGGGAAGACACCCTCACTCAGAGAAGCACTTATAATCCCCTGGAGCCAGCACCAGCCAGAAGGGTAACATGAGTCCAATAAACATGTGCTGCGCTCAGTCTGTTCAGTATCCTGTCCACGTCTTCAAGCGTCACAGAATCAAAGTCTTCCCAGATAATACGCACAAGACCTGCGTCCAGCCTCCCCCCTGAATCTACTCAGTTGGAGTCCAGGTGTTCCCGAATCTGAGCGATTTTGTCATACAGGTACTGTACAAAGTCCTTGGCTCTACCCCCCAAGGGGTCCTCCCGGGCTTCCTGGTGGAGCAGGGAGTGGGTCACCCTAAACAGGGCAGCCAGGCGATTTTCTAATGATGCAATAAAAGTGGCAAAATAATTATACTTCGCCGCTTTTATCACCACCAGGTAGGTCTTAATATGAGACCTTACCAGTGTTCGGTCAGATTCAGAATGGCTGGCCCTCCAACCGCTCTCCAGGTGTCTTTTCCAGTGCTTCATCTCTCTCAGCTCCTCGGTGAACCAAGAAGCCAGGCGAGACCAGCGCTGGGTCAGAGGCCGCAAAGGCACGACCCAATCCAAAGCTCTAGTGGCTGCCCTATCCCTGGCAGCCACCAGGTGCTCAGCCGAGCCATGAGCCAGAGCCTCAGGAAATGGCCCAAGCTCCGAGTGGAACCTATCCGGATCCATCAGGCACCTGGGGCAGAACCACCTCATTGGTCCTGCCTACCTGCAGTGGGGTGCGGAGGTTCGAAGCTCAAAGCGAAGGAGGGAGTGATCCGACCATGACAAGGGCTCATTCACTATATCCTCTATCTAAAGATCATTCAACCACTGACCAGAGACAAAAATCCAGCATGTTTCCCCCCGTGTGAGTAGGGCCATGAACTACTGGGTCAGGTCCATGGCCATCATGGAAGCCATGAACTCCTGAGCCACCTCAGACGCCTCACCAGTGGATGGCAAGTTAAAATATCCCATGACCATAAACCTGGGGGTGTCAACCACCACTGCAATTATAATGTTGAGCAGTTCGAGCAGGGCTTACGTACATGGCAGGGAGCCAGGTACGTAACCAGCAATCTCATCTGCACCCCATGACCCCACTTCACAAGGAGGGACTCACATCTGGCTGTCTGAGGAACAGTGGCCTCCCTCGGATCAAGACCTTCTCTAATAACAACCGCCACCCCCTCCTCTCCCCTGTGCCCTTGGCTGATGGAATGCATGAAAACAGGGTGGGCACATCTCAATGAGGGGGTCCCCCCTCCTGGCCCAACCAGGTCTCCGTAATATCCGCCAGATCTGTTCCTCCCTCCTGAACAAGATCACAAATGAGGGGGGCTTTATTTACCATGGACCTGGCGTTGCACAGCATCAGCCGAAGGCCCAGAGCCTGAGGGTCTGTGCTACCTGGGGAACGAGAGAATCATTGGAGACCGGAGCATGCCACCACTTGGAGCCAGCGGGCACGTGCTCCCACAACCTGATGTGGCTCCCTGCTCCTGCCATATCTGCTCCTCCCACCCACAGTACTGATATAATGTCCATCCACAACACAAGCTCTTAACCCCCTCCTTGACCCTGATTTCTGCACCTCTTGTGCCGCGCTCTTCAGCTGGACCTGGCCTCCTCCCCAGCAGGTTCTCCCCCAAACCCCCCCAACCCCCCCCCCCCAATCCCAGAACCCTTTAAAATCTTAACTAAAAACTTTCCCCCAAAAAACCCTCAGCCTCCTCTTTGCGGCCTGCCACCTCTCGGGGTTCCAAAACCCGTCATCGAGATGGGCCCTCAATAGTAAGGAGGGCCAGACCTGCTAGAGGGGGGAGTCTCACAGTGCAAGTAGGTCAGTTCTTGTATACATCCACAACACGTCCTGGCTCTGGGATGATGGTGAAAACATGGTTAGGGGTCAGCCATGATAGACCAAGGTGTCCAGAGAAGTTTTCAGGGAAGTCTACGAACTTGCTTGGGTAACTGCTACCATCATGTGTTTGTATGGGAAGACTGAAAGCACATATTATGTTTATTTTGTGCACTTATACAAATACAGTTTATATGTAAATTACATCATATGGCTTATTAGTCTGGAATCCTATCAACATTATCTAAATGTGGAGGATGGGCATTTTTTAAAGGAATCAGGCTGACAAAAATACAGGATCAAGGTTCTACTTCTCTCCATTTCTACATGAACTGTGATGTCATAGACATGCCCCCCCCCCCCAAGTAAAGCTCACAGCATGATACTGCTCTTGTCAATATAATAACCACAATATCCCACTGACACTTCTGGTATCTACGTATATTTGCTCCTGCCTGCTTTTGTACCTGTTATAATTTAAATTGTTTGCTTGATACATTTATATACTAGAGGATAAAGGAAACTTGGAAGTCTTGGGTAATGGAAGATAAATCTTTTTTTCCCCTTTTCGCCCAGGCCTTTTCCTCTTCATTGTACTTGTACAGTTATTGTTGTTCTTAGCATTTGTCCCATATGTTTGCATGGTCAGCTTGTTGATAGTAAAACCAACAATGCATATAATAAGACAAGAGGTTTTGTTCATCCTCCAGGTTATCCCACAACCTTATGGTGATTAGAGAATCACTGTTCAGGGACAACCAGGAGGCAAAGAGTACCAGAATCCGGATCTAACATCTTAAGCACTACAGTATGCTAGTGTTTCCAGCACCATGCTTACAAATATACATGTGAAATTTCCCAGACTAGATTGCAAGCAATTTATTATCTGATTCCGCCCCCCACCCCCCAAGTTGTATTGAACTGCAAGACAATGTGAGATATTTCTTCTGAAAGAATCTTGTATAGCATTGCTTTTCCTTTTCTGTTGAATGTTGTCCCTCTCACCTATGAAAGGATATACCCTTTTCCATATATTGCACCATCCAGCAATATACTGACCATAGTGATTAAGGTTTTTAGGCATTACCAGTGTTTCTCTATTCATGCTGCCTGGGGAATCCTAGCAATTGAAGTGTATACAGTTGCGAAGGGTTAAGAAACACTGCATTATAGAGCAATATAACATAGTGTAAAAAGAGATGGGAACTTTTCAGAAACACATACACGGTCTTTTCTAAATTAGACTGGTGTTTATTGTTAGATTAGTTAGATTATTGTTAAATTAGTTGTACTATTTCTAGTATATATATTAGCTTTAGCGTAACAAACTTTACATACATGTCTGTACAGTGCTTTTGACAGTTTCTTCATTGTCTCACTTCCTCCTTCATTCACACAGGTGTTTCTTATCGCAGCTCTGATATGCTTACTTTCATCAAGACTTTCTGTACTTCACAGCCTTGATTTTTAGCCTAAAGAAGAAAAAGGAAAGAAGATAAACAAACAAACAAACAAACAAACAAACAATGAACCTGTTGGAATTCCAGCACCAGAGATGTCTACATATTAAATATTGTGACCAGGATAGTGCCATAGAAGCTTTACCCATTAAAAAAATATAGACTGAGCTTCAGTTGTACCATTGGGACTATGATCCTGACTTTTTTTTTTACTACAAACTTGTGATTGTAGTAAATCTGATCTGCCCTTTTAATCAATTGAGCAATCAGTTTGCTCTGCAGATCTTTTTCTGATCCTGCTGGGTCCTTGGCTATATAAGCATTGGCAGTAGAAGATTCTTCTACTGTCAATGCTTATATTCATATAGCATGTCCAGTCCACAAAGCACAGATACCACACTAACAATGTCTAATTGTTATTCTCTGATGCCTAAGAGATTTTCCCTATATATATATATATATTTGACCAAAAGGAAGACTTACCTGCTTGCACTGGTTTTTATTTGGCAAGAAACCTCTGGTGTCCAAATGATGTTTTGCATGGTTTTGACAAATAGGGGAAAAGAGCCTTTAATTTTGAGACCATTTTTAGTTGTGTCCCAATAAAGGGATTTCATCCTGCCATACAGTCCAAAACATCTAGAAACCATCAAGTTGAAGAAGTTTGGCCTAATTTTTTCTAATTAAAAATGCTTTGGTTTTCTTTCATATTTTCATTGATAGGTTTGCAACAACAATAACAAAAAGTTGCTTTAATTATTATCATCTTTTCTTACTGGCTCTGAATGTGAAATAATTGATATAGACATTGCTTGCTAAACACATTTGCAGTTCTTCTGTAGAACATGCATTTGATTTTAGATGATATCCCTGTTTTATGCATATGCAGACATACTATATGTATTTTGAAAATGGAAGAGAATGATATGCATAATTCAATGAGACTATTATGCTAGCTTTTATTATTTCATTCATTCCTTTCTCATAGCAAAAGAGACATTACTAAGGCCTTGTGGTTGGTAAAAGCACTTTCTTCTCTTCATATATGATGTGCTTTTCAAACATGTTGTGGTAATAAATTAAAATTTGTTTTGAACATGCTTTATATGTTGTTATCTTGAAATGGAATATTCTGCAAGTAGTAATAAAATATATGAAGAGAAATGTTCCACATGTTCAAAGTAAAATGTATGTACATGTATAAACTTCTGGGAATTAATCAAAGAAAAGTCACTGATAAAAATCTAATTTGCATCACATCAACAATATATTTTGGACTATAATTCTATCCTCAGCCTATTTATTACCCAAGTAACTTATTAAACTAAAATTGCACTTATTACAAGGAAGAGTGAGGTTTCAGAGCCTATTGGTAAACATGAGCATTTTTGCAGTTTAACAACTTCTATAATATACAACTGTCATACTGATCTGCCGTTAAACCTTTATTTTAGGTTTGGTGGGATAGGAACCTGAAGTTCATGAGATTTCATTTGCTTTAAGATGCCTATAGTTATTAATTTCTTTTTGAAATGTGCTAATGAGATTCTGATCTAGATACTGCCAATACATATTAGCAAAATATATAGTGTGTATAAGAAACCCATATTGTCCAAGTACGAGTTGTCTAAAGAAATAAAATGCCTCTCACATTTTGATAATAAAGAAAAAAAAACCTTTTATTTGTTAGAACAAAGTCTTCACGGACTCATCTGCAGTCAGGAAATGACCTCTGCTCCAAATTCCCTCCCTTTTCTGGCTTGCTTCCTTATCCTTATTGGTCATTATCTAAATCATTCTACGGCAGTCTCTCTTAATAATCCCACAGTAATTTAACCCTTCTTTTACTATGTCAGCCCTGAATGAAATGCAACTTTGAGAGGCTGACACATATAATATCAAAATAGTTCCTATAGATGGGCCAAAGAAATTACTTATAGATCTGACAATTATATAAAATGTTTTGATATTAAAATGCCACCTAAATCCTTATTGATATTCCCCAATATTCAGATACAAGAGTAAATACATCACCAGTATTTACAACCAATTGGGCTTTGCCAACAAATAGTAGAAAATAGATCTTTTGAATATTATATATAAGCAGCTTTAATTTCTTTGAAAGATGAGCCGAATATGAATATTAAACAGTGCTGTGCAAACTTGCAGGTTTGGCCCTCTCAACTATCGAGGGCCGCCCTTGATGATGGGTTTTGGAACCCTGAGAGGTGGTGTGCTAAAAAATGGAAACTATGGGGTTTTTAAAATAGATTTTTAGATCCAATTTTAAGGGGTTCTGGGAGGAGGGTGGTTTTTAATAACAAAAATGAGACTGGAGGGGTCTCTTAAGGTTCAGCAGCCATGCCATTCTGACAGTCCCAATGGGTTGGGGGGGTTGGGAGTCATGTGGGATGCTCGGAGGAGGATGGGACATTCTATACCTGTGATGGTGGGAAGGGGCAGAAGAAATCAAAGTACGAGGAGGGAGCATCACACCAGAAGCATTCAGATGGTGGCTTGCTCCCATACCTCCTGCTCACCCTGCTTTCCTGGGGATATGAGAGTGAGAGAACCTGGTCTCCATCTGGTGTATGTGAATGCTAGGTCCGTGATGAATAAGGCCTTCCTCATATGGGACCTTATTGATGAGGAGAGTGCGGACATGGCCTGTATCATGGAGACCTGGTTGGGGCAAGAAGGGGAAATTCCTCTCTCTGACTTATGCCCCCCAGGCTTTCATGTCCTGCACCAGCCGTGACGCCAGGGAAGGGGCGGGGGGTGGTGGCAGTGGTTGTCAGGGAAGGTCTGAGTCCTAGGGAGGTCACTGACCCTCAGATAGGCGGGTGTGAGTCTCTTCTTTGAAGTGGGACTCCGGAGTTCAGTCGGACTTGTTGGTCACATACCTATCTCCCAGCTATGTTGCCACAGCCCTGCCCGCACTGCTCGATGTCTTGACTGAAGTGGCACTTGAATTCCCCAGCCTTCTGGTTGTGGGAGATTTTAATCTGCTTTCGATTGGCGAGTCATCTGAGACAGTCTGGGAGTTCATGGCATCCATGAGAGCCATGGACCTGATTCAGGTTATTCAGGGCCTAACTCATAGGGGAGGACACACATTCGACCTGGTTTTTCTCTCTGGGCAGTGGATAAATGGTCATGGTAGGGGGGAACATTCCATCACTCCCCTGTCATAGACTGACCATTCCCTCCTTAGATTGGACTTTCAATCTGCCAACCCTTGCAGCATGGAGACGGATCCCATAAAACAGTTCCGACCCAGGCACCTGATGGACCCAGAAAGGTTCTTGAAGGAGTTTGGGACATTCCCCACCTCTCAATCCTGCAATTCAGCTGAGGCTCTAGTGGCATCCTGGGAACGGTCGGCTACTGACGCCTTAGACAGAATTGCACCTTTGCGGCCTCTAACCCGCTGCAGATCCTGGGTCTCTCCTTGGTTTTCTATGGAGCTCCGGGAAATGAAACATCGGAAAAGACGCCTAGAGGACGTTGGAGGTCCTTCCAATCTGAATCTGACCGAACACAGTTAAGAATCCATATTAGGTCTTATCTAGTGGCAATGCAAGCAACAAAATGAGATTACTTCGCTGCCCTCATTGCATCTGCAGAAAACCGCTCAGCGGCCCTGTTTCGTGTGACCTGCTCCCTTCTCAATCAGGGAGTGAGGGAAGACCCTTTACAGGGCAGAGCTGAGGATTTTGTACAGTTTCTGCATGATAAAATCGCTCAGATCTGGATCGGATTGGACTCTGACTGGACAGAATCCAATTGGGAGACTAGGGTGGGTCTTGAGAATAAAATCTGGATTGAGTTTGACCCTGTTTCTGTCAAGGAAGTGGACAGGATTATGGGCAAACTTAGTTCCTCCACTTGCTTATTGGACCCTTGTCCCTCCTGGTTGGTTTCAGCTGCCAGGGAGGTGACTAGAGACTGGATCCAGGCAATTGTCAATGCTTCATTGAGAGAGGGGAACTTCCCCGCCTCTCTTAAGGAGGCAGTGGTTCAACCTCTCCTCAAGAAGCCTTCCCTGGATCCAGACTCACATAATAACTATCATCCCGTCTCCAACCTTCGCTTCATTCGCTCATTCCTGGTGGAAACAGAATACCTTGACCCATACCAATCGGGCTTCCAACGCGGACACAGCACAGAAACAGCATTAGTCGCTCTGGTGAATGATCTCTGGCGGGCACGGGATGATGGTTGTTCCTCCATCCTGGTCCTACTTGACCTCTCAGCGGCTTTTAATACCATTGACCATGGTATCCTACTGCAGCGATTTGAGGGGTTGGGGGTGGGAGGCACTGCCTTACAATGGTTCTCCTCCTACCTCTCGGGTCGCATACAGTTTGTATGGGCAGGAGGGCAGAGTTCCACCCCAAGTCCCCTAAATTGTGGGGTGCCTCAAGGGTCGGTTCTCTCCCCCCTACTCTTTAACATCTATATGAAGCCACTGGGCAAGATCATTCGTGGCTTTGGGGTGAGATATCATCAATATGCTGATGATACCCAATTATACATTTCCACCCCAGACCACCCCAGAGATGCCCTTTCCGTGATGTCCCATTGCCTGGAGGCGGTATGGGCCTGGATGGGTAGAAACAGATTCAAACTCAATCCCCCCAAGACTGAGTGGCTATGGATGCTGGCATCTCGGATTTCAGAAGCCCCATCACTTTTGATGGATGGAGAAAAACTTGCCCCTGTTGATAGGGCTCACAACTTGGGTGTCCTCCTGGATGCTCGGCTGACCCTAGAAGACCATCTAATGGCTGTGACCAGGGGGGCCTTTGCACAGGTTTGCCTGGCACGCCAGTTGCACTGTTTCCTGGGCCGAGATGACCTTCGCAGTCACTCATGCCCTGGTTACTTCCCGCTTGGATTACTGCAATTTCCACTACATGGGCCTGCCCCTGAGATGCACCTGGAGACTCCAACTGATCCAGAATGCAGCCGCATGGTTTGTTATGGGAGCCCCTCGTTACTCCCATATAACACCCCTCCTGCGTGAGCTGCACTGGTTACCACTGGTTCTCCGGGTCCGCTTCTAGGTGCTGGTTCTTACCTATAAAACCCTACATGATTTAGGTCCAGGATATTTACAGGACCTTCTCCTGCCTGCTTCCCACCGTCCTGTTCGTTCATATAGGGCCGCTCTCCTCAGGGTTCCGATGGCGAGCCAATGTCATCTAGTGGTGCCCAGGGGTAGGGCGTTCTCTGTGGGTGCTCCCACCCTCTGGAATGAATTACCTACCGAGCTCTGGATGGCTCCTGATCTCCGCTCCTTCCGTCGGGAGCTGAAGACTTGGCTGTTCAAACAAATAGGCTGACTCTGATTCTGGGTTTATTATTTATCATTAATCAGTTATTTGATTTAAAGTGCAATTTTATTGTACATGTTTCTTAACTTGTGTTCGCCGCCCTGAGTCCTTTGGGAGAAGGGTGGCATATAAATACATGTAATAAATAAATAAATAAATAAAATCTATTAAATATCAGCTTTTCCACTTTCTACCCTTATCTATAATTCTAAGCTTAACCTAATATCAAAGAAGTCAAGTTTAATTAAGTGGTAAAATTAATACTAGACATATAGGAAGCCACTGCTAACAGATAAATGCACAAAAGCATAATATATATGATATCAGATCTGTATACATAGGGGAGGGAGGCATTTGAGACATGGGAAATGAGTACCTGTGTTAATACCCTTTGTTTTATGGATTCTTGCATTGAACAAAGGCAGCACAGCAATGAGAGCACAGCTGTAAATCAAGTAATATTAACTGTGCCAATGGATAAGTACTGCAGCTCCCCAAATCTGACTTGCTGATCTTGGCCGGCAAGGGAGAGTGGCAGGTGGGGAGGGGTAAGGAAGGAAGGAAGGAAATGGAATGGTGTGTTTTGGCACTCGTCCGATAAAGTGTGCGAGCAGGTTAGTGCGTCTTCAGGAGGATTCTACTTTTTTTCTTTTTTCTTTTCATATAAAGCACACTGTGCACAGAACCTGGTCAGACTGGTCTCCCCTGTCTTAACTTTGGCTGCCTCTGCCATGAGCAGAGGAACATGTTGAATTTGTCTTCTAATTGAAAGACTGAGACTTTTCTTTCTACAAGGGGAATTCTGTTCTTGCAAAGGTGCCATGACTTTAACTCTTGAAGCCACTCGCCGGAAGTGTTTTCTTGGATTGCGTGAGCTGTCTCTGTGGTGGGCTTTCACTGCAGCCCTTGGACATGCAACTCTGATTGGAGCACCTGGCCCATCTCTCTCTCGCATTGCCTTTCCAAGAAATGGGCCTCCATCCCGGACCACCATGCCTGCCAAGTGGGCCCCTTGTCCCCATGCAGGCTGTGAGCCGCTGGAGGGCTGCATGGAGTTGTGTGAGTGGGGGTGTGAGTGGGGGTTCAGACTGCTCTCCCATGTCTTAACTTTGGCTGCCTCCGTCATGTGCAAGCCCAATTTCAAGGACCTGGCATCTTTATTTCAGGATCATCTGGAACCTCAACCAGTTCCCATCAGCCCAATGGAAAGTGAAGGGAGAAATGCTTCAATGGGTGAGGGAAGTTGGCATGCTCCTGAGCAGAAACCCCCGGGTGGGATGCCCATCCTGATGGCTGGTCTGCATAGTGTAGTTCCACGAGAAAAGAAGAGCCCCTCATTCATGTGTCTCCATGCAGCCCCCCCAACAACTCGCAGCCTGTGTGGGGGCCCGCTTGCAGGCATGGTGGTCCAGGATGGAGTCCCATTTAGGTCCGAGATCAGCAAGCCAGATCTTTTCTCCTGAGTGGCAGTGATGCGTCCGGTTCACCGTAAAGGCTGTTCCGCATGGATGGCAGGTGTGTGTGGGGCACATAGGGTATGTTCCCCTTCCCTTTCCCTCCCTCTCCAGCCTCGCCTCCTCCAGCCTTGCCTTGTGTTGTTTGTGCAGCAGCTGTGCATGCATCTAAATATTGGGGCTCCCTTATTTTCAGGGGGGGGGGTTATTTTACCAAATATGCTCGAAAGCCCAATTGGGCTTATTATCCGGATATGTCTTAGTTTTGGGAAAACACGGTAGAATATAGATTATGGAAAATTCTAGGAATAATAAGGGTGGGGAAGAGAATGAAAGCAGGACTAGGTTTGGTAGGACACCAAATCAGAATTTCAAAACATGACAGTTTGGGAACAATGAAAGTTTACAATGAGAGGCATGGATGGTCCATGCCATTCAAGACTGAAAATGTCAAAAGAAAGAAAAATTTGAAATTGTGTTGTAGTAGTGAATACTAAAGAACTAAACCCATAAATGAATAATTTAGATTGTTTTAGCAGTGTGTTCTTGTTTGAATTCTAGTAATACTAAATATAGCTTTTCATACCCTTTAAGAGCTTACAATTCTCTTTCTCTTGCCCTAAGCCGATTTAAACTGCTGAACAGTATTTACAGCTCTTTCTAAGAAAGGGCAACATTTATGCTGAGTGCAGCTAGTCTTCTGTGTTTTATACACTGAATATGATTACCTGTTTGGAGAGTTGCTAAATCATCCTCCATTCCCCAGATAATCCTTTTAATGCAAATCCCATTTATTTATTTCTCTACATCTTACCATAACTAGAAAAATACAACTGCACAGAATCTTCCATAAATATATATATATACTACCCACCCTGACACGTTGAGCATATAATGCAGATGGTACAAGTACCTATTGTCATTGAGGACTATCAGATCTGGCTTGTAAAAATTGGGAAGACTTCAACACAGAAGACTAGCTCTTTGCTGATAAGGAGCAGTCCCAGGGATTTATAGCTCAAATTTGGTTGCATTTCCTGTTTTATAATCGTATTTTCTGAGCAGTCGGATTAGACACAATTTAACCCTTTCAAAATCCTCATTTCTCTTCTATCTGTGAGGAGAAAATAGCTAAAAAGGTAGCAACAACCATGAGCTGGGTTTGGATCCTGGTTATAAAACAGCCATACAGTTTTTATTAAAATAATATAGGAGTTAGTTACTTTCTTCCAGGACATTTTTCCACTTTCCATTTTAACCATTTAACCAGTTCTGATATTTTTTGGCAGTTTTCATCCAGGTGTGACCCACACTGGAACCCCTTTAGCATTTCTTCTTTAATTTGTGAGAGCCACCTACTATGACAAACATATAAATACTTCCCTATCTTCTGAGAAAAACAGATTGAGTACATATGTTCTCTTCCTATCCGTTTGAGCTAATAAAAAACATAAAGAAAAGCAATTAGGTTATGTTTACAGTGTACACACACACAAATACACAGTCAAACAATACACACTTATTATTACAATACTCTGTTTCTCCCAAAATAAGACATCCCCTCTTAATAAGCCCAGTCGGGCTTTTGAGTGCATGGTGATAAGGTGAAGCACTTATTTCAGGGTTAAAAAAAAAAAAGACAGGGTCTTATTTTCAGGAAAACACAATTTTGAATACTGTTATTACTATTCTAAATCAAGCAACTACAGGATGAAGTCACCTTCATTGAAAGTTTTGGCTCATAATTCATCATGATGATCCTGTATAGATTAGTAGATACAGGTAGTCCTCGACTTACAGCAATTCATTTAGTGACCATTCAAAGTTATAGCAGCACTAAAAAAAGTGACATGACTATTTTTCACACTTATGACGCTTGCAGCATCTCCGGCATCATGTGACCAAAATTCAGATGCTTGCCAACTGACTCATATTTATGATAGTTGCAGTGTCTTGGGGTCATGTAATCACCCATTGTGACCTTCTAACAAGCAAAGTCAATGGAGAAGTCAAATCCACTTAACAACTGGAAGCCAGACTTAACAACTTTTTTTAAAATTCAATTTATATGCCGCCCTTCTCCAGAAGCTCAGGGCGACTTACAATGCATTATAGCAATGGCCTTCATACTTTTGTATATACTTGCTTAGTAGGACTTTCGTTTCCCGCCCCAAAGCGGTGTTCTTTTTTTATACAAAATCAGCTTATTGCCCCCACAATCTGGGTCCTCATTTTACTTACCTTGAAAGGATGGAAGGCTGAGTCAACCTTGAGCCTGGTGAGATTCGAACTTGCAGTAATTGCAGGCAGCTGGTGTCACTTTAGCACTACTTAAGCTGCTGCGCCACCCAGGCTCTCTGGGTGGTGCAGCACCCAGAGAGCCTTAACAACTGAAATACTTCACGTAACAGCTGTGGCAAGATAAGTTGCAAATTGGGTAAAAATTCACTTAACAAATGTCTCACGTAGCAACAGAAATCCTGGGTTAAATTGTGGTAGTAAATTGAGGACTACCTATAGATATTTTTCTGCTTCCAGGGTTGAGAGTGAGTGACTAGCTCAAAGTCACTCAACCAACCTCTGTGCCTAAAGGACATGAGCCTATTGTATACCATTGTATCTCCCTCTCTCTCTCCCTCTCCCTCTCCCTTCTCTAGCAGAGAGTCATTAATGATGGAGGGTTTATCATTTAGTCAAAGTTTATTGTCAGATTTTCAAGGCCAAAGAGAAAAGTTTTTAAAACAGTGTAAGATTTAAAATTTGTATGATATAGCAAGTAAGTCAAGATGGCAATAAAACTGCCATTGAAGTTCTATCCCCAACAAACATAAAAAAGAACCAGGCAGAAATTCAAAAGCATTGTTATAGCTATTATGTTGACTTTTAACTATACACTGCAGATATTTCTGCATATTGACTGCAAGCATTAAACATAAAGGTTTCCTTTTTAAGTGTGACTTGAATTGTTTCTGAAGAAGAAAATTTTGCAAGGACTCCTCTTCAGGAATTAGCAAAGAATTCTTCAGAAGATGTGCTATTATATTTAAATGTTTTTATCTTGCCTTTCTAATTGTAACTTGTCCTCAACCTTTACTATTTTATAAATCCTTATCAAAGGCCTACTAAAGAGAACTATATTTTCAGCACTTAGGCAACTGATATTTAAGAGAATTCTGAATGGCAGCTTGAAACCCAGATCTGAACTGTTTCTATTTTCAACTTAAATCGATGCTATAAATGGATTAAGCATTTTTAACTTTATTGTTTTGCATTTAATTAATCTATTGAGTTATATTAGGGATTTTGTTACAAGTGTATTTTTAAAGAATGATTTTATTGCTTGGTGTTGACTGATTCCTGATTTGGAACCAATACTGAAAGGAAAGGTTTCTGTGTTTCAAACCAAAGAAATAAACAGAGATGCTATCTTTTGCACGATGCCTGTCCTATTGAACTTTATGGAGTTTACTTATCAGGAGACATACATGAGAATGTTTTGAGTATATTTAAAGCTAGCCTGATTGTTCATGGGGATAGAATTAGAAAGGACTCAGACTTAACGCTGCATAATAGGCTAGGTGAATAAACCAACACTGCTGGGATTCCAGGAATATTACTTTACTGTTTTGGGGTACATTAACAGAATTGTTAATGTAAGTTTCTCTCTTTTTCATGTTATATTAAACAAACTCAAGTTGAGTTTCTTTCCTTCTCTGGATTATGTAATCTCTTCTCTAAGCCAATCCTTAATGGCTTGCTCAATCCGGCTCGTGATCAGTTCTAAATTTCTTTATAAGAACTTGGAAATATTATGCTTTTTTTAATTGTCCAAGTCCACATTTCCAATTGATTTATTTAGAAATAATGCATCTAGAAGGACTTTTGAGGAGTTTGATATTTGACTTGGTAACGTAATACTTAAGGTGTCGTTGGTACTTTCTTAATTTAATTCTTATTAGGATTTTCTTTCATGTGCATTCTTGGTAGACAAATTATGTACCATCTTTCTTTTCTCTTAGCACCTACATAGATAGATTTTTTTCATGTCAACTTAACATATTTTTTCAAGTGTCCCAATGGTACTCTCATTGTCACTGTAATGGAGTCCATCCATCTTGCTGCTGGTTGTCCTCTTCTTTTCTTTCCTTATACTTTCCCAGCACATCATAGCGAATTAATATCTTTTCCAAGGTCTTCATGGTTGTTCTACTAAATGCTTAGTGTGCAGCATACTTTTTTTAGCATTTACATTTTTTCATGTGCCTTCTTCCACTTACAAAATGATGAAACTTTTAGCGATGTCTAAGCTTTTATACTATGTATCATTGATCTGATTAATTGGATCACTTTTTTGGACTCTTGGCTACTAGTTAATTTCTCTTATTTTTATAGATCTGAATGCAATACAAAATTATATTTCAAGTGCTTTAATCTTTTTCAAAGCTTATTTCCTCCACAAAATCATTTCAGCGACGGAATTAGCTGTGCCAGAGATACATCTTGCAAGATCTTAAACAAGGCTACTTGCTCCCTTTCTTATGTTTTTTGCATTTCTATTATCTTTATTTGTCTTGCTTGAAATAAATTGCTCTAGAAATTGTAATCCAAAATATTTAAATTTGACTTTAAAAAAGGCTGTTCCTTATATGTTTGACGTATATTCTGTCCTATAAGCTTTCAAGATCTATCCTTTAGAAATATACAAAACTTCCAGTAATGGTTTAGACTAATTTATACTTAATAATGTTTACTTTAATGACTTTCATGTGATAATGCTACTTTTAATTATGTGTTTGTTTTAACAATGATTAGTTCCCTATCCAGTAATGAACAGCTTTTGGTTTAGATTTTAAGCATTTTAGTTTAATGTTACCAAATGTTTCTGAAAGATAAGAGCCAAATAAAATTTATAGCATGAATGTTGAATGTCTTGACTTCGATTTAATGTCTGCACTAATCTTTTTATAATCAAAGTAAATCAATAGGTCAATGCAAAACTGCAATTTTTTTTTGCATTTGCAAAAATGTTCCAGCAGTCATGACATTTTGCCCTTAAAAGGCAAAGCAGTATGAAAAGCCACAAAAATTGTTCTCTCCTATTCTTCATAACTTCTTGGCAAAATTTAATTATGAACATGCATAGAGCTAATAAATCCAATAAATCTAAATCTAAATCTAAATCTAATACTGGATTCCTGGCTCTGAGTAACCACCAGATTTTATTTTAACATGTACAGCAAGATCCACCTAAACATCCTTATGTTTTTTTATTACTGAATAATGTATTACATTTTTCCATTTCTTTTGCTTGATATTTAGGATGGAAAATGATAGAACAATGACTGTTTTTCTTGTATTAATTCCTTGATTTTGCTTTTCTTGATAATATATTATAAATGGTTTGAAAGATTTCAACAAATATTTTTTGTGTTTAATTTACTGTAAGTGCGTTGTTTTCATTCTTTTAGAATTTTTTTTAAAGTTATGTAATCTCTGTCTGTTGAAGCAATATGTTTTTATTCAGCAAATATACATGTACACACAGAGACACACACACACAGAATGCACGGAAATTAATCGTATGGTTTAACAAACGTGACAGAGTTCTACTTCTGAAAGTAAGCATGAGAATGAGAAAGAAGCTAGAAAGGGTAGTATATAAATAGCTGAAGTAAGAAAGGATTTTTATTTTTAGTGGGTGGTAGTAGATGTAAATTTTACATAATGCAAATTCTGCTCTTGTTCAATACAATTATTTTTGTTCTATTTCAACAACACCCACCCGCCCAGGGGGAGAGCCTTCTCTGTGGTGGCTCCAGCCCTCTGGAATGACCTGCCCCCAGAGATACGCAGGATCTCAGACCTCCAGACTTTTCGTCAGGCCCTTAAAACCCACTTGTTTCATCTAGCCCGGCTGGCTTGATCCCATCCTCTGTTTTAAATTGGAATTGATCTTAAATTGGACTGTTTTAATTGTCGGCTGAAAATATTTAATATTTTTAAAATTGTTTTAATTTTTGTATATTATGTTTTATTTTGGCTGTTCACCACCCTGAGTCCGGTTAGGAGAAGGGTGGTTTATAAATCGAAGCAAATAAATAGATAAATAAATAAAAACACCTGTTTTCTTTCTCCTCTGTAACAAATAATCTCCCCCCCCCAGAATTAGCACTTTTGTTCAGCTGTTTCTTAGAAGCTTGAACATATAGACTGCTTCCATTCATGACTTCAAAAGCTTGACCTTGTAGACTGCTCTCATTTGTGACCTTTTACTGTGGTACTCAAATACAAATACAGTATTATGAAAGAGATTTAGGTAGTCTTGGGTAAATGACAATAATAAAAGGTTTGAGCCAAATGAAAACATTAAATGTACTTTAATGTATACTTTCTTAATATTTATATCTGGTGAAATGTTTGGTTGATAAAAAAGATTTTACTGAAGAATCAGTATGTAATTAATTGTTTCCAGGTGTTATTCGAATTGTAGTTATTACTTGTAAATCCTTCACAGATCAAAGTCTGGTTATCTGAGCCATAACCAGACATTTTCCATAATATCCACATACTGTATAAATATTCAGCATGATTTGAAATATACTGGGTCTTTTCAAAAGACTAGAGTTAGTACCCAGCCCTTTGTAAGATGATTAGGTGGGTGGTGTTGTTTTTCTTTTAGGTTATGTATGCTGTTGTTTCATCTTATTTCCATCACAGGGTTGTGATGCAGTAGGTTGGCTTTTAAATCAAATGAATAAATAAACAATTTAATAATAGTTGGATTTTAAAACAGGGACAGCTACTTTTGAGGCCTGGGTTATGTATTGGTTGTAGATTGATGTAGCAAGCTGCACAATACCTTTAAAGTTTACGTATTTAATTAATTGTATTTGTATGTCTGCATGCTCGGTGTCTGAGTCTGCACAGAATTAAAAACAGGAAAGCATCAATCAAAACTGAAACATGTCTCACTTATGGCAGCACATCTCCACATCTTTATGGATTCAACTGGCTTTCTGGATGTACTTCTTTAGTACCTTATTAAAAGTAATCAGGATCAGAAATTTGGGGGTATTCACTTCCATATGGAATTTCAGTGTGTGTGTGTGTGTGTGTGTGTGTGTGCAAACATACACATATGTGGATGTATATGCTGAAGAACCTTTGAGATTTTCTTGGATTCCAACACTTATCAGCAATAGCCAGAATGCCCAGAGGTTAGAGATAATAGGGGTTGTAGTTCAATAACATCTGAAAGACTTGGATGGAATGTAAAGGACTTTACACTCTTCTAAAACATATGAAGGCATAAAAAGGTACAGATTCTAGGTTCCATCAGATGACATTGTTTAATCAAAAGTATGCCTGTCCTGCTGAGTCTCAAGGGAAACAGGAGGTCCTGCAAATAACCCTCTCTGAGCCATAAATCTATATTGGCTATATTGGCATCAAAACACAAACAAAAAAACAACCCCCCCCCCCTGATTTTCTATATGTTGTAGAAAATGGCCCAGAGGTGTGTTTAAACATGCATTCATAATATGTTACCATTTAGGCATTTTCATGAAAGAATGACAACAGTAGTTGCCCAATATATTTCAAGCCATATTGTGCAAATGGATTACAAGATAGATCAGTTGTTCTGTGTGAACTGAAGACAGCTGCTGCCCTAAACTGTCATTATCTCCAAACTAAGATATATGTTTAGGCTAAGGAAAAAGTGGCTTGATCAATGCTGGTAATCTATGGTGTCATTTTTCATAGACTCGTGTAATAAATCCTTAACAGGATGACGATCAAGTGGTATGCTGCTAACCATTCAAAAAGACCTTGCATGACAAAGAGAGTCTCATTGCTTTTTAAAAGCATCTGCTAGAATTGCATCGAAATTATGCTCTGGCATCTCGGTGCAGTCCAATCAGCAATTTGCTGACATGGATGAAGATTTGCCTTTGTGTATTGTAGTTAAGAGGTGCAAAGCTCCGAGCCCTTCAGATGTTATTGAACTAGAGTTCCTATTATCTCTAACCTCTGGGCATGCTGGCTAGAGCTGATAAGAGCTGGAATCCAGCAGCATTAGGAGAATCAGATGGTCTCCATTCCTATTTACTACATATTTGCTGAAATGGAGTGAAAATGAATGAAATCACCTTCAACCCTGGAATAATAGGAAACAATCAACTATTGCATGGCTTTGCTTTTTTCTATAGAGGCAGCCAGGCGTTTGCCCTAGAAGAGGAAATGTTCAAAACTACTCCTATAACCTTTCTATCCTTGAGCAATATTTTAGGCTAATACTACCAAAGACAGACTGACAATGTTTGGACTGACAATCAATTACCTCTTGTGAGGAACATGTTGCTCTGCCTAGTGTTTGTATGATGCTTTGAGATTTTGTTTTGTTTTGTTTTGAAGATGCCCTCAAGTCATGCTCAGCTCCTAATGATTGTTTGTATGCATTTTTCTTAGCAATATTACACAAATGATGTTTCTTACCTGCTTCTGGGATTATTCTTTTAAACTTCCCAATAGTAAACCACATTACGTTTTCTGCTGGGATAAATAAAGTCAAAATGATGGCCACAATCTTGTAATCAAAGCCCTGCTCATATAAAAAAGAGGATAGGCTCAGTCACAGGATGTGGCTGCCATCTTGGCTTTTGGCCTCTCTTCAGATACTCTTGTACATTTTCTATTTAGCAACCAGCAAATTTAATTTTAATGTTTGGAATTCAGTAATAACCATTTTCTTTCAATGTTTAGTTTCACAGCTAAATATTTCCACTCTCTACCCTTTTTATTACATTTCTAATAATATTGCTAAAGGATAAAGTATCTATCAAAGCCACAAACATTTATCTGGTAAATGAAGCACAAATCGCTTAACATGTTGTTTAAAAATGCTTATTACCAGACTGTTAAACCTAAAATGAATTTAGGCACACAAAAAGATAGGATAACCCTAATCTCTACTATTGGAAATAATGTTTATACAAATGTAATAGGAAGACAGTTGAACAAGCTAATTTAATTTGCCCCTGAATCAAATTAGCTCTATTAATTGGCCAGTTACTATATACTATACACTAATTCTTTCTTCCTCTTCATATTAATCTTTCTAGAGTGTTAAATCAAGTGTATGTGAACATATATATTTTTTGAAAAAGATCATTAATTAATTTTTGGATATCTGCTTATGGGTGATAGGAAGTAAATCCTAAAATGTGGATATTATGTCAATTCTAGGAGAAGGAAGGTGGGTTGGACATGTTCACTGCTTGATTTATTTGTAAAAATAATAAAGACGGGATATAAATAGACAAATAAAAATAAAAATAAAATAAAAATAATACAATGTCTCTGGGTGGCTTACAATGTAATAAAAAGCTAAAAAGTATTAAAAACCCATTAAAATTAGAATAAAAAGATTAAAAAGTAAAAAACACTTTTTTGGGGGAGTGGGTTTGTCTAAATGTAATCCTTGAATTAAGAGTGTAATTGAGGCTGGATTTATGGTTGCAAATCATGATTGTTTTTAAACAAGCCAAGCCACCATGTGACCATGTCCAATTTTACAACTTTTTTGTGATAGTCATTAAGTGAACACCATGTTGTTAAGCAAGTGCTGCAGTTGTTAAATTGTTATATGAACCTATTTTCACCAATCATGTGGTTGTAGGACACTGCAAACAGCCATAAATGGAAGCCAACTGCCAAAAGATGGAATTATGTGACTGCTGTGTGTGTGTGTGTTTGCAGCTGACTCAAAAATAGGTTGCTATTAGCCCTGGGAAGAACTGTTATAACGTTGAATGGTTGCTAATTGACCTGCCTGAATGAAACCACCTGTATTCATTTGTAAATCTATTTCTATCTCTCTGTAAACAAAGAGACAAACAAAAACTCTCTAGCAGTATATCATTTCAATGAGAATTTTGAACAGAACTACATTATAAATGTTTTAAAGAAGAATCTAGTTGAAACAGTTTTTAAAAAATGTAAGCATGATAATGTATATATGGTAGAAGTGTGTTACATAGCCACCAATATTTATAGCATTCATTTCATCAGTTGAATTGTCATCAGATTCTCTTGTTTCCACATGAGCTTTTAAAGAGTGATTGCTCTTCATGTAATAGAGACTAGTGTTTGACATTCACTATTTTTATGCAATTCATTCATCGTTCTACCTTAAAATATTTCATTTGTGAATTCAAGGAGCAGAGTTATCACTATGAATTGAAGAGTGCAGCAGTGAAATTGTGATCACCTGCTTCTCGGGATAATCCATAACATTGTTGGATAATAAATCCAACCCTCCAACTGAAAATTGTCTGAAGATAGCAAACACATGGAAATCAGGACTGGTTAATGAAATATGCATGAGCAAACAACCAGCTAAACCTGTCAGATAATTTGTGCAAAATCATCTTAGCAACTGTACTTCAAAATGGGCCATTTTTCAACTATTTCTTTGTTAGATGGGCACATCATTTAACTGTCAGTCACAAAAGAATCTTAAAGAATACAGTGTTCTCAGCATATTTTCATTATAGCTCATGTTTAGCATGCATGAAAATTACTGTTTGTTCAAGTAAAAGCTGGAGACTGAACTTCATTTGCCCCTAGATGGTTTTCATAAAAGGAATAATGATAGAAAAGTGTTGACTGAGAATGTAATTTGATTCCTTGTATAAAAAGTTGCAGTTGTGTGATTTCCAGCATATAAAATCCTAAAATCTAAGACTATTATGGAAATTATAGTAGTTGTCAAATTATTCTTTGTAAACAAGCTATCTGGAAAAATAGGGATACAATAAATGACTATACTTACTGTATAGTATCAGGAACATTTTTGGCATTTTTTCTCATTCTAGATGCTATCCAGAAGTATGAACTTTAACTATCAGAATTATTATTAATGGCCAAACTAGATAGAGAATTCTGGAAATTAAAATCTATATATCTGGACAACATTCCAAACTCTTATTATTTTATCTTTTTAAAAATCTTTTTTGGTTTCAACAAAAAATATTAAAGCATGTTTTTACAAGGCAGTTTTGCATTTTAAATGAGAAAATACTTGTAAAAGAAAATGTGCCACTAGCAGCAGCTTTCATAAACTAAATTATTAATGATCACCAAATGATAAATTGCCAATTCAGGCAGGGAAAAAATGATTTTCAAGCAAAAGAAGAAGGGAGAAAGAGGATAAGGGGGAAAAAAGAGGAAAAGTCAATTTTCATTGGATAAAGTACTTTATTCTATCACATATATTCCATATCAAATACTTCAAATTGCCTGTTTCACAGCCTGGCTCCTATCTGTATTCTCTGAACAAGTGAGATAGAAATAATGTATTAAAGCATTTCAATATCCATGTTCTTTGCTATAATGTTGCATTTGTGAAGCTAGATCTTGATGAATAGAGTGAAATGAGACAGTCTGAAGCTTCACCACCTTCCACAAATCTCCTTTTTTATTCACATTTGAAGAACCACAAATTAGTGTATATTCCTTGTTTAATTCTGGCTTAGTGGCTCCTTGCTGATATTTTTCCATTCGAGAATTACTTCACTGACTTATTTCACTGTTTAATTCAAAAATCCTAGATCTGTGATGGCGAACCTATGGCACGGGTGCCACAGATGCATGTGGAGCCATATCGGTGGGCACGCGAGCTCAGCTCCAGTATGCATGTGTGCCCCAGCCAGTTGATTTTCAGGCCTTCTGGGCCCACCAGAAGTCAGAAAACACACTGTTTCCGGCCTCCGGAGGGCCTCTGGGGGGGTGGGGAAGGCTGTTTTTGCCCTCCCCAGGCTCCTAGAAAGGCTCTGGAGCCTGGGGACAGCAAAAAATGAGCCTACCGGGCACACTGTGCCATCCCGTGCCAAAAATGGGATAAGCAGGGCGGCGGGGCAAATAGAATTATGGATGTGGACACACATGCGTGTGACCCCACCGCGCTCACCCTGCTTTTGGCACGCGATGGCAAAAAGGTTAGCCATCACTGCCCTAGATAGTTAAAACAATTATTGGAGTAGTTTATATATTGCAGCTAAAGTTTTTTATTCCACTTGATAGCTTTGTATTTGAAGGCAATCTTCATAATCACCACTTCCAAAAGCAAATTAGCGAACATTTTTTGCCACTACTGAAGGTACATCGTGAATCATATAATTGAAACCCAATTCCAGATAAAAAGGCAAAAATATAAATGCACTGATAGGCTATTAAAAGAGCACAACTTTTTAAATATATTCATCCTGTATATCCTTTGCCCCTCTTTTTTGCTATATAAAGTGTATAAAAAAGGGAAGTATCTTCAACCTGGAAAAAGCAGGTGTTAGTCTAGGTAAGGAAAAAGATACTATCATAAGAATTTATTAACTTTTCATAATTTATAAATTGGTGAAAAAATTATGGAGGACTAGGACTGAAGCATAATAGAAAATGTTACTCTTTATGGATTATGGTTCGTGTTTTTAAACCATTCACAACATGTACTCTAAATGTATCTTCTGTTTGAGTCATTGTAATATGCTTACTTTTTAAAATTTGTATCACTCTTTTCAAATGGAAAAACACAGAGACTAGGTTTCACACAATAATAAAAGTAGGTGCTTTGAGGACTGCAGGATTGATTTTTCCCAGTTGGGTGCCTTTTATAGTTGGAATAGACAATTGTGAATTACATGAGAAAACTTATGTAACTGATGGAACCAGATGATTTCTTATGTTCAGTAGGACAGCTCTATAAAGTTAAATGTGAATCCTATAAAGATAAATGTGGTGTGCATGATTTCCTTAGGCACAAGAAACACATCAACATGTGAGGATGACTATTTAATTGCAATTCTACATATACAGGATTTATGTACACATTTTCCCAGATTACTTGCCCTTTCTTGGTAACAGATAGATAAGGTTCCATGGAGCTTAAGAGAGGGTGGGATGGGTGGGGTCAGTCCTGGATTTCTTGCAGTTGTGCAGTGATTCAAGGCTAACTCCCCATTTGATGCCTCCTCCTTGCCTAGCTGGATATTTCCTAATAGATTTTAATGTTAAGATACAAGCATTTACTTGTAAAACTACAAACTGTTGCAAACTCATTGTGGAAGAATCTTATTTAATCATTTGTTTTTGAAATGTAATAGACATCCAATAGCAATTGGATTATTGTATACAATACCATGTATACAATAATCCAATGTATTATTGTATACATGGTATACAATAAAAAACACAACTATCACTCAAATAAAATAATAACAAATGAAAGAGGCAATTAAAGTGCATTGCTTGTGACAATAATTATTTTCCTCTTCTGAGGTCAAAGAAATTTAATCCCCAAAGGAGGTTCTTTGAATTCTACCTTCCACTGCAGAGTTGGTATCAGTTCATCCCGGATCCGGTGAACCAGTAGCGGCAATGGCGGGTGGCTCCTCCGACCCGTCTGGATGCTTCTGCACATGTGAAGCATCACGTGTGCGTGCTGACAAGCAAACTGGTAGCGATGAGTTTTGAAACCCGCCCCTGTTCCACTGCCCTCAAAACTGATCTCTTTCTGATACAGGAACAATACAAATGCAGGTGTTTAAAGTAATGGCTAGATTCCAAGTCACCAGTCTTTTGTCATAACTATGACACAGGGCTTGGTGCCTTGGCTAGCCAATGTAAAGCATTTTTGGTGTATTACTTGCAATTAGTGGAAAATAAAATTATAGATCTGGAAAAATCAGAGAAAGATAGGGAGGTCTGTTTGCTGAATTGAAGTTAGCAGGATAGTATAAGCATCTGTTTAGTGCATGGGCCCCCAACCCCTGGGCCACAGACCAGTACTGATCCAGGGCCTATTAAGAACTAGGCCACACAGCTGGAGGTGAGCAGCAAATGGGTGAGTGAAACTGAAACCATCCCCTACATGCCAAACAGTCTGTAGAAAAATTGTCTTCCATGAAACCAGTACCTGGTTCTAGAAGGGTTGGGGCAGTGGTGAAATCCAAATTTTTTTACTACTGGTTCTGTGGGCATGGCTTGGTGGGCATGCTGTGACTTGGTGGTGTGGCTTGGTGGCATGGTAGGGGAAGGATACTGCAAAACTTCATTCCCACCGAACTCTGAGGCCAGCCAGAGGTGGTATTTACCAATTCTCTGAACTGCTCAAAATTTCCGCTTCCGGTTCTTCAGAACCTGTCAGAACCTGCTGCATTTCACTCCTAGGTTGGGGCCTATTGGTTTAGTGCATCTTTAAAAAATTTTTTTGAAAAGAATATTATCCAGTTATGCATAGTATATGTGGATAATTAATGGCTTCTCTGTTTTACAAAATACTGTTTGGGGATGTCTATGACAGTTAGATATTGAAAGAGAAAAATGTTTGGAATAATTTATCATTCTACATTGCTGCTCTGAAGAAGCTTTGCCTTCATTATTTTTGTCCAGTGAGCTCTGAGGGAGGATGTCATAATGACAGGGAATGCATCTTCGTCGTTGGAATGAGGTTTTTGTGCTTCAGGTACACAGCTTTGGGATGTCAAGAGGATAATTATTTTGAATCCCATTTTTAAAGGAGTTTAACATATCAGTCATAATGCTCAATAATAACGCTGCTTTTATCATTTGGCATTATTTCTAGCGGTGTCAGACAGAAATGTTTGCTTGTTAATGGAGATTTTGAACCTGGAGAATCCATTCCAAATTCATCATTATGCACTGTTTTATCCTTTTGGGGTACTGGAAAATAGCTTTACCTCTTCCGATTTGTTGGCCACTGTGTTATTTTCCAGATTTGTTGGCATAGTTTGATTACAATCTTTACTGATTTTTCTGTTGCCTATTATATTTCTGTGGATATCCCATCAGTTCCTGAAGTCTTTCAATTTGGTAAAGATCAGAATACAAATGCATAAGAATTTATTCCTTCCATTTTGTTTGATCTCAGTTACTGGCACTTTTAATAGATCATTTCAAGTTTGGATCCTTCTTCGCAGTTCAGAGATCTTTGCTGTCTAGAGGTGTAATACAGCTTTTTGTCTCTTCTAACAGTTTTCTGAAGCAATTTTTAAAGTTCCATCCTGAGATTTTTTTTTCCTTTCTTTCTCAGTTTTGACTTTTCTTCCCTTTTTGGCAATTTTCAAATTTCCATTTGTCCTGACATCCAGGTTGCTTTCTTCTGCTCCTTTACCTTTGACAGTCTCTCTTTACATTCATCTTCAATCACTTTTCATTCCACAATAACTGTGGTTCCTTATTAGTGAGGACAGTTAAAGTGATACTTGACATTCACTTTGAAAATGATGGGTGTATGATCAGATATCACAGTGTGGAAACTAGCTGGGTTTTTTTCTCCTTTAGCTTAACTTGGAACTGGTACATGACAGTTCATGATCTGTTGTGCAATCAGCACCTGACTATGTCTTTGATTCTGTAATTGATCTTTTCCACCTCCTTTTAGCAATAATGTAGCCAGTTTGATTGCTATATATTCCATCTAGCAATGGAGCACAATTGGTATATAAGATGAACCTGATCAAAGAACCTTCTAGTCATAGCTATAACCTTCTCTTTAAACAGAAATTGTCAATTTAGATAGACATTCAAATTGCTCATCAATTCTGATTGGGATAGTAGTCTCCCATACAGATTTAAAGGTAGACAATTATCAAATCTACAAGGCCCCCAAACCCACACTTAAGCCAAAACGTGTTCTCCCCATAAAAACCTCCACAGGGCAAGAACCTTAGTAGCATCATATAGTCAACCCAAGTCCTTCTCATACCTGAAAAGAAAGGGAGTTTCCTTTTAGTGTTACTAAATGAAAAATTTGTATCCAATATCTGTCAGGTCTAAAGATTTTTGGAGATGCTATCTCAATCTATATTATTAGTATTTAGTGCAAGGCATATCACGCATGGACTAACAATATATTAGCATTTCATCTAGATTAGTTAACACAATAAAATATAAATGTTAAAAAGATCTATGTTCAAATACCCATGTCTAGGCCATCTAACTATGGAAGCACAGCATTGTTTATATTTAAAAAAAAAACAGATATTGGACCGGTAAATGTTCTCAGCTTACAGTTGGTCACAATGTGATCTACAGTTTGATCCAGGGGTGAAATGCTACCAGTTCATCCCAGTTAGAGTGATCTGGTAGTAATAAAAGCTACCGGTTCAGGCGAACCAGTAGTAAAAAAAATGCTACCGGTTTGTCTGAATCGGTGTTTCTGATTATCAGCTCTGCCACATGATTTATATTCCTGCTTTCTAGTGAATCTAAATCGTGCGGCACAGCTGTTCCTCCCCTCGCTGTTCTATTTACCTCCTTTTTCCTTGGGAAGTGCAAGTTTGGTGCACATTGCACATATGGACACAGCGTGCTTTTGGCATGCACTGCACATGCGTGGGCAGCGAACTGATGGCAACCCATGGAAGATTTCACCACTGGTTTGATCTGGGACCCTGCAGTCACATTGGGGGGAGGATACTAAGTCCCCTTTATACAGAGAGTCCTAGCAAATGCCCTGCAAGACATGACTCCTATTCAGGATTGTCCATTGCTGATGTGGTAGTTCAAAGCCTGGCACCTTTTTTGTCATTTATATGTCTTCCTATGTATGGACATTCAGCAACCCATTTGGCTTTCCATTGGAAATTGCTGTTAAAGGTGTTGGGCAGATGTTGTGTAAGTGCCAATGGGAGTTTCCTGGATTCGAGTGTTTCAGCTGATAAATGAGGTTGACATGCATTAGTAAGAGTGAATTGTTCACAATTTTTCTGTATTTTCTCACTAGTGCATTTTGCCTTCATAAACCTGTTGGTGCTATATGGCTCAGAACAGGAAGCCAGCAAGTCAGAATGGTTTCAATACATCCACTTATAATCTTCATGGTGTCCTTGAGTCTGATATCTAACTTACTAGTGTAGTAGCTGTTAATCATATAGGGGCACAGTATTTTGCTGCAGAGTAGACCAACCTACTGCTGAAGACCTGAGGGAGGCAGCTGAAGCTCCCCATTTAGTTTCACATAATTTCTGGAGTATGTTGTTCCTAGTATTGATTTTTGTTGCCATATTCTCTAGATCTATTTTGTAGAGAGAATTCATTCCAATGTTACTCCAAGGTACTTTGGATGGGAATCATAGGAAAGTAAGTATTGTATTTTCCTGCATATAAGACTACTTTCTAACACACAAAAATCTTCTCAAAAGTCGGGGGTCTGACGAGCCTTAAATGGCTCTGAGGAGGGTTGTCTTATACGCCGGAAAATACGGTAGCTATTTAAGTAGACTTTAGGAGTTTCACAAGCTTGTTTGCTGTTAAGGTGGAAGCCCATAGTTACTGTTTTGCTGGTGCTATGCGGTAAGCCTCTAGTAAGTGAAGAATTTCCCTGAGATTTTAAGATCTTTGGACAGGAGGCTGTCAACTATCTGTGTGTGGGGGGAGAGGGAGGGGATGTTGAATTGCTATGGCCAATCATCAGCATATATATAATCAGCTCCAAACTTGATTGCAGAAAATATAACTTCAGCAACAGAATGGTCAATGCCTGGAATGCATACCTGACTCTGTGGTTTCTTCCCCAAACCTCCAAAACTTTAACCTTAAACTGTCTACTGTTGACCTCACCCATTCCTAAGAAGTCTGTAAGGGGCATGCATAAGTGCATCAGCGTGCCTACCATCCCTGTCCTAATATTCCTTTTTACTTTTACTCTTTTCATGTATTCAAATTATGTTTATACTGTTACCTATTATCTTATATATGCTTGATAAATAAATATCCTTAGGAATATACAAATTCCTAAAATATCTCCTTGTCAGCAGCGTTTCTGATATGTATAAGTTGAATAGTGTAGATGCCTTTACAGAGCTTTGAGGGAGGATGTTGTTTAATCTTCTTACCTTACTTATATTTTCCCCTTATTATATCAAAGGATCTATCCCCCGGCATGTTATTAATTACTAAATAGAGATTTTTGAAGGCACAGTTTGTCTCGCTGCCTGGAGGCCGTGCGGGTCTGGATGGGGAGAAATAGGCTCAGACTCAACCCTTCCAAGATTGAGTGGCTGTGGTTCCCTGCGTTGCGATATAGTCAACTGGTGCCATCGCTGACTATTGGGGGTGAACTTTTGCCCCCCTATTGCGTGAGCTGCACTGGCTCCCAGTGGTCTTCCGGGTGCGATTCAAGGTGTTGGTTACCACCTTTAAAGCACTCCATGGCATCGGACCAGGTTACCTTCGAGACCGTCTCCTGCCACCAGTAGCCTCCCACCAGCCAGTCCGCTCCCACAGAGAGGGTTTCCTCAAGGTGCCATCGGCCAAATTATGTCGGCTGGCGACACCAGGGGGAGGGCCTTCTCTGTGGGAGCTCCTACTCTCTGGAATGAACTGCCCCCAGAATTACGTAAGATCACTGACCTCCGTGTATTCTGCTGTGCCCTCAAAACCTTTTTGTTCTGCCAGATTGGGCTATTGATGTGAAGATTTCTAAATTGGTTTTAATCTGGGATTTTTAAATTTGGGGTTTTATATTGAGCCAAATTATTTAATATTTTTAATTTTTAAATTGTTGTTTCTCTTGTGCTTTTAATTAGGCTGTTCACTGTCCCGAGTCCTTCGGGAGAGGGGCGGTATAGAAATAAAAATTATTATTATTATTATCATTATTATTATTATTATTATTATTATTATTATTATTATTATTATTATTATTATTATTATTATTAATCCATCCTTCCAAATTATGTCATATCTTACAGTTAGGTCTGTGAACCTATGGCTGTGATTTTGAGGCCTCATTAAATCCTGCTTCAAAACCGCCTGTTAGACTTAGCACCTGGTCTACATAGCTCTCTATATGATTCACTTTTGTAGAAAGGGTTGAAAAGGACTTTGGCAATCTTCTAGCCCACCCACCCCCACCCTGCTGGGGGCAGAAACCCTCATACCAGTGAAATATGAAATTTGTTACTACTGGTTCTGTGGGTGTGGTTTGGTGGGAGGGTAGTAATATGACTGAGTGGGCGTGGCCAACTTTTTTAAAAAAACTTTTAAAATCATTTTTTCTATAACCTCTTTGGCTGAAGAGGTTGTTAAAAAATGCTTTTAAAGCCTCTGAGAACCCAGCTGACTTGTCTGATTGGCAGAGGCTTTCTTTCTTTTTTTAAAAGCCTCTGATGATCCCAGCTGACTTGCCTGATCGGCAGAGACTTTCTTTTTAAAAAAAACAAAACTCTGATGATCCCGGCTGAGCTGCGTGATCATCAAAGGCTTTTTTTTTTAACTTTTAAAAGCATTTTTTCGGCTAAAGAGGTTGTAGAAAAAAATGCTTTTAAAAATAAAAAAAAAAGCCTCTGATGATTGCGCAGCCTAGCTAGGCAATGGAGGGGGGCAGGGATTTTTGCTATCGTTCTCCGAACCACCCGCCTCCATTGCTACCGTATCAGGCGATCCGGTCCAAATCGGGAGCATTTCACCCTTGCCTCATACCAATCAAATGCCTGCCCGACTTTTACTTTAAAACCTCCAATCCCCCCTACAAAACACCATGATCGGTGTTATGTAAATTTAATAAATAAATAAATAAATGTGAAGGAACTCACAAAGCAGTAGGAGGTAGGTTGTTCCATTGTTTAACAGCTGTCACAGTTAGGAAATTCTTCCACATTTATTATCTCCTTCTGTAAATCTTCCACCATGGAGGATAAATCTATTTGTACTCTCTTGCCAGTGACAGCCCTTCAAATACTGGCAATCATGTCTTGCCTCGCTCATAATCTCTTGAGGCTAAATATGCCCTGTTTCTACAACTGATCTTCATAGAATTCACTTCCAAGCACCTTGCTATCTTCATTATTCTTCTCTTCATTTTTATTTCTTGTTCTTGCTGTCAGAAATCATGTAGCTGTATCCTTTGTCTGAGAAAGGGTTCCTCAAACAATGTTGCATTCCATTTCAGCATTGGGCATTACAGTCCCACTTGGACAGAAAATCTCATGCATATGCTATATTGTGTTTATTTATATTTTGTTTAGTCTTTAAAAATTGTCTCTGCAGAATCAAGGTGACTCACACATGAACAATATACAGCTAACTGCTTATTAGAATTCTAACTACTGGACTGTTTATGTTCTATTCTTTAATATAATTCTGCTTTACAATATACAAAGATTGCTTTCCCTCAATGTGGCTGTCATAAATTTTCTTGATGAATCTTATATTCAATATGTTTTTATAATACAGACCAATTACCAATAATTTTGGAATTGCAAAGCCTAAACTTCTATTAGCAATGTTTAGAATTAGCTTCAATTGAGCCTCACGGATGAAGCTGCAACTGCCAATCTGTTCATTTTATACAAAGGCATTTTTAATAGTCCACTATTTTGTAGTGTTCATTTGGGAAAAGCTATCTTTTTTGTTTCAGCTTACTTTCTTTAAAAAAGCACTTTATAGAATCACGATAATATAGAGAGAACCAGGCAGTTTAGTTGTTTTATTGTCCTGATGCCGCAGTGGCATGTCCTTAGGGATACTAGAATATAGTAGTTCCAGTGAATCCTGGAATCTGTTACTGTGCAGTGGATGGGTTTATGAGCTCTATCATTTCAATGATTTTTTTTTGTATGTATGTATAGGTATATTCATAGGCAGATAACCATGATGGCCCGTTAAAAAAAGAGACACCCAACTATGAATATTAGAAATTTTCTTTTAATACAAACTTCCTTCCTAAACATAACATGGTGCACATCACCAAGCCATGGTTTATTTAAGAATAATTTATTGAAGGGCTGGATTTCCACAACTCACGAAGTGAAATATTTTCAGTATAAAGTACTTGAGCAATTGGGTGCTTTCAGACAAAATATACAATTGTTCTGCCTGGTGGCATTTTATAGTAGTATGAGTTTTCAGATGTTCCCATCCAGTGTTTTTGCACTGCCTCTACTGCTTTTCTACGGCTTCCAATCCAACAGAATGTTGGAATTAATTATGTAAAAGATCTCAATATTTTATCTGTCCATCTGAAGGACAGCTCTAGTAAAACAGAATAGAACTGGACTAAATTTGGTGAAACCAACAGAAACCTGGATAAATAATTTTTTTTAAAAAGCCAACTTTGAAAATGCGTAAGATCTAGGTAGATATTGCAAAACCACAAATCTTTCCCAACACATCCCTAAAGGAGAAACAATCTTCGTCTTCCCAGTCACTTGAACCAGAGCAGAGTGTATACAGCCTGCACCATGCTTTTTGTGTACATACATGTGGATGCCACATGAAAGAAAATCAGAATGACATTCAGACACATTACACATACACATGGCAGTTCCTGGGAAGAAAGGGCATATATGTAACATATTCTTTGAATAATCTGAAGAAAATCTAGGCACCTCCAATGGCAACTGCTGGTAAAGAGATTGGAAAGAATTCAAGTAGTCATGTTCTGCAGGTCTTTCCTCATCGTATTTTTTGTCCCCAAAATGCCACCAGGGAAGAAAGGAAGAGTTTTACAATGTCTTTGTGCTAGAAGCCTTGTGCACAGGTTTCATGATTTTCAATGTCTCTCCAGAGTTACAAAGAGAAGTATTTCTGAGTGGAATAACAGAAGCAACTAACCCCTTTCATAATTAACTGGCATATTTTATATATGTACTGATCATTGTTGCTCTAACTGCTTAAACTTACATAGTTAGCAGCATATTAATTGTACATGATCATCATCAAAGTGGCTTCTACAAAAAGATCAGTGGAAATTAATGACAAGAGTGGGGCAGCAGCATGCAACTGACTTACCTATTTATACCCTGAAGCTGTAGTAAATGAACTTTGAGGTGACCTTGGAAAAAATATGTAGTAACATTGAGTGTCTTGAAGAAAGGATTACAAAACTAAGAGACTGAAGCAAGCATGAGAAAGAATTCCAAAAATATCTTCCTTATCACTCATGTGATTGTATTTAGTATAATATGTGACAGGGAAAAACTGGGACAGGCTCTTCAAGATTCTGGACAGCCTCTCTAATAATAAAGCAGTATTCCTCAGATCCCTGCAGTGTCTGTTGAATAGGTTTTTAAAACTGTCCCTCCCCCCTCCAATTCCTTGGAGGTAACCACAAATAGGGTCTTTGTAACCCCCCCCCAGAGCATTTTGTAGAGTCAAAACATTTGATGATAGGAATAAAATAGATGGGTCATCAGATGAGTAGTAAATGCCAGAGATAGAGAAGCTTAAATGAGAAAGAGTATTTAATAATTTATAGTAACTTATAGGGAGGCAGTGTGAGCTTGAGGACTCTAATCCTCTTATACTGATTTTTCCTCTAGCTCTCAAATAGGCCAGTGAGCTTTATTGGGTCATTGTCTTATTGTACTACCCAGCTACTTGCAATACTGAATGCTTTAGAACAGTGTTTTTCATATTTGGCATCTTTAAGATATGTGGACTTCAACTCCCAGGATTCCCTGACAAACATTGCTTTAGAACAATCAATGATTTTTTCTCTCTCTAAGAAGGAGAGTGCTTTGCTTTTTAGATTGTGCTTAAACTACATATCCTGTGAAAAAGTACCTTCCTAAATCTCATTTTCTAAAACTTAATTGACATTTTTTAAAAAATTCATTGATTTCATGAGGTTATTGTTTTGGTTGAACTGATAATTCATTAATCACAATGTACCAAATGAACACTGGTTTATAGGATTTCTAATTAAAAACATGGTTTGTTTGTTTGTGGGAATGGATTACTTTGAAGCAGCAGTCAACATTCTCATGCCAAAAAAACACCAAAAACCACCTCTCTATAATCAATAGTTCTCAATGAATATTGTCCACTGAAGAAGTCATGCTAGTATCATAATAGTAGGAAGAATGAGGAGCATTCTGGACTTTCAAAATTAACAATGCAAAAATTGTCTCTTTTTTTGCTACTGCTGCTTCAGAATTAGGTTGAAGAAAAGGCTTCATATTAACTATGATAAATATTTCCTTTTGATAATTCTGTTTTCAACCGTATACTTATGGAAAAAAGGGCATTAATAAACAGTCCTATGATACCATTATTCCATAGCACTGCTTGCTTATGCTTAATGATGTTTCTTCTGATCCTGGAACTTATACATAGGCTTCTTAGTACGGTAGTAGCTCTTCCCCCCCAAAAACATTTTTTAAAAATTCTTTGTTTTCATGAGGTTATTGTTTTGGTTGAACTGGTAATTCATTAATCACAATGTACCAAATGAACACTGGTTTCTAGGATTTCCAATTAAAAATATGGTTGATTTGTTAATTGCAACTGAATATTAGAGTCTGTCATGATTCTGTAGATTTTTGTCCTTTACTTTTTTTAAAAAAAAAACCTGTTTGCATCCAGCTCCATCTGCTGGCTGTTAAAGATTTTGCCTTTGTCACAAACAATTTCATCCATCCTTTTGTTCTTCCTGCTGAACTTTAGTTCTCTTATGTCCAGTCAGACATAAATTCTGAAATGTTTCTCAGATTAATGCTGTAGTGTATTAAGAATAAAATATTTTGCTAATCTCAAATTAAAATAATAATGTATGTGTGTGTGTGTAAAAATGGATTCTGCATTTATATAGCTGAACAGATGTGCACACTTCATTTTGTAGAGTACCAACATTTCTGCCAAGCTTGTCATTAATATGTACATGTTGCTTTATTTTGCCAGAACTGAGAAAAAACAGCTCAAAGCTGGTTACAAACTGTGTAATGACCTATGTAGACAAGTATCAGCAATCCTCCTGCAAGCTATGAGCTAATTCAGTCCTGACCTCCCTACTTATCCTGAAAAGCTCAATCTTTATCAGGACTATATCAGTGGAAGACAACAATCTGTTTGCCCATGACAGAAAAACTGTAAATGGAGGAATAGCAGAAGGATTATTACACATGGGGCTTGCCAGTCATGAACCTCTAGTCTTTAGAAGCATAAGTCTCTGGAGGACATAAGCATGACTGTTCAATTTCTCCTTTCTGTGAACCTTGCTTTTTTAAAATCTCAATATTGACTTATCAGGGAAAGTTAAACTTTCATCTGTGTGAGCTCCTGCTTGTAGGAATAATGGAGGTTTATGGAGTCACCAGAAGAAACTCACAATGCATCATGCAGAACCTTAATCTTCAAACGCTCATAAAGAGTTAGACTGAAATTGATTTAGGTGTTTGCAGGTCTATTGCAAGAAGATAGGCAGATATTTCTTTCAAGGCCATAGGTAACAGTGAAGGCATACTCTGCTCAATTCTTAGAACTGAACAATCGGTGATTATTGATATAAATTTGTTTGTGAACATGAGCCTAAAGCAATGATAGGCAACATGTTTCTGCAAATCCATTCCCTGTGCTTGCTTGCTTTCTGTTCTCTGGAATATCTTTTCAGATCAATATTTGATAGCTTCTGTCCATTGCCATTAAGAAGATCTACAGCCTCCAGAGTCCTATCAAAGTTGAGGGTTCCATTTTCCATCCCACAAACCATAAGATCAGAATAAGAAGGATCAAAAAGATATGTAAATCTTCAGTCTGGGGAGGATAGTGCTGAAGGACTATTCTTTACATTTGAAGTCTCCAATAATTCAAAATTTGTTTATTTCATGCAATATCACATTATTCATCTCTACTGCAAGCAGTATATATTCCAAACTTTAATCCATTTTACTGGCACTATTTCAAAGAAAGAGAATAGAGAAGAAGACCAGTTTTAATTATCCTTTTATTGTTTTTAAATTATAACAAAATTACATTTTTTTTAGTAAGCACCAAAAATCTCACTTGGATAATGACAAGTATTTGGCTTAATACAAAATGCCCATGAGATATGGTAGGTTGCTTATTGCTACATAAGTGGAAATATATTCAGTCAAGAGTCATGATTTCATTTTGCTTCATGCAATGCTCTTTTAAACTCAGTGCTATAACAGCAGAATAATTGAAGTATAATTTACTTTCAATTATTATTTGGAATTGTATGCCACTACAAATGAAAATAAACTATGTCCCTTTGCAAAATTTGCTCCTTTAAATATCTGTCACTTAGCAATCCCTTAGTACCTTGAATTGGAAGTATGATTAACATACAAACAGCTTTCTTGTCTAGAACCAAATACATGACTAATTCTTGGAGGTACTATATCTAAATTGAAGTTAAAATTGGGTGAGGCTAAAAAACCCCACATTGATAAGGTAATTATAGCTTACCTGGGATTCATGGATGTGATAAAACATTTGCTTCATAATTACAAGGTAAAAGTAATTTGACCTTGAAGTCAATCATACAAATGATTTAAGAAATGATGTAATGCCTTAGGAAAGTATAAGGTGACTTCCTTCATGTTATGTGATTTATTTTTGAATTCTTATACTTCAGAGTTGATGCATTAAAATATAACGATTTGAGATTTAAAAATTGTTGACTTTGTCTCTCCAGAATGTATAGTACCTGTACTATATCTGATCCATAGCAATTATCTGCACTGGCAAACATCTGGACTTATACAATTGATGCTTCCTATAGCAAAAAAAAAAGGGGGGGGGAACTATTAAATATTAATAGGGAAAAGATGATTAATAAGTGTGTCTCAGATGGTGCTGCCACACATATCAATTTTTTTTAATCAGAGCCAACATATAATAAAACTGCTACAATATTTTATAGAAATGTTTTATAATTATACTACTACAACTCTTACAGAAAGAGAATTTCCACCAAGTCAAAAACAAATTAAAAAGTTCAGACTCGTTTGTGAAATTGCAATAGGTTGTGACCTGGGAATCTAACCAAGCAAATTTATAACTAAGACCTTGAGCTGCAGTGGTGCAGTGGTTAGAGTGCAGTACTACAGCCTATTTCTGCTGACTGCCAGCTGCCTGCAATTTGGCAGTTTGAATCTCACCAAGCTCAAGGTTGACTCAGCCTTCCCTCCTTCCAAGGTGGGTAAAAAGAGGACCCAGACCGTTGGGGGCAATAGGCTGACTCTAAACCGCTTAGAGAGAGGGCGGTAAAGCACTGCAAAGCAGTATATAAGTCTAAGTGCTACTGCTATTGCTACATATGAATTCTTTTTCAGCTGTAACCTATTTGTTGTTTAGAACTACATCAACAATAATAACCGGTAACAGATTAGTCTATTTTTTGGGTTAAAAAAGTTTGAAAATAATGTTTCAGATCCTGAAAACACAAAAGCTTTTCAGTTTTCTATAGGTGCATAGACCAGGATCCTTCACTGATTTTATTTACAGGAATTTAATTATTTACTTGTTTCATATCATGGACCCACAAACCCATATGGACAACTACAAATGTTTTTAATCAGATATGTCCCATTTTCCCATTGGCCATGTGGGTCAATTTGGTACTGCAAACCAAAAATATTGTCAGGAAGTTAACTTGGAAGAATCCATTAAAATAAGACAATTAGAAGGGGCAGTTTCTATAGTATACACTGAAAGAGAATTTTGGGGATCAAGTTAAAACCTCTTAATCCAAAGGTATCCTTCAGGAGAACAAAGCACTGGTGCAGATACATGGTGCCAAATTAGGCAGCTACCCACTTTTTTTTTTTCTACAAAAAAACTTTCCAGGGAACTACAGGTAGTTCTCAATTTACAACTGCAATGGAGCCCAAATTTTTTGTTGGTAAGCAAAACAGTTGTTAAGTAAGTTTTGTCCCATTTTACAACCTTTCTTACCACAGTTGTTAAGTGAATCACTGTAGTTAAATTAGTCACATGGTTTTTAAATTAATCTAACTTCCCCTTTTGACTTTGCTTGTCAGAAGGTTGTAAAAATCACATGACCCCCAGTACTTCCATTAGCCTTACACCAGATTGTAAAGGCTCTTCTATGATAAAAACCAGGTTATCTTTAAATATTTTAATTTCTAAATCTTTAATTTGTTCATCTTCCCGAATTATTCAAAAACTTCAAATTAGTCAAAACTTCTAATGGCAGTACAAACAATAATGACAATAGCGGGCAACCTTGTCATGTACGTTTTTGAATTTGGAAGCTTTTGGTTGTTTCTCCATTAATTACTACTTTGGTTCTTGTTTAAAATATGGTAAAGTATCAGGCTTGAGGATAAATAAGGAGAAATCTAAAATATTAGTTAAAAATATGACCAAATTGCAAGAAAATGATTTAGCTGGGAGAATAAACATTCAGACTACAAAAAAAGTGAGATATCTAGTTATTCAAATGATGGCAAGATGTGTTACATTCAAAGGAAACAACTACAATAAATTAATTGATCAAATTAAAGTAGACCTAGATAGGTGGAAAAATTTGCAACTCTCCTTTATGGGAAGAATTGCAACAATAAAGATGAATGTACTACCTAAATTACTTTTTTTATTTCAATGTATACCAATCAGACTAGAAAAGGAATTTTTTGGAAATTTAAACAAAATTATATCAAAATTTATCTGGCAAGGTAGAAAACTGAGAATTAAACTAAAACTTTTACAGGATTCTAAGGAAAGAGGGGGATTTGGCCTTCCAGACTGGGAAAAATACTATCAAGCAGCAATGCTTGCATGGGTAAGAGATTGGATATATCTAAAAAATAGGATGTTGTTAATGCTGGAAGGCCATGACACGCAGATAGGATGGCATACTATCCTCTGGGATAAGAAATATAATGCTCACCAGTACTTCCAGAAGCATTTTATCAAATGGGCACTTTTAGATGTTTGGGTTAAGACTAAGCAACCTAACTATGGAAATTCCGAATTGGCTATCAACATTGGAGATGTTCACACACCCAAATTTTATTAAATTAGGAAGAGTATAAAGATATATTAAATGAAAGAGGAGAATTGACATTTAGGAAAAACCTGTATGAGGAAGGAATAGAACTTGAATGGTGGGCATATCTCCAAGTCCAATCAAAATACACGAGAGACAAAAAGGAATGGGGCATAAAAACAGAGTCAACAGATTTAGATAAAATTTTATTAGCAACAGAGGAGAAGGTGATTAGAAAATTATACCAATATTTACTGGAACAAGCTATGTTTGAAGAACAAGTGAAAGAAACCATGTTAACTTGGAGTAAAAACTTTGGTTATTGCATCGGTTTAGAAGATTGGCAAGATTTATGGGAAAGAAAAAGAAAACTTACTTTAGCTACCACATATAAAGAAAATCTATATAAGATGTTCTATAGGTGACATCTCCCACTTTGGAAAGCAGATCAAATCTCTCAAAAGAATACTCTATTTTATTAATAACTGTCTAACGGACTTAAAAATTTGTCACTACTTTTTCCTCATCAATCTTTCTCTGTTAGCAATGGTCCACTGAACATTTATGCTTGCCAGGTTTTGTTTCTCTGTGGTTTTTAGGAAAGAAAGTGTTAATCCTAACAGACCTACCTAATGCAGAGTTTGCTGTTAAATCTTTCCCTGCAGTGTCAGAATTAATGTTTACCATAGTGATTCCTAATACAGAATTCGGGTATCCACGATTAACAGGCTTGGCAAAAGCTATTTTATGTGAAATTCATGCATCTGAAGATAAAGGTGGTTGAGTTGCAGAAATTAATGAAGTGCTCTTGGCTGGGTGAGTGACATTTTGGGGAACATCTTAAGATTAAAAAGAAAGAGTGATGTCTTTGGAATCCTAGCAGTTTATTACTACAAAGAGTGAGAAAGAAGAAACGTCAGCATTATTGTAAGACTTACATTTAAAAGGTTATATTCCTAGAGACTTACCAAAATAATTCATTTAATATTTGCTATAAAATGTTTAGCACTATGAATATACATAAAACAAAATTCTACAGGCTATGTTCCTGAGCTATTTCAATAAATGAGAAAAAAATAGCAAAAAATTAATAAAATAAGGAAATCCAAGTCTTAAATATTTTTAGAATTTACAATCAAATGCAAAATGGAGTACAAGTCCTTTCCACTCCAGTACCGAATCAAGACTTTAGATCTGAAAATAATCTTAATGTTCACTTTTCTCTCCTTAAGTGATGGAAGAATAGCATCATGAATGTGCACGTGGATATACATAGACAAAAATGAAATAATATAACTTTGAAATACCTATTATTCTGAAAATATCCTGACTCAATGCACTTACCTCTGACAAGACATGCATATGACTATCTTCAACTTGCTTTTTTTCTCATTATTTTTCATTCATAAGCTTAAAGCCAAACTTTTGACATCTTTGACCTCTGGCTTACTGCTCAGAGGTTATGAAGATTTAACTCAGAAAGCAATTGTCATAAATATTTGTTCTACCTACTTATATATGACAGTAGCTGAACCCTGAAGTTATGCAAATAATTGAGTTATTGCTACATAAATTCAAAGTAAGTGACAATCACCTAGAAACCAGGTATACATCCAAAGTGGAAGCTATTTATTCCATGAAGACATCTACCAAGACTATAGGGGCCAGATGCACAATCATCAAGGTTCACTTGACAAAGGTCACCTTCAGATCTGGAGCAAAGACAAAGGTATTTCCTGTTCCCAGGGGGGAAATTGGCATTTGTCACACATTTAAACAATCATGAGGTTTCACATTGACTTACAAAAGACACCAGTAAACAGAAGGTTATTCTTCTCAAAGTAAACCGTCTATTTATAATGGGCTTTCCTGTCACAGAAGTGACAAATAATGTTGAGTATTTGTTCCTTGGAGTATTATCTCCACTACTTCTTTGGTTTCAGCACTATAGCCATCCGTCATGGGAAAGGTAAGGTTGTGAACATTTTTATGAACACTTTCTACATTAGGATTCCGGGAAGAGAATGCTTGGAATCTGGAGGGTCAGAAATCAACAAAAAAGCAACAGGATTTATTGCTGTGAAGTGATACAAAAAATTCTCCCCCAAAATGCCAGTATCCTTTCTTGTATACTTTGAAAAATAGGAGACTGTCTGAAATGAAGAATTGCGATGCAAGAAAAATAAAAGATGTCTGCAAACAGGAAAATTATTGAATTTTTCCTTATTGCTGACTCTTTCTAGGTTCTTGCAGATCACCAGTAGTGATATGTCCAAATACATATCTAATATAGCTTTTTTGTTGACAGTGAAATAAAATTACAACCTTGTTTGTGGCATGCATTGTAATTTCCCATACTAAATGTTCCGCTCACTACTTGTACAATGTACAAGTACAATGTACAAATCTTACAATGATGGTCTTTTCCTAACAAAGAAACACAAACCTTTGTGGTTCAGCCTTCCAATGTTCAGAATTTTCCAGAAAGAACAACTCTTACCCAAAACTTCCTGAAATCCTGATATGGAAATTGTTCTTTAAAAAGCACACAACCTTACCTTGTTGACTGGATGACTGTGGTACTGAAACCTCAGTAACGGAGATAATGTCTTGAAATCCATAAACTAAAGGCTGCCAAATTTCACTCCAAGGCATTCCTTTCTGGCAAACATGTTAACATCCAGAACAGAAAAAAAGAAGAAAATAGAACAAAAAGAGATACTGGTATGTTCCTCTATACATTCATAGATTCACTTAACTGAGCATTTATATGCTGCTTGCTACATACCTATGTATATTTCCAATTCTCTGGAAATGCACCTATCTTTCACATACTTTGATATTTACACTGAAACTAGGAAACTATGTTTGTACTATATCTTCTTAAAATATAATCTAATGTTGGGTTTCAATGTTTGAATACTAGAGTAGTATTCAAATTAGAATATCATAAATATATGAATGTATGTTATAGGTATTACATTTCCCCCATCCCATTTAAATTTAACACATATCACAAATAATTGCAAAGAGCTACACTAACTTTCTTAATATAGCATTTTTAAAAATATCTAATGGCAACTTCCCTAATTGTCCGGGAATTATGGGGCTTGTGGTGTTAATATAACTGATCAGGACTGAATTGGGGCCGTGTAGCTAAGTGTGGCATTGTAATACTCATTCCAGCTGATACTCAGAAAAATCCTTTAGATACACATAATGTAATTTGAAGTACTTTTTATGAAACACCAATTTTGTCTTTCCAGTTTTTGCTCTTGTAGAAGCTCCATAAAAGCAACCTAAATCTATGTGAATAATGTAATAAAACATTAAAATGAACATTGCTCTATGGTGGATTGTGAATTTAAAATGCAATTCCTGGTACATTTACACGGGAACAATCAGCTGAGTGCAATTGGTTTTTGGTTATATAAGAACATTCTCATCAATATAAAAAAAAATGCTACTGATGAATTTGTCTAAATTTAAAAACAGTTATTTAAAAAGTCAATAGATATAAATATATATAATATTTCTTAAGAAATTACTATTCTATTTTTCTTTTGAAACTATGTTGACTGAAATATATATACATATAGGCATTTGCTAAAAGAAAATATTTCTAGCTCAAAAAATGTATGTCAATATATACTGGTTAGTAATTGTTTTTGTTGATTGTTATTGCTCAAGATGCCTGAAAACAGTTACCTATGATATACAAATTTAAGATAATTGATAAATCAACTGTTTACTCCATGAAATATATTTATTTTTATTTATTTTATTTATTTTATTTCAACTTATATACCGCCCTTCTCCCCAGGGGGACTCAGGGTGGTGAACAGCCAAATTAAAACACATATAGTTGAAATATTAGAAAAAAATTAAAATAAAATTAAATCATCAATGTTTCAGTATTAAAATCTCAAATCTACAAGTTAAAATACCCAATTTAAAACCCAAAAATCAATAATATCAAAATTTTAAAAAGCCCATTAAAACTAATCAAACTAGGCTGGCTTGTTGAAATAAGTAAGTCTTAAGGGCCTTTCGGAAAGCGCGGAGGTCTGGGATCAATCGAATTTCAGGAGGTAGTTCATTCCACAGGGCGGGTGCCCCCACAGAGAAGGCTCCCCCCTGGGGGCCGCCAGCCAACATTGCTTGGCTGATGGCAACTTGAGGAGGCCCTCTCTGTGCGAGCATATTGGCCGGTGGGAGGTTATCGGTAGCAGCAGGCGGTCTTGCAGATACCCTGGCCCTATGCCATGGAGCACTTTAAAGGTGAGAACCAACACCTTGAAGCGCACCCGGAAGACCACTGGGAGCCAGTGCAACTTGCGCAGGAGAGGTGTCACGTGGGAGCGCCCTGTCGCTCCCATAATCACCCGCACAGCCGCATTCTGGACCAGATGGAGCCTCCGGGTGCACCCCAAGGGGAGCCCCATGTAGAGAGCATTACAATAGTCCAGGCGAGATGTGACAAGTGCATGAGTGACTGTGCATAAGGAGTCCCGATCCAGAAAGGGGCACAACTGGTGCATCAGGCGAACCTGATAGAAGGCCCCCGTGGCCACGGCCGCCATATGCCCTTACAAAGACAGCCGTGAGTCCAGGAGGACACCCAAGTTGTGAACCCCGTCTGTGGGGGCCAATGACTCACCCCCAATAGCCAGCGATGGCACCAGCTGGCTATACCGGATGCTGGCATCCACAGCCACTTGGTCTTGGAAGGGTTGAGACAAAGCCTGTTCCTCCCCATCCAGACCTGCACGGCTTCAAGGCACTGGGACATCACTTCGAGGACATCATTGGGGTGGTCAGGGGTGGAGATGTACAGTTGAGTATCATCAGCGTACAGTTGGCAACACACCCCAAAACCACGGATGATTTCGCCCAGCGGCTTCACATAAATGTTGAACAGGAGCGGCGAGAGGACCGACCCTTGTGGCACCCCGCAAACGAGGCACCTCGAGGTTGACCTCTGCCCCCTGCCAACACAGACTGTGACCGGTCGGAGAGATAGAAGGAGAACCACCGCAACACAGTGCCTCCCACTCCCAAACCCTCCAACCAACGCCGCATGATACCATGGTTGACGGTATCAAAAGCCGCTGAGAGATCTAACAGGACCAGGACAGAGGAGCAACCCCTCTCCCGAGCCCTCAAGAGATCATCCACCAATGTGACCAATACCGTCTCTGTGCTGTACCCAGGTCTGAAGCCGGACTGGCACAGATCTAGATAGACGGTTTCATCCAGGTACTGTGGGAGCTGTCGTGCAACCACACTCTCAACAACCTTCGCAATGAAGTGAAGGTTGGAGACAGGACGAAAATTTGCCAAAACAGCCGGGTCCAGAGAAGGCTTCTTGAGGAGGGGCCTCACCACTGCCTCTTTCAAGGTGGCAGGCAAGAAACCCTCGCTCAAAGAAGCATTTATAATCCTCTGGAGCCAGCCTCGTGTAACTTCCCGAGTGGCCAGTACCAGCCAGGAAGGACACGGGTCCAATAAACATGTGGTTGCATTTAACCTCCCCAGAGCCCTCTCCACGTCCTCAGAAGTCACAGGATCAAACTCCTCCCAAGTAATAGTCTCAAGACCAGGCTTAGTCATGCCTCAGTATGTGATTAACTTGAGATTTATCTAATAAATTGACAACTGTACCACATTTATTTTCTTGTCTCAGATTGTAAACATTTCAAAGAAAAGAAAAATGTTTAACATATGCAGCACAGTATCTGAATGGGAATCACATACTGTATCTGACAAACACTAATAAATTAAAGTTGCAATTTTTATGAGTGGCACAAAACTCCCTTCAAGTCTATTTCAGAAAGTTATTAGGAATTAATCAGAAAGATAATCCATTGATAGCACCATATTCCATTAAAATAGAGTGAGGGATCCAAACTCTGTTGCATACTATCACACAGGTAATCCTTAGTTGACATTCAGAAGTTTAACAAATGTTCAAAGTTATAATGGCCTCAGAAAATGTTTTGTGGCTTATAAAGCACTTCCAGCTGTAATAAAACACTATACCCTCTCTCCACAATTAGATGACTGCATTTTAGATGCTTGGCAACCAGCTGGAATTTATGAATGATTGCAGAGTCCTGCAGTCACATGACCATGATTTGTGAAGTATTTTTGCCAGTTTTGAGCACTTTTTTTGACTTTCTTCAAAAACTATCCATTTGGAAGAGTGGATTTGGATTTAGGATTGTGTGATTCACTTAACAATCATGTTATTCACATAACCAATGCCATAAAAAAGGTGAAAATTCAGGTTCCATTACATGGTTACCTCGATTGTAACCACAATGACTTACAACCAAAATTGCAATACTAATTGCAGTCATGGGTCAAGGACTTATACTGTATAAAAAAACAGTATATCCCACACTCAGTAGCATTGATGATGTTACTTATTTATTTATTTTATTTATTTGATACCGCCCTTCTCCCAAAAGGGATTCAGGGCAGTAGACAGCCAGAATTAAAATACATATAATACAAAAGTTAAAAAAAATAAAAATGAATTAAATCGACGGCTTCCCAATTTAAAACCCCAAGTCTATAAAAATTGAAGAAATTCCTAATTTAAAAATCCCAAATCTATTAAATTTGAAAAATTCCCATTAAAAACCATTTAGGCTAGGCCGGCTTGTTGGAATAAATAAGTCTTCAGGGCCTTATGGAAAGTACGGAGGTCTGGGATCAGTCGTATTCCAGGAGGTAGCTCATTCCACAGGGCAGGTTCCCCCACAGAGAAGGCTCTCCCCCGGTGCGAACCAGTTGTCTCAAAGGTGCTTTTCTTTCTTCAAAAGGGAACTACACTGTTTTTTTCTTTGAGGGAAAAGGAGGAATGTTTCACTTCTCATCCAAGAAGCTTCATCAGTTCTTATCGAGGTTCGGTGGTTGGCGGGAATGATGGCCACACAGGAAAATGGTAGGGTCTTATTTAATCCATTAACCACCTCCAGAATGACCCACCCCCATTGGGGCCCTAGGTCAGTTGGCAGAGCTGGGTCTTTAGGCCCTTTTAAGAAGGCCAAAAAGGTGGCTGCAGATCTCACTTTGGGAAGTACAATATTCCGTAGGGCAGAAGCCATGGCAGAAGAGGCCTTTCTGTAGGACTTGTCATCATGGCATTCCTTGTCTGGCAGTATCTGTAGCATATTGCTTCTGTCAGCACAGATGGCATGGGAAAATCTCTTTGGGGTGAGACAGTTCCTCAGATAAGACTTCATTTCAGAGTCTATATTAAGCTGAAAAGGTACAGTTATCATTAACAATTGTTAAAGTATTTTACCATTTTTATTTGTTCTACACAATATGTTCTAGGTGATTTTGGCTGAAAATCATCTTATCCAAAGAGAAAAGATTGAAGTACACATGGCTAGGAATATGCTGTAAGCTGAGAAACCTATATCCAAATTCAGTCATCTACTCAGAGCGTTACAATTACCATTTTCAATAAATAATAACTTATTACGGGCCCCCTGGCATATAAGAGGAATTTAAATTCAAACATTATCCATAGCATCCTTTTTAATAAATAATGACTAGTCTTTAGGAAAGAAAATAACCTTGATTGGCCTCATAAAATTATGATTACCTCCATTCACTAATGAAAGACAGAAGGCCTTTAATTCCCTCTGTGAATTTAGTTCCATTCATATGATATCATATCATGACAATCATTCTTTGCAATGCCATCAAGTAGTCCACAATGTCCCGGTGTGTATTTATAAACTGAATTGGAAGCTCTGAGTGTTGGACACATTTCTTATTCACTCACATCAGCAAAAATGAATACTCAGAAAGTAAACAAAATCTATAAATAAAATGCCATCACAAGGGTACCACAAAAACCTTTTTGGAAAAAATTGACTCCAGACAAATTTAGAGTTGAATTAATTCCTCAGTTTAATGCTCTTCAGATGTTGAATTAAAATCCCCAGTTGTCCCTAATTGGCATAGTCATTGCCATGTTAGATGTAGCTCAGAAAGTTGGAGAATATCAGGGTGAAGATGACTGAATTACTTATTGAACTGTTCGATTTTATTCCTCATTAATTCTAGATTTATATTCAAAAGTCACATTGAGGAAAACAATCTTTTTCAATAATTCCACTTAGTATACTACTGATGGCTGTTTTACTCAGATACAAGGAGCTAGCAGATTATGATCAACCAATCATAAAGGTTATCTACAAATACTACTGAGATTTATTGATGTAATGGACAGAAAGAGGTATGTTTCTCCTTCATCTTTACATCCCTTTTAAATTCCTGGATTATAAATTGTCCTACCATTTTCAGTCCAAATGAATTTGTACAGAGAGTAACTATAGTTCAAGGATATACAATCTTGAATGTGAAGGGCTGCATCTCACATTTGGAGAAAAAATACTATACTGAGTAGATCCATATACATGGTTCCTTTGGTATCTCAGAAGAATGTGTATATTTCATTTATTTTCAAACTATATTATGCCTTCAAATTCATATATACATATACATATACATATACATATACATATACATATACATATACATATACATATACATATACATATACATATACATATACATATATATTTGATTTATATGCCGCCCTTCTCCGGAGACTCATGGCGGCTTACAATGCGTTAAGCAATCGCCTTCATACTTTTGTATATTTATACAAAGTCAGCTTATTGCCCCCACAAACTGGGTCCTCAATTTACCCACCTTAGAAAGGATGGAAGGCTGAGTCGACCTTGGGCCTGGTGAGAATTGAACACGCAGTAATTGCAGGCAGCTGGATGTTAAATGCTGCCTTAGTAGGAGGCATTAGCCTCCTACGCCACTCAGGCTCCTGTGTGAACTCATATTGAACTCATTTTTGGGTGTTTGTGTTTAAAATGGCATTAAGCTCTGCCACCAATTTCCAATAATTCTAATGAACAGAAGGAGTTGCAAACAAGAGTTATGTGCCCATATCTTCTGGCTGTGCACTGCTTTTGAAGACAATACCATTTGAATAATTTTTAAAGTTGTAAAATGATACATGAGTCAGATTTTGTTACTGCTGCCAAAAGTAATGAAGATGAGAATGTAACCATATTCAGATGCAGCTGTGGTTTATAGTTAGGGAAACAAACCTAAGGCTAATGCACTCCCTCTTGATATACTGGCTCAGTTACAAGGAGATTGAAAGTTTTTGAGCTTCTGTTTTTAAAGTATATTATCACATTTTATTGTTGTGTCTGACCTTTACTTTGATTAATGTTAGGTAGGTTTTAGTGTTGAGGTTTTAAAACTGTTCTCAGTTATTCAGAGCCATAACTCTCCTAATCCATCGCCAATGACAGTGTTAACTGGAATTTATGAAGTCCTAAACATCTGAAGCTATACTCAGTTTACTACAGAAAATCAAAATCAACAGAACAGAAGCAATCAGTTGAACAGAAGCAATCAGTTTGAAAAGGCAATGAGAACTTTTGCAGTACCAGTAGAAGAAAACATATATAGTTCAGAGTTGAAATATAGAGTCCTAAATAGTCTCCATATAGATAGAAACCTGAAGCAACCACAACTGGGACCAGCAATTTGGTTGTTAAGTGAAAAGATTGCTAAGTGAAATTGTGATTCTACTTATGATCTCAATCCAGCTTTCCTTTGCTTTACAGACTGGCAAACATCATAAATGTGAGGATTGTCACACATATTTTTGTCACCATCATAACTGTAAACGGTTGCTATCCAAGGCAGTTGCAAGGGCACCTCCAGTGAGGAAACCTGGCTACTCAACAAAAGCCTATATAGACTTAAGCAATCCGGAAAGCACTGGTATGAGTGCTTGGCCAGATACTTGAGTCCATAGGGTTCAAGGCGACACCCGCTGACAACTGCTTTTTCATCAGAGAGGGCAACGACTTCCCAGAATATATGCTTGTCTACGTGGACAATATCCTCTATATAGGAAAGCATAAAAGGGACTGTGACACTTTTGCCAAAAAACTAGGCGAGCAGTTCTCACTGAAGTCGTTAGGGAGAGTGAGCAAATACCTGGGCGTACAGGTAGACAGGATGACCAAAGGCTTCCGCCTGTCACAAGAAGAAAAAAATTCAGAGCTCCTCCATAAATGCAACATGGCCGAGGCCAAGCCGAACGACACCCCCATGCAAATGGACTTCTTAAAAAATATGTACTCCAAAACACCAGAGTTCGAAGACAACACCTTGTACAGATCTACCATTGGGTCCCTGCTATACATTGCCAATTGGACCAGGCTTGACATTGCCCTCCCCATGAACTTACTGTCCAGGCACGTGAGTAGGCCCACCGTCTATCACTGGGAGGCAGTCAAGAGGGTGCTAAGGTACCTAAAACACAGCCCAGATGCATGCCTACTACTAGAATCCGAACCTTCCAAGCGACCCACACTCACCTGCTATGCGGATGCTGACTGGGCTGGCGACGCAAAAAGTCGAAAAAGCACATCAGGGTACATATTCTTCCTGAACAACAGCCCCGTGCATTGGTACACGGGCAAGCAGAACCTAGTAGCCACGTCAACTACTGAGGCCGAATATATATGTCTGTCCAAGGCAGCCAACAATCTGACATGGTTTGACGACTTGCTCTCCAGCATCTGGGCTGAACCTGCATACTCCATAACCATTTTTGAAGGCAACAAGGCCGCCATAGACATTTCAATGGCAGACGCAGTAGGGCAAAGATCCAGGCACATTGACATAAAGCACAAACACGTAAGACAACTCTCCAAGGTAGGTTTCATAAACACCACGCACTGAGACACTAAGGAACAAACAGCCAACATTCTCACCAAGCCACTGCCATCCAACAGCACGCATACCTCACATCCAAGCTAGGTGTACATGTCAATACCACATGACAACAATTAGGCACAGGTTAGGCATTTAGAGGGGGATTTGTTAGGTGTAAATGCCCTACCTGTTCAAAGTAATTCCCCTAACCCAGCACTCCAGGGGTTAACACAAGAACACCTGGATCCCTCCCCTTCCCAAGAATGCCCCTTACCTGAAGCTCCACCTCCTGGGTTTTTAAGGTCACCACATGTTGCTCCTGCTGTGATTCCTGTATGTACCTGCAAGAGGGAAACATCTGTAAATAAAGAATGATCTGACTGACTATAAACGTGTCTCTGCATGTTATTGGGTCATCCATCAAACTCACACATAACATACATGTACTACCAAAGTCTATTCTAACTTTAAAAACTTGTAAAATTGAAATATAGACTTTATAAAGAGGGAAAAAAGCATTCTACCATAGAACAGTTAAAACATTCTTTCTAATACAAATAACTTTGCAGTAAACACATAACAAAGCTAATGAGATATACTTGAAGGAAATATAAGATTTAATAATATATAATAAAGCATAGTAAAATATTATAAGCTAAAATGAGAGTTTAACGTTTAAGATTTCTTTCATTCTACTATGAATAATTTTCCAAATGGGTGCCTTATGTTTTCAACAGATGTGAAAGAATGATTCTAGTTGCTAACTACAGTACATTACCAGGAATTTTTAGAAAACAATCCATTTTAGCAATCAGAACTTAGAACTAGTAACTTGCCATTTTAGCAGTCAATAATAACATCGTATACAAAGTTTATCTAATATAACATTAGGTCTAATTTAATATTCTTCTTCCACTTAAATTTCCACTGTTGCATATAATAGGACCAGAAATCCTATTACCTTTAAAAAATAGAAACTGAAATTGGATTCTACTCTCTTACTTTCCAGCCAGTTTCCATGGTCGGAGTATCCCGCTCTTGGACTCTCTAAAAAGACATTATGTACTCTAAGCAAGGTAAGAAAGATTCAACATTTTGAAAGATTCAAAATTTCAATATTTACTTTTTCCCAGTGGTGGAATTCAATTTTTTTTACTAACCAGTTCTGTGGGCATGGTGTGGCTTGGTGGGTGTGGCTTGGTAGGCATGGCAGGGAAAGGATACTGCAAAATCCCCATTCCCTCCCCACTCCTGGGGAAAATATATTTCAAAATCTCCATTCCCACCCCAGTCTGGGGCCAGCCAGAGTTGGTATTTGCCAGTTCTCCAAACAACTCAAAACTTCCGCCACTGGTTTTCCAGAAGCTGTCAGAACCTGCTGAATTTCACCCCTGCTTTTTCCCAATTGTGCTATGCCAATTCAGACAGAAATTTAGAATATGTACCTTTATTCTTTCACATTGTGAGTTTAAAATTGGCAGTGCATTTAGAGAGATCCAGTTTGGTTTAGTTAAGGCACTGGGCTAAAAAGCAAGAGACCATGAGTTCAAGGGCTGCCTTGGCCATGAAGGTCAGCTGACCTTGGGCCAGTCACTTTTTCTCAGTCCAACTGACACCACAGGGTTGTTGTTGTAGGAAAAATAGAAGGAAGATATGTTGGACGTGTTTGCCACCTTGAGTTATTTTTAAAAATAATAAAGATGAGATGCAAACAAATAAACAAATAAATGTGTCTTGTGAGGCTAGAATTCTCTGGCCAACAAAAATTGACATGCTTTGCTTACTTTCAAGCTTCTATCTATTTACTGGATTGCAGTGAATGAATTAAGACACTGTACCTGAATACCGATGAATGCTATATTGCTTCTTCTACTGAATGAGCCAGCAGTGTTTACTTGCAGAGATGTATAAAATTGTACCCTACGTGGAATTCTACATGGCGTGTTGCTAATTACAAAGTTCCATATGGGCAATTAAATAATTCATGATTTGCATCACCACAGCAACTGACAGGACATCCACTGGATTCTTCCTTCCCTTTCTAATGGATGGACACAGTTACTCTGCAATCTATAAGAGCAATTAATTTTTAAATGTGCTTTAGGCTGATTTGGGAATAGTGTAGTAGATTACAAAGTTTCAATAATGTATGATCACCATGTGGTATGATGTCACTCAAACTGACATTTTGTAGAACCTCCTGGGGATTTTTTTAAATATTTGAATTGGTCCTCAGAGAAGCCTGAACAAAAAAGAAAAAGAAAAGGGAAATCTTTTTTTTTCTTCCATTAGTTTCAGTATGCCATTGGCATAATGATGTACAATTAACTTGTACATCTCTGATGACATTAAATGCAATATGATTATAAGCAGTAATATACATATTTATTATAAAATTTATGACAATATTTGTAATAATTACACTGAATCATTAAGTGTAATTATTACATACATTAAAAGATTGTTGAAATTCCTATCAACTCCCAGATGTAAAAGCTCATTCTTTCTTGCATGTTTTCTGGACAAAAATATTGCCCATTCTTGGTTTACTGCATATGTAGACCAAACCTAAGAATTTATTTATTTATTCAATTACTCATTCACCTTTTAATATGTATATTCCACCATTCTTCCAGAAGCTTCAAAAAATGTTGGATTTTTTTGTGAAGTTGAAGAAAAAAATAGACATACATTGAGGTAGCAATGCACGTTTGTTCGTTTTCAGAATTTTGATGCAGTTTCAACAAAATAATCAGGAAATCTCTCAGCTGCAACAAAACCCCAATAATAGACAATACCATATAATAGTAGCTTATACTAATAACACAGAACATACTTATAATACAGATAACCTCAGAAAGGGGATGGCATGTAACATCATTGTCTCAGGGTTCAAAATTACCCATGGGCAATGCTTACAACACTTACTTACAACCAGTGGTGAAATGTAAAATTTGTTACTACCGGTTCCGTGGGTGTGGCTTGGTGGGGGATAATGTGACTGAATGGGCATGATCAACTTTTTTTTTTTAACTTTTAAAACCATTTTTTCTACAACCTCTTCAGCCGAAGAGGTTTTAAAAATAATGCTTTTACAAGTCTCTTTTTTTAAAAAAAAAAAATTAAAAGCATTTTTTCGGCCGAAGAGGTTGTAGAAAAATGCTTTTAAATTTTTTTTAAAAAAAGCCTCTGATAATTGTGTGGCTCAACTGTGCATGGTGGGGGGGGGGGAGGAATTTTTACTACCGATTTTCCGAACCCCCCCAACGAGCGCTACTGGATCAGGTGATCCAGTCTGAACCAGGAGCATTTCACCCCTGCTTACAATATCTTGTGCATCCATGGGTAGACTGAAGAAGATGCACAAATAAATCATCACAGTTTTTTTACTTTAACAGGAATTTGGAAAAAGACAGTGGTCCTTTGTAGTGTTGAAGAATTGCCAAGTGGCACATAGTGTTAAGTGTTGATCTCACAGGATTGATGCATTTATTTAAATTCCCTCAGAGATAACCAGACAGGAGCCTGTATTCCACAGCAATTCATCTTTTAGCATCAAAAATAAATTTGAAGAAAACAGTCAAGACACACAACATTATAACTGCCAAAAAAAGAATAAAGAATAAGCAATATATATGTCATTATTTCTATGGGCATGGATTGGGGTTCTTACCTTTGATTTCATTTTTTTAAAATTTCAGTAGAATAGTTTTTCCTCTTGATGATAATAGCATTATTCTATTGCAATGCATTTTGGTTAATACATATATTAGAACGTACAAAGCAATGTATTCTTCAAATGAGGAAAACATAAAGGAATCATAAAAAGGGTGCACTTTATACTGCAAAATTAAGGGATATCTCATGCTAAACAGTGCTTCCTCATTTATCCCTACCATGAATTCATATGATCCCATAACAGCTTGAGAAAGAAACCAAACAATGTATTTGCAAAAATTACAAAAGGAATGCTTAAGAAGAACTACATTTGTTGAAGCTAATAAATACCACTGGTACAGGGAAACTGAAAACAGGGAGAAAGGAAAAACAAATGGATCTTAAAAGACATCTCTGTTTCTATCATTACAATACTGGAATCCATCTAGTTCATTCATTAAACATGTTTGAGAGAACTGTTTTATAGCGTTTATCAAAATTAGGTGACAGATGTAAAATAACAGATACAGAGTGTTACTTTCAGGCATATAGAAATAAAGTCATTTCCTTTGTAGTTACTTAATTTCCTTTGTGCATCTCATTTTCTTATGAAGTTAATGCCAATTTTCTTTAGTTTTCCATTGAATGTAACTTAACGAACAGGGATTTTTTTAAAAAAAATATAGTTGAACATGTTCAATTTATAAATACAATATGCATCCCACAATTAGGAATTAGTAAAAAATGTGCATTAATTTGCTTTATACAATATCAAATTACTTATCCCTCTGGTTCAGTAATCTCTGCACAAATCAGCAGCTGGCCTTCATAATTCCATAGAAAATTAGTTTCCAATCCGATACTGAATTGCCAAACTGAACCTATAAGAAAAGTATGTTTTCTACCAGTGAGCCTTCCCTATAGAACTTCTATAACTTATTATTTCTCAAAAAATAAACTGACTTTCCTCAAATGAGAATGCATCATTATCAGCAAAAGTAAATTTATTTCTTTCATATATCAGTGCTTACCCTGATTTTAGCTGTCAGAAAGTATTCTATAACTGAATTCTAAAAAGTTGGTTCTGGTTTTAATTAGAACTAGGATTAAACATGCAGCATCTAACCAAGGAGAGTGATGATCAATTTGTGGATCTTAAGGCTACAGGCTGTCTCCTCCTCCCTTCATAAATTCATGGTAAGTAATCAGTTCAGATATCTGGCAAGAAAGAAGAAGAAGAGAAAGGAAAATAGGTGACAAAGAGGAACAGAAAATTGGTAGCTACTTGCACAACAGTCCCTATCTTCTTCTAACATGAAACTCCTCAAAGATTATTCTGGAGAAAATGTAGCCTTTAAGAGACCTGAACCATAGATTTACTCCTATTGGCTAATAAACAAAACTTTGCTCAATGATAAAAATGTAAAACAACAAAACATGCTGAGAACTAAGTAAGGTGATGATGATGATGATATACCGTCTTAGGCAAATAAAATATTTTTTCAGTGCTGGAAATAGTATAAAACTGGTATTAGCCAAACTATTGTTCAGAAAATGTTCAGAGAAATATCAAAAGAAAAATAGTATCTTGGATAATTGTTTTCTTTATCTCCTTTCTATGAAGGAACAAACATACAAACCAAAAAATATATTTGTATAGAATCTGAATCAAGACAGCTGAATCAAGTAGGAATAATTGAATATTGATATACACCAGTCAGGAAGTTTAGATTTAAAAAGTGTAAGTACGGTTGTTGTTCCAAATGTAATAAGGAGTGTTCAAGATGGTTAGTAGGCCAACTGTATTATAACTTTTTTTAAAGGCACCTCCAGTCAATTGGATCACAAGAAACAAACAAGATTTTTTCAATGAAATCCAATCTTTCTTCGTCAAGAAGGTTCTATTCAAAGACATGCATTGTGTCATTTCAGTCTTCCAAATTAAGGATAGATTGGATCATATCTTGAATCTTCAAATTTTATCTGTAATGGGAGGAAAATCTTGTTGGAAAGAGACTGAAACAAATGACCTTCATACTTGCATATCCATCCATAATGCTTATAGTTCTTTGATTTTCCCCAGAGTCAATGCACATCAGTGAGTTGGATGTTCTGTTAGGACTAGGGACATAAACCATGATTCATTTCCCTTTCTGCTAAGAAAGCTATGGGATGTGCAGATTGGGATCCTGGTATGCTTCCATGCCAAACCTCGCCTCCCAAGACTATTGCTCCGGACATAACATAGAGAAAGTCCCAGGGTATCTGAAACCCATAGAAAGAAAAGGAGGAAGTAACCAAATAAACATCGGTTATACAAAATAAAATTTCTCCCAGAATGAATCGTTTTCCCCAACTATCCTCCAGATCCACCCAACTTCTCGGTCCCCCAGTATCTGCCCTGGATTAGCTTCTCCTTCAGAAAGTCATGCAGCCTTTAACCCCATTTAAATAGCCTAAATGTGGTGATTCAACCATTAGGCAAACATAATGGGATGTTTGTGTTCCTTGGGTGTCTTATTGTAATAATTATTTTCAAATTAAGATGAACTAAGAGTAAAAACAGCATTCTTCTTGGCTAAGTAAAATACTGATTGCTGTTTCAGAGAAACTTGCCAGCAAGCACTGAGATATAGTTTTCTTCTAAATAACTTTGGCAGTAGTCTATATATTCAGCATTCCTAGTAGTTAAGTATTCCTCTCCTTCCTTTTTTCAGAAGGAAGACAGATTGGATGGATAGAAACAATGAAGTTTTATTTGCATACAAAGGTAACATTTAGCATATTTTTATTCTTTTACGCTGAGCCAGCTGTGAAACATTCTGTTTTGTAAGAATCTATAAACAACATATGTGAGCTATTATATGCATGCTTACTCAGAGACAAGCACAACAATGTTCTGTTTTGATTCTTCAAGATAATTATATATAAATATGTAAGTTAATATTCCCTCAGGCATATTGATGTACAGGTAGCTCTTGTTATAAAGGCACTGAAAAACAGCAGCTTACAACTGTTGCAATGTCCCTGTGTACACTTGATTGTGATTTGGGGATTTGGCAACCAGCACATATTATGATAGTTATAGTATTTGAGGATCATCCCAGGATCATGTGATTTCCATTTGAGATCTCCCCAACTGACTTCCGAGAAGTAAAGTAAAGAAGTAAAGTCAAGTTAAATGAAATTGAATTAATTTAAGAACTGCATGATTCACTTAACAACCAACTTTACTTTAAAATCATGGAAGGTAGAATTTGTCTCCAAATTGCCCACCTTTGCTTTTCAGTTAATTTCATTCTGAATATTTTAAACCTGATTTGGAATCATGATTAGTAGGAACTGCAAGGCGTTTTGCTATTTCAACACATTGTCCTGCAAAGCACTGCTCAGCTGTCAGGATCTTTCTGAATCATTCACTTAAAATGAAAAGTCTCTGGCAAATATAGAATCTTCAAATCCCTTTCCTTAACCTCAGTCAATGGTAAGGAGAAAAATGCAACTGATGTTTTGTAGATGGAAAAAAAAGGAAAAAGAAAGGATCCCATTTTGAAAACAGTCATATTCTTTATTAGATAAGGCACATGCAAGTCTTCAGATAATAACCCTTTTTGGGTTCTTCAAAGTAATCAGTTCCTATATACACATCTCTTAGTAATCTGTCAATCTATCATTGTTACATTTTTGCAAAAAAAAAAATTTTTTTTATTTTTTAGATTTGTATTGCTGGCAGCTTAAGTAACTCTGAGCAGCTCACAACCCAGAATTAGTTCTTAGTTTTGTCCCTCAAAAAGAAGGTCATGGTGCACTCCCACCTCAAGAGCCAACATTGGACCCTGTGGTAAATAATATTCATCCAGTCTCAAGTAATATGCTTTGATCCTAAACTAACCAGGTGGTAAAGATTTTGTGCCAGTGCATGGAAATTGTGCAAGTTTCATATCACAGCGTCAGCAAGAGAAAACCTGCTAGATAAAACCTGCTAGATAAAATATGGGCGTGATGATGCTGGGTAGGTGAACAGAAAAGATTCCTTGGTTAAAATGAAGAAACAATGGGAAGCACAGGAGAAGGTGGGTACAGGATGGTTGGTGCATAGCAATTGGACCAGAGCTTTGCAACTCTGCTTGTAAAGTACTATGAAAGTTGTCTGGAGAAATGGAAGAAGATAGGAGGCAGGGGAAGCAAAAAAAAAAAGAGTGGGGAAGAGCATGTATGTGCACAGTAGCTGACTAAAGGCTGACATAATCTGATTCAGACAATCTGTAATCAGAAACTCATAATGTGTGAAAAACCACTGAGGGAAGAGCTCTAGACTTCGTCAGGAATTTGCTAAGGTCAAAAACATAGCCAAGGTCAAGAGCAAAAATACACAAAGTCATTTGCCAAGGTTGCTTCCAGCAATGGAAGGCAGTTTTTGCACAGTTTAAATCTTCTTCCCAAGGATACGTAGCTGAGACTTTTCTTGCTTGGGTTATCAGCCTTACTTTCAGAGACAGCATCATGCTGTTTCCTTATGAGGTGCTTACTTTTAGCCCTGCTTCATGGCAACTATGTTGGCTAAACAAGAATTAATACTGGCTGGGGAGGGATGTGAGAATGTTTGTGATGGTCACAATTATGAGTATTTGTTAAAGAATCATTTGTTCAATGTCGTTGTAAATTCAACTGGGGGCTGAACAAATGGTTGTTAAGTAAGGGTTACTTGCATTCTTCCATCTTGTGCTGTTTTTTTGGGGGGGGGAGGGTGTATTCTTCTTTGTTTTAACAATTGACAACCATCCAGAGTTGTTAGGTGGCATATACTGTATATTTAACAAAAAATAATAAATTATTATTATAGAGTTAGGTTGAGAAATCAGTACAATGGATATTATTTTGCACTGTAAAATTCAGGGATGATCCTTTAGTTCAGTAAGCACTCGTTGCATCCTAGGTATTATTCCTAAGTATTCTTAGTTTTTAGAGAAAATTCAGTCTTTTTTTTTATGCCCATGAAAGACATAACAGGATATGATCCTGGTAAATCATATAGCATCCTGTATATTAATAAGCAATTTATGGATCAGTTTTATGGTTAAAAAAAATAGAAAACATGGTAAAAATCTGAGAAAATTTGAAAACTTTCTGATAATAGATTAATATTTTAATTCCTAAAAGTTTTACAATGAAATTGAAAAGTCCCTGCTGGAAACTATTAGATAAACTAATTTAATGCCATGAATTTTGACTGTATTTCTTGCTCATTTTTAAAATCATTTTTATCTTAACATTAAATGCTGTTAGACTTCTGTATATGAATTGTAAGAGTTTAAAGAAGTCCCCTGGGCAATTATGAAACCCCCTCCTCCTTTTCTTCATTACAATTAAGTGATGGAATCTGAATATTTTATTCTTTACTGACAGCAAAGTAGTCATACAAAGTAATATACATCAGTGCTATACTATCAGGCATAATTATTTATTGCTAATAGTCTTCTCAGAGGATCTACAGCTCTGCAGTTTTTGCACAAGGGAACAATTTGGTATCTTCCCCTCATCGACATATATGGTATAAGGGAACTATAGAATATACTTTTTATTTTGTCTGCTTTTATGTTTGTATGAGGTTAACTGTTAAAATCTCAAAATAGTTTCCTTGCAACCTGGCAGGTTACTCATAGCTTTTACAGAAAAGAGAATGAACATTTTGATGTAATCCTAGTATGCTTTATGTGCAAAAAGCCGTAGTCTGATTCACAGAAGGATTGTTTATTATTATTATTATTATTATTATTATTATTATTATTATTATTATTATTATTATTATTATTATTATTATCATCATCATCATCATCATCATCATCATCATCATCAAAAAACAACATGTATGTAGTTGTATTTTTATATCAAAGATCATCATCATCATCAAAAAACAACATGTATGTAGTTGTATTTTTATATCAAAGATCTCCAAAGTCACTGCTGCAGTTAACCTCATAAATACATAAGATATGATGAAAACTTAAAAGCAGAGACAAAATAAAATGGACATTCCCAATAAAACAATAGGAACAATCATGACCATTTGTTCTCAAATGCTCTCCAGGATATCTCAGTCTTTCATAGTTCCAGAGGGCAAAATGGTTTTGCTGATTCAATTTCTAGAAGGCGGCTGTTCAATAACATGGAGGTGTAACTGGAAATCACTGGTTGCGAGCTCTTGCCTTCTTCACTTCACAAACCTAAATAAATATGTATGTGGCATGGATATGGTAGATGAAAAGTACATTGTTGCTAACCTCTCTATGGTTTTATAAGTGAAAATGAGTACTTTGAATTATATCCAGAAGCCTAATGGTAGGTAGTCCAGCAACTCTCAAATAGGTATGATATGAGTCTAGCAACTTTGACTTGCTAATATTTTAGCCACTGCATTTTGTAGTGATTTCCGACTCTGATGTTGAGTGGTAACCAAACATGTGAATGAGTGGCTAGGGCTGCAAGTAGTGCTGTAACTATTATACCAGTTGTAACTGCACTAAGTCCTCCAGCTATGGCCTCTACCTGCTTATCTAACACAAGAGCTTGTGTACATGCCACATAAGCAGAATCATAAAAATAGCTCTGAAGGCTTCTACGTTATATTACTAAGACTCTGATTCAGATTCGAAGCAAGTCTTTGAGAACCAGTAACATTGACTGGCCACCATTCTGTGGATCCAACCTCTATTTATGATACAATATCAAGCCAAATAATACCAGGAAAGAAAATCCCTCCTCATCAGGATGTTTTGAAATCTTATATGTATTCTGTACAAATTGGAAATAAACTAAACTTTTCTGGTGTGCCCCCAAAATTCAGTCCTTGCATATGTGCAGTGTTATTGCATGTAAAGAATATGTTCTTGAGTTATCACTAAATTATTACACTAATCCAGCATCATAGATGTTAGATCGGCGCTAGAAAGAATACGCGACTCAGCTGCTGTCCGTTCAGCACCTTTATTCAGTACAGACAGAACTGCCGGCTGAGGCTGCCGAACCTCCTTATATCCTGCTCGGGCATGCCCGCCGGCCAATGACAGTCATTTAAACTTCCCGCCAGTGGAAACAACCAAACCCCTGGCAGAGGTCCTTATAAGGACATAACACCCCTCCCCTCCTAGTCCTTAGTCTGTCCATCAGGGTACGTGGTCACGTACTCGCGCAGGTAGGCGGGACGCCTAAGAGTTCTACCTGACCTGTGCAGTTCATTCTGTGCCGAGATGTTGCTCCAGACAGGTCGGGCTTTTGTTAGCTCTGGGCTTCTTGTCTGGGGTTCTCCGGACTCCACTGCTGAGTGCGCGGGGCCTTGCCTAGCACCTCCGGCTGGAGTTGAACACTTCCTCGGTTGCTGGTCTGGTACCGTGTCGCTGGTGGAGTGGTGGTTGCCCAGGTCCCTCTGGTCGCCGATGCCTGGAGACAGTCGCTTGAACCTCGGTAAGGTTCCCGGGTCCTCGTTGAGTGTCCAGGGTTCCCCCCGGTTGGGGGAGGTGGTCTGTTCCCTAGTTGGGGTGTCCCTGGGTGGTGGTTGTCATTGCTGACCCATCCTGACCTGGACTGGTTGGTCTGCTTCGCTGGGGTGGGGTAGGACTCCTCCGCCGGGGTGATGTAGTCCTCCCTTGCAGGGCTGTCATTGGCTGGCCTCGGGGTGACATTGGTGGTCGCTCAGGCTGTGCTGTCCCTGGTCCCCCTGGTTGGGCTGGCATTGGTTGACCCCGTCTGTCTGCTGTCGGCTCGCCCCCTTGGGATGTCCCCGGTCTACCTGGCTGCTGGGATGTCTCGAACACGTTTGTGAATGGTGGTGGTCAACACTGCCGGGGTGGCATTGGCTTGTCAGTTGGGGATGTCCTCGGTTCCCCTCGTTGATGGTCTGGCGGTCCCATATTCCGGGGTGGCACGACTCACCAACCTGGCTGTCCTGGCACCTTGCTCCATGGTGTTGGTCCCAGTCTACTTCGTTTTCTTCGGCATGCTGCCGGTAGTCCCCTTTCCCGTATGGGTGCTGGCCTACCCTGCTGTGGTTGGGTAGGCCTACCCCGCCGGGGTATGGCAGGACTATCTCATCGTCGTCGAGGTGTTGTTGACTGTCCCCTTTGCCATGAGGGGGGCGTCCTGCTCTGCAGTGGTGTTGTAGTCCTGCCTCACCCGGGTTGGTAAGATTACCGTGTCTGTGTGTAGTTGTCCTACCTCACCGGGGTGTGGCAGGTCTCCCGGTCCTGGGTGTGGTAGGTCTACCCTGTTGGGGTGGGGTAGTCCTACCTCACTGGGGTGGTTTTCATTGATCACTCCCCACCTTCTGCGGAGTTGGTCAATGTGCCTCCTGTATGTCTGGCCGTCGTCCAACTCTACTTCGTAGGATCTTGGACCGGTCACTCTTCCAATTCTGCCCTTTAGCCACTTAGGGGAGCCCTGGACGTTAAGCGCGAACACCAGGTCTCCACAGGTGAAGCTTTGTGCTGGCGGTGGTTGGATCAGCTTGTCTTTCGGGCTGTATAGCGGATGCAGTCTGTCTAGCAGCGAACGGAGTTTCCTCCCCATCAGCAACTCCGCTGGGCTTTTCTTCATTGTGGCATGGGGGGTGATGTGTTGTGCTAGCAGGAACTTGTCGATTTGTTCCTGCCAGTCCCCCGGGCCCATCCTGGTAAGGGTGTCCTTTGAGAGCCGCACCATCTTTTCAGCTTGTCCATTCCCCCCCCCCCCGGCTTGTATGGGGCGATGAGGGCATGCCTGATGCCATGGCTGGCCAGGAAGTCTTCCATCACTTTCGCGGTGAGTTGCGGGCCGTTGTCTGATACTAAGACATCTGGCAATCCGTGAGTGGCGAACAAGTGGCGTAGGGCTTTGACGGTGGCTTCTGTCGTGGTGGATGGCATTATGATGACCTCTAGCCATTTCGAGAACGCATCAACGACTGAGGAGGGATTTTCCATTCATGGGCCTGGCGAAGTCGATATGGACTCTCACCCAGGGCCCACTGGGTTGCTCCCACTCTGTCGGCTGGACTTGAGGTGGTGCTGGTCTCGTCTCCTGGCACGGGTCACATCTGGCAATCCATGCCTCTATGTCTTTGTCTAAGGCGGGCCACCAGACATAACTCCGTGCCAGTGCCTTCATGTGGACTATGCCTGGGTGGCCGCTGTGGAGTGTTTCTAGTGTCCTTTTCTGCAGGGTGAGGAGGATGACCATCCTGTCCCCCCAGAGGAGGTAGCCCTTCATGGTGGCCAGTTCTTGCTGCCTCCATATGAACGGTGTGAATTCCTCGCCCATTCTTTCCGTCGGCCAGCCCTTCAAGGTCCATGAGAGTACCTGTCTGAGGATTTTGTCTCTCGCCGTGTGAGTCGCCACCATGGTAGACAACACTGGGTACGTCCGGTCTCTGTCTATGTGGTAAAGTCTGAGGGTGGGGTGGGATCTTCCACCGGTTCTTGCAGAGGGCATCTGCTGAGGCTGTCGGCATTGCTGATGTTCCTGCCGGGGCAGTGGATGAGTTTGTAGGCATATCCCGAGAGGAAGATGGCCCAGTGTGTCATCCTGGGCGACATGTAGGGTGGCGTTGGCTTGTCCCCGGTGAGCAGACCCAGAAGGGGCTTGTGATCGGTGACGATTGTGAATGGCCTCCTGTACAGGTATTCATGGAAGCATCTTATCCCGGCTACAATAGCTAGGGCTTCCTTATCAAGTTGACTATAGTTCCTCTCCGCTGAAGACATAGTTTTGGAGAAGAAGGCTATAGGGGCTTCAGAGCCGTTGGGGAGCTGGTGGCTGAGGACAGCTCTGACCCCATAATGTGAGGCATCGCACATCAGGAACAGTGGGAGTGACTCATGATATTGAATGAGGACGCTATTGGAGGAGAGTAGGGTCTTTGACCTTCCGGAACGCAGCTTCCTCTTCCTCTTCCCACTTCCAGGGTGCTGCCTTCCCTAGCAGGCGGTGAAGCAGTTCAGCCACAGTAGCTTTCTGTTTCAGAAAGGCAGCGTAAAAATTTAGCAGTCCCAGAAACGCTTGAAGCTCCGATTTGTTTTTGGGGGCTGGAGCTTCATGTATAGCCCTAATTTTGCTTTTGGTGGGGTGGATGCCCTTGCTATTGATTAAATAGCCCAGGAACTCGACCTCCTGGACCCCCATGATGCATTTCTCTCTTCTCACCCATAGGTCCTTCACCTGGAAGCGCTACAGGGCAAGCCTGAGCCGCTCCAGTAGTTGGGCTTTCGAGTTCCCAGAGATTAGTATGTCGTCGAAGTAGGGCACCACCCCTGGAATGCCTTGGAGAAGGTGTTCCATCATTGCCTGAAATATGCCCAGGGCAGCACTGACTCCGAATTGGAGACGGTTGCACTTGAATGCCCCTCTATGGGTGACAATGATTTGCGCTTCCGCAGTCTTTTGGTCAACTGGCAATTGCTGGTAAGCCTGGGCCAGGTCCAGTTTTGCGCAAATTGACCTGCTGCCCAGGGAATGCAACAGATGTTGCACAACTGGCATGGGGTATGCACTCTGCGGGAGGGCCTGGTTGATCGTGCATTTGTAGTCGGCGCAGATGTGCACAGATCCATCATGCTTCATGGGAGTCACAATGGGGGTCAATCGGCTCCAAAATGCCCTGGGCTATTAGCTTATCTAATTGTGCGTCTACCTTAGGCCTGAGGGCAAATGGAACCCTGCGGCGCTTTAGCTGAATGGGTGCAATTGTAGGGTCCAAATTGAAAGAGATGGGCTTCCCCATGAATTTACCTAAACTCCCGTCGAAGACGTCCTTGAAGTCCTCCAGGAGTTGGTTGAGTGCGCTAGCCTGAATTTGGTTTATTCCGCCAATTGTAAGCCCTAGCGGCTTGAACCATTCCACACCTAGCAAGGTCGGGCGGGCTTCCTGCACGACGGCGATGGGGAGGCTTCCTTCGAATTCTTTGAACTTGACCCAGATGTTGGTCCGGCCCAGGATGCCAATGGGATGCCCCCCAAAATCCACCAGTCTTGCTTGGAGTGATTCTAGCTGCTTCCAGGATAGCCGTGGATGGTTCCAGGCAATGATTGAATACGGGGAGCCAGAGTCTATTTCCATGGGACATGGAGTCCCTTCCATGTGGACTGTGACGTGGAATTTCTCGGAACCTCGTCCAGCGGCACGTGCAATCATAGTTTGGTGGACTCCTTTGTTCTTGTTGTAGCTGTCACCATCTCGCTGCAGGTACTGGGACCATTTGAATGATCTCTGGTACTCGCGGTCCAATGTTCTGGCTGGTTCAAAATTTGGATCTGCTGCCCTGCAGGCTTTGGTGATGTGGCCTTTTCTCCTGCAATGCCTGCATGTTTTATCCCGCCAGTGACATCTGGTGCGTGGATGGTCGCTGTTGCAGCTGGTCATCTCGTCCACCATCTTGGAGCTTTTCCTGCCGTTGGGGCCTTGTGACTTTGTGCATGGCCATTTCGGGGTCGGAGTCTGACCCAGTGGAGGTTTCATCTGAGTATGGTGGGGGATCCCTGTGGATCTTGTGGATCCCCTTGGAACTCCTCATTGCCGCTGCTGCCCTGTCTGATGATTTGGCGGCTGTGGCTTCCTCGATAACTTCTTTCAGGGATACCTTCTTTTGGCTGAGGAGTTTCTTCTGCCCCGTGCAGTCCCTCATCCCGAAGACTATGCGATCCCATAGCTGAACGTCTACGTTCTCGAATTCGCAGCTGGCCGCGATCTTCCTGGTCGCCAATACAAATTCTTTGACGGATTCCCCCTCTTGCTGGTTCCTCTGGTGAAAGTTGAAGCCATTAGCCAGAGGGGTGCTTGCTAGGGCGTAGTGGTCCTGGAGATGTCTTGAAGCTCGGACCATGGCATCTGCTCGATGTCCTGCGGCGCCACGAGGTCCATGGCCATTTCCAGGACCTCTGAGCCGCAGTGGGCCAGGAAGAGTGCTCTCTTTTGGCTTTCATCGAGGTTCGTGAAGCCACTTCCCGCCAGGAACTGCCTGAAGCAAACCATGAAAGATTTCCATTTCTCTTGGCTCAGGTTGAATGGAGCCAGCGAGATCTGTGGACCAGACATGGTTCGTGAGAGGCTCAAGTGACTCAGCTCAGTGACTGCTCTTAGAAGATGCGGTGGCGATCATGCCTGCTGCTCTCGTCGGTTCTTCTCTAGTCCCTCGTCGCCAGTGTTAGATCGGCACCGGAAAGAATACGTCCGTTCAGCACCTTTATTCAGTACAGACAGAATTGCCGGCTGAGGCTGCTGAGCCTCCTTATATCCTGCTCGGGCATGCCCGCCGGCCAATGACAGTCATTTAAACTTCCCGCCAGTGGAAACAACCAATCCCCTGGCGGATGTCCTTATAAGGACATAACAATAGAAAACATTTAAGGCCAGAAAGGAGTATTATAGTCTGAGTCAAATACAAAGAATTCCCTCCATGCTTGATTTCAATTGGTTAATCTGATAGTCACATTTCTCTTACCACCCAAAGTAAAAGCTGGGATGCATATTTGCACCAATGCAATAATTAAAGAAAAATGGATTAAGGCAGAATCTAATTCTAAATCAACTCTACCCCACCCACCCCCCAAAAAAGATTACAATCAATCTGATTCTAATTCTCTGCAGAACTCTGGCTTAGCATTGCAATCTGTGATTCTTATTTCCTTTGAGGTTTGCAATCCTACAATATATTATCTTATACTCTCTTATTAGATAAGTTAATTTTGGCCCAAGGGCTAATCAATAAAGCAAAGTAAGCTATGTTAATTTAAAATCATGTGAATAATAACAGTTTTAATAACTCAATAGTTTGTAAGGGTTAAGCATAATGCATATGAGACTAAACATATAAACATATGTTTAGAAATCTTTGTATTTGCCTGGAAGAACAAAGTAAAATAATTTATTTGGTCAGTGAAACAATCTTGGAAAACAAAAGTTTACTTGCCTTTAAATAGTAGTATATATTTCTTTGTAATGTTTTTCAAAAAAGTTATCAAACTTTTTTGATAAAAGTTATCAAAAATAAAGTAAATAAATAAAATAAATATCAAACATCATAAAAAGGTAGATAATATAGAACAGATAGAAAGAACGAAGCAACAAGCTATTAGAAATCTTAATACTCCTCCTCCTAAAATATGGTGAAATAAAAATTGTCCTAAAGCAACTGTTTAAAAAAATAACCCAATACCTTTGTAATGGATATGCTTTTCAGAATTACAGAACAGTACAAAGTAACCAGCAGAATTTGAATAGCTTAAACCATTCAGACAAATAATTACTATTGGAGCCTTTTTAAAAATTTATTGTCTTCTTACTAGGTTTAGAAAGCTAAATGTGTTCTTATATGTGATTGTGATTTGTTAATTAGGTTTTATATTATCTTTTTGTTTAATTTGCAGTCTTTTTTTACTTTTACATTACTCAAAGTCATAGATTATGAATTTGGGCACTTATCTTTCTTAATTTATCCCTTTCTTAACTTATATTAACTGAATGTATTTAATGCTGGAAAATATACCAGTAGCATAGCTCCACATGCTATAAATATGAGCGCTTGAAAGCTACTCAGTGTGCTGTGGGTATTGGGATGAAAAAACAGAAGAGCATATTTGATTACTGTGCAACCTTTCATTTACAGTATACAATGATAAATTAAGTAATTAACTTTGTTAAAAATCTGTCTGTGACACCTTAAGCAGCTGCTTCAATCTGCCTAATGGTAAAGTCAGTGCTGCTCCACTGATACGTGATCTGATGCCTTTGTTTTTTTCTCCTAATTTAGCAGTCCGATCAATTTCAGGTAAGTATCTTACCACTAACTAAGTTGGCAATTTATTATAATTTGAGTAGCATTTTTATGAGGGAACTAATAAAACCCTATTAAAATACACACCGTGGTTTAATATCATCACTTCTCTGTAGACTTGACTACTCAAAATGTGGATCCAGATCATGAGGAAGCAGGAGAAGGAGAAAGAAAGAGAGACAAAGGGAAGGGAAGGGAAGGGAAGGGAGAGAATGTGCAGAAGCTAGCGTAAGTTGGAGTTTGGCCTTAGCCAGCAGGGTGACTTCGAGCCACTTTTTCTCTCTCAGACAGGGTCACCTCACAGATTGTTGTTATGGGAAAATAGGAGGAGGAAGAAATATCAGACATGTTTGCTGCCTTTAGTTACTTATACAGAGTAAAAAGGCAGGGGGAAAAAATCTAACAAATAAATAAAATATTATCTCTAACCAGCTCCTCTTCCAGGACTTCTTTGACTTATTTAGTTCTAAACATTAAGACCACCACCCATTTTAACCTTGAATCCAGTCCTGAATAAACCAGGAAGTAAATCAGCCTTCCATTTGGAACCAGACATTCATGTGGAAATGTGGCATTCCACTCTGCTATAACTTCTTTTCGGTGACAAGATTTTTGTTTACCAAAAAGGTCCAGAGGCTTTGATTTCTCTGTGTCTTATCTTATTTTACAGCCTTACTGTAGCCAAGCAAAGACAGTCCCCACAGATCAAAATGAGTGAAGCAAACATTCAAGCCTAACAATCCAAGAGATATTGGATAAGTGCTTAAGAGACTTGAATTACAGTATGTTGTACTCTACAGTGTTTTTATGTCAAACAAGTGATTATCATGTTGGACTCAAATTGGGTTTCATCTCACCCACTGAGGCCATGTCTGGAGATGGACATGATGCTACCTGCAGGATCACATGACATTTTAGTGTAATATTGATGCAGCTGCTGCAAACTAATTCTATCTACCCCCACTAGTTCTCATCTATATAGATATGGCAATAGTAGCTCCTTGAACAGTTCCATTGCTTCATATGGCTTTCTTATAACTGATCTTTGTGAGGTCATAGATATTCCATCTAGATATTCTTTAGAATTACTTGTCATGGGCTCACTTCCCAATAGAAGAATTCTATGTCACTTGAGAATCATCATGATCTGAATGCTGCATTCAGATGTTTCTTCCTTTTCATCGATTGTGTATAATTGCTGTATGCAGGTCACATATTAAGATGACTAATATTTGTGTGTAAGTCTCCCAGTTAATGTTTTTACTTGTATCCTTTAAAATATGACATAGAATATGCATTTCCCAGATAAATTTAGGCATTATAGAAAAATGTCTTTTCTATTAAGAAGTTTAATAATTATAATAATTTATGACCCAAAACCTCAAATGAGGTACTACTTAATACTGATTGCTTGTCTAAATTTAAATCCAGATACAGTCTGATACATTTAACAACTTTGAAATTGGTGTAAATAATCTAATTTCTGTCTCAGCAAATTGACCAGTATATTCTTCCACGCACTGGAAGATTATAACAAATAAACAGATCAAAAATATTCCAGATATTTGCTTTCCTTTTCTTATTATATATTTTGAAGGCAATTGTGTATTTTGAATATATTGATTACATATGCAGTGCTTTCATATTTTTTTAAAAAGAATGTATATAGACTTTATTGCACTAGTGATTGTTCTTTGTTATATTTGATCTAGACTTTCTTTGCAAGGCAGCAAAATTATCTTGTCCCATTTTTCCCCCCACAACAATAATAATGTGAGGTAGAACACACTGACATAAGAGAATGACTGACTGAAAGTCATCAACTAAAAACAATGAAATCAAGTTTTCCCCATGCTGGACCAATAATCAAATACAGTGTTTTTGCAGCGTTTCTTTCATAGCCTGAGATAAAATGTTAGTGTAATGATTAAGGCAGCAGGTCACAAACAGGAGACAGCAAATTTTAGTCCTGCTTTAGGCATAAAGTGACCTTAGGCCAGTCACTCTTTCTCAGCCCAATGGCAATGGTACTTCTGAAATCTTGCCAAGAAAACTGCAGGGAGTTAGTTATCCAGGCAGTTTCTGCAAGTATTATAAGAAGACATACTCTCTCACACAAAAGGATAAATCGTAACAATTTTGACATTAAAATTTCATTTTAAACTGTACTGAGATCTGCAAAATTGACATCTCTCTAGAAATGTGCAAGGTTGCCTTGACCCATGGCTGAAATTGTCTAGAGACGTAGATATATGTTGTTGTTGTTGTTGTTGTTGTTGTTATTATTATTATTATTATTATTGGTTAATCTGTAGTGAGATTCACAGTCTTTGAGGCTGGTTAATAACTCAGCAGCTCGAGTCCTAACCAAGGACCTAGGAACTGTTAAGATATCGTCGGAGGATGTAAGCTGTTCCGAGTAAGGTGGTTTTTTGTAGAGTCAAAATGTTCAAGTCCGGTAAATTTAGAATTTCTAAATAGCAGGGTAGCCCTTTGGGTATTGCTCCAAGGGCTCCAATTACAATCGGAACAACGCATGATTTCTTTTTCCATAGTCGCTCAACTTCGATTTGCAAGTCCCGGTACTTTGAGATTTTTTCTTGCTTCTTCTTCTTCTTCTTCTTCTTCTTCTTCTTCTTCTTCTTCTTCTTCTTCTTCTTCTTCTTCTTCTTCTTCTTCTTCTTCTTCTTCTTCTTCTTCTTCTTCTTCTTCTTCTTCTTCTTATTATTATTATTATTATTATTATTATTATTATTATGGCAATGGGTCATTGCAGAGAATTCCACACTTAGAAAGAAATATATTTCTGTAGCAAAATGTGCTGTTAGATGTGAGGTAAATGTATCCTAGAGTAGAGTAGAGTAGAGTAGAGTAGAGTAGAGTAGAGTAGAGTAGAGTAGAGTAGAGTAGAGTAGAACAGAACAGAACAGAACAGAATAGAATTCTTTATTGGTCAAGTGTGATTGGACACACAAGGAGTTTGTTTTAGGTGTATATGTTCTCAGTGTACATAAGGAAAATAAATTATATTCATCAAGAATAAAAAGAGACAACACTAAGTGATAGTCAAGGTTACTAATAACTATCAAATTGTAATAGGAAACAAATAAAAACAATATAATTGAAAGATACAAACAACATGGTTATAGTAATAAGTGGGAAGAGATAAAAGAAACAATATCCCAGAGCCAATTTGGTGTAGTAATTAAGACATCAAGTTAGAAACTGGGACACTGTGAGTCCTAGGCCCTCCTTAAGCCTAAAGCCAGATGGATGATCTTGGGCTAGTAACTTTCTTTCTTGCCTTAGAAAGGAAGCAATGGCAAACCATTTCTGAAAAGCCTTTCCAAGAAAATTGCAGGGACTTATTCAGGCAGTCTCTATTCCATTGGACATAACTGAATGAAAGGGGGGAAAATATTGTTTTGCTTTGCCCAGGCTAAAATTAGAACCTGTCCTCTTAGCTTTTCAGTAGACTTTACACCTCTTGCTATCTTGTTTTAGCTGTCATCATCATTTCGTTATTAAGGTTTACTTAAAAAAAACCAACTGTTTTAAATTTCATTTAAGTGAATGAAAATGCTGTACCTGGAAGGATAGCATTTTGAAGAGAAGACTTTTATATGGAAGAATCACAGGTATACTGATGTTATTTTTCTTTAGAGAACTAGTAGAGAAATCTTTGTGTTGGTCCTGGATCTTTGAAAATGAGATCATAGCAAAACATGCCAGCCCAGTCTTATTATGATGTGAATTTTGAAATTAGCAAAGCCTATTTCACTGCCTCTTCCTGAGGTCCATTGCTTTAATTGGATACATAGATTAAATGAGCTACAATTTTCTGAGCAGTCAGTATGCTTCTTAACGCTGGATCTAAATGTCAGATAGCTCAAGCACTGAGTGTGATTGATGGGAGGGGGGAGGAATACCACATTCATATCATTTGGAATACAGATGTCTCCAGCTCACAGTCCTTAGCTGCCTTAACAATCGAGAGTAATTTCCCCTGACAAATAGTCAAAATATAAACTGATCTTGAGAGCATGAAATTCCAGCAAGCAATGACAATGTTGGATGCACTAGAAATTATTCATTCTATGCCTTTTGGCACATGAAGAATCTTCATGAGTCTGCCTGGTGTTTCCTACTGATTTAGTCTGCCAGTCTGGAAAGCTATATTTCCCAGAAGACAGTCTGATATATTGCAGTTTCAATATGCTAAGCATAAGAGAAGAATTAATGAGTTATAGAGAGGCCACCTGATTTTTGCTATCATCAGATACATTCGAAGTAAAATGGGTGGGCTTCAAAAATTTTAGCAAGAGGTTCTCTGCCCAGTTGCTGAGTGGGCATGGCCATGGTGGGCATGGCCTAGTCAGCCTCCTGCACCACAGCAGGAGGGGGGAGCCTTTCCTGTAGCCTCCGTGAGGACAAAAATGTACTTCCCAGTCTCTGGAGGCCGGAAATGAGCCCGTTTCCAGCCTTCCCAAATTTCCAGTAGGCCTGTTTTTCACTTTTCCTGAGTCTTTATATGCGCCCTGCACTTATCTGCATCCAAAATGGGCTCTGTGGGACTCCTGAGAGGGGCGGGGTGGGGTGGGTGGGGCCAGCCAGGAGTGGGATTTGGGGGTTCTCCAAACAGCACAGAATCTTAGCTAGAGGTTCTCCCAAACCCCTGCGAACCCCCAGCAGCCCACTCCTGGAGTAAAAATAAGGTCCTCATTTTATAATATTCAAAGATATGCACAGGATTGGCAGGAAGTCCCATTTTACTTCCAGTCCAGGTCTAATGAAGTTATAGTGTAATTCCAAATTTCAGACTTGGGAATAGGTTATTTCCTATTAGCAGAGTATCATTCTGAAACAATACTATGAAAAGTTGATGAACATAGGTGATGCTAGTCGCCTTTCACAGGTAGGCAAATACAATAGGTGATTAAAAACAGCAATTGTTCTGTTTCCATGATGCTGCTTAAAGCCCAGTGGGATATTTTGGGGCTATTTGAATGTAACACTTCTAGTGAACATGGAACATACCAAGAAACATCTATGATCATTCTTGGATACACAAGGAGCATATTCAAGAATGCACAAGGAGTGTATGGTATAGTTTTATCTTCAAATGACATAAATACCCCTTTATAGGTAGTCCTAGAAAAAAAGATCTTACACTAAAAGTCACTTATGGCCATCTTTCACATGACTGTTGTTTGCAGCGTCCCCAAGGTTATGTGATCAAAATTCAGATGCTTGGCAAATGACTCATATTTATGATGATTGCAGTGCCCCATGGTCCTGTGATCACCCTTTGTGGCCTTCTGAAAAGCAAAGTCACTAGGGAAATCAGATCCACTTTATAACGGTGTTACTAACTTAACAACTGCAGTGATTTAGTTAACAATTGTGGCAAGTAAAGTTGTAAAATACAGCAAAATTCACTTAATTGTGGGCTCAATTGTGGAAGTACGTCAAGGACTACCTGTAATTGGAATAAAGTTGCTTCTTCCTGTTAATCCAGCAGAAGAGCCTTTATTAAGTAAAATTTATATATATGTCTGCTGAAATTGGAGGAAAACTCTAGAGTCAAAAATAAAAGACACAAAATTATAAAAATAAGCAGAGAATAAAAATCAGAAAAATAAGTAATTGGATCTTGAAGAAATAAGCTTCATGTTTTATACTTAGTAAATGATAAAGTTATACATATACCTCAAAAAAGTGGCCTGTCCCTTTTATATTCAGGTTTCCATTAATCTACAGCATACGAATGTTCAAAATCATTAAACTCAAACCTTTGGAAAGAGAAGGTAATTGATTTAATAGAAAATAGCCTAGAATTTTATACAATATTAATAACAGTTTGAAGTTGCTCTAGTCATACTATGGCATTGGTTGAGTAGGGCTTTACAAACTGTATTTTATGGCAATCTTTTCCGTCCCCCTCCTCAAAGCTCAATCCAATATTCTATAACATTCTCCCAATTAATTGTGGGAGTTCTGTTTGTGTTGTCACTATTTACTTGCTATAGATATGTCTCATTGTGATAAAAAATAATATCTCCCAGAATCTCAGAAATGCCAAGATCTGGGAATTTTCTATGTTGCATTTCAAGTTGAAAAAAACTCTTGAAAGGAAGCTCAAACCACTTAGGTAATTTATCCAAGCAAACTGCATGGCTGTATGTTGAAAGTCACCAAGAATTAAACTCTAAAAAGAGCTCTTTCTATCTTTAACTGCTGTACCCAAATCATTTACTACTCCCTTAACTTCTAATGTAGAACTTAACATCTAATGTAGAGCCTGAGTGGTGTAGCAGACTAATGCTACTTTTAAAGGTAGTATTTAGCTTCCAGCTGCCTGCAATTACTGCGAGTTCAATTCTCACCAGGCTCAAGGTTGACTCAGCCTTTCATCCTTTCTAAGGTAGGTAAAATGAGGACCTGGTTTGTGGGGGCAATAAGCTGGCTTTGTATAAAATATACAAAAGTATGCTTAATGCCTTGTAAGCCGCCCTGAGTCTCCAGAGAAGGGCGGCATATAAATCAAATAAATAAATAAATTTTAAAAAAATTAGCATTTCTGGATTGCTGACTTTGTAACAAAGCACCAATACAGTAATATCTCAGTAGCCACATGAATGGCAAGAGACTGACATTTATTTATTTATTTATTTATTTATTTATTTATTTATTTATTTATTTATTTATTTATTTATTGAATTCATATTGCCTCCTATAGCAACATAGCGACTCAAGGTGTCTTACAAAATATAAAACCTCATTTAAAACAATAAAATTAATAAAAAAGAGTCAAATAAATCAATATAATATAATAAAATCACCCCCACTTCCCACCCCGGCGACAGCAGATCACATGAGCCATTTAATGGGCTCCATCCTGCTCTGTGTTCCCCAGGCATACTGGCAGAACAAGGTCTTCAGCACCTTTCCGAAAAGTATTAGAGCGGGGGCCATTCTAATCTCTGGGGGAATGATGTTCCAGGGAGAGGGAGCCACCACGGAAAAGGTCCTTCTTCTGGGTCCCGCCACGTGTATCTCCCACCAGATATGTCTGACATCTCAGAAACCATCTATTGGGATTTTAAAAAAAAATTTTTTTTTAAATACAGTACATATTTTTTTCAACATATTGTGAAATTCCATACTACTGTGTCTGTGTTCAAATGTATTTTGGAAGACTGCCATTCCAATTTTTTATTATTAATATTCTTTTTATAATTTATTTATTTATTTTTCAAATTTATATGACCCTCCATTTCACAAAATTATTGATTTTTATAGTAGACTTTTTAAAATTTTAATCACGTATACATATTTAAAAAATCCTTAGTAGTGCTTTCTGAATTCTTTTCTTTGTCTTGCTAATATATTGAAGATGACATCTTTTGTCTTTTGATTTTTTTAAAAAAATATCTATGTAGATATAGATTAGAAAATTGAACTATAAGCTTTTTTCTAAAGTTTATGCCACAGTACCATAGTAAGTAATATAGTGCCATCTAGTGGCAATTTATCCCAATATTTAAATCCTGAATGATAAGCATTCATTTTACTGTAATATACACCGAGGAATCAGTTTACAGTTAATATCATGAACACACAGAACAATAGTTTGCTATAGCTCTTTTTCATTGACTATATTGACATAGTAGACAATTTAAATAATATAGGAAACATTTAATAATCTATAACAATATAACTAATATAATTTAATAATCTTTATAATAGTAATTAGTTAATACTAGTGAATAGTATAATAACAATTGATAAAATGTCAATAATAGACACCATTCAATAATCTATATATTGAATTCAATATAAAATACACTGATGAAAAACGGGTCTTAAAAGATAATTTGGTTATGTCAGTCATTATATATAACTCTTTTTTTCTTTTTTTTCTTTTTTTGCCTTACAGGGTCTTATATAATCTCATCAAAGGCAAATGCATGACCCCATTAAATGTATCCTTTTTATTGTTGCTTCAGTGTTAACCTTTTGTACCTTTTCATAGCCGTTGTTATATATTTTCTTTGCAAAAAAACCCCGCAATTTCCAGGCATTGTTTGCAATGCACGAACAGGAGGCAAAACATCATAGGCCAAATCTGAAATACTGACTATTGTGGTCAAAGCTTTAAATATTTAATTCAGCACTGAATAGAATGTTTGTAGGATTTGTACATTATAGTGGGACAACTAAGTTTCTTCTCAAACATCAATGCTAAGTAAACAAATAAAACATTGATTCCTAAAAGAAATAAGATGATCGATTCCCATTCAGGGTATGAATGTGAATTAAAAATTATCTGTTGTTTTTACTCTGCTCACTATTACTTTACTGTATAAAATAAATAAATAGTATACGAAATAACATTCCTAAATAAGACTTGCACTTTTACTAAACCTATGTTGTGGGGAAATAAACAATAAATATAATTTTGTTGGTCCATGAAGGGAAAAAAGTTGGAAATAGTTTTATTATGATTAAACAAAATCTCCCCATCCCCCAAGGAATCAAGTTTTTATAATTTCCAGAACTCTTTAATAGTCTGGCTCCTGCTAAAAATGTAGAAAGGAGAGAATTTGAGACTCTTCTCTTTCTTGCCATATCTCATACTTTTTTCTTTGCTTAATGTGCCTGACATCAGATTAACAAACCCTAATCTAACTCTATCTTGATGTTGAGGTCTGGGGACTTGAATGCAGACTTGGCTTCATGTAAATTGGAATTTATTTTGGATGTTTCTGAAAATTTCTGCTAATGAAAAAGCATTGCATAGTTTCTCTTTTTCATGACTTTTCTTTCTCCTAGCTAAAACAAAGACAAAAGCAACAGTATGAAAACATTGGGCAGATTACAAATCAAATGAGTCCTATAAAATTCTATAAAAGAATCTAGACACTTTCTAAATAGATTCACATGGAAGCATTCCTTCATATTTTATGTTGTTAGTCACTTTGTACAATTGTAAGCAATGACCCCAAACATGGAGAAAAGAGAATCCAACAAAAGCTTAAAAAATGAAATAGGAAAACAATTCTATATTTCATCGACATTCATTCAGTAATTGAAGTTTTCAAATATATGATTTTTTTCAATTTATAATTTGAGGGAAATAGATAATCAAAATAATCTCTTACATAGAATTTAAGTAAAAAATTATCATAAGCAGAATAAATAGTATTGTAGTGTATTGATAGTAGTGTATAAAATATCTAGAAAGGTATAACCTATTTTGCCTTGTAATTTTTTTTATTATTTAGCAATGTCAAAATATATAGCAAAAGAACATAGCTAAACATAATTTTGCTGCTTCAAATAGCACACATGTCCTACTAGTCCCAAGTAGCTATCATAGTTATGTGATAATATATATTGATTATTTCATATGTTGTGATCTCCATATTGTAAAAATGGATTAGTCTGGTGTACTACTATAGAATATAGTAGTGTGATGTACTACAGTAGTATGCAAGAATGATATAACACATAACAATGTGAGCGAATTTATACTACAGTGTAGTGGTGCTGATGGTAGTGATATATTAGTAACTATAATATTTATTTGGAATCTCATTTTGAAAAATTTTCTTCAATAGTTTTTTTTATTTCTCCTTTTTTATTCCTAGCAGTTCAAATAACGTCCTTGAATGGGTCTCCCTATTGCCAGGTTTCACATTAACCTTATTCCAACCTTATTCCACCGACAGAGACGCTATTTTCAGGGGCGTTTAAATGCAAATTGTAAATAGAGTCCTAAGGCAAAATTGTTGTTTCTTAGCAACCCAGATGTGTAGAATACAATTATGCATTCAGGATTCTTTGTGCCACAAACAGGCATAAACATCTTCCAGAACAAACACTACTGTGTGTTTTTCTCTTTGCTTGGTTTGCTCTAAAATTTTGAAGCAAAGTCTAATACAGCATGAGCATTTTGAGAAAGGTGAAGGTGAGTAAAACTATTTAACACGTTTAATTCATTCTACATTTTACTCGGGTTACCTTTTCATTATATGTATTTGCTTGTTTCAGAGGAAATAACATGATTGTCTGTTAGAGTCTATATTCTATATCTCATGGTTTTGTTGGAACGCAGGCTGTCTAGCTTGCAGGCTAACTGGTGATTTCATATATTTATTTGTTACTGATGATTCTCTGCCATTCTCCCCCAAAACAGCTATTTTCATAGCACTGAGTTTACTTTATTTCTTTGAGGCTCTGCACAAAAAAACAAAACAAAACAAAAACCCCATGAAGTACAATGTTTATTTCTCTCCATGAATTGTGTTCTTTAATAAGTTTTCACAACTTTGTTAAAATAGGTTCCTGCTATTTTGCTTGTATTTTTTTTGTTTCTCTACTTAATTCTCACAGCGAGTGCTGTGTAGTATAAGTTTGAGATTTGCCACAACTCCAGTGTTTTCTATACCTCCTAGTTATTAGTTCTGAGAGTGTTTTATTGAAGGACATTCTTATTTAAATGTAATAATATGCACTGGTGAAAATATTATGAGTGTACATGAAAGTGTACAGTAATTCCTGTAATTTTATATGTTGATATTAGAATAATGCATTTATTCACTGCCGTAGAATACCAAATTAACAATCAATAATAATAAATTTCATTTTTAAAAACTTTTTTCAGACTTAAGGGGAAAAGTACATTATGTTTCCCAGTGCCCTTAGCAAGAAGCCATCCATATGTTCTTTTGACTCAAAAGAAAAATTTGCTACAAACCTGAAGTTAGCATTAGAACGAAATCAAATCCGTATATTGAAGCAGTGCAAAGCCCCTCCGGAAAGACGAGGGTGGATGTGCCAACCACCGGATTTTAGCTATAAAGTGCATTTATCTTCACGTAAGCCAGTTGGAAAGTTCCAAGAGCTGAAAAAAAAGGAAAAAAAGAAGACATTTCTTGAAGAATTACATAGAATAAGATCAGGTTTGATTGTCCCAGAGGACAATCTGGGACAAACAGAAGAGGACAAGCAAACAAAGATTGTTACCAAGTTTCCTTATACAAGCTCCTGTGAAGCCAAGTTAATCTTTGTGAATATGGGAAAATTTACTAACAACACATACCAAGATCCCAAACCATATGATTACAGACAGGTAAAAATTCAGTTGAGGCTGAAGCAATAATCTGTATAATTGTCCTATCTGGGACCTATGCTACTTTATACAGATGATATTAATCCTATTTTGGTATGAGCTACAAAACATTAACAAAGATCGGGTATCCTTTGAGAGGCTCAAAAACAAGGTGGGAGCTATGATAACTCAACCGGAGCCTTACCCACTTTTGAACATGAGTGGCAGACACATAAAAAAGGGGGCAGGACTTTGTCTGAACTGCTATTTTGAACACTCTGTAAGTGTTCTCTAACAAGTAAAAAAGTTCATTTTCTGCACAGTAGTATACTTGCAGCAAAAGTCTTGGCCAGATGAAGATTGTGATGTGGATCATATTTAACTGCCCTTTGGGAGGGTTAGTTTATGTGGCTAATAATAGCCTTTGAAAAATTTCTTTGAAGCCTTGGGGGTTCTCAGAAAATTCTTGAACTATTGGAATATTTACATTCAGTCCCTTTGCTCAGTTAGTACCTGGAGAATTTTTGAGTTTTCTTATTAGACTCAAGTACTTTTAGACTAGTTCAACTTAAAATGTATTTCTTCCACTTACATTCCATTGGTTTTCTCCACTCGTTCACAGCATGAATTAGTTGTAAATTAGCTCCTCTCTGATACTATTAAATTAGCAATATTATTTTTATTGCTGGGAAACTTTGAGAACACAGCTGAGACAATAACCTTTTCTAATGTAATGTTTTCATGCAAGAACTGTTTTTGAAATGATTCACATATGGAAATTATTTCACTGATACATTTTTTTTTTGTATTCCATAATATTTTTCACAGGGAGGTCTCTTTGTAGTTCATTTGTATTGCCTGCACGATTGTTACAAAAGATAGAATTTTGAGAAAATATGGTACCTCCCAGGAATGCACCAAATAATTGTGATTAAGGATGTTTTGTCAGTTTCCTTATTGGCTTCTAGACTTACAAGATTGACGTCAGCTCTTGTAATCAGATAGGAAACATGACCAGATGCACTAATTCTACTTTATTGTAAGGCTACATTAACAGAACCTTGCAAGTTTGAAGGTATAAACTTCCTGCCACCACTTCTAACTCCTTGACTAATTAGGGTGGGTCTTTCCTAAATTTCTTTTTTTGATCTATAAACCAAAGGAGGCTCATCCCTCTCTTGTCTGACTGTTTCTTAGGTAGCATCTCTTCTCCTTATCCTCTCAGGTCATCCAGGTATTCCATCATGTATTGTGAACTTAATTTTAAGGGTCAAAATAGTTCCTTCCAGAATAAGTTGAATAATATCACCTTGAAAAACCCTAGTATAGTTTATATTGTCTATCCATCTTACCAGCACTGTTCTTAAAGCTCATCTCCAATCCAGTTCATTAGTGGTTTTAGCCATCTAGTCAAATAATTGATCTATTGTTCAGATTTGAGTGAAAAGGAGAAATAGTTTTATTATCATCAATATGTTTATGAGATTTTATGTATAAAACTTGCTCAAACATTTTCAAATAACGTATTTGTGTAATTGAGATCTTTAAAAGATAAGATATGCTCTAAGATGATTATAGAGCATTACAAGATCAATATTATGGCACCATAAGTCTTCCAGCAATATCTTTTTGAATTAAACTTCTACTTTGGATTAGAATACAGAATATAGAGAAGTGGGTGGTATGGTGTGTTATGAAACCTACTGCAAGCATTTATGTGTGGCCAATTATCAAAATACCAGACTAATTAGAAAACTTATTTCTGACTTAAAAGGACCATGTATTATTAACAGATTGTTTTATGATCTTTAGAGCCTCTAAAGAAATGAGCATATGATTTATCACTGAGAATATAACAATAATTGAATAGTAATAAATGTCAGTCTTTTTCTGCTCTTTCTTTTTTGCATATGTTCATTGATTAAACTATGGATTTAAAAAACCCTAATACATATATTTATAGTACATTTCACAACAGGGGTGAAATCCAGAAGATTCTGACAGGTTCTAGAGAGCCTGTAGTGGAAATTTTGAGTAGTTTAGAGAACCGGCAAATACCATCTCTGGCTGGCCGCAGAGTGGGGTGGGAATGGAAATTTTGCAGTATCCTTCTCCTGCCATGCCTACCAAGCCACACCACACCCACCAAGCACACCCACAGAACTGGTAGTAAAAAAATTTGGATTTCATCACTATTACACATCATTAAATGTTCATTTTCTTTTGCACTCCAACCCCAAATATGCATTTTATTATTACTACATTTCCTGAACTGTAAAATATGAAAACTGAAAGATAACTTCATTCTGATCTCTGTCTTAGTTTTTGAAAGGGTGATATCAGATTCTTTTGCCTTAAGAGAAAGAACAAATACAATGTTTTCTAGTAGCCCAAAGGAAATTCATTTCAGTTCCTGGATGGATTGATTAATTACATGCCATCAGGTCATTGTCAAGTCTTAGTTTCCATGTAGATAAATTTTGTCCATGATACTCAACCTCATCTTTCAGGTCTCCCAACAGTACATCTATTGTCATTGTAATTGAATTTATCTACCTTGCTGCTAATTGTCCTGTTCTTCTCAAAGCTGCTTTTTCAAAAAGCAACTGGATTGTTTTTTCCTTAAGGAAGAAGAACAAAACAATTTGCTTCTTATCCAAGATGCTCCATCAGTTGTGATGGCAGTTGGGGGAGGGGGGATGGAAAGAGTGGTAATATGATCCTGTCATATTTTTTTGAACCCTGAAATAAATGAGGCCGCTTGGCCTTATTTTCAGGAAGGTCTTATTTTGGGGTGCATTAAGCAAGACGGGGCTCCTCTTTCCGTCTTACCTGATTTCCAGCTCTGTCTCCCTAACCCTAACCAGAGGAGATGGCAGGGACTGGCTGCACATGGTTTAAATATTTTCGGGAAGGACTTATTTTCGGGAAGGGCTTATTGTAATGCATGCGCTCAAAAGCCCGATTGGGCTTATTATCAGGAGATGTCTTATTTTCAGGGAAACAGGGTATTGACAGTTGAGACTGAATGGTGGAAGTTGGAAAGATATGTTCTAACCAGATAGTGTGGAGGGGAATGGAAGGATTGTATTTCTTTACAGTGATCTGGTAGTTAGTATTCTCCCTGAGACCTCTTGAAGCCACTTGGGGGCTTTATCTTTCCCCTAAGGGTTACAGCTGTGCAGAGATGGGCAGACTTACTTTAGAACTCAAAGACAAAAGTGAATCAACATACTATGAAGTCTGGAATAAATTTTATAATTGGTTAGATAAGAGGAAGAATGCCAAAAATAAGAGATAACGAATGTCTGGAAATGTATATATCAATGTACATCAATATATCAATGTATATAGAATTTGTGAATGTAATATAGGTTTATTAAATACATGCATAGTTGTTTAGGAAGTAAAATATTGCATACTTGATATATAATGAAATAGGAGATATGTAAATTTGTATATAGATCAAGGAATAATTACTTATTAACTTGATTTAGATGCAAATGTTAGAAACCAGAGATGTTGAGCAATGTCCATTGTTTTACTTTTAAAACTAATAAAATATTTTTTTAAAAAAATATATCTTTCTCCTTTGTTTTTTCCCCCTCCTTTTGTAGTATGAAAAAGCAATACCAGATTTTGTGACAAGTTATGCCAGGGATCCTTTAAATCTAAAGTTCAAATCACAATGCTTAAGCAAAAGTAAGTCTTTGCTGATGTATTAAGGTAAGTATGAAACTTCACATAGATCATATGAACATTACAGTTTAGATATAATCTTCTCACATTGATATTGGGATGAAGATACTTCAAGGAGTCAAACAGGTGTTTGAAATTTGATCTATGACTATTAATTTTCTGGAGTGGAAACATATGTTGAGGCCCATGTAGCTATTTATTTACTTTTTAGAACAACTATAAGGAAAGTTAGCTGTCAGTGATAGTTAACAAAATATTTGTTATGAGTTCCATTTGACACTCTATGTATAGAATTCATATGCCAATTCTTGGAGATGTTTAAAATTCAACTAATCTTTATATATTAATAAATATAAAATTCAATGAAGTAGCTCTAATTTTTCACTTTTAGGACATGACAAGTAGTCTAAGCTATATATTGTGTTCTCCATACTTCACAGATACAAAAATAGCAATGTTAAGTGATAGGTTGTGATCCATGAAACTATGCCTTTGATGGAAAGGGGAATATCTGCTGCAGTTCTTTCAAAATTTCACATAAGATGTAACATAGATTCCCACAGTTAATAGTAACACCACTACACATAATAGTTTGGGCAGTGCTATAGTAATGTGCAACAATTGTGTTGGTCAATAAGTTCCAAATGAAGGAGTTAATTTTCCTGCTTTCATTCTTATAATGTAAGATAAATTTAAGCCTATAGCTCTTCTTTCTATCAAAAATGGAAAATATAGTCTCATGGTAGCCCATATTAAAAAACAAACAAAACTTCTTCAGATTCACTGAAAATAATTGGGAAAATAAAGAATCATTGTACCAGGTACTCAGTAAAAAAAGTGAAATGGACAGATAGCAAATTCATATGTACTTTTGGGTACGTTTTATTTTACAAAAGTGTATGTGCTCCACTAAGAAACTATGAAAAACATAAAACATATAATAATAAGAGTTGGAAGGGATCTTGGTGTCTTCTAGTCCAACTTCATGCTCAAGCAGGAGATCCTATACCATTTCAGACAATGGTTGTCCAGTCTCTTTTTGAAAACCTCCAGTAATGGAGCACCCACAACTTCTGAAGGCAAGCTGTTCTATTATTGAATACGCTCACCGTTAGGAATGTTCTCCTTAGTTCTAGGTTGCTTATCTCCTTGTTTAGTTTCCATCCATTGTTTCTTTTCAGTTTGAAGACACAAGACATTAACTTGAAATAGGTAGGCATTTCCTGACCATGCTCCTGATTTGAATTTAAATCATGGTTTTCAGTGAGGATTCATGTTGAATTAGGCATCTCTGAAGGAGCAGCACTGCAGTGGAGACCTGAAGACAAACAGTGAATTCTGACCACTGCATTCTTTCCAGATAAATGAAAGATTGTGAAGTCACCCAACTGGATTCTGAACAGTTGCTCCTTGTTAATAGACTGCAGAAACTGAGGTTTTTGTAGTTGGTTCATGAGCTGAGGGAGAGCAAAGCCAAGGCAGGGCAGGCTTTGGCTTAATTTTCTACCTAGAAACAATTCAGAGGCTTCATTTAGATCTCCCCCCACCCCCATGCACAATGCCAGAATCAGCTTTCAAACTGCCAGATCATATCACAGGGATCCAAGGGGGATCTAAATCTAAACCTATAATTTGTACTCAAATATAAATATTCTTATCAGGATATATTTGTTTGCCTATTTGCCTGTTTGAGGTTGATTTCTGTTAGGTATATTCAGCTTTAGGTAATGTCAATTATTAAGAAATAATATCAGTAGTCCTTGATTGACAATCACAATTGAGCCAAAAATTGTTTAATGTTAAGTGCATTTACGACATTTCTTGCCACAGTTAAGTGAATCACTATAGTGATCTGGCTTCCCTATTGACTTTTACTTGTCAGAAGGTTGTAGAAAGTGACTACATGATCTTGGGACACAGCAACAGTCATAAGTATGAAACAGTTGCCAAACATCTGAATTTTGATCACATGATCATGGGGCTACTACAAAGGACATAACTGAAAAATTGTCATAAGTCACTTTTTTCAGTGCTGTTACAACTTTGAATGGTCACTAAATGAACATTTGTAATTACTTGAATAAGGAAGAAGCCATTTATTGTGGAAAATAGGAGCTTGGACTAAGTAGATCTTTAATCTGACCTATAGATTTTTTTTTTTTTACTTTTCTTCAGTTCTACTGAACTTTTAAAATTAGTGCCTTGCATATGTCTAATTCTGTCTCTTTTTTTAATAATGGGTGTTGCTGACCAAAATAAATAGTTATTAAGTTAGAAAAGTGTTCATTATTCATTATTTATTAGGAATACTGTACTTAATGTTTTTAGTAGGCAATTATTGTAATAATGTGATTCAATCCACTATCTGCATACTTTGCAAAGTGCCCAATGATACTGAGGGAGAAGCTAGGTGAGGGGTTTTTTGGTAATCCTATTGCTCAACAATATTTTTTTCTGGGGCCATTTTAGAGATACTTCACTGGCAAGTTTGCCAGTGAAAACTTGCATCCACATAGTTTTTATTGTGGTATTTTCATTTTAAAATTTGATGTTAAAACAGCTTTCAAAGCTGTCTTTTCAAAGAGATATAGAAGAAGGAAATTCCACTACCATCTGATTACCAGAAAATTACTGGTGTCCATGGATTAACTTGGATACTTTACACTGTATTTTAAAAATGCCCCTGCCTTTTCTAAAGTAATAAGAACAACACATACTCTGCCTATTATTAATTTAAATTCTTAGCGTAGACAATTTGCATTCTATTTTAAGTCTGCTTTGGATTGTAGGCTTAAGTCCTTCCATTGTTAACAATAGCATGGTATAGTTATCAAGCACAAACTATTGTTTTTTTAAAAAATTTGCTTCAGTTTATGGACTGCCTCCTCTGAAAGATAAAAAAAAACAGTCCAGCTCAAAAGAAAGATTCATCACCCACAAGCCTCAAGAACTGAAGTGGGATTCAAAGCTATTTCTACCCAAGGAGCCCTGGCCTACAAAAGCTTGTTCCTTTACGGTTAGTATAAGTCAGGTTTTGATTCTTCTTTATCTGCCATTTGTCCATAGGTGTTTTGAGCATTTTTAAGGAGAATATTAGTTGCAGGAGTTTTAAAAGCCTCAGTAAAGATTGTCATTTACTCTATCCCAATATGGGAGGGACCATCCTGCTTCCCTTTTGTCTTTCAGGTACTTCAACTGAAAAACACTTAACCTCTCCCCTGACTCAAGCTGATAAAGGGAGGAGAATTTGTGCCTCAGGGGTTAATACAACTGACTAATATACAAGCAGCCCAAGTTTGAATCTGAATAAGGGTATGGCTAGCTGATGAGAGCTAAATAGCTTGAAATAGATCTATACTAGTCTCCCTTTATTTCTTTATTAGAGAAATATAAATTTTATATATATAAATTTGGTATAAAATGGTTTGTCGTGAATGCGACTGGATTGGAGCTGAAAGTATGCAGTATGCTCCCTCCCACATGCTGGGGTAGACCAGGTGTCTTGATAGAAAACACACACACACACACACACACACACACACACACACACACACACAAACAAATACACACTTAAAATACTTAAGGTTTATTTTCTTTTGTCTTTTAAACTATTTCTATAAGAAGTTTCCTTATTGTTATGGTTCATTGCACAGTCAGCCAGACGTTTGGATTGGATTTGGCATTTTATCTTTCGAATCTTTATTATTGATATTATTATTTGCTGTGACTTCCTATTTAGTTAAAAAGTAATTTTCTGACTGCAGAAGTATTTAATTGTTCTCCCAAACTGTTTTAATTATTTTATTTTCAGAGGCACAGAAACCATTGGGGTGCACCTATAGATCGTGTAGAAGAAACATTAAGCAAACTGTGGCTGAAAGAGGCAAGCAAATTTTCACTAAGAATTTTTAGTAGCTTACCAAAATATTTTAGTCTGGCTTTCTGAATAGATTAAATAAATATAAAAAATGCTTAGCTAAACTTTTTTTTTTTTGCTGTTACTTGGTTGATACACATATAAAATATGATTTTGAACATAGATATCTCCAATCTTATGTCCCAAAGCTATTTTTTGAGCGTTTTTTTTTTCTTGAAACATTTCACTTCTTATCCAAGAATCTTCTTCTGAAAAAAAACCTTTGGAGCAACCATGACCTGAATGATTGAGAATTTCATAGGCTACCATCTTCTTTTCTTGAAATAATTACTTATTTCATGATATGCTGTGTGATATTTTCTGAGTGTATTTCTTTAGGACATAGCTGGAATTTATTTTGGCCTGAAACAAACATGGCTCATTAAAACCATTGCATTATACTTATTTTGTTTAGACAGTAGCTTGTTATTTGAACTCCTGAGAAGTATCAAACAATATTGAGCCTTGTTGTGTAGCTGCTGAATTTTTAAAAGATGCTTGTTATAATGTGATAAAAAGTTGCACTATCAGGCAGCCTGTGTTGCTGTCATTAGGGTTACATTATTGGAGAATTGGATTTTTTAAAAATGATAGACAACAATAAAAAAAGAAGAGGCATATAAAATGCTGACTACTAGACAATTGGTGAGGAGGAGTGTATTAAATGTGAGTTCTAGGAGAACCAAATGCACTTTTTGTGGATTGCAAAGGGCAAAAGATAAGTTGCTGAATATGAGAAAATGAAAGAAAGGAAGTCTGAAATAGCAAGATTACTCTAGTCTAGGATAATGTGCAAATGGATTGTGGCAAATCCTTAGATACTTTCTCTAGGAATCACAGTGAGTGTTCAATTGTTTCATTCCAGGCAATTAAGAATCAGAAAGAAAACAGAAGGAAAACAGCAGCAAATATAAAGCAAAAATTACCAAGTATACCTGTTTCCATTCGAAAGCAACAACTGACTGGAAGGAAGGAAGAAAAAAGCTTACCCAAAACACTCCATTCTCCATCACTATCTTTAGGACAATGTGAATGGTCAATGTCTAAGGATATGAGCCTTGTAAAACCAGAACCTTTAGGCTTCTTGCTGCCCACAGGTATAGCTCAAACTGTACAGGAGCTGAAATACGAGTAATGAAAATATTTCCAAAAATATTTGCCTAAATGTTACTACTATTGCTTTTTAACAATAGCATTCTGGCTAGTATAGAATAATTTATTTCATACCTATGTGCCCATGCTATAAGTTCAGTGAATGTTAAATTAAAAGAAACAAAACACATGTACATACATAATAAATGATCATTAAATGTCCATAAAACTGCTATCAGCACTTTGATTAATTTATTTTAAAAGAAGAGCAAAACTATTATAAATATAATCGTATTATAATCATTGTATTGTAAATAAGAATAGGTCTACAAAAATACAGGTACACCTATTCAGTCAGTGACTGTTCAAAGTTATAATGGTACTTATAATGGGGCATATGAGAATTTATTACAACCTGTGAAGTTGTGGTCATTGCAGCATTCTCTGTGCCCAAACTGCAATGACAACATTGAGTGAGCTGCTGTTACATTAGAACAGAGGTGGGTAACTTTTATGGTTCAGGAATTCTAAGAGTTGAAATCCACAAGTCATAAAAGGGACATAGTTCCCCACCCCTGCATTAGAAAATTCTAATGTTCCCTACCTTTCCACAAATGAGAAAGGTAGCAAGTTGGAAAGGTAGCAAGTTGGAAGTCACTCCCACTTCCACTCTCATTAATTTCTCACCTGTCTTGGTCCAATAGCACCCTCCTCGCAGCACTTCTGCATCTTCCTACCTTGTCTGATGATGGGATCTTGTGAAGGGAATGTTATTAGACCACAGGCAGTTGAAAAATTGATGAGAGTAGTAGCAATGCTGGACTGCCCTTCCTCCTGCAGCACCTACTGGATTGCCTAAGAGTCCCATTTTTTCCCACTTAGCCACCATGTTTCTGGGATTATCATTACTAAGCAAAGCAGGAAATGTGATGTCATATTTTATGATCATATCACTTAGCAACAGAAATCCCTATCTCAATTGTCATTGTAACCCAAGGAGTATTGTCCTGTATATAGTTGAAGAATAGAATCTTGTTTTATTTTATTTTTTAAAAAAGTGCTATCTTTGGAAATAATTTATAAATTCTGAGCAACAATCACTGCAGAATTATTATATGAAAAAAAATATATCTGGAAAAGTCATACATTAAAATCTTAACAGTATCAAAACTGATTTCAATAAAACATATATTGAATACAAACTGAAGAGCATTGTGGACTGAATCAGAGAAGCAAATTTAGATACAGATGATAAAAGATTTCCAGCCTCATTTCACAATGTAATCTCAGTATGATAAGTTTCTGACCAATCTTGCTGATAAATAATGGCTTTTGGAATGAAATAGGAATTATTCATCCAATTTAAGTGCATGTCAAGAAAGGATCATTTGTAGTTCATTAGTTTTTGAACATGATTTTATTATTGTTTATTTGTTCACAGACAACTCTGATATGTTGTATAGCATTTAACAGCATCAAGGTCTTCAAAACTGATATGTTGCTACCGATTTGTTGCCCTTAGGGATTCACACTGCACAGATTAAATACTAATTAGAACAAAAAGCAAATATCATAACACTAAAAATTGAAGACATTTGATGATGAGTTTGAATAATAAAAAATTGAAATCATTCTCTTAAAGGCATCCATTTATATCAAAAGCTATATTAGTAAATGCTGTTTTTGTTTAAATCCAGGGGTCCCAGAATCCATTCAAGAACAATTGTTCAACCAAGAAAATATTCACCATATAAAATTGTGAAATTTAGATCCCTTATATGGTTGTTTATATTGACTATTCTTGTTATTGGAGTCCATAACATTTTTCCATGTTTCAGCATTTTTATTATGTTGGTTGCATCTCCATATAAGACTACAAAAGTTCAAAAATAAAGACTATTTGGGAAGAATTTCCAAAAAACATTTTATATCTGTTATGGAGCCTGAAACTGCAGAGGAAGATGAGTCAAAATTGGAGCCAATGGAGATTGAGGGGGCAGCTTCGTTGGTTTCAGAGAAATGTGAGAAAGAACATGCTGAGTCAGGCCAGGATCTTTCAGGATTTGGACAGCTTGTAGGCATGAAGGAAGGGAAGCAGGATGACCAAAAGAGGCTAAGCAGTGAACATGAGAGACAGAGCTCAGCTGATGAGCAAGGATCATCACCTCCTGATCCTAGAACATGGAAAGTGGAGAGAAGGTGAGAACAGTGCAGACTGATCCGAATACTCAGGAGGAGAGTGCCCATCCCTCTTCACAAGGCATACCTGGGGACTGAGACTTAAGGAGATGCTGTGGGGAGGGGCAAACGCTGAAATCCTGGAGTGTTGAATGCTGCTGCCAACATTTGAGGTTTCCTGGATTTCCTGCTTTCTTCTTGGCTTCCTGGATTAATTGCCTTGGTCTTTTGCTTCCTGGACTCATTGACTTGCCCTACTGGATTTCTTGCTTTGCAGTCATTGTGATCATAGCATTAGGTTGGACTACTTGCAGCCAGAGGCTGCTAAAGGTGTGTGTGTATGTGTGTGTGGGAGAGATCATTTGGTTCTGGAACTTGCCAGAAACGTGGGAGCAGGGGAAATTTGGAGCAATGAACTGACAGCTGCCTGTGTTGCCTCTGTGCCATGGCCCAGGTCATAACAATATCTATAAAGCAAAGGTTTGCAATGAATTGGTGACCAGAAACATGATCTTGAAGGCCATTTTGAAATGCTCATTTCAAAAAATACATTAGCTCAATGGATAGAACTGGGGAAAAAACCCTCTAAATATCAGTAATTTGGAAAACTCTGGGGGATGTATATCTCCAAATTTAATAGTCCAAAGAAATGTCATTTGCATTAATAATCTTATTTTTAATCTGAATTTCTTTCTTTCTTTCTTTCTTTCTTTCTTTCTTTCTTTCTTTCTTTCTTTCTTTCTTTCTTTCTTTCTTTCTTCTTCTTTTTTTGTTCTTGAAATAATGAAAAGGGTTTATGACTGTTTTCTCAATAACAAAGGCAACTTCTGTTTGGTCTCTGGAGTAAAGGGAAGCCAGAAAAAGATTGGGCATTTTATTCTGTTTTCCAGGAAGTGTACTTATTAATAAACAAGAACTGGAATCATCTTATGCTTTGATGTGAAATAGTTTTTCTTTGATCTTGAAAAGTGCTTAGCAGTTTTGCGTTGGCCTTTTCCTACCAAGGATCTCCCTAAGATTTCACTCACCGCTTGAAGTTTTGGGTAAAAAAGAAATATGTTATTTCTATCTATTTCTAGGAGAGTAGAGTTGATCTCTAAATGACACATGAGTTAATTTGGAATACAAATGGATTTCTTCCATCTGATTTTAATCAACCGACTCTTAAACCTCCTCCAATTCCTTTGAAATCAGCAGAAAAACCAAGCATTCATTTGAAAGAAATTTGAATCTATCAGTTAATTTCTGGTAGTTTACTGCATAACACCACATTTCCTAACTAATGTCAACATTATTGACTATGTGCCATCAAGTAGTTTTTGACTTGATTTTTGAGACTTCCGGTTTGATGTCACGGCTAGATTGGACATAAGGAGCTGGGCTCTGTGAACTCGCACTGAATCCTCCTTGTCAATTGACAGACAATTGACAGATTACAAACAGGCTATTGATCAACATTTGGACCTATCAAAATAAGACAAGATGTTGCATCAGGGAAGATGAGTGGATTTCCTAAAGCAATGGTGTTGATGCTCCAAAGTACTTATGATATATTGATAAAGAACCACAGGGAGATAAAAGATTTAATGCATGATATTGTGGGATAATCAGAAAATGTTTAGCAAGGGACAATGAATAAAGAAATCTGTCAAGCCTGGATCTAGAGCCTATCTTCTGGGGTATTGGCCATTCCTGCCAGTTTAGTCTGCAAATTTGATGAGTTTCCCTTCTATTCCCTTATCTAAATTGTTTATGAAGATGTTGAAGAATACTGGGTGTAAAACAGAACCTTAACTAATCTTAATTCCTTGAATTTATTTCACCAAATATTCCCCAGAGACACATAAAAACACAAAATAGCATAGACTATGTACAGTTTATGTGGTTTTACTTCTATATCTGCTGCTAGAGAATTAAATAATAATTACTTTTTTAGTAAGTGGTATGTATGAGCAAATGAGCATACTGTTTAGCAAGCTGAGGATTACTTTAGAACTGTTTTCTGTAGACAAAGTTGGTTGAATATCCATTACTAAAACTCCACTATGATCCCAGAGAGTTGGACTGCAGAAAAGGGAATTAATAATTTTATAATATTTATATAAATCAAATGTCTTTCTCACTTACTATGATTTATTTTTGTTTGACCCTCAGTTTTGTATATTGGTAAAAATGCTTGATTAGAACACATGATTTCCCAATTTCTAGTGCTTCTTAGACAGGTAAATCAGTTGGGTGACCTTGGGCCAGTAATTTTTTCTTAGCCCAGTTTACCTCATAGAGTAATTGTTATGGAGAAAATAAAAGGAAAGAGAATTATATATACCATTTTGAATTCTATAAAATAAATCCAGAATATAAATGTAAGAACTTTATGTTTACTACAGTAACAGATATAAATATAATGACTATATATTTCTTATAATGAATCATATATAAAGGGGTTCTTTTTCAGACAATAGCCTCAGAATGGTAAATCAAAGTATTCGTAAATAATTACTAAAATTCACTCCATTTAGTTAGTGAATTTAGTTAGTGAAACATAAACTGTGTGGTATAAACAGGATATTGTAAGATAAAGGTGAAAAAAACTAAGCACATTAATTCTAGCATATATTTACACAATAAAGGATAAACTGTGGGGAAGCAGGCATTATAAATAAAGCAGAGCTAACTGGTTCCTTAAATTATGGTATATTTCAAGAAGATTCCTGAGGATTATGGAGGGAAAAAACATCCTATAGTTTATATTGTCACATACTGTATATTGTAAATATGCAAAATCAGGTTCTGTTACTATGCTTTCTCAGAAATGGAGGGCACTTCAACATTTTAATAATACATACTCTTGCTCAGATTTGACCTATTTCCTGGAACATGTATTTAGTATGTATGTATGTATGTATGTATGTATGTATGTATGATCCCCAGTACTCCAGGAGCAAAACTTAGTATGTCCTGTTTTCTTTCCTGATTTTCATTTTTTCCATTCTTTAAAATATATTAGGATGATAGATGATAACTACACAAAACTGCATTCCAGTTCTAATCTAATACTTTTACAACTACAGTATAGTAATGTAGTTGATAAGCTTGACTTTTTAGGAACTTTGCAATTCAAGATAACATGGTGGAAATATACAATACATAAATTGTTGTAAATCAACATAAAAAAGTTTCCCAAAGTGGCCCAAAGATTACAGTCTCATCACTATACTTTCTGTCAACGCACTTGTAACTGTTGAGTCTCCTTGGCCAAGAGTTGAAGGAACCAGCCACAAACCATCTAATCTATAATATAACTATAATAAATATAGATGAATTATATATAAACCAGTCTGCTAGGATTTTTTGGAGTGCAGAAGACCTGGAAATGACCTAGCCCCTATCATATTATCCCTCATGCCTATATCTAACTCAACTTGTAGTACCTCTCAAAATATAGAAAGACTTGATATAATAAATAGGGTTCATTCTTAGGCTGATCATTTTTTCCTCTGCAAGTCAGTGGTGGATTGCTACCAGTTTGGCCTGGTTCTACCAAATAGGTAGTAACTTTAGGAACTAGTTCTCTGAACCGGTAGTAACAGCAGTCTGGCCACGCCCCCAACTGGTCCCCTGGTCACTGCTTGCTTGTCCACCCAATGCATCCATTGGATGGTAAGCTGACCAGAACAAAGAAGCCTCTCAGTCACCTGGCCGCAGGGCATCGAAAAGTCCTTCAGCCGGTGAGAAGAAACCTGCACATGCGGGAAGATGGTGGCAGCAACTGGAGGTCTTTCCAGTGCTGTGTGCCAGTGGCTGGGTGGAAAAGAAGCCTCTTGGCTTCCAAGTTCAGCAGCAGGCTCAGTCCCTTCACAGGGTTGCTTTTCTCCACGCCCAAGAAACATCAAAAGGCACGGAGCAGCCTTTAATGACAAAGTCACCTAGACGAGGTAAAAGAAAACAAACCACTGAGGGAAGGAGCTGAAGCTGCCGGTGTGCAGGCACCCGCCCCCCCCTGCAGCTTGGAGCTCCAAGCTGAAGAAGTTCTCAGCTGTTGCGAAGAAGCGGTAACTCTGGGTGCACCATGCCCACTTCTTTCTCTTTGAGAGCTGCTTTGCAAACAAGGTGCTGCTTCCTCATGACAGCTGAGGATGGAAAAGTTCACTCAAGAGTGACACTGGCAAGGAAGGCAGCTGGGTCAGAGGGAGGTGTAGCCCGAGCTCTCTGGGATGGGTAAACAAGTGTGGGGAGGTGAAGGCAGACTTGGCCCCCCGTGTGCTGTATCCCCCTCCCGCCTTCACCCATGCCTCCATGCTACCAGCATCTCCCAAAGCCACCACCATTCGAGCTGTGACCAGGACCGGGGCAGCCCAGTAGCAGCCATGAGCTGTGCTTTCCTCTAAGCGCTGTGGGCAGCAGAGAGAAACAGTGATTCTCTCTGCACAGAGCTTTCCGGATGAGACTTGGAGGAAAGCGCAGCTCATGGCTTCTAAATTTCACTATGCTGCACCAAATGCTTTCCCATAAAGAGCAACAAAGGAGAGAAACAGCTTCTGACCTGGAGAACACATGGATTGGAGCAGCTCTGTGTGTTCTCCACTGGCTGTTTCTTCCCCTTTGCTAGCGCAGCACAGCGAAATGTAGCAGCCATGACCTGCACTTTCCTTCAAGTCTTTTTCCAGAAAGCTCTATGCAGAGAGGAGCACTTGTTTCCCTCTGCCGCCCACAGCGCTTCCTCTAAGCGCTGCCACCCACAGCGCTTAGAAGAAAGCATGCCTCATGGCTGCTAAACCACCTGAATCAGCTAAAGCCCAGGTGAACTGAGTAACTGTGGGGAGCCTCCTGTGTGTTGCACCCTCCTCCCAGCCTTCGCCCACACCTCCATGCCATCAGCATCTCCTGAAGCCGCCACTGTTGGAGCTGCGACAGGGATGGTAAACTGGGTGCCCAAAAATGGGGAAAGGCTGGGATGGGGGTGCAACACACGGGAGGCTCCCCACAGTTCCTTGACTCATCTGGGCTGCAGCTGGCGGAGTAGGTTGTTCCAGCTGCAACCATGGGAAGGCCGGTCAGAGGCAAGAAGGGGCAGTTTTCAGCCAGGAAGGGCAATGGAGGGAAAGCGAGATGACCACCGCCACCCCACTGCATTCCGACCTGGATATGGGGCCAGAGTGTTAAAAAAAAAAGTTTCAAAAACTTCCAAAAATTTTAGTCACCTTTTTGGTGGGCATGGCTTGGGGGGATCATGTGACTGAGTGTTTGAGTGATGTCACATCACGTTGGCCATGCCCAAACAGTCATGCCCCCTCCCCCCAGTCACACCCACCGAACCGGTAGTAAAATATTTTAGAACTCACCACTGCTGCAAATGCATTTTGGTTACTTCATTGTGATACAATATTGAATGTGGCAGACAGTTATTTAATTCACAGTTTTGAATTCTATTGAATCCTTTATAAATTGTTCTCCCCAACTTATTTATTTTAACAAATCAACATTTATGACAAGACACTTTGGACAACATTTATTGGGTTGTGCTAAAAAAAACCAACCACCACAAAACCTGAATTTTATAACTATTTTCTGAATTTGATGGGGAAAAAATGCTTTCAAAGTTTTTCCACGGGAGAAGAAAATCAAAGTGAAATTTGATGGTTACTCACAACAAAGGGATGTCTAAACGTATAGTTTTATTGTATGGTTATTTGACAGCAGTGCACACCCCATCTACCTTTCTATGATGCAAGTCATTTACAAAGAAAATTGGAAGTGGATATGGCTATTTTCTACTGAGGAAACACAGGACACCTGAAAAATTGCAAACTGATGGAAAAATGTCAAACAGAAAGAAACAATAGCAACAGCAACCAATACATCATCATAAAAGGTTCTGAAAATAAGATAGGAATGCAACAGAACTTTTACAGCAGAATAATAATTTTGGGAAACTGGAAGATGGATTTCAGCTCAGAGAACAAAGCTTTTGGAAGCTACAGCTCTAATATTCTGCCTTATATGGATTGATGTTCTATCTTATTTATATTAAAGGTCTACATAACAGGGCATATGATTACACTAGGGACCACATTGCACAAAATGATCCTGTTCGTCCTGTTAAATCTTGCTGATTTAAGCAAATCTTCTCTGAATGGGCCGCATCAGTATGGAACAGTGACATCCAGGGTGTGTTTCACTTCTTTGATTCTATTATTCCAGAAGATTTTGAAGAATTTCTTGATAGCTTTCAAGGCCTAAATTGATGCTGCTCAAAGAACTGTTTGATTGCCCAAGCTTTTTAATTTAACTTTTAATGGGCTACGAGTTGTTTATTCAAATATGCTTTTATTTATCATGTTTTATCATATATTTATTCAGATAGTAAATGATCTAAAATTTGTGTAGAATAAATGATAAGTAAATTAAATTAGAACTCTTGCATATGTATATACAGTATTTCCCTTTTCTGTTAGAAACAGGAAAGAAAGACACAATTATCTCTGCACCTTTATAATAAGAGTAATTTTTAGATAACATTAATCAGCCACTGTCTGATAGCTTCTTTAAAGTGCTCTGAAGCCTGCAATGGAATTCCCGAGGCTAAACTGAAGAGTATTTGACCTGCAATTCAATTAAAAAGCACTTAGAAAAATGCATACAAAAGGCAAAAATAGTGAAGCTGAGAGCTAAAAGCCTTTCCAAATTCAAATATAAAGCTAAAGAGAAAGTAGAATCTTAGCCTGGATATGCACCTAATTTAATATTTGGTAGACACTTAAAAAAAATTTTTAACCCACTTAGTTTTCATATATGTATAAGCAATCATACCTAATATTCCTTTCTCCTGTTTCTATCCAGCAACCCTATGAAATAAATTAGGCTGAGAGAGAATGACTGGCCCAAAGTCACCTAACCCTTGACTATGGGGTTGGTTAGAGTTAGAAAGAAATAGGGTTGTCAAGAGACTAGAGTGCCACCTTATATGGTTAATATAGTGCTGTGATCATGTGGTATGATAGATCAGTGTTGATTTTCTCAAATAATAAAAAATAGTACAATATGATGAAAGTTTCATCTTACAGCTTAATGTATAGTTCACATTTTGGGAGCAATCCCCAATTTGCCATCTGTGTAGGTGGTGTGATGAATTGCAAAGAAAAATTCTGACAACTCACTCTCCCATTGTGTTAACACCACAGATCCCAGAATTCCTAGCTGGAATGATTTATGATGGCCAGAATTCTTCGGAAGAAGATAACTTTAAATTGGCAAACACCACCAATTTGAATATTTTAAGTAATTTTGAATATTCATATAGTTATGTATTAGTGTGAATTTAAAGACCTTAAAAAACAGTGGTGGTTATTTATGTAAAAAGTACTTGCAAAGATGACTGAGATAATACAATGTTCTCCCTAAGGCGTACTTTCTAGTAAGAACTTGTTCAGATGCTAAGTAAGAAAGTAGGAAACGTACAGAATGTTAGTGACGCAATCAGAGATAAATGGCCTAATTAAAATGTAGTTTCTCCTCAAGACCTAAAAATATCTCTCAATTACTGACAATGCAAATGTCAGGTGAAAAAGGAAAAAAATCCTTAGAAATTTTATATCCCATATATATATAGGGATATAGAGACAGAAATTTGCATTTCCAGTAATTGAGATATATTTTTAGGTCTTGAGGAGAAACTATATATATATATATCCCATCTTTATTACTTTTACAATTATCCAACCACCATCGTCATGTCAGGGTGCTGAACATATCTTAACATATCTTCCTCCCCTCCTCCTATTTTCTCCATAAGAACTACCTTGTGAGGTAGGTTAGGTTGAGAAAGACTAGCCCAAACTCACTCAGCTGGAAATTTCAAAATAATTTACTAATTGTAAGTTAAAAGAAAAAAGAAATAATACTAAAAAGGTGAATAATTTTTTTAAAAAATCTCTAACAATCACAAAGAGTTGTTTAAGGAAGATTAGTATCTTCTGAGTAATCTGGATATTTATTTAAGAGTCAGTTACAGTAACTTTAGGCAGCAAACAAGGATTAAATCTGAAACATAACATAGCATAAATACTGCAGTAACCCAGACCAACCGGATAAACATGAAAATCTGAATCTAAAAACATTGTAGTTCTAATCTAAGGAATGAAACCAAAAACATCTGCCAACAGTGCTCATTTAACCTTCTGGCCTCAAATACTGGGGACCAATCAGGTCTTTGGTGCCTTTCAAAAAGCCAACATAATCAGAGATATCCAGATCTTCGGAAGATGTTGTTCCAGTTGCAAGGCAAGACACTCTGGTAATGATTGCAACAGGGAAAACAGGGTTACAGGAATTTTCATTTATTCCTGTAACATACATGCGGGACCAAGAGAGCAAGAAGATTGATAAAGTATAGCATTTGTATAATTTGTCTAAGGAGAACATATCTTTCTTTTTCTGTTCTGGCCACTTTTTACAGAGGCACATTTGAGAGTGTTTTAACAAACTGCATCACTGGTTTGATGGTAGCAGTGCCTCAGATAGAAAGTCCATACAGAAAGTGATAAGGACAGCCAAGAAGTTTATAGGAAGTTCATTTCCTATTATTCAGGATACTGCTTATAAGTGCTATGTACTTAGTGCTCAAAGCATTGTTAAACACTCCGCACACCCACTTTATGGTCTGTTTCTGTTGCTTCCCTCTGGGAGGAGGTTTTGAAGTATTTCTAGTTAGCATTACCTGATTCTGTAACAGCTTTGTTCCGTATGCCATCCGTCTGGTAAACTCACAAGATTCATTTTTCTTGCCATTTATACATCTGAACTAGACTGTGTTGTTTCTCTGTATCATATATCATATATGTGGCTATGTGGGCATATGCATATAAATTATTTATTTATTTAGTCATGTTTATGTAGTGTACATTGGGGTATATATAATGAAACTTAATTTTAACACATGCCAATTAGTGTACATTTAAAGTGACAATAAAATTATTGTCTAAGTCTAATTTGATTTTCAATTTCCAATAAGTATTTTTCTCATAAAAAGTATTTAGATTATATTCAGCCACCTTTTTACATATGTGGGCCAGGTATTTCTTTCAGAACTGCATTTTGAGACACTGTAGAACTGTAATGAAAGCATCTGTATGCAAACCATATCTGAGAATATTATTTTCTTCATTCTGTGGGAACTATTTTAGGTATTTTATTTTCACATCAGATCTCATGCTATCTAAAGGGCTGTGGGTTCTAGTTCCGTTCCATGGTTTCCTGTTGTTATCCCCTTTTTTTTCTGTTGAAAGATAGTGCTGCTGTTTCCTTAAACTACAAGAAATGGAGGGAGGGAGGGGAGACCGACAGACAGACAGACAGAGGGAGAGAGAGAGAGAGAGAGAGAGAGAGAGAGAGAGAGAGAGAGAGAGAGAGAAAACATTCAGTTGAACAGGATTAATGATATTTATCACCCAGTCAGAAGAAATGGGTGGTACATAAATATAATATAATATAAATAAATAAATAAATAAATAAATAAATAAATAAATAAATAAATAAATAAATAAATAAATAAATAAATAAATAAATAAATATTTAAAATAATGTTAGACCAGGAATATAACCTATATCAGATCTAATAATGACCTTAAAGATTTCCAGCTAAAGTAATACTTATTTATTTCTATTTACCGTACCTTTCAGAGTATAAGACACACTTTTTTCCACCCTAAAAGTGGGTGGAAATGTTGGTGTGTCTTACTCACCAAATGCAGGCATTTAATTTGACTCTTGTATTATAAAGCAAAAGAGTCAGTTGTTATAGTGGTTAAAACATCAGGCTAGAAAATAGGAGATCATGAGTTCTGGTTCTGACTTATGGGTGAGAAGCCACATGGGTGACTTTGGGCCAGTCATTTTCTCACAGTCTTAGGAATGATACAATGGCAAATCACTATTGAAAAACATTGTCAAGAAAACTGCAGGAGCTTGGCAGGCAGTTTCTGAGAATTAGACACAATGAAAGGAGAAATGAAAGGAGAAAAAAACTTTATCAAGTGAAGAATTCCATTTGATTCTTAGTAGTCAGAACTGATATCAGTAGTCAGAACTGATCTTTCTGGTCTTATATTTTCAGTATATTTTGGACATATATGTAGATAACAAAGATTTACTGGGATAAATAAGATGCACAGAGAGTTTAAGCTTCTATCTGAAAATTGCACTGTTATTTGTTTTTATAAAAACATTCCTTCTATGCAAAAATAGATTTGTTTGACCAGAAAAAGACTTTTACTGTATCTGTTTCAGAATTTCTTAAAAATAAAGCACTTCTCATGACATCTTAAAGACAAGTCCCTTAACAGCCTAAAGAGAAGCAAATTTATAGTTATTTATATCAAAATGAACTTTTTCCATGTGATTGTATGCCAAAATCAATATGCTAATTTTCTGAATCTACTCGATTATATATAATTCTGCACAGGATGAGTCTTTTCTCTGGTCTAATATTTCCATAGTTGTTCCAATTGGATATAACTGCTTATTAGATTTTTGCCCTTCTTCTCATGTTTATAATATGGATATACATATTGTACTAAGGCAGAAGTGTTTAATCATGGTGATTGTTGTTTTTTTTAATATGTTACAATTGGTTGGGTACATATTTCATGCTAATTTTTAAATTACAGTCAAATGCCAAAGTTCACGTATCATATTAAACCAAAATCAAACAATCCATATTATGAATCTAGAGATAGAGTTTTCTTAGTGACCACTGAACGTTATTTCTCCACCACACTGTAATGACTCATAAAGTATTCTCAAATTACCCAACCTTCACTGTTTTGAAATAACAATAGTAAGGACAGGTGTCATCAGATGTATTGTGAGTTTCTGGTAAATCTCTCAAATCTTAGTTTTAAGTCTTTGCTCTAAATTGCTAGGATGAAGAAATTCTGGAAGTTGAAGTCCACTCATCTTGAACTTGCAGGGGTTGAGCAACACTTCTCTAGAGTCATGTTATCTATACAATGCAGCAAAACCTGGCTGGAATTAACACCCACTTCTGCTCTCTTCCTACTGCTTCTTCTACTTGACTGCTGCACAAAGTGAGCATTTGGCTCCTAATCCTATTTCATTGCAACCTATCAAACCACGAATATTTTTGTTCCAATTTTAGTTGGCATAGCCCCCTATGCTGGTTCTGCATTTTTCCAGCTCAATGAATTTATTCAAGAGAGAATGATATATGTGAAGCTGCATTTCCATAGCGTTTATGAAACCATATTGTTAAATAAGCATCAGTGTTGGTTGTATAATAGTCACTAATTGAGGTTTGCTTATTCTAACAGCTGGATTCATACGACCAATGTAAACCCCCACACCGCCACCATCCCGTTTACGACTTAGCTAGATATGGACATTTGCAGAGTTGTCTTGCAAATTCTCTTCCGCCCCACACATTACATCTGTCACATTCAGAAGTTTGTATGAAATATATGTTAGAATGACCGGAGATTCTGACAGCAATCCTGTCATACGTTCATACTTTCAAAGTCCTCCCTAAAAGGTGTAAAAATAAAAACGGGGGTATTACTTGCTTTATTTTTATCGATTTGTTTGAAAAAGGCGTTGGCTGGATCTTTGCGCTATAAATGAATTTATGGAGAGAAAACCAGGCTGCTGGAAAGAAGGCAAGTTTCGCAGCCCTTTGGCCGCCTCGAGGTTTCCTGCTAGCTCTTCCTGAACGAACTCGCTGTTCCCTGAGACAAGTCGCCTTTCAGTCGATCGGAGGCGCGCTCAGTGGGTTTCCCTGTCCCAGTGGAGCGTCAAGGCAAAGGGCGGCTCTTCTCCTTAGCCAGCCCAGGTGCGCTTCCGAGCTTAGCGAGGCGTCGGTCTTCTTCTGAGCTGGAGGGCTGGTAAGAGAGTGTAAACAAGACCCGCCTATCGGGGCCGCTCCCCTTCCCGAGGCGCTGGAGGGCTCGGGCAGACTAAAGTTTATAAAGCGGAGAGAGTTGCTTTGCTTTTCACAGATGAAGCTCAGCAGTTGAGACGCGCAACCGATTGAAGCGAGGAGTTTGCTTGGTCTATTTGGTTTGACCGCTTGAAGCAGAAGAAGCAGCGAGATGGCACCGCCGGAGCTTTATCACAAAGAGTTTGCCCGGGCAGGCCAGAAGGTCGGACTGCAGATCTGGCGGATAGAGAAAATGGAACTGGTGCCGGTACCCGAACCTTTGTACGGCGATTTCTACGTCGGCGACGCCTACCTGGTGCTGCACACCTTCAAGAAGAGCAACACCACCTTCTACAATCTGCACTATTGGCTAGGTAGGGCGCTGGGTCATCTGCTGGGATGGGGCAATTAACGGGGCGAAAAACAACGCCTAGCTAAAACCATACTAAAACAGACTTAAATAAGCTTTCCTAAAACTAGAGCTGCCAAGGGATCAAACTACAATTGCCAACATATTCGATCAACTCTGGCCATAATCTGTGCTGGGTAGGGATGAGCAGGATAGCCCCATATCTCATTGCAGAGATATGGGCCTGGAAGGAGAAGATAAATGTGATAGTCCAACACATATTGGAAGAGGAACTGAGTTTAACAGTTTCCAACACAGTGGTGAAATCCAATTTTTTTTTATTATCGGTTCTGTGGGCATGGCTTGGTGGGCATGGCAGAGGAAGAATACTGCAAATCTCCATTCCCACCCCAGTCTGGGGCCAGCCAGAGATGGTATTTGCTGGTTCTCTGATTTGCTCAAAATTTCCACTACCAGTTCTCCAGAACCTGCTGGATTTCATCCCTGATCCAACAGAACTAAAAGTATCCACTACTTGAAGAAGGGTTATTATAGTCCAAGACATCTGGAAAGTGTTGCAGTATCAGGAAGGTGCTTGAGGAAATCCTGGTTGAACTGGCTATCTTTGATGATTGAAGTTGGTCTCAGTTAGGAGGAACATATTTGCTGGAAAAGCAGCTATTGTTCCCAGTGGAGTTAGGGAAAAAAGAAAAGAAATCTCTCAGCTTTTAGCTGAACAGATCACAAAGAACTCAAAGTGAACTCAGCATTCCTTAGTTTAGGAATGCATGAATAAGTCTCTCTGTAGAAAGTACTCAGCTCCTAAATTATTTCTCCCTATTGCTCCCCAGATGTTGTATGGCTGCAACACATTTCAAGTTTGCTATCCAAATGTTACCCAACTTCACTCAGCTGATCCAATTTAGTTTCTGCTTCTCATTGCAGTATGTATAGCAAAGAGTGATGCTACAGTTTGATTTGATGGCATAGGCATGCATAGCAAAGTTGATTCTGGAGAACAAGTTACATTAAAAATGTTACAAAAAGAAGGGCGTCTTGGACTCTAGTTCAGCCTTTCCCAGCTTAGAATTCTTCAGATACGTTTCAACTATGGCTTTTATAATTCATAACAAAACTTTTGGCTGTGAGTTCTGGGAGTTGTGTTGCAACATGCCAAGTTGAGAAAGTTTGAACTAGATTGTAAACGCCTGGGATAGAAATAAAAGAATTTTGTACTCTGCATAATGCACATGTACAGTAGTAGTGATTCTATTGATATATGAAATAATGTCTACAAATGTTTAGTGATATTCCCATAATGCAGCCAGATTTCTGGATACCTGGCATTGGCAAGATTTCACCTCTGCTAAAGCAGCTGCATTTGTGGCCAATTAGCTAATGATCAGATTCCAAGTTTTGCTTTTTCCATATAAATCCATAATCAGTTTGGGAGCAGGATATCTGATAGGTCATCTGTCCTGTTCTGGGCAGTTCTGTTGCATTAATCAAGATTTTCAGAGTGTCATCAGATAAGTTACTTGTAGAATCTTCTCTGTGATGGCACCTGCAATCATACTGTGACCTAGAATTTATGAAGTTCCTACTTAAGGGAGACGAGTTAGCAACCTAAGGCATCTCCAAATTAAGTGGACAAGTTGGCATGAGAAAGTATTTATAAATTGCAGAGTGCATAACAATTTACTTGATTTACATTATAGCTTCATTATACAATTGAAGAAAATTTTATCATTTGCAGCAGTTTATGTGATTTGCATACTGATCTCATTATTTAAATGTCATAACTGGTGCAAATTCCAGCAGGGTAAAGTCAATTTCATCTCTTAGACTATAAGAAATGCAAAAAAGAAAGTCTTTTCCATTATATTTTATAGTACCACCAGGAACTATCTGGTGGAGTAGATGTCACTTTCTTTTTCTGAAACTGGATTTCCATAATGCTAGACACTTAAGTAATAATTGCACCAGCACTTAGATTTATATATTACTTCACAGAGCTTTCCAGCCCTCTCTAATCAGTTTACAGACTCAACATATTATCCCCACCAATCTGGGTTCTCATTATGTGTGTGTGTGTGTGTGTGTGTGTGTGTGTGTGTGTGTGTGTGTGTGTATGTGTATATATGTATTTGGGAATATATATATATATACACATACACACATATAATATAGCAAGCTTTTATAGATAGGATAGGATAGGATAGGATAGGATAGGATAGGATAGGATAGGATAGGATAGGATAGGATAGGATAGGATAGGATAGGATAGGATAGTAAGATTATTAACTTTGAGTAGGGCACGGCAGTATTTCCTGGAGAATCCTATTGTGCCTGACTTAATGGTTATTTCAGATGCAGTTTTCTTTGGAGCATTCTGATAAATTTGCTTGTTTATCAACTCCATCTCACCTTTGTCCAGTCAGTTCAATAAAAACCTTCGCTTGTCTTACACACACACACACTCTCTCTCTCTCTCTCACTTTCCAATTCATCAGACAACAGTGTTAGTTCATCTGTGTAATTTGGATTATGTTTAGTTAAAAATAATTATTTCTGGCTGAAGGAGTGATATAAGGACAGAGCGAAAAAAATGTCAGCCCATTTCTCAGGATTCTCCTATTCAAATCAGAAAATGCAAAGAAACTAGAAAGCAGCTGAGAATATTGGCAAACTCAGGTATTCCACATTTTTTCTATGAGGTTTTGCTATTGTAAGTACAGTACAATGGTATGTAAGTATCCTCTGTAATTTGTAGCTGAGATATTTAAGCAGCTTATGACTAGCTTTTTTTTCTGGCTCAGTTTTCTGGCTCAGTACTTTTTCATATGTTCACATGTGAAAGAAAAAAGTCTTCAGCTGCTTACCATGCTTCTTTTAAATATTCAGCTATAGTTACAGTGTTATGCAATATAAAAGTATGCTTCTTTGTTCTTGATTTATCTAAAAAATAAATTCAACTTTTTTTTTCAACATTCAATATCAATATTTTCTGCATCTGATGAAAAATGATTTGTGCTTAAACTCTTTTGAAACTCTTTTGCTAATGCTTCTGAGGTAGAGGTGAAGCATCTAGACATGCTTTGAATTAAATTTGGCTGGATAATCTTTCATTCACACGGGAGTGCAAGTTTCATAAAAATTGGTGTTCAATTCAGTGGATAGAATTCTATTTTATTTTCAAAGGAAAATAGTCTCTGAGAAAACAGAATTTGGACATTTCAGTTACAGAGATAGTACAGACATAAAACTGAATGCAGACTTGTAATCCTAGCTTGAAAGACAAGAGCAGAAATTTGCTACTGATAAATGATTTATCAACAAATTAATATCCCATTAAATAGACTTCAAATGGGCGGCTATACAACTCTGTTACCATTATATCAAACCATAGATTATTTATTGTTAGTTTGGAAATGAAATCAAGCTATAGTTTTAAACCAACATATCTATTCCAGTATTCACTTCTTTTAGCAGTGTGTTGCACAGATTTGTACAGAAGCCTCACAAAATAAAACAAAAATAATGATATATTGACAATGTTGTGCCTATCCAGAGTGAACATATGACTAGCAATTTCACTAAAAACTAGTTTCTGACTGCAAACATTAATTTGCCAATTCAGATAGAGCCCTTGTCGTGTGGCATGATGGTGTGAGCTGTGTCTAATTTTCAAAGTAAGGTAGTTTCTTATATTCATTCATCACCTTGTTAACATATCAAATTAACCAATTTTCCATTTTATTCATTGAGAAAAGAAGGCTCTTGATTTCTACAAGAGTCATGGTGGCGCAGTGGTTAGAATCCAGTACTGCAGGCTAATTCTGCTGACTGCCGGCTGCCTGCAATTTGGCCGTTCTGTTCTCACCAGGCTCAAGGTTGACTCAGCCTTCCATCCTTTGAGGTCGGTAAAATGAGGACCCAGATTGTTGGGGGCAATATGTTGACTCTTTAAACCACTTAGAGAGGGCTGTAAAAATCACTGTGGAGTGGTATATAAGCCTTAAGTGCTATTGCTATTGTTATATCTTTAGGAGAAATGGAACTAGTTACAGTATTTTGGTATGATGAATAATACAAATCTTTCTGAAGGAGTTTTATCATTTTATAAAATATTAAAAGATAGTCAAAGATCATTACACTTTCCTGGAACATCCCACTTAGCTTGGAGATGTCAAAAAGGAAGGAACGTGAAAGTCATTGGAACAAGATCAAGCTTAGATTGATTTATAAATAAGAAAAAAAATCCATTGCAAATGATTTTCTGATTCTTCAGTTTGGTTAAATGCTTTTTGATAGTTCCCATTAAAAAATGAGCTTAGTTTAAAAAAAGTGAAATTGGTGATCCTAACCTGAAAGATGACATTGTTTTTGCTGTGAAGACAAAACTTCAGCTTAGTTTGGATATACAGAACTAAAGCAATTTTTGGAGATGAGCATCCCCAACAGATGTAATTTACAAAACCAAAGTGGGGGGTGTACATAACTAAACAGTGTCTATACAAAACTAAAAATAATGAAAATACACAGATTTAATTATTTAAAAAATAAATAGAAGGAAAATATAAAGCATTGGGAGTATAGATAGTTCTCCCTGTACTTATGACCAGCTGTTTAATAACTGTTCAAAGTTTCAATGAATTCCTCAAAAGTTACTTACAACTTGATTTCAGCATTACATGGCTCAGCCTCCCATGGTTATGTGATTATATTTTGGCTGCTTGGCAACCGACTCACCTTTATGGCCATTTGCAGCATCCTGGGATCATATGGGCACATTTTTATACTTTTTTTTTTGCTGATATCTTACTAAAAGGACCCATTGCTTAATGACCATCATAAAAAAATGCTGAAAAATTGGGTCTGATAAATGATGTCCCAACTTACAATTGTAATGATTTATGACTGTAATTCCAGCTCAATTTCAATTGTAAGTCAAAGATTACTTTTACAGAGTTGAGAATACATCTGTAACTAAGGAGAAGCAAAAAATTAATCAACTATGCTAGTGGGATAATTTTTTCAGGGAAAACAGTAATATAGCTATACATCTCCACCCCAGACCATCCCAATGATGCCCTTGATGTGATGTCTTGCTGCCTGGAGGCCGTGCGGGTCTGGATGGGGAGGAATAGCTTCAGACTCAACCCTTCCAAGACTGAGTGGCTGTGGCTTCTGGCGTTGTGATGTAGTCAGCTGGTGCCATCGCTGACTATTGTGGGTGAATCCTTGCCCCCCACAGAGAGGGCTCGCAATCTGGGCGTCCTCCTGGACACACGGTTGTCTTTAGAAGAGCATGTGATGGCATGGCCAGGGGGGCTTTTTATAAGGTTTGCCTGATTTGCCAGTTGCAGCCCTTTCTGGATCGCGATGCGCACGGTCATTCATGCCCTTGTCACCTCCTGACTGGACTACTGTAATGCTCTCTACATGGGGCTCCCCTTGAAGAGCACCTGGAGGCTCCAACCGGTCCAGAATGTGGCTGTGCGGGTGATTATGGGTGCAACCCGTTGTACTCATGTGACACCCCTCCTGCGCAAGCTGCACTGGCTCCCAGTGGTCTTCCGGGTGTGATTCAAGGTGTTGGTTACCACCTTTAAAGCGCTCCATGGCATTGGACCTCAGTACTTTCGAGACTGACTTCTGCCACCAGTAACCTCCCATCGGCCACTCTGCTCCCACAGAGAGGGTCTCCTCAGGATGCCATTGGCCAAGTTATGTCGGATGGCGACACCCGGGGGAGGGCCTTCTCTGTGGGAGCCCCTGCCCTTTGGAATGAACTGCCCCCAGAAATGTGTAAGATCTCTGACCTCCGTGTATTTCGCTGTTCCCTCAAAACCTTGTTGTTCTGCCAGGTTGGGCTATCAATGTATTGATTTTAACTGGATGTTTTAAATTTGGGGTTTTTAAATTTGGGGTTTTATATTTGAGCTGAAATTATTTAATAATTTTAATAATTTTTAATTTATGTTTGTCTATATGCTTTTAATAGGCTGTACACCACCCCGAGTCCTTCGGGAGAAGGGTGGTATAGAAATAAAATAATAATAATAATAATAATAATAATAATAATAATAATAATAATAATAATAATAATAATAATAATAATAAATAAAATGTGTTCATATTGGATTAAAATTGTTCTTCATTGTAGTATTTATCTAATACTTTTGTTGCTTAGATTTTTAATAAGGAAAAATGCACACCTGTCATTGAATTCACTGCCATATCACCAGGATGTTTTTCCTAATACTGTCTTACAACTTAAATCCATAAGTCTAGTCCTGCCTTGTAGATCAGTATAAAATATACTATGTCCTGTTCTATATGATACACCTTCCATTTTTTGAAGACTGGACCTTTTAATCAGTTTTTCACTGATTTGAACTTTCTACAATTCCTTAGCAGTATCTACAGCCACTATTTCAGGATCAAAATCAAGGAAATATCTTTTATACAGGAAGTTGCTTTGATGACCCTGTCATCAATGAGATGATGATAGTTACCCATTTCTTTCTTTTTTTTTTTAAAAAAAAAGGAAATTTGGAGAACTTTACAGAAGATGGATAATTGTTTCTAGTCTGGGTGATTATTCAGAATCTGCAGCATCCTGGTCTGTTTGGCTTATGGCCAATTGTGTAATTTAATCATTCACAATTTTTCCTTCTCTGTTTCTCTAAGTAGAACCATATTACGCTTTCTCGTAGGTAAAGAATGTACTCAGGACGAAAGCACTGCAGCAGCCATCTTTACGGTTCAGCTGGATGATTATCTTGGAGGGAAACCTGTGCAGCACCGAGAAATCCAAGGATATGAGTCCACACAATTCGTTGGATACTTCAAAGGAGGCATTAAATATAAGGTATAGCATGAAAATAAGAGACTTTTTCAAGAATTGTTTACATTAAAATATCAATGTAATATTAAATCAAAGGAGGTCGCAACCCTCCTATCCATTTTAAACAATAGGCATAATTACTACCAAGCCTCTTTAGCTAAAGAGTTATGAGTGACAGAATTCAGTTGATGAACTCTTAGATTAGTGTACCTCCTTCAATGTACCAGGAAGTTGTTTCATGAACTATAGTTTCCTGGCTATCAAAGATGATTGTTAATGAAGAAAACAGTAGAACTTTTTTATACACAATTGTTAATGATATTTTTTTTCAGAATTAAAAATTACAGTAACATAAGGAAAAATTTAGAAAAAAGAAAAAGTAAGAAACAAGAAAAGTCATAAAAATTGCTGTATTGTTCTCTAATTTATTTTTCTCAGTCCTTGGAAACATAAGCAAATGGATTGCAGAATTTCAGTGATGTCAACTGAATAATAGTTGTGGTATCAGTCAAGCCTCAAATGTTCTTAAAATGTTAAGATAATATTTTAAAAGCCCCAAAACTAGAAAAATATGCGGGAAACTGTGTCTTACATTTCCTATCTGTTTGCATTGTATAGCCCTGTTTATTATAGCTTGTTTCTGGCAAAAGTACCAAAAGATATGTCTGTCTTTGATGTGATCCTCGTTTATCTCCTATTTCTGCTGAAGTCACTGTCTGACACTCTTCTTAGATGGAGCTGTTACTGCTGATTATACCTGAATATGGGAGAACTAAAGCAAATAAGTGTTATGGTTTGCCTGTATGTACTGGAAGCTCTAAGCATATAGTGCAAATTGAAGTTTTCTGGAAACTTTTCTGTTTTCTCTTAAGATCTCTAATACCTGCTACTAAAGCCTTGGTTCTTTAATGTGCTTGTTGTTCCAGGCAGGTGGCACTGCTTCTGGTTTTAAGCATGTAATTACAAATGACCTAAGTGCTCAGAGACTACTACATATCAAGGGCCGGAGAGTAGTTAGAGCTACAGAAGTTCCGCTTAGCTGGGAGAGTTTCAACAAAGGAGATTGCTTCATCGTAGATCTTGGAACGGTAAGTTGTCACAGATTTCATGTTTTCAAAACAAACAAGAAAAATACCATCTAATGTATAAATTCAAACCAGAATGTTTTGTCTAGCCTTACTCTAATTTTAATGCTTTGCTAGATGTGTTGGTTAATAATTTTAATAATTCCCCTCCCCTACTAGAAATCTGAAAGCACCAGGTTAGAAAAAGGTTTTCTGAAATTTATATGATTTAAGACTCAATATTAAGCATCAGAAGAGATTTGCTACTATTAATTTATAGTTATAGCTTATACAGGTTGCAAAAAGAAAATTAGCAGGAAATCCTGTTTCTTAGAAATCCTACATTTGTCAAATAAAATCCATATTTTATTTCATTAATCTGTAACCTTAACTTTAAAAATGGATGCATATGTATATATTTTCTGTGTGCATGTTTTATTTTGTTTCATTTCTCAATAGAAAGTAGAAGTGCTAAAGGACTGAAACAATTTTATTCCCACAAGTCAAGTGTTAAATTTGATATATCCTCCATTTAGTTTCCTCCTACTATATGTGGTCAGGAGGTATGATTCATAGATAGAGATTATCATGGGATGTGGGCCAAGTGTCATACACAGAATTATGAAAAATACCCTTGATGCAATTTTACTGCAAAAGGAAGCATAAATTGCAGAAGTGAGATGCTCAAAAACAATTGGACAAGAATGAATTACAAATACACCTTTCCATATTGTGGACTAGAGTAGGTTTTTTAGATCACAACTTAAAAAAACCCCTGAAATGTGAAGCAGCTGATAAAAAGGTAAATTAGATATTAGGATTCATTAATACTGTAGGAGCATTGAGTCCAGAGTATGGAAAGTAATTGTTTCACTCTATTCTATCCTGATTAGAACCCACTTGTGGTAATGTAGTACCGTATTTTCTGGCGTATAAGATGACTTTCTAACCCACAAAAATCTTCTCAAAAGTCAGGGGTCGTCTTATACGCCGGGTGTCGGTCTCCTGTAACCAGACAGACCAGCCCGAAAGGCTTTGATGAGCCTTAAATGGCTCTAAGGAGCCAAGCTGAATTGCCTGCTAAGTTGCCGCTAATCAGCTGAGTTACACGCAAGCCCTGTGTAAAAGGGAAAAACTTTCCTTTTACACAACGCTGCCCATCCCAGCTGAGTTGCCTGATTAGCAGGCAACTCAGCTGGGATCGCCAGAGCTTGGATGGCCAAGCGCTGTGTAAAAGGGAAAAACTTTCCTTTTACACAACGCTGGCCATCCCAGCTGCTAATTTTTGCCTGCTAGTTGGTACATAGCAAAAATCCCCCCCCCCCTAGCTTGCTTACCTTAGTTGCTAGCCGCAACGCTTACCTTGCCTTGCCTGCAATCCATTGCATCAGCAAGCAATTAAATCTCCCTGCCTGCAGTCAAGCAGGCAGGGACTTGTGGACTTCAACTCCCAGAATTACTCAGCCAGCAAAGCAAAGCTGGGTGAGGAATTCTGGGAGTTGAAGTCTACAAGTCTTAAAGTTGCCAAGGTTGGAGACCCCTGTTCTATTGGGTAAGTTTTTTCCCCCCTTTGGGAGCTTTAAAAAAATAGTTAATTGGGGGGTTTTTTAGTTGTTCTTTTTTAGACCTAGCCATTTAAAGGCTAGGTCTAAGTTTTAGGCTAGGAAGTTTTAAATTTAGCTTTCATATAAAAATAAAAATAAAATAAAATATTTGTGCAGCTTTCTGAGATTTAGTGTGTTTCTGTAGTGTTTCACTCTAACTACACAAACGCACAAAATCTCACAAAGCTGTATGTGGAATTTTGTATGTGTAAAGTGTGAAAGTTGTTTTTTTGGGCTTTTTGTGGCTGTGTGAGGTTCCTGCTTGTTGCAGGGGCCATTTTGGGTCTAGCACAGCTGCTTTTACATTGTGGGTGTGCCAGTTGATGTTTTTTCATTTTTATTTGGTGTGCGTTGGAAGAGAGGTCGTCTTATACAGCAAATATAGCCCAAACCCTATATTTTTACAGGAAAAGTCAGGGGTCGTCTTATACGCCCAGTCATCTTATACGCCAGAAAATACGGTATTTGGTTCTGTGCACCACATTTATAAATTACTCTGACAAACTGAAGCAAGCTTCAATGACAGCTACCAAGAAACGATGCAATGTGGAAACTGAACTTTTGAGGAAATGTTAAAGGAATGATACGTTTAATCAATGGTAGATGATTGAAGGGGGATAAGATATGAGTCTTCAGATAAACAACCACACAAAGTTGTAAGTTCTTCTTCCCCATGGTTCTTCAAATAGAAACCAGGTGGTCATTTGTCAACAATTATGTAATACATCCTATTCTCTGCAAGAGGTTGGATGAGGTGATGCCTAAAATTATTCCAGCTTTATGGTTTTATGATTGATGTCATTTAGAAGATTGTGGCCATTTCTCTGGCAGGTAGACAAAGACAAACATGGAAATGTAAAGCATGGCTTTTATAGACACAAAATGTTTTGCTACTGACAAGAATATGGTAACAGTTTTTATTCATAGAGATTTGGGGAAGACAGAAGTTTGTTAGAACTTAGAAACAGTCTGTAGCCATGAGTGTGGAATTTAAATGGGCCAAGACCAATTGCCAGGTGCTGTTAGTCAATGCTATGACAAGGAAAGCAGGTTATGGAAAGAGTCTTGCTATTGGGACCTTGCTTTCTTCCCTTTTCTACTGGTTGTAGAAAAGAAGAATATCCTTATTACCTTCCTTCCTCCTCCTCCTCCTCCTCCTCCTCCTCCTTTTTTATACTAACTGGCAAACAACACATAGACCAACTTCCAAGGAACTACCTGGGCTCTATATGAAGAGTTTTTGATCCAGGCTGTTATGGAAATAATGTCTCAATTTGTTAACAGTGGAAAATCCCAGTCTGAACAGGATGTTTCTCCCGAGTTCTGTGTGGGGAAAAAGCAGAAGCTATTAATGGAAACCTTTAAACCATTTTTTTTTCATATAAGTGTAGCAATGTTTTTTTTTTTTACTTCTCATGTTCTAAAAAGCAGTTCAGGACCTTGTCTTATCTTCTTTTGCTTTAACTCTATTTACTTTTACCATAGGAAAATTGAAAGAACCAATATTGTCTTTCTTACTCCTTTATCATTATTATGCACTGTTTTCTTTTACAAAAAAGACTGCTAAAATAAAAAGAAAAATAAAACACTTTGTATTTGTGTTTGTAATGTGTTTACTGTATGCAGAGAATTCTTTCTAAATCTACATGTTCTATTTAGAAAGACCTATCTAATATTTCGCAGTGAGCCTCAAACACGTGTATTTGCATGACACAAGTTGCTGCTGAATTACAATTTTTAATCAAGCAAAGACAGAAATTGTTAATTAAATCATTTAACCTCAGCTAAAATTAAATGTTAATTGAATTGAATTACATGTCAAGCAATTATTCATGCAATATATATCTAGAATATTGAATTTTCTAAAACAAAATTTTGAAGTTAATTTTCTATGTCATACGCTTTTATACCATAAAAACACAACACACAGATTATATTCTTAAATTCATATTGTAGTATGATTTAAATTTTTGTTCCTGTGTTGGGATGTATTATGTGCAATAGAAATGGATGGAAATTCAAATGCTCCATGATATCAAAAATACAATTAGTTCTGTAACTTTTTCTGAGTAAATGTACCATAGTGTTGGTAAATGAGAACATGCTATTTGCTTAACTGTTAGTACTATTCATTCTAAATAGCATCCAAATAGGCTAATAAAAGTTCAACATATACTACAGTATTAACAGATTATCACATTTTCCCTTTGCTCTATTTCTGGAAGTAAGAGGAAACTTTTCTAGGCTGCTTTTGGAGCAGTAGATCAGTCATAACCCCATTAGCAATGGGGTTAGTTAGGTGGCTAAATCATGCAGAATGGTATGCACCGCATTTTCTTTATATGCCTTTAATTGGAGGAGTAGGAGTTCTGAATTCACCTTTTAAAATCCTTGTTGTAAATCTTCTGAGTTTAGGTAGATGAGCACCCAATCAAATGGGTATCTCAAAGAATTAACAGAATTTGATCTAATTAGTACTTAGAATGTGTTTGTCAGCAAAAGCAGAATCTATTTCTAATATGAGTTAGCTTATACCAGTTTTCTGTGTGTTTTTCACCTCATTTTTTTTCATCAGCTAGATGTTAATAATTGACAGAAAAGATCCTTTGAGAATAAATTTTGCTTGGAACCTGTGATTTATGTGCCTGGAATTTATATGCATAGAGAAAAAACATGTGCAACTCTGCTTCTTGTTATGAAAATAGAACCTTCCTTATAGAAATATAGAAGCTCCTGATTATTAAGGTTAACCTACTAGAATGTAGCATCTCTATTCTGGAACTATACTTCCAGAATTCTTGGCCATAAAATATAGAAAGCAAATCTGGAAGCACCAAGCTTGAAAAGACTGACCTGAGCCTTTCAGAAGAGAAAACCTTCCATAAATGTAATCCATACTAACATTAAAGAAGAAAATATAAATTCCTGTGAGGTACAAAGGGATTTTCAGTTTTCTCAACTATGCTTCTATATTTTAAGACAAAAAGAAAGAAAAGGAAATGTTTAACTTCTGCATTTGCAGTGAAAGACAAGCACCTGAATTCTGAAAATAATTTCAACAATAAAATAGAAGTTAAGGGTGTTTGCTTGGATTGGGGGCTCAAGTTCAAGTCCCTGTTGATCACAGAGCTTATTGGATGGTGGCTGTCTCTCAGTACCCCCTCGCTGATTGTTATGTACACAAAATGTCCCCAAGCATCCTACATTTTTCATACTTCACATTCATGTTTTCCTAAGTAAATTCTGTTAACTGAAATTGTATTTGTTTTGTTGTAGCATATCTACCAGTGGTGTGGCTCTACCTGCAATAAATATGAGCGCTTGAAAGCTACTCAGGTTGCTGTGGGTATTAGAGACAATGAACGGAATGGGAGAGCACAGTTGATTGTTGTGGATGAAGGAAGTGAACCCCGGAAGCTCCTACAGGTATCATATTCATTTGTTTTAAAAATGTCTGTTAGTTGGATGGTTTAGCTTGCTTCAGGCCATAGTTCCAGATCTCGTGAATGAAAGCCCAGAGTTGTTCCATGGGGCCATCTCAGAAATGGTGAGAGACCAGCCTATGCCGCCCCGGCCCTGGCCCACCCCAGCCACGTCCACCCAGTTGGCCACGATGACCAGGCCATGATCACCCTGGCCCCCCATTGGTAAACAAAATCCTGGTATAGCCCACAATGGGATCGAGTTTGATACTCTTGATTTATGTAAACCAGTAGTGAGCTGAAGAAAGTGGGATGAATAACAAAAAGGATGGGTATTAAAAAGTGACCTGATGTAGTTTGAATAAGTGAATGAATGAGCAAATTGAAATGAAATTATCCTATGAGACTCCAGAGAATATCTCAGTAATTGGACCAACTCAGTTTAAAGTAGGATCACATATATCAGGAAAGAAATATTTTTTATTCAAAATTTGCATAATAAATATTTGTGTATTTATACCATAAACAGATTTTATCTCATTCTCCTTCTTCAAGGAAATGTAGTGACATGAACAGGCTAAATTATTGAGTTACTTAGAAGAAACTATTATATTTAATAAGAAAGCATGGGGATATGACTTCGAGGCAAGCAGAGACAAGGTTTATTTGTTATAGTGTATAAGAGACAACATTATATGATGAAAGTGTAGAATTCTGTTGAAAGAATCAGCTGTGGAACTCTTAGTATAATAAGTATACTAAATATAATAATGCTATCTTGTTCTTAAGGAACAACCTGGGAAAGAAACATTCAGAATTATTACTTGAACCTACATGCTTCAGTATCATATCAACATTGGCAGAAGAGAAGGGCAAAATCTGGATCCATGCATAGTGATAGAAGTAGAGCTGTCTCTGTCCAGTTTGTTTTAAAGGAGTGTGGAGACAATACAACTCAAGTTATGTGAGCTTTGGTTTCTTGAGAAATAGCTATGAAGATGACAGGGGATTTGGTGTCAGTAAATTCAAAAATTGAACAGAAAAACAAAACTTGCTTTGAGGATGATTTGCTTTGTTTATATGGAATAATATAATATATGCACACGCACATTTGTAGTTTCAAATTTTTTTAGGCTGTGGAATCTGTTGTTTAAAAAAAAAAGAAATCCCAGAATTCCTGATCAAGATGCAAAACTCTTGGGATGGAAAATTACCTGTGATCAAGCAGACCTTTTGTTAACCTTAACTCTCTCATAGAACTTCTAGCTATTTACTGTATTATATTAAAATGGCAGAACTGAGTCAAAGGTAATGTATTCAATTTATTTTTATAAAGCCCTTGAACAAATACAACACGTGATGATTATAATTTCCAGAGCACAGAATTTCTCTACAGAGAAGCCAACTAGAAAGTTATGAGTTTTTGTTCCTCTCACTCAGAATTCTAATTTGCACTAGATAACTGCATGTTGAAAACTATGGGATAGATATATCTCATTAAATCTTAGAAATAAACACTTATCTTTTAACAAAATATACTGCCAGTTTCTTCCCCCTTTCCTGCTGGCATTATTTCAAAGTGAAAAATAACTTCCTTATATTTTTCACAGACTCATAAAAGTTCAACGGCACATTCCCTTTTCAACTTTCAGATAAGATGATAAATGATCCATGCAGGGTGACTTGACATTTAAGAGGCAGATTTCAAACCTGCAGAGGGGGGGGGGGGGGGATAGTGATGTAAAAAAGCACCAAATGGGATGAAGTACTCTGCAATCTCATTTCTGCCCATTAAGTAATGAATTTGAAGTTCTCTGATTTGACCATAACTCTAATCCCGTCTTTTGGAAGCATGTAAAATGTCCCAAATCTGCTATGCTGCTCTGCAAACTTTTTGGGAATAGTCAAATAGTGGCTGAAAGTAGTTACAGCATTACAAACAATTACCAATGTAGACTTTCCGCTTTTGTGTTTTCAGTGGATATTTTACCCTGAAGACCACTGAGCCATTTACCAGAGTAGTTGACCGTGAACTACTGAACTCATGAAGTGTGCAATAGCCAGTAAAGACTTGGGGTGGCGGGTGGGCAGTGCTTTATTATACCAGCTTGGATTAGATTTATTATTTAGACCAGCGGTCTCCAACCTTTCTGGCTTTGCAGACCGATGGGAGGGGGATAAGGTTGGTTTGTGTGAACAGCAGGCAAGCACATGTGCACACAGCTCCAGTTGTTTGTGTGGCAGGCACACACATACACCTCTCATACAAATAGATCTGCGCTCACACTAGCCTGCTGCTTGCACAAATGGACCTGTGCGTAGGCATGTGCTTGCCTGCTGCTCATACAAGTGGAGCTATGTGTGCACATGCACTCGCCCACTGCTTCTGTGGCCCCATTTCGAAAGCCTATCACCCAGCAGTGGGCCATGGCCTGGGGGTTGGGGACCCCTGATTTAGACAACATGGACCTGTATCTGAAATAATATTATTTGATCTTTGCAGTGATAAAAGTACAGAATCTATATTATTATGTTATAAAATGAAGATGTAGCATAGCAATGGAGATGACTCATTCTTCTGTTTGAGAAGTGTTTGCACACAGAAATATCCATAAATTTTCTGCATCATTTATACATAAAACTGATTTTATTTTTTTTCTATGTAAGCAGAGCTACGATGATTTATTTTTTTGGGTATACATAGAATTCTTTTACTTTTTTCTTCTTTACAAGTAGCTGTCTCAAATGGGAAGCAGCTCTCTTTTACAAGTAGCTAAATTTCTAAACTTTAATTTGAAAAACATTTAAAGTGGTTTACTCGGGCTTCATTATTCAGAGTATTAGTCACAATTATTCCATGGATTTACCTATAACAGTGATGGCTAACCGTTTTGCCATCGTGTGCCAAAAGCGGGGGAGCGTGGTGGGGTCACATGCAAGCATGCCCATATCCATAATTTTATGTGCCCCGCCTCCCTGTGCTCTCCCTGCTTTTGGCATGTGATGGCAGGGTGGGTCCAGTAGGCCCGTTTTTTGCTCTCTCCAGCTCCAGAGCCTTTCTAGGAGCCTGGAGAGGGCAAAAACGACCTTCCCCACCCCCTCAGAGGCCCTCCGAGACTGGAAACAGTGAGTTTCCTAAGTTCTGGTGGGCCCAGAAGGCCTGAAAATCAGCTGGCTGGCGCACGCATGCATGCCAGACCTGAGCTCGTGTGTTCACCAATATAGCTCCACGTGCCACTTGTGGCACCCGTGCCATAGGTTCACTATCATGGACCTATAAAATGTTTTCTATTCAGGATTTTTACATGGCAGAGTTTTTAAATGTTCCTTCAGTGATTAGATATACACCAGAATATATTTTTCTCATAAAATCCAAGATATTAAAAAGTGTTTTTTCTTCTGATTCAGCAAAGCAATTTTTTGAAAAGAAGCTTTTATTTATTTATTTAATTTATTAAGCAATTAAATTTATTCATTCACTTTTCAATAGACTCAATAGACTATAGGATTATAACTAACAAACTGAGAATATCATTCTTTTAATATTATAGAATTCACTGGCCATTCTGTCCAACTTTATGATTACACAGTGACTGGCACAATGGGAATACTGATTTTTATTTGGTTAACTTGAATGCTTTCAACATGAGGACAATTGAAGTACTCTATAACAAATCTGTTTTTCTTTATTTCTTTCTCACATCTGTCATGACATTCTGCTCACACTTTTCTGAAAAACAAACAAATTAAAAAATTGTTTGAACAGGACCAGGATGGAGTAACTCATTGCTTGAACTAAAAAAAAAAAGCTTAATTAAAATACAAATAATTTTTAAATGTCATTTAGGAGCTTTAGATTTGATTGGCAAATCTCCTGTGTATCATTGCCTTTAAAATTGATTCAGGGCTTAATCACACATACTTTGTGGAGATATACGAATAGGACCTCCCATAATTTGTTTCCCCATCACATATATTATCGTTGTGAATGTAAATTAATAGTTAACTATAAAAGGTTTATAACAGATGAAGCAATAAACAAAAAGCGCAAAAAAATGTAACATAAATCTTTAAAAATCCTCCACTTGGATTTAAACACAAATGATTGGCTATTCTGATCAGAAATCTCTATTACTCACAAACTGTCTAGAACAATTAACCATGGGTCCATGGCTGCGTCCACTGCACCATGCCCCTCCAAACGCAGCTGACCCATTGTGGATGTTTATCCTCAGCTGGCCCGCCATTGGTGTTTTTCCCCCACCACTGGTCACCTGCTACTAGTCTCCTATCCCCTCGTCCCAGGTGATTCACAGGACACTTGTCCCCAGCCAATAACCTGTGTGGAACAAACAGCCACACATCTGGTGCTGGGCTCCACTCCACAGCTTCTGCTCCCACTGCCTGTTGTGTCCTACCTGATCCTGCTCTGCATTCAGCTTCCCTTGGATGCTCTATGTTGCAAGGAGAAGGCGGGTGCAGAACAGGGTGAGACAGGAACAACAGGTGGTGCAGTTGTTGCCTCCTGAAAGGCTAGAAAGAAGGCCGTGCCCCTGATTGCCCTCCCATCATCTGGACTGCCTTGAGATCCACCAACCTGGCACAGGCAATCTTGAGGGGCAGGCCAGCCAGCTTCAAGTTTTGAAACCCTGGCTTTGCTTACCGACCTAAAGCCCAATTTGTTGAACGGATGTGATTTGAGGTCCCTGAGCCAATATTTGGGACAGATGTTTCCCAGGGGCAGGGGGTGACCAGTCACCAGAGCCATTTGTAAGCTTGTGCAACTCCGTCTGGGTCACTTGCAGCACTTTTGAGTGTTGCCTCCACTGAAATTTAGATGGAAGGTATAGGGCACGGGAGCAAATGGGTGTGTGTGTGTCTCTGCCAGGGTCTCAAAGCTTGAAGCTCACTGGATTAGGAGCCAGCCACAATGCCAGCCATCCTGTCTCATCCAGGTTGCCTGCACCAGGGTGAAGTTCGTGGTGGCCCACATGGGAGGAGCTAGTTGGGGGCAGGGCCTACCATTTTCCAGCTTTTCAGAAGGCGGCAGTGGCTGCCAACCATTGCATCCTGCCTGGCCCCACTCTGCATCCAGTTCTTCTTCAGAATGCCAGAATGCCCCAAATATTAAGCTAAATATTAAGTTGAAAGACTTTCAGAGGACTACCCCAATGATTTTTCACATGAAAATTATTCAGATAAATGGATGGACATTTATCAAACATTTCAAGGGAAACTCTACAATGAATGGTTACACACGTCATTTCTTTCTTTAGGCAAGCTGAGCCATTCTTGAATAAAGTGATTAAACAGCTTTCTTAAGAAATTACATTTTTTCAACTCTTTATACTTAAATTATAGTATTCTCAATCAATTCATCTATTCTGTATGATTGTGTCCTTAACATCTTAACTATTTATAAGCTCAGAAGCGCTTGAACAGTTATAAATTACATTCAAAACTCTACCTTATCAATATAGTCATGTCTTCTTTTACACAGAAAGCTGTTATTAAGCTGTTACAATTTACTGGAAGAACGTAATAAAGTAAAAGTTGTTAGTTCCATCAAATATGGAAAATTAAACCTGGGGTTGAAATAGGGCACTTGCTAGCTAAAGACAATTTATTTTTCCCAGGAACTAACCGTATTCCTCCAATTTCTATTGACTCAAAACAAAGTTTACATTATTACATTGTTAATGATAGATGATTAAGCCGCTGTAGAATAAATCCATATTACTGGACTCTTTGTGTAGTTGGGCAGTGCAAGTACGACTACATTCATGAGGTAGTTAAAACTTATTTCAAGGAGCAATTCACCTATTCTATATAATTTAGCATTTCTATGAAACTGTGGGGAAATAATGATTACTCTGAAGTGAAATGTTCCCAATATGTTGAAAATACTTCAACTGCCATTCCAGGCCAAATCAGAGATGCTGTGAAAATCCTGAACAGGTCTCAGGAGGCTGTAAAAGACTGAAGGGATGGATTAGATTAAATTATCTCAAGACAGAGTTGATATTTATTAATAAGTATCTGAGCTATCTAGGAACTTAGGCCTGGATAATTTAGATGGATCATGACATTCACTTCTTTCTGAAAGATTTGGTCCATGAATGTCTAAATTCATGATTCTTGCCAGAACACAGGTTAATCCATAATTAGAGTGGCCCTAGCCCAAGTTTACCTGGGACAATAATTACAATCCCTCTTTACATAAAAAAGCCAGTTGACATATTTTGGAATTGTTAAATTTTTTGTTAAAAAGGGCAGGTGGAAAAAATATTTAAAAATCCTTGAATTATCAGCCTTTAAGCAGTTTTAAAACATAGGGTCTTTTAAACTCTTTAAACCAAAACCCAGATGCATTAAAACAAAGTTTAAAACTGCTTAGAAATCTCAAGCTTCCTTCTCACGAGCACAATTACAGGAGCACAAAACCCCCTGAAAAGAATTTTGGAAGCCAGATGGAAAATGTAATAAAATAGACCTTGGATCAATTGTATCCCAAGTTCCTGTTGTTTTCTTCAGTGTGTACCTTAAAAGCCAAGTTATACACCACAGTATTCCAGCCATACAATATTGACTTGGTAGATGTCTCTGAAGCTACTTGCCTGCTCTTTCTCCTACTTCTCACTTAATGCTGTTACCAGAGAAAACTGGCAAGTAGCGGCTGAGTAAACCCCTCCTCCTTTTGCCCTTTTCACTCAGTGCTGCTGCCAATGCCATCAGAACTTCCTCTCCAGGCTGTTGTCTGCTGTTCTTGTTTTTCCTCAGCCACATCTCACTTTCTGCCCACTATTGTAGATCACCCGAGGAGAAATAGCTGAATGAGAGGAGATTCTCCTTGGTGCATAGCATTTCATGCTGCCGCCATTACCGAGACCATCCTGTTACTATCTTCTCCAGCTATTCCCCTGCTCGCTCCTTCTGCTTCTGATGTCCTACAAGGAAGTATCATGTCCTAGTCTGAGACCAACATTGCCTAGGCCTATTTGGCCTACGGAGATTCTCAGTCATCCAGGTCATGGTTGTCCCAAAGGTGCTACAAAGTCCAGTTGCCTTTTTAAAAAAAGCACCTTTGAGACTAGGCCCACTAAGCATTTTCATGCGTGGAAAAAAGGAATCCTCAGATTTAATCAAAATGTTATTCCATTGATTATAACCTATTTAACTGAAAATTACTTAGAGCTAAGGAAATTAAGTTCATCATCATGGTGGACATATGAGCAAGATCCCTGATCATGAATTTAACATAAAGATTGATATGTAGAAGCAAAGATGATTATCCAAGCAACCCAAATAATTCAGTGACTTCAGAAATATCAACAGTAATTTAAAATAAAACTAAAAACACACTGGTCATCAGTATACTGGTAATTGATTCAAAAATGATATATGGGGTGAGAGGGTGGGGTGTTATTGGAGAAACTGTTTAATTTGGCAGCTGACCATTTTCCCAACTACCTTGAAAATAATTACTCTGTTAGGCCTGCTCTTACTTTCCTCAGCAAAGTAAGAATGGGCCATATACCATGATAAGGTAGTGCCACTGTATTTGCCAGCTGGCAAAAACAATTTTATTTATATTATTGCATAATACCTTGCTAACACAGAAAAATATAGATAGCTTACTGTTTTAAATATGTTTGAAGTGCTTTATATCTTTATACTATATTGCTTTGCTGTTTCTCCCTTAGCAAATATTTATATTGTCAACATGGAACTCTGTTTCATAAATATATACCCTGCCCTGGGTAATATTGCATTGCAGTTATCTTATTTAAATATATTCTGGTTAGACATTAAGCCAAATGAAGTTAATTTTTCTTTACTAAATATGAAGAGAATTCAGTGATGTATTTATACCAAGTAGCGAATTTCCAACAGCCTCCCATATTTGATGCCTATATAATTCAATTTTAAGAATTTGTTTTTGTGATTTTTTTCATTTTAATTGTACAGATATAGTTATATCTTGGAATTATATTTCTTTCTGCCATCAAAATGAAGTAGACTTGAAAACAAGTATATGGTGTCTCAGAATAACTTTTTTACATCCAGAATATCAAATTATATAAACTTGGCTATTGTTAAAGAGTGCATCTATTTTTGAGATTTGCACAGAATTTGGCCCTTAGATTAATATTTATAAATAGACTCATTTTAGTGCTGACCTATCTTCATTTTGACTATGTGCCTAGGTATTAATGCATTCTGTCATTCAGTAACAGATGTATAAAATGGGGTTGGGCTTAATTAGTGTTTGTATGGGAGACCTCTAAGAAATATCAGGGTTTCTGAGCTAGTTTGAAAAGTTAGAAAAACTTCTCATAATATGAAGGCAATGGCAACTTACTTCTTCCAAGAAAATCAGTGGACATGGTCATGGAGTCACCAGAACTCAAACTCAACTTAAGGAAATTTTAACTTTCTTGTAATTGATGCAAAATATTCCTAGTTTTAGGAAGGCAAGGTGCGACAGAATGGCTTATATAAAATGACTTGTGTAATCTCTCTCGGTAGCATATTTTGCTAAACCTTTCAAGAAAATTAATAAGCTCTTCCTGTTCATTGATCACATACTATACTTCCCATAATTTTTCTCTAAGTATTTAGTTTGTTCTTTGAGATTGCATTTTCAATTTTGACTATGTGACCAGACCAAACTAATGGGTAGATTGATTTTTCCACTTGTTTGAATTTTATGATAGAAAACATAACTGTGAAATACAAATTTTAGACTTTCTTAGTTTGAAAGTTGTATATGTTTAGAAAAGTACATTTTATGAAAGAATAAGTTCAAAAGAATATTATGAAATATTTCTGTGTGAACTTCCATGGAAATTGGAATAGAATGGAGTTATAAAGAAACACATATGAAATTGGCATGGGCCACAACAGGAAGATTTTTTTTTAGAAATTTGATTTATATGCTGCTCTTCTCCGGCACTCAGGGCGGCTTACAGTGCATTAAGGAATAGCCTTCATACTTTTGTGTATTTATACAAAGTCAGTTTATTGCTCCCACAAACTGGGTCCTCAATTTACCTACCTTTGAAAGGATGGAACGCTGAGTCAACCTTGAGCCTCGTGAGATTCGAACTTACAGTAATTGCTGGCAGCTGGTGTTAATCACAATGCTTTTAGTCTGCTGAGCAAAGAACTATTTATCCCTTGGCATTAATGCTATCTTGTGGGCAACTGACTTATTAACCAATGGGCTGTCAGTCACTTTGCTTTGGAGCCACTGCTAAGTGGTTGCCTTTCTATTATTTGGGCACTTGTGTTTTTCCAGTGTTCACATGTGGTAGCTGAGGATTGGGTTGCTCAGTCTTGAAAAAAATGCAGCTGCTTTAATAGAAAGGACTGTTTATGTATCCATATGCTACAAAGCACCTTTCTGGAATCAAACCTGAAAGGTAGTGTGACACTGTTAAATGCTTCAAGGCTTAGTTTAAACTATATAACATAAAATGTCAAAAACTAGCTGTAAACAATAGGCATAAACTAAAAACAATACTAGAAGCTACCAGAATACCAAGAAATGCCATATGCTGTTAAAGAGTGGAGGAACCCGATGAAGTGATCACATTTTTAAATAACTTTTGTTATGATTATAGTTCTGCTACCATTATAAGCAGAGAGTAGATTTGGGTCAGAATCACAGAATGAAATATTTCCATTGGATAAATACTGTGAATGAACAAGTTTAATACCCATTACCTTCCTAGCATGTGTCTCTTTCAGATCAACCTCTTGTTATCTTTCCAAAGGCATGAAGGCAACTGATTGAAGTTGTAAAATGTAGGTGGGCTTATGTTGGTATCACTTTGAAGCAATAAAAATCACCAAAAAATGGTCAAGAATATTTATCCATAAGTAAATCGTCATTTTATTTATATTACTTTGCCATCCTATCTGTCTTTCAGCTCCAATTTCTTTCTTTATGTTTAGGTTTTGGGACCCAAGCAAAATCTTCAGGAAGGCAATGACAATGATGATGAGGTAGCTGATATTACCAACAGGCGAAATGCTAAACTCTACATGGTAGGAATCCTCTTTATTTATGCAGATCATTTTATATGGAGCAATGAAAGCATGTTCTTTTAATGGTTTGATATGGCTTCTTGCCCTTCTTGACAGTCTAAATTAGTTATTCAAATGTTTTCAGCCATTTAAATCTATGACAGATTTATCACATTAAAGATATGCAATGTATATCCACAGGCATGGTACTTGTGTGGCAGGTACATAAATTGATGGCACATGCTTTAAGATAATTCTTGGTTAATAACTGGTTCAGGAGTGAAATCCAGCAGGTTCTGACAAGTTCTGGAGAACCGGTAGCGGAAATTTTGAGTAGTTTGGAGAACCGGAAAATACCACCTCTGGCTGGTGGGGTGGGAATGGAGATTTTGCAATATCCTTCCCCCAAGAGTGGAGAGAGCATGGGGATTCTGTAGTATCCTTCCCCTGCCATGCCCACCAAGATACACCATGCCCACCAAGCCACGCCCACAGAACCGGTAGTAAAAAAATTTGAATTTCACCACTGAACTGGTTGCCTAATGACAATTCAATGTTACAACAGACCCTCTAAAATATAGTTATGACCCGCCTCAGACATTGCAACTGCCACACAAAAACTCCACAATCATGTGATTGCATTTCAGGTGCTTGGTAACTGGGTTGCATACCTAACTGATTGCTGGGTCCTATAGTCAGCTGATCCCAATTTGTGACTTTTTTTCACTTGCTTTTTGACTGTTCCCCTTAAAGGTACTATATCTGATGTATTATCTGATGCCCTATTAAAGCAAAAATTTTATGGACGTAAAATTTACATTTTACGTAAATGCAAGTTTGGCTCCCCTTGAGATCATCCAAACTGAAACCTGGAAATGAGGAGAAAAGTGAATGGACTATTATGCATATTGATTGTCTACAAAGTTTGAAGACTTTCACTATCAACTGAATAAAAAAAAGGACTTCTGACATTTTACAGTTCTCCATTCCAGGAAAAACGTCATGTGCTAATATTTGCCTGCAGTTACATGCCTAAGTAATTACAAATGTATGCAGAAGCAATTATAAATAGTTATTGTGTGAGAGAGGAAAAATACAGTCCACTGCTTCCCTTAGGAAAAGGTGATCAAGAAAAAGGTGTCAGATATTCTTGATTACCTAGTTATACTCCATGATTAGCAATAGGAACCTACTTCATAAACAGCAGCTCAAATTATTTCTTCAATTGAAGTTATAAGATACTAATCCTGTTTTTCTGGCCTGTGACTTAAACAATAGAATTTCCTACTGATTTACATTGCTCATACAATTTCAGAGTGACAGTCTCTCTAAAGAATTTCAGTGACTAGATTTTAATGCTATAAAACAGGCATCTTGATTTTTGAATTCTAATGCATTATAAGGAGAAAAGAAATTACCCAAATTATAAAGTATAATAGTTCAGCTCCCTCTTCTGGAAACAATGGGAGATGAAGCATGAGAGCACAGCTGGTTCTTTGGGAAATGGAATGGAATGAAATACTGATTCACCCTCTTTTTATGTCTGGAGTAAAGGAAAACTGGCACATATTTATTGAAAGATGTTTGGAACTGTAAAAGCACCACTTTAAGCAACTGGAAAGGATTTGCATATATTTAATATAGTGCTATATTTGATCCTGTAGAGCTGGTTCCTCTTTCCAAAACATGTGATATATTTACTTCTAAATAGACTGTATTCAGATAAAGGATCTTTACAGAGTACAGAAAAGTTTCTAGTTTGCAGTCCCTGTTGATTTTAATGCTTCCTGTTTTTAGCATGACTAGGAAATTAAAGTGTGTGTAGGAAAGGCTTTAATTTTTGGCTTCTTGCATTTTCATTTTTTATAGCACCAATTTGTTGTAACAAATGAGATGAAGGCAGCAATTGTTTTCCTTCCCTTATGCTCTGGAAAAAGAAATTAGGGTTATTAGGAGATAATTCAATAAAGAATGTTATTAGTAAACATTCAGCCTCTTTTCTTTGCAAAGCTCCCTCTGTAATAATTCATTTTTAAAGTTTCAATTTAAAGTTATTTAAGATTACTTAATTTAAATAATTAAAATTTACTTAATTTTTATTGTTTTAATCTAAGGTCATAACAGTACCCTGAAGCAAATCCAGTAAAACTACTTAAAAAAAAACCCTAATAAAATAATAGAAACCAGATTCTAGATTTTTGTTGTCTTTTGTTGTATCAGGGACACAAAATTGAAAGTTCAAAGTTGAATGAAGTGGCATCCCCTGTATATCCTTAGACTAAGGTGACCAGATTTTAACATTGGTAAAGAGGGACACCATTGACCGGGGGGGGGGGGGTGTTGTTCTAAATTTTTTACTACTGGTTCTGTGGGCGTGGCTTATTTGTGGGCGTGGCTTGGAGGTCATGTGACTGGGTGGGCGTGGCTAGCTGGTCATGTGACCAGGTGGCCATGGCTATGTGTATAGGGACTACTCAGAGGGCTGAAAAAAGTCATTTCTGATAGGTTCTCGCACTTTTGACTGGTCCTCACACTTATGACCATCCTCACATTTATGCCCGCTCAGCCTTCTTAACAACCATGTCATCATTTCACAACTTCTCTACACCATGGTGATAAGATAGGGCAAAAAACGTAAAATGTGAGGACAGTCGTAAGTTTGAGGACTGGTCAAAAGTGCAAGGACCAGTCAAACATAACTTTTTCAGCCCTCTGAGTAGTCCATATGCACAAAAGGACTACCCAGAGGGCTGAAAAAAGTGATTCCTGACAGGTCCTCGCACTTTTGACCAGTCTTCGCACTTATGACTGGTCATCATTTATGCCCATTGTAGCATTCTTAAAAACCGTGTCACTCATTTCACAACTGCTTCTCTTCACCATGGTGACAAGATAGGGCAAAAACATAAAATGTGAGGACAGTCATAAGTTCGAGGACTGGTCAAAAGTGCGAGGACCGGTCAAAAATAACTTTTTCAACCCTCTGAGTAGTCCATATGCATAAAAGGATACAGCAATAAAGAGGGACGAAGGAAGGGAAGGGAAATTAGAGTAGGAGTGAGGGTAAGAGAGAGAGGAAGAGAGGAGGAGAAGGAGAAAGGAAGAGGAAGTAGGAAGGAGAATAAGAGAGGGAGGGAAAGAGAAAGTAAGAAAGAAAGAAAAGAGAGAGGTGGTAGGTTTGAGGAGAAAGATTGCTGTACAATAAAAAAGATGAAAGGGAAGAAAGCCAACCCCAAACAAATATAAAGATATTAAGAATGAATTGTTAAACTTTAAAGAATAAAAGAGAACAAATATGAATAAATAGCAATAATTAGAAACACAAACATACAATGTATTTTTTTTGAACAGAGTATTTGGTTGGTTAACAAATTTAAACAGTGTTTAGTCATTTCAATTAAATTTACAATTTCTATATTTCCTTTTTGCCATATTTATTCCTCATCTATTTTTTTAAAAAACCAATATTACCCTTCTTCCTCATCTCCAATCTTAATCAAATTCAATTTTTCCCTTCTATTTTATATTATACCCCTTCCCATTGTCATCTATTTTTATATCCATCCTCACATTGTAATGTAATATTACAGTTGTTTAATACAAATTCAACATTTTAATATAAATCAATTCGTTATATAATTATAACTAATATCTTTTTTATATATTAATCAATATGAGCATGAATATTCCAATTATTTCCATGCAATCCAATTTCTTACAAATCAATTAATTATATTTACCAATAATAATAAACCAAATAATTTTCCCCATATATTCTTCCACAATTTAACCATTTCTGCTTTCAACATAATATACAATTAATAGTATCTCAATTATTACAATTCCCTAGTTAAATAGAGCTTTTTTTTTCTTTTGTGTTTTAAATCTTGAACTCTCCTCCTTTGCCATTTGCCATAAATTTCCCATTGTTTGCACCTACCTTTTTTGATGAGGAAAAAGAAAAGAAATCTGCCTTTCCAATGTTGCAAGCAAACAGCAAAGCCAACAACCTGCTTTAGTTTTGCTTTCGTTTTCAGTTTGAATTGCACAAGGAGAAAAAAAAATCTGCTCCAGGACCCTTTGCAGGCTTTGCAGCTAACAAAAGACCCCTGTGCAAAACAGCTGAAAGCAAATCAGCTGAGAGTCGGAGGCTGATCTAATCGGCATACGTAATTAACCTATGCTGAAGCTGAAGGGGGCTTTTTTTCTATTTTTGCAGGCATCAGTCTACTCATTTGTTTTCTTTTGACACTGATCAGCTGTAGTGCGGCCCTTTGAAGCTCCAGGGCAAGAGTTTAAACATTTTTTTCCCCTCTAGCCATCAGCTCAGGAGGCAGCAATAGATTGGGAGTGGGCGGGGTAAGGGACCGGCAAAAATCGGGACTTTTTTAAAACGCGGGAAAAATTGTTCAAAAGTGGGACTGTCCCGCCAAAAGTGGGATGTCTGGTCACCTTACCTTAGACACATACATGAACTTTAGAAGTAGTAACCATGTGAAATTAATTGAACAGTGAATTTATCTTAATGCGAATGTCCTGCATATTCAGGTATCCGATGCCAGTGGTTCTATGAAGATTACACTCGTTGCAGAAGAAAATCCCTTCTCAAGAGCAATGCTTTTGTCCGAAGAATGTTTTATATTGGATTATGGTGCAGCTAGACAGATATTTGTATGGAAAGGTAAATGGAAGTCTCTTTACTTTCTTTTAAAATGCCAGTAGAAGCTTGAAATGAAAGATGCGGGCCTCAGAAGATAAAATCTGACATGAGAGAATTTTCTTAGCCAGACTGTTATACTCTTCGGAAAGTTTGTCAGATGGTTTTTAAAAGAAAATGAGGTGGGAAGGCCATTGAATATCTGGAATCAACAGATCACTCTGGTCTCCTGCTTTATAACTGTAACTACAGAGTAAAAAAAAGTTTTTTTAAAAAATAACCAAAAAGAAAAGGAGAAATTTCCTAAGATTTTTATCTGCCAGAAAGAACTTACTGAGCAATTGAGCTTTTAGAGTTTCCACTATCATAGTCCTCCAAGGAAACCTTTGTTTTTGCTTGTGGACATACGTTGATACAAAGTCTGAAGTCATTGTATCTGAAGAGATGAAAGGTCTTTGTTTGCTTTCCTGGTAGATCATTATCTATAATTGGCTCTTTGATAAAAGTAAAACTGTTTAGGACAGAGTTGGCAACTTGCGGCTCTGGAGCTGCAAGCAGCTCTTCGGGCCCTCTGCCACAGCTCCCTGTCCCATCACTGGTTGGCCCAGCCCCCCGCCCCTCTTATTTCTTTTTTGGACTCCAGCCCAAAGCAGCAGGAAGCAAAGGCTGCCTTACGTGCAAATGTGGTGCAGAGGCAGGTACAGGGTCGCTTTGCTCCTGGATTCTCCTCCCCTCTCCTCCTCTGTGATCCGGGAGTGTGTGTGGAGACCCTCCTCAAGCAACTGCCAAATTGCAGAAAAGGTGTGGGCGGGATGGGTGACCGCTCGCTTAGGAGGGTCTTAACAGGACCTTCCTCTCCCTCCTCTCTTGGGACCCCCTGGCCAGCTTTGGCTGAGCTGGGAGTTTGCGCATGCATGGGGAGACCATCCTTAAGCGAGCCGCTGCCTGCCTAGTGCGTGCCGTTCCTGAGCTTTGGTGCTTACTTGAGGGGGGTCTCCCCTCACGTGTGCATGCTTATGGCTCAGCCACAGCCAGCCAGCGAGTCATGAAAGAGGGAGGAGGAGGGTCGCCAGAGAGTGCAGGAGTGAAATGGCCCTGTACCTGCCTTGGTACCATATTTGCACGTAAGGCAGCCTTTACTTCCTGCCGTTTTGGGCTGGAGTTGGCGCCCTCCACGCTCGGCTGAAGACCTGCCGGGGTGGGGGATGACACAGCAAAGTGATGGCTGGAGCATTAGTGCAGGAGAGAAGCCATGTCCTGTTGCATCCTGTTAAGAACCTCCTAGGCAAGTGGCCGCCCACCCTGTGTGCACCTTTGCTGCACTTTGGTGCTTGCTTGAGGAGGGTCTCTCTGCATGTGTGTACGCTCCGGGCTCAGCCACAGCTGGCCAGGGGTCACGAGAGAAGGGGGCAGAGGAGGACAGTCACCCAGAGGGTGGAAACACACAGACAGAGTGACATAGAGACACAGTGATACACAGAGAGGGGGTGAGAGAGAGACATAGAGAGACACATGCTGAGAGATACACAAAGGAGGTTAGAGAGAGACATAGAGAGACACATACATACAGAATGATACACAGAGAGGGGGTGAGAGAGGAAAAGAGGGAGAGGGAGAAAGAGAGATACAGAGGAAGAGAGACACAGAGGGGGGAAGAGGGGAAGAGAGGGAGAGGGATGGAGACTCAGAGACACAGAAAGAGGGGGGAAGAGAGAGTCAGAGACATAGAGAATGGTTTTGTGGCTGAGTAGACATAGCTAGAGGAGTCATGTGACTGGGTGGGAGTGAGTAGCATCGAGTTGGCTATGCCCACCCAGGTTTTGTGGCTCCCAGTGTGTTTTTTTTTCCTGTAGGAAACAGGTCCAAGTAGCTCTTTGAGTGTTTAAGGTTGCAACACCTGGTTTAGGACCAGTAAATGGAAAGGTTGTGAAGTCATCAAATCTGTATTCAGCATAGATTCTCTTAGGTATGGGTGTGGGTATGTTGTTTTTGTTGTTCTTTTCTGTGGGTCTTGGAATGCATTGATACTGTAAAACATGTATCATGCTGTCAATACTGTTAAACATGCTGGTGGTGAGTTAAAAATCTACTCATCTTAAAGTTGTCAAGTATGAAAAAGCTGCTATAAAAATTTACTATGATAGATCTCTTTCCTGTAGTCAATAAAGAACACTGTAAACCTGACTAGATTAAATTACATTTTTTATTATAACTACCACTTATCAAAACTTCGTTGTCTAAACGAGTGAATTATATCAATTGCTACCATTTTTGCTGGAATCTTTTCTATTATGCCATTTGAAGTTATGCTGCCCCCCCCCCCCCAATCATTTTGAGCTTAGACTCAGCAATAAATTTTTAAAAAACTGTCAGTAACAGTTCCAAAGAAGTTTCTAAATTGTTCTTCTCATCTAATCACTTCATTGTTGTAATGTGAACTATCACTTTATATTAATAAGGTAAAAATGCTAATCCAGATGAGAGGAGAGCTGCCATGAAATCAGCTGAGGAATTCGTTCTGCAAATGAATTATCCTCCCAACACACAGGTATGCTCATTTAAGAAACAACTGCTGTTTACACAAGAAGATTTCTAAAGTTATATTACCTGCAGTTGTAAGGATACCAAAATCCAATTGCTATGGGTACACCTGAGGTAAAAAATATATTACCTATATATTAAAATGTTCCCAATATTCAGATGAAAAAAATATTTACTATATCATGTCAAGGCTTAAATGTTTAGATTTATTATAAAAGTAAGATTGTCAAAATTAAAAACACCAACATAAAATCCTACAGTAATAAAAAGCACCATAAAATCAGATCAAAAACTATAACAAAATCTACTACATATATGTGATCCAGAAAGCAGCAAAGCCTTGTAAAATAGAAAAGTCATACAGTATGATATTGGCATTTCTAAACAAATAGGCAATTTCTCAAGCAGCTATTGTTAACATTTCCTAGAGGAATACCTCAAAAAGATCCACCTACTATTTGTTTTGCATGAGCATAAACATTCCTGTTGATTATTCCATATACTTAAATGCAATAGAAATTTCAAGCAGAAAGGAAGTAATGATCACTTACCTGGAAAAGAATAACAATAGACTGAGAGAGGACAGGGTTTGGAAAAATCTGAATAGTTGCAAATGCATGATAAAGCTTTCTTGATCTGTCAGCTAGAAATAGAAAAGGAAAATCAAGATTTGCAAGAAAATGAACTACTTGAGCAAGAAAATACAGCAATTTGCAGGCTCCAGCAACCAAAACTAACTGAAAGGAAAAAAGAATTGGCTGGAAAAGTCATTAAAAACTTGTATGAATTGATAGCAAGAATGAGTCTACCTGTCTTAAAGCAAACAAAGAGGAGACTCTTATTTGAGATATTTCAGAACATTAATCCGAAAAACATTTCAGCATTAATACTTGTGAAACAAATTAACTAATGTATTATGCTGCTTGCATTATTACCAAAGATTGAGATGTGAAAGTAAGGAACAAAAACAAATTTAAAAACAAAACTATGTGGAAAATTCTCTTAGAATTGAAACTGAAAGAAGTAAATGAAGATCTGAATAATTTGCAAGCTCTAAAACTATGAAAACAGAAAAATAGTTGAAACTGATTCCAAAAATTGCAGTGGTTTTTGGCAAGTGAAAGGTGTTTTTGGTTTTTAAAGATCTGTTTTGCACATCAGCAACCAAAATAAAATGAATGACTGACTTTAAAAAGCAGGGCATTATCAGAACCAAACTACAGCTCAAAATCAAGAACTAAAACAGAGAATTATGTTATTATCAGAAGAAGAAAAAAAACCACACCAAGTAATATAATGGTCATAAAAGCCAATTCAAACAAAATTTAAAATTTGGAGCTAATCAAGATAAATTCTAAAGGAATATTGATTCCAAGTACAGGTAATCCTTGGTTTATGAGCGTTCCCTTAACAAACATTTGAAGTTATGCGATAAACACCTCCTAGCATTTGCAAACAAGTCCCAAAACTATGAATCTTGGAGCACTATGGCAGTTGTTCACCTTTACGAACAACTGCAATGTTTGTCCTGAACGTTGCTTGCCAAAATGAAGCTTCTGAGGGATGAATCTGCCCCTCCGACGCTCCATTCAGGCCACCAGATGCCTTGTCTGACCCATTGCAGGCCAAAATGTAGCTCTCAAGGGGAGGATCCGGCCCTCAGAAGCTCTATTTCAGCCTGTAATGGGCTAGGGGAGACTGTTGAGGCCCAAACAGAGCGTCGGAGGGGCAGATTCAGTCCTCAGAAGCTCTCTTTTGGCCAGCAATCTGCCATGCAAGGCTTGCAGAGGCCCAAACCGAACTGCAGAAGGGCGCACATAACTGACAGATTGGAGAGGTGACTGCTTGCTAGATAAGTGACTCAGCGTGGCGGGTTGGGAGGAAGCAATTGTGGGGAGCATGAGATATTTCAGTGGGTCAGGATGGCCTTGGGTGGTCTTAGGCAGGTGGCTTATTGCATCAGTAGGCCCTCCATGGCCTTCTCCTCATGTGCATAAAATACCTCATGTGCACTTAACGAGCTTCTCATTTGATTAGCGAATGCATGAGTGAAAGAAGGGAGTGATCACATTCAAGGTACAAGATTCACTCCCATGAATCCTTGGGTTACAAATGGAATGGGCAGGATCCATTACATTTGTAACTCGAGGATTACCTGTATCTTCAGACTGGAATAATGTTTGTAAACCTAAGCAAAATTAAAATAAATATAAATATATATAAAATATTGTTGATATAAACAAATATTTAAAGACAAAGTAATGTTACTTTTCAGGATAAAACTATGGGATCATTCCGTTTAAAGTAACAAAAGGACATTACTGCAAATTGGTTAGAGAAAATTATGTAAACTTTTAAAGAGAAAAATAGTTCAGAGATAGTAAAAAATATCAAAAAATGAAGTGCGCCTGGGATTGATAAATTGCATGCAAGTTATAGAAGAAAAAAATGATTTAATGATCCCCAATCTTTTTGGTACCAGGGACTGGTTTCATGGAAGATCATTTTTCCATGGACTGGGTGGGGAGAATGCGTCAGAAAGAACTGTTTGCAGAAATGATATTTAGACATGACTATTAAAAAGCAATAATTAAAAATAAGATTAGAAAAATTGAAAATTAAAGCATTCAATGGACATTTTTTGAAAAGTACTGGAAAATTGGATAGTACCAGACTATGGTATTGGATTAGGAATGGCACATTAAAAAAGAAAAAAAGAAGGAATTTTTTTTTGCCCAGGAACTGGTCCTATACATAAATGTCATTAACCCCAAATAGGAAATATTAGATAGTAGATGCTGAAATAAGAATGAAACAAATAAAATTGGATATAGGGAAATCATACAGATTGATTACCAAAAAAAAAAAAAAAAAGGCACGGCTGAGCTTGCAAAATATTACATCAGCATTTATATAAAAACTATGGCTTCATTATCAATGATAATTACTTGTGATGTAAATTCACTATGACAGAAATGACAGAGCAAAAATGTATATGTTGTTACCTTCAGACTGATTATCTGAAAAAATCAAACCAGTATCATTGTCATTGAAAAGAACTATAATTTATTTATCAGTGAAGCTATTCTAAGAGACTAAGGCTGAAAAGAAGGAATGAGAAACTATTACAAAATACTAGTATTTTGGAAATAGAGATTGCAAATATTTGGAAGAAATCTACAATGGTATCAATTGTATTTTGGTCAGTTCATAGGCCCCTTGATAGGATTTAAATCATTAAGAAGAAAGCCAACAATATTGGCTGGGACACATGATCAGTAAATTTGAAATAATAATTATAATTATGCAGCCTTGTTTGTATTCTAGAATATTATGGAGTATGATCCAATCTTTAAATATGCCCTGTGATCTGGGGCATATTTAGAGATTGAATCAAGTACTGTTTGATACTATTTTCCTACAATATAGAAGAAAAACAGTACTAGTAATTATATGTATTTCAATTTTTTATATATATATATATATAATTCTGTGAATTATACATATAGATTCAGATTCTTCCAGAAGGAGGTGAGACACCCATCTTCAAACAGTTCTTCAAAGACTGGAAAGACAAAGATCAAAGCAATGGCTTTGGAAAAGTGCATGTCATGGAAAGAGTAGCAAAAATTGAACCGATCAAATTTGATGCTAGCAAGTTACACGAATCTCCCCAGATGGCAGCCCAGCACAACATGATAGATGATGGTTCTGGAAAAGTGGAGGTATTTATGCATATTGACCTTATATTGCTGTCAACTTCCAATACTTATTGTTTCAGTTGTTTTGCTTTATGATAGTATTTTTGTAATATTTTTATCCCACTCTCACAGTTCACATTTTAATTGAGGTATTTTGGCTCATAAATATAAAACTTTACTGCAAGATACACAGAGACATCTTAGCACAATGCTTCAACTATTAACAAGTGCAGCTGCAGCAAACTTTACATCTGGTCCTCAGGTCAAGGGAAGGGTGATTGATTGATTGTTCTTTCACTTCTGCATCCCCATCCAGGCTTCAGAAAAGCTTTCTTGGTAGTAAAGGAAAATCCCACCCCCCTTAGAGAGAACATCAGGGGAGGGGTTTTTTATTTGAACTACAAATAAAAAAGAGACAGAAAAACACCTCCCCCACTCCCATCCCTGCATGCATTATTCCCAGTGATGATCGCTTCATATGTCTATACTTAATTAAAGAAAGGAAGTGAGACATGTTTATATCCTGTAGACTAAAAATTTTGAAGTTTCATTGTTTGTTTCCATTGAATTCCCAAGATATCTTGAACCTGAATCCAATGAAATGAGAAAGGATTTCTTCAGTTGCAGAATCCCTTGCAGGTTTTAAAAAAAAAGTTGTAATTTGTCTCCTTCTAATTTACATTATACAGGAAGATGAGAATTATGATTTCTTAACAAAACATAACAGCATGATTTCCTCATTAGTGTTCCTATTGACTAGAGATCTCTGGTCAAGCCACAAATAAAGGACCATTTAAGGGTTGTAGGATACTAATGCTTTCTTTTTCTCAGACTCACAGATGTCTGAGGTACCAAATCTGAATTAAGTAAATGTGAACAAGTTGTTATTTCAACATCTAAATATTAAATTATAAGTGTGCCTTTAATGTATCTAAATAGAAAAAAAAATGTAGACTTATACCTTAATGTGCCTCAGGATTTATTTCTGCTGTGAAAGATTTCAGACAGATTATCCCTCTGGAAATGATAGTGTGTAAAAAATTCTGTTTGAGGATCTGCAAAAGCTAGGTGCAGTAGTTTCCCATTCATACTTTATTTTTCTTAGATTTGGCGAGTTGAAAGTAATGGCAGAATCCCTATAGAACCTAGTAGCTATGGGCAGTTTTATGGTGGTGACTGCTACATCGTATTGTACACCTACCCTAAGGGCAAGATTATCTACACATGGTATGTGCTATTATTGTGTTAATATGATTTGAATAGTCCGTCTGAAAACTTTGGATTACTGTAGGCATAGAAAATCATTGATTGATATGACGCCCTACCCAGTCTCTACTGGCTATTTGTTTTAAATGAGAGAAGAGTTCAAATCCAGAATGCAAATCTGATTTTACCCTTACAGTCCTGAAAAATCATGCTTACAAAAGGGAAAACTATTGACCTTTGCTTTTCTGATATGGGTGAAAGGGGGAAAGAACCTGGAATTGTAACAATTGTGGCTGTATTACTCATGGCCTAGATAAAAGAATCTGGCTATCTATCACATTGGAAGGAAAGGTTGAAATCTGGAAAGGTATTTCTTAAATTGGTTTAATTTCCAGCTGGTTTATGCAAGAAAGGCAAGCAGCTGCAAACCACAGTGAGAGAAAACTCTTTAATTTTACTGTCAAAATAATTCCGTATACAATAAAGACCTACATTGTTTTAGATAAAAGATATACCATCTCAGTCCTTTGACTTTTGATCCTGTCTCACTCAAACTGTGACATTTGTAATGCAATGAGATCTAAAAAGAAATTATCATAGTACAGTAAGATGCATACTTTTATGACAAATTTAGGATTTCCTTGTGTTCCTTCTATTTCTATAGAACAGAATTCCTTGTTACTTTAAATATATTAGTGCCTGCCTTGATCCTAATCTTCTAAATTGTTGATTATTTCAAACAGTTTTTGGAATAAGATTACTTATATAAGTTTTGTATTTCTATGGTTTCATTTTTTCCAAATGTGTTCTAACCCCACTACTTCATGCTTCTTGACTCAAAAAAAAAAAGAGTTATGCTTTATATAATTTTGGAGGAGATTGGTTTGAAATGAGATTTAATTGTACTTCTTCTGTCCACAGGCAAGGAGCTAATGCAACTAAAGATGAGCTTACTCATTCAGCATTCTTAACTGTGCAGCTTGATCGATCACTTGATGGACATGCTGTCCAGGTTAGAACTCTATTCTAACTATGAAATATGAAAATCTTGATGGTGCAAACTTGAGGAAACATGAAAGAAAAAAATTACATACCAAATATGTTCATATTTTCCTAATCAGTTTCAGTAAGAATATTAATTGTTAATGTTTTTTAATGTTGCTGTTAAGAACAAAAATATCCCCTTACTTTTGTTACACTTAAAGAAACAATTAGGGTCCGGAGGCTAAAACTTATGATGAACGTTTGCAGGAATTGGATATGTCTGGTCTAGTGAAAAGAAGAACTAGGGGAGACATAATAGCAGTATTCCAATTTTTGAGGGACTACCAGAAAGATGAGGGAGCCAATCTATTTTCCAAAGCACCAGAAGGCAAGACAAGAAGCAATGAATAGAAACTAATCAAGGAGAAAAGCAACATAGAACGAAGAGAAATTTCCTAACTGTGAGAAAATTTACCAATGGAAGTTGTATGTGTCCTATTGCTGGAGGCTTTTAAGAATAGACTGGACAACCACTTGTCTGAGACTCTGGTATAGAGTCTCTTGTTCAAGCAGAGGATTGGACTAGAAGACCTCCAACGCTATTATTTTATATTCTAATTAGATTTTGAAAAGGAAGCACATCTTTCAAAATCTTACTAGGTAAACTAGAATGCAGTTAGGTTATCAGTCACCAGATGGCACTGCTGCCTATTTTTACAACAAACATAAAGCTCTCCAAATGTTATAATATGGTATGTTTTCCTAGGAATCTCCATAAGATCACCGTTACCCTTCTTACTATTTATTAGTCTCACTATTCTCACTATTTATTAGGATAGCTCAGCAGACTAATGCATTGTAATTTAACTCCGACTGTCTGCAATTAGTAAGTTCGAATCTCACCAGGCTCAAGGTTGACTCAGCCTTCTATCCTTTCTAAGGTAGGTAAATTGAGGACCCAGTTTGTGGGGACAATAAGCTGACTTATACATATACAAAAGTATGAAGGATGTTGCTTAATGCATTGTAAGCCCCCCTGAGTCTCCAGAGAAGGGCAGCATATAAATCAAATAAAAAATAAATTAAATATCTCCATGGTCAGAATCTGGATTACGTATAACAATGTAACCAGTTAAAACAAGGCAAGATAATAACAATTAAGAAACCAGAAAAACATAACATTAACAATTATCAAGTAATTATAAATGTGTCTATAGTCAGTTTGGACCAAAACTGATGGATAAGAATGTTTTTGTCTTACAAAATGCAAATTGGGAAGATTAGTCCATTGTAATTCTAAACCATATAAAGACCAACAAAGTAGAAAGCAAACTTCACACTAGAACTGTGAATAAAATTGTAGAGATCTCAAATCTCAAGACTGTGTTTAAAAGATTGTTTGATAGAGACTAAGGTTATTGTGCAAGATGAAATGCCACTTGTAGCAAGTAGGGAAACATCCAATCTCATGTGTGCTCACTTTTCTCTCTCCCAATTCACATGTCTGTCCCCTCCTACCACCAAGCTCAGGGCAAGCTCTCTGAGGAGATATGCCATGTGCTTGAACAACTCTCACTTCTGGCATCCTGGTGAGAAACCAGGAATTAGTATATTTATCAAGTTCCTAGTAATCCATAATACTTATTGTGCATGGACAGGGGGCTAGGTTGCTTGAAAGTTTTCAACACTTATAGGAAACTGGCATCCAATGTGGATTGTTGAGCAGCTTTGATACTCTTCAGTGCCTAGGAAAGAATGGTGCCTACAAAGAATCACTCCTTCCCTAACCTGTAATGTAGATTTTTCTCTAGTGTTATTTCTACCTATCATTCTTTTCCTCCACTCACAACTGACCTACTTTAAAGTACAATTAGCCAACTTCACATTGTCTTTTTGAAACTGCACTATAACCCAATCTAGTTACTTAAAAGGATTCAAACAGATATATAAAAATACAGTACACAAATGGCCTGAAAGAAGGGGTAATATCTTGGAAAACATCCATGTATTCCAGGAACAGAATTCTGTATCTGAGAAAGACTGCTTCCTGCCTACCTTTCAGTTTCTCCTATGTTAGATGTTACATTTCTTGGGAATAAAGACAATTCTGAAGGGGGAAAAAAAGAACAATGCAAGTATTTTTAAATATATATATATATAGGTCTTAACCAATTCAGGTCTTCTCCCGCATAAAATTGGAAGTGTCTTGGCGACATTTCGACGAAGTCTCATTCGTCATCTTCAGGCTGGTGTTCTCGGCTTCGTGCTTTCAGGAGCAATGTGAGATCGCAGCTGTCTCTTCCTTTTAACTGCAAATGGGGGTGGGAGCTGATTGGGTGGGAGCTTGCCTGTGTTCTGATTGGGTGGAGGTGTGTTCTGATTGGTTAGGGACTTGGCTGTTCTCTGATTGGATGGGGGTGTGTTCTGTTTGGGTGGGGGCTTGATTGTGCTCAGCTTAGTCTGAGTTGCAGGAGGATTTGAGCTGGTGAGGTGTGTTGTTGTTTGGCTTCATGTTTGTGGCCGTGAGAGCTCTTCATGGTGAGTGTCAGTCTGCTTCATGTATGGATTGGAGGGGTTTAAAGTGGCTAATAATGCAGCTGCGGTCTGGCTTCTGGTCCTTGGTCGTGCCTCATTATCAGTGTGGGTTTGAGTCTGCTTTCTGCGTGGATGTGTGGTGGTGACATCCTGTGTGGCTCTTGTGAGTGTGGGTCTAGTGTCATTCATCGTGTTAGGGACTCGTTTGTCAATAAGGACGGGTTTCCAAATGGCTGGTAGGTGGGAGATATCGTCTCGTTTGTTCATCCTGTGTGGGCATTTTTCTATCTCGATGGCTTCTCTGATTATTCTGTTGTTAAAGTGTTCAGTTTTGGCGATGGTTCTGGTCTTTTTAAAGTCAATTTCATGTCCTGTGGCTTTAAGGTGTTGGACCAGGGAAGAAGTTGGTTCCTCTTTTCTGACTGAGTTCTTGTGTTCTTCAATGCGTGCACTTATTCATTACTCATTGAAGAACCCAAGAACACAGAATCAGAACACAGCCAAACTCCCACCCAATCAGCTCCCACCTCCATTAGCAGTTAAAAGGAAGAGACAGCTGTGATCTCACATTGCTCCTGGAAGCACGAAGCCAAGAACACCAGCCTGAAGATGACGAATGAGACTTAGTTGAAACGTCACCAAGACACTTCCAAATTTACGTGGGAGAAGACCCGAATAACCAAAAGTCCGGAGGTCAGAGATCATTCGCAACTCTGTTCCAGAGGGTGGGAGCTACCACAGAGAAGGCTCTCCCCCTGGGGTTCGCCAACCGACATTGTCTGGCTGATGGCACCCTGAGGAGGCCCTCTCGTGGGAGAGAACTGGCCGGTGGGAGGCAATTGGTGGCAGAAGGTGGTCCCGTAAGTACCCTGGTCCTAAAAGCCATCCTTAAAGCATGGAGTGCTTTAAAGGTGATTACCAACACCTTGAAGCGCACCCGGAAGTCCACCGGTAGCCAATGCAGCTCCCGCAGGAGAAGTGTCACCCTGTTGCTCCCATAATCCCCCATGCGGCTGTATTCTGCATCAGTTGGAGCCTCCGGGTGCACCCCAAGGGGAGCCCTATGTAGAGAGCATTACAATAGTCAAGGCGAGAAGTGATGAGCGCTTGAGTGACTGTGCCTAAGGAGTCCCGATCTAGAAAGGACCGCAACTGGCATATCAGGCGGACCTGATACACACACACACACACTCACACACACAGAGAGAACATAAAATAATTGGGTTCGAAGGGACCTTGGAAGTCTTCTAGTCGAACCCCCTGCCTATGACAGGAGATCCTAACTATGCGGGACTTTCGGCTTGATGGGATGGATATCCCACCAAGAGCTGCAGTGGCGCAGTGGTTAGAGTGCAGTACTGCAGGCTACTTCTGCTGCCTGCCAGCTGTCTGCAATTTAGCAGTTCAAATCTCATCAGGCTCAAGATTGACTCAGCCTTCCGAGATGGGTCAAATGAGGACCCAGATTGTTGGAGGCAATAGGTTGACTTTGTAAATTGCTAGGAAAGGTCTGTAAAAGCACTCTGCAGTGCTAGTGACCATAGAAAGAATAACAAAACAGAGTAATAGAATTGGAAAGGATTCTTTATTAAATCCCCCTGCCAGATAAAGATAGTTTTAGGAAAAATATTTTTTATTATAACCTAGAAATCAGTTTTCCAAAGTTCTTTGTTATTGTGTTAATTTTTTGGCCAATCTTTCCACATTTTTAATATGGATTGAAGAATGTACATTGCTCTTCATATATATTGTTCAAAAATATGTCTCAGATTTTTGGCAAGGGAATTTGGCATAATGTAATTTAGATTATTTTTGGAATGTTTGAAGAACAGATAGTGTTGAGGGAGTGTTAAACAGGTTTCTTTCTTCTTTTTTTGTAAATATTTTTTTTATTTTTTCAAACTTAAACATAAAATATAACTTTCAAGAGCAGAGTCTCGATCCGGTCATAGATGGTTACCATGCTTACATTTCCTTTAACAAGCTCCATTCACAATTTCCCATTATATCTTTTACAATTAAAAATTAAAAACATAAAAGAACAAGTTTTAACAAAAATTCTAATATTTTCATCTAAACAAATCCATTATATCAATACAATTTTAATTTCAAGTTAACTTTCACTTTTTATATCTATATATCAATCCTGATTATATCTTGTTCTTCTTCACCTTGTATTTTTTAACCATCAGTATCAAATTAATTTTTAACAATATTCTAACCTCTTATTCTAATTATTTAGCTTACAATTTTTTCACCACAAATCTTAAATTCAAATTCAATACAACTCCATTTTTATTACACTTTATAAAACAAAATTCTATCTAATTCTTAATCTCTTGATCCTTTTCCTCGAATCTTAATATCTTAAACTTTATCGGTTTGTCTTTAATTTTATCCCACTTACCATCTATTACACAGGTTTATCACAAAAACATGTTTCATTTAATTTAATTTCCAGCATATTTTCTTCCATACTTCGCTCTATTATTTGGCTGTTTTCCCACATATTCTGTTTGGCTGATTTCCAGCATAGTCTCTCCAGAGCACCAACTATTTTCAATATAGTCTCCTCCAAGCCTACCCCTGTTATTGGCTGATTTCTAGCATATTATGTTTGGCTGATTTCCAGCATAGTCTTCTCCATCTCTCCAATAATTGTTTGGCTGATTTCCAGCATTTTAACTAGTTCCCAACGTATTTCCTCTGAGTCTCAAACTCTTATCTAGTTGGTATCCATCCCTCTTATTTTAACTTTCCCTTAGCATATAATTATCTATTTTATGTCAGTTTTCCAGCATGTTCTTTCAAATTAATTCTCAATTTATTTCATAATAATCATCATTTCCAGCAGATATTTAATTAAATCACAATTTATCGCTAAAATCTGTGTATCTTATAGTTTATACTAAGGTCAATAAAACCTTAGTCCAGCATAATCGTCAATCTAGCATTTGTTTGCAAATTAAAATTAAAACATATTACATCAAGCAGTTAATTTTCTTAAAGTTGTCTCACATTAATATATACTCTTCTTTATTGTTTTTAGCCACCTATATATCATCCTCTATTTTAATTGCCATCTCTTATTTTCTATTTTTATTACTCCAGAAACCTTCCTGTTTTTATCCAAAAATCATATATACCTTTAGGCTTTTAAACTTTACATTTCAGTTTAATTACATTTAAATTTATCTACTTTATTTCTTCCTTTTCTTCCTTTTCCTATCTGTCCATAAATGTCCCATTTCAAAGTTCATCTATTCAAATTAAAGAATTCTGTATGTCCCTTTAATGCTTTTATAATGTCTGTTCCATGTGTGATGCATCAATTTCCTGTCTTTTGTTCCTGCACCACACCTAATTTTTTTTGTTTAGCTTGTTAATTTCCATTGTCAAATATCTAAAATATCCATTCTTCTTGAAATCATCTGGCACAGAATAGGAATCTCCAAAGTCCATAGATCTAATGTTAATTTCAAAATAATCCAAGGTGAAAAGCCATTTAAAATGTTTCTTTTCCAAACGGCAAGAGAAATCTCTTCAATCCACATTCCTGCTCAGCAGACCCATGGCAATTATGTAGCCATCCATCTGTCTTTCTTCATTAGCTTCATTAACTTTCAAAGGTGTAAACTCCCAAAGAGACATTTCTCCAATCCATTCCAAATAAGAGCAGAGTCATAAAAGCCAATTCTTCCAAATCAAATTTACTAAAACAAAGTCAATTTCGAGTCTTCATTTCCATTTTTTTCCTTTTCAACCTTCAAGGCCCACAGATCTATAGCTGCTGTTTAAAGTTTGGGGTTCTTATTGTTTTTTTAAAAAATCCAAATAAACGTGTTGTTTTGCCTGGGTTGGTATTACTCACCCGGCTTCAAGATACTCTCTCTTTCTTCTTCTTCCCTCCTGCACGATCTTGTATCCCGGTCTGTTGCAGCTTTGTGACAGCCGCCATGGCTGCCTACCCACACTGCCGACTTTGAGGATTCCCTCTGGCCTCCGAGGAACTTGCCTTTTCCTCTTGGCACACCGAGGCACTCCTTAAAGAGGTTTCTTGAAATAGATGTAGGATTTTCCTATGTGTGGTAAACACCCCTGATTTCTTCTGAATTTGCATGCAAATCTTTCTGAATCACACACAGATACACTCACTCCGTTTTACTTAATGGAATATTTAAATTGCCGCAAGCATATGTCATATTGTTGCTATGATAGGAGAGAGAATAGACTTAAAGTTCTATAACTATACTACATGCCTGCTACAATCTTATTTTAAAGCTTACATTTTTAAATGTTGTTTTAAAGCTTAAATTATTTAAGAAATAATTCCTGCCAAGATGCAGTGAAGGTCTATTGTTGAGGCTAGAACTGAGCAGTACACTTTCTCATATAAGGCTTGTAAAAATATCCTGTATTTTGTATTAAAATACTTTGCAGATTAGAGTGAGCCAAGGCAAGGAACCTCCACATTTGTTGAGTTTGTTCAAAGATAAGCCACTCATTGTTTATAAGGATGGGACCTCCAAGGCTACTGGCCAAGTGCCCCCTGCTGCAACCCGCTTGTTCCAAATTCGCAGAAACCTTGGAGCCATCACCAGAATTGTAGAGGTAACAAATTCCTATTCAGAAATCTGTTCTGGGTGTAACTAAATATAATTACTTGGAGCCCAGATTCAGAGCCAGGTATTTTCATACAGATCTACCGCAGACTTGTACTTTATGCCTTTTGTATTTATGCTTCTTCTGCTATAAACTACTCTAATGAAATCCAGCCAGTTTGTAGCTTAAACTAATTTGCATTCAATGAGCAAATATCCATATACTGAATACACATTTTGGGAAACTTCAGCCAATAAAAATAATGCATGAAATTGTATTAGAAAAGATAATTTTGCAAAAGAAATAAAATTGGGAGAAATGTTTTTAAAAATCCATAGACTAATCCATCCATTAAAAATTGCAGATGGGTACAAAACTGGAACAAAATAAAGCTCAGATAATCAAAAAAAAGAAAAAGAAAAAAAGAAACTGAATAAAACAATTGAGGTGAATGTATAGTTGAGAAAATACAATTCTTTGCTTAAGATCTTCCCGTGTTCCTTGTCTGTGATACCACTTCATAACATATTTTAATATCATAAACACCAACTTGTCTCCAAATTCTGACTTGTCCTTAATAAACTGAGGACAAGTCAGATCAAGCACAAATTGAGCCTGAGTGGCATAGGAGGCTAATGCGTCCTACTAAAGGCAGCATCTAACATCCAGCTGTCTTACACCAGTTCGAAATTCCCCAGGCTCAAGGTCGACTCAGCCTTCCATCCTTTCTAAGATGGGTAAATTGAGGACCCAGTTGTGGGGGCAATAAGTTGACTTTGAATAAAATATACAAAAGTATGAAGGCTATTGCTTAATGCATTGTAAACCGCCCTGAGTCTCCGGAGAAGGGCAGCATATAAATCATTTTTTTTAAAAAAAATCCCTTCTTCTCTCCCCTTCCCCACCAAAAAAAGATACCATCACTAGAATATTGATATATTTCAAGTGTATGAAATACTGGCTATACTTCTGATTTGCTTGTTACACTGAACAATATATTTTCTGTTCCTATTTTTATGATTATTTTGTGTGTGTGTGTGTGTGTGTGTGTGTGTGTGTGTAATGGAAACTTTTTTCCTAACTAGTTATTCTTAAGATTATAAATGGCAATATTGTGTCTCAATTACATAGTATTTGATTTCAAGAACTTACCTCCTTAGCTCAAGCATATGATGCTTGAAAAAATTAATGCTTGCTTACAATATAAAGCTCAGAAATGGGGGCAAACAGAAAAAAACGAATCTGCCTTTTCTTTATCTCAGGTTGACGTTGATGCAATTTCATTGAATTCCAATGATGTTTTTGTTTTGAAACTGCCAACTAAGTCTGGGTATACCTGGATTGGTAAAGGAGCAAGCAAAGAAGAAGAAAAAGGTGCTAAGTATGTAGCTGGTGTCCTAAAATGTCAAACTTCAAGAATTGAAGAAGGTCATGAACCCCGTGAGTGTGCCAAAAAAAATATCTCAACATGCCATGGCAATCAGGAAGAGGGTCTTTAATACCTGCATTGTAATTTTTGTGTGGTTACTTTTTAGAGGAATTTTGGACTGCGCTTGGTGGAAAAAAACAATACCAAACATCACCCCATTTGCAGTCTGAATCAGAAGACCATCCACCTCGTCTATATGGTTGTTCTAATAAAACTGGCAGGTTTATAGTAAGTTTAAGACAGTTTTTTCCAGTTTACTATGGTTATTTATTTCTTGGCATAATAAATCTGTGTTTTATTTATGAATATGTTTTAAGTGAAATGAAAATATTTTTTGTAGGAGCATAAAATATAAAGGAATATTTTATAAAGATTCAGATATTAGGTCTTGTCATAGCAGCATCAGGAACTTGAGGAAGGGAGGGTACACGGTGGAAACAACCTTGTTCCTTTTCTATGTGCATCAGTGTTATATACATGTTCAAAAAAGCAGTGCTGTAATTTGCAGTGCTGTAATGTCATCTTGCCTATTTTGAACCTTTCCCACAGATGTTGCTGCCTTGATAGAATAATATTGGGACACTATACATTAATTTTCAATTGTTTTCTTCCTATTGACATTTAAATGTCATTCACTAAGCTACTATATCCATGATGGTGAACCTATGGCATGAGTGCCACAGGTGGCACGCGGAGCCATATTGGTGGGCACGCGAGCTCAGCTCCGGCACACATGCATGTGCCAGCCAGCTGATTTTTGGGCCTTCTGGACCCGCCAGAAGTCAGGAAACACATTGTTTCTGGCCTCCAGAGGGCCACTTGGGAGGGAAGGCTATTTTTGTCCTCCACAGGCCCCTAGAAAGGCTCTGGAGCCTGGGGAGAGCAAAAAATGGGCCCACCATGCCATCATATGCCAAAAGCGAGGGGAACACAGGGGGCGGGGCGTATAGAATTATGGATGTGGGCACACAGCCATGTGACCCCGTCGTGCTTCCCCCGCTTTTGGTATGCGATGGCAAAAAGGTTAGTCATCACTGTACTATATGGTTCATTTATTTAAACTTGGTCAAAGTGATGTGGTTTCAAAACTTTCAGAATTTAGTATGCAACATGCTAGATATAAGCCAGATGTTTAGCTTTGGTATTCTTGATAGAGTTACATAAAATGGGACTTTAGAAATATAGTAAAACAATTGCATTCTTTAAGAATTCTGTCATCTAATCTAGAAAAATAAAAATAAAGAAAAGTAATTTAACTTGAGCCAAATGCAGATGATTTTAAAGTGTGCAAGCCCTTTAGAATATTTTTATGTGGCCAGGATGATCAGAACAAAACGTATTTATCCTTTACATACTTACTGTACACACACAATTTATCAAAATAAAAGGTTAATATTTCTGATTTTCTAAGGAAATTTCAAGCCTACCTTTCAGATCTACACTCTTGAAATTAATTTTGAACTTTGTTTAAAGTAGGATGATAAGATTTGAAACATCTAATGCACACATTCTCTTAATGATATAAATGGGTCAAGAGAACATCTTAGCAGTTTGTGCATATGGTAGGTTTATATTACAACTAATCGAACGAGAATACTATAATCATGAGTCAAATAACAGGTGCAATACAAATACCCCCCCACACATCTGCTCTCATTTACAAAAACATAATGTTCTGTAATGAAAGTTTTTGTCATGAACATTTGCTAATTAATAATTTTTTTTCTTAAACCCAATTAATGTAATAGATTTATTGTTATTTATTCTGTATTAAGATCTTTTATGAAGGTAGTTCTGCTATAAACATATGTTCATTGGAGCCTGTAATTGTAATGTCTTTGGAATATTTTTGTTTAATGTATCATCTTGTTTAGACTGACCAAGAAAAGATGTGCCACATTGTTGGGTTAGTTCACATATGAATCTGAAATTATATATGCTGGCGTATTGGCTAAGATTTTTGTGGAAATCTTGTAGTCTAAGTTATTTTGGTGTGCTGCTTTTAACTAGGTATCTGTAAGGCTTGTATACGTGAACTATTGTTTTTAGTATTATACTTAGCTTTTGACAATTTTCTTCTCTTACTTGACCAGAATTGCTAATGTTATTTGGCTAAGACCATCTGAAGCCTCCTTATAGTTGTTATTTTTTCAGCTTTTGCAGTCTAATTTACTTTCCCCATTTTTCTCCTTGTTATGAATGTGATGTTAACTTATCTCATTAGTAAAGAGATCTTTTAGTTTAGCATCGGTGTTTTTAATAAGAGAAATGTATGATTCAATAAAATGTTATTTCCTAAAGATTGAAGAAGTCCCTGGAGAGTTCACTCAGGAAGATTTGGCTGAGGATGATGTCATGTTATTAGATACTTGGGATCAGGTAAATATTTATTTTACTAGAGGATTTCTGTATGACAGAAGCTACAATATGGACCCAAGTGTATAATGTATACATGATACAAAGATTTGTGTCATTTAAGATAAAGATAGGCAATTACATTTTGAATTCTGTATCCAGCAAAGAGAAAAGGAAGGGAGAAAATGGATAAGATTAGAAACTATTTTTACAATGCTTATTTTATGTCCTTAGTTGGCTATGTTTGTGGGGTTTTTTAAATCTAGAAAAAGAGTAAAAAGTAATATTCACATACCTCTGCCCATTTGATTCTAAACTCATTCCTAACCATAACTATTTAATGTAAAAAAGTAACTATTTAAATAAATGAGATTAAGAGAATATTGCAATAAAGTGTGTGTATATGTATGTATGTATGTTATGTATGTATGTATGTATGTATGTATATATCTGTCTGTGTGTATGTGTGTGTGTAGGTCTTTGGTTATTTGGATTTTCTCCCACTTAAAATTGGAAGTGTCTTGGCGATGTTTCAATGTAGTCTCATTCGTCATCTTCAGGCTGGTGTTTTTGGCTTCGTGCTTCTAGAAGCACGAAGCCAAAAACACCAGCCTGAAGATGACGAATGAGACTACATTGAAACATCGCCAAGACACTTCCAATTTTATGGGGAGAAAACCCGAATAACCAAAGACCTACATACAAACACCCACAAAACCCTCAGAAAACATATATATATCAAATTGGGGAGACGGAATTTTTTTGATATTACTCAATTCCATTATATTTAGCCAATGGCAAATCCTTATTTAAAATTCTGGCACAGGAAAACTTTTTAAAAATGAGTTATGCAAGAATTTAATATTTAATGCTTTTATACTAATTGTTTTATTATGGCTTTATGTATTGTAGGTTTGTATTTTCATGTTTTAATATTTGTTTTATTATAATTTTTAACTTTTTGGAAGCTATCCAGCAGAGTCCTATTAAATGGTAGGATATTAATCAAGTAAATAGGGGAACTCTTTTAGAATGGAGAAGAATTGTCTGGAAAGTGAAACTTGAATGAATATGTCTATACTATGAGCTGTGAAACAATAGCTGGTTTTCAAATGTAAGTTGGAACAATATGTTTACATAGCAAAATAAACACTCAGACAATGCTTCCTGCATGAAGATACATGTACAATTTAATACTAAAATAAAACATGAAAATGCATTTTCAGGTATGGTAATCCTTAACTTTTGACTACTTCTTTAACGAACATTCAAAAATATGTCACCACTGAAAAAAAATGACTTATAACTGGCTGTAACACTTATGACCATCAGTTTCCTCATTGACATACGATCAAAAATTGAGTGCTTTATAACTGGCAAATATTTATGATGGTTGCAGAATCCCAGTCATGTGATTGCCATTTGACAACTTTCAAGCTGGCTGAAGAGCAAGTAAACGGGAAAATCAAATTTGTTTAATGACTGTGATTTATTTAGCAACTAAGATGATTCACTTAATGATTGTGACAAAAAAGTAATAAAATCAGTCATGACTCACTTGAAGACAGCCTCACTTAACAATGGCAATTCCAGTCCCAATTGGTAGTAAATTAAGTACAACCTTTAGTGTTTTAGTAAATGAGAAAAAATAATGGTTAAAACTGGACACAAGTTTCCTAACTTTAATCTGTAGAATGATTTCCAAACTCCATTTCAAAAGCTGATATATGGGGTTTTTTTCTCTTTCTTGTTATTCCAAGGTATTTGTCTGGATTGGCAAAGATGCTAACGAAACCGAACGTGCTGAATCAGTTAAATCCGGTAAGAAATGAAACCAAATAGTTGATTTGCAGGATGCTCATATTTTAAGTTCAGTGTTTGCCTTCAGATATCTATACTTCCCTATCAACATAACAATTAAAAGCAAATAATTAAGCAAATAAATAATAAAGCAAATAATTAATTAATAAATAAAAAGGTTTTCAATAATAGATCATTTTTCAAGGTACATTCCTAATTCAGCTATATTTATTCCTAGAAGACAGTATGTTATGATGAGTAAGATCAACCAATTATTTTTGTGACATAGCAATTGCTTCAAGTGTACACATTTGTTTGCACAGCCACAATCATCCTTTATCATACTTCTTGTACATATTTCAGTTAATTTAGCCAGTTTTGCAAAAAATATTTTATTTTTTAAAATACCTTTTTAATGTGTTCCAAAAATATATAGCAAAGCACTACAACTTTTTCTACCTTTTTGCTGCCATCTAAAGGTTGTTCAGTTTTTGCATTCCAAATATAGTATCCCAGATGTTTTCCAAATGATCACAATGTTTTAAACACACTGTTGATATGCTGCAGTTGCATACAACTGTTATTGCATTCTGAAAACCTATGGTTAATCCAAGAGGCTGATTCTATAGTGAGATGATGGTGCCCTTCAAAATATATGGCTTGGAACAGGTTTAATAGAAACCACTTTTTAATAAGAAGAAAACATGTATTGAAAGATAAGGTTTATGCAAAGATGGGTTGCTTGTGTTTTGAAACCACTAAAGTGTGGTGGCTTTTAACTGCAAGTTCTCTTTATATCACCGGCTTATTGGTTCATTATTCAATCTAACATTTTGTAGTTATAATGAATTATTTTAAGTTTTTTCTTTGGCTGTCGCTCTGAATATCTTGACATTTGTTCAAATTCACTTTTCACTGTTGACACTTTTAAACTACATTTATACAACATGCTGGTTCACAACAGAGATAGTTCTCACTTAGAGAGGTAGTTCTCTCTTAACAATTATAGAGGTAGTTCTCTCTTAACAATTATTCATTCAGTGACTGAAGTGCAGTCATGCTGAATGAATGGTTGTTGCAGCCACTGCAGCATAAAAATTTAGGCATTTGGCAGTCCTGCCTAAGGCAAAACTAGAGCTCATGGTCTCCTGGTTTCTAGCCTAGTATCTCTAACTACATCACATTAGCTCTCTTACATCAATGCACTGCAGTACAAAATGATAACAATTTATATAAAAATGCTAAATATTACACCATAGCACTGGTGTAATATTTGCATAGCATATTTCCTTTTACTTGCTAATAAAGAAATTAGAGAAATAACAGTGTATTTGCAAATGCCATGCATATTTGTCTTCTGATTTGGGGCACACTGTTAAAATGACAGTTGCCACACAATCCCTTAGAATTTCAATTTATACAATTGAAAGTATAACAGTTAAAATCAACAATAAGAGCAAGTCTCTCTTCTATATATAAAATCCTACTTCCAAGATATTGAGAGACTGTTACTTTTACAAAGAATGTTTTGGATATTGCTGAGATGATAGTACAGTAACTTATCATCAGCCCACTCATGGACAGCTTATTCTTTGTTAAGAGGGGTTAATGCAATATAGGAGAAAGAGTAGGCTATGTAAAAATATTGTGCATTTTGCTTAGTCTTGGTTTAATCAAGTACTGAAATCCAAGTACTGAAATTTTAAATTCATAGTTTGTGCCTCAGTATCATACATGAATCCATCCATCATGATTCAATATGAAGTATGAACCCAATTTATATTTTCAGTGATTCAGATAATATCAATACAAAGGTATATATCACTTTTTTCTTTAAATTACAAATCATTCTATTCAGTATTAAAATACATTACTAAAATTGTATTATTTGCATAGACAATATAAAATTAAAGTTAAAATTTAAACTATTGTGTCAGAACTTTCAGTGATTGAAAATTCATAAAATTAGATAATCTTTAAATTATAAAAAGGACCATCTTATCATAGATAATTCTTTAAAAACATAAGATACCTAATAACAGCAGTTTGGCTTAGATATATTAAAAATAATTTCATTCAATACCACCCAGTTTAAGATCAGTTGGGAGTTCCTCTTCGTTGTTTCTCTGGTATGTTTGGCTCTGTTTGCAGGACCATCTTAGTGATGGTACACATTTATGAGACTCTTTCTTCAGATGTTTGGCTGATCCTCAGAATGTCCTCTTTATTGTAAACAATTCAAGATTTATGTGTATGAGAAAACAATTACTCCTTCAGCATTCGGCTTTAATTTTGCTGATTTTTTTTTTAAAGTTCATTAGATAAATAATCTTATTTTTAAATAAATGATTTTATTAGAATAGCTCTATAGCAGATTTCCTATACCCCTCTTGGGCTCTAGGATTCTCATAAGGGGAAGAATGATGTAGAAATTAAATAAAGTGATTTAGAAATTAGCTAAAAATAGAACACTATTTTGCAGTGATATGCTATTATAGTATTATTTTCCATATATATATATATATATATTTCATGTATTTCAGCCAAAAACTACATTGAGACTGATCCTTCTGGAAGAGATAAACGGACTCCAGTTGTTATTGTAAAACAAGGTTTTGAACCTCCAACATTCACAGGCTGGTTTTTGGGTTGGGATTACAACAAATGGAAGAACTAATGGTTGCACCATGGAAACACTGAACCATGGAAAATGAAACACTGAACCATGGAAAATGTATCATAGCTGCATATTCTCCAACAGTTTTGAGTAAAGGGGATTAAAAACAACTATTATTGAGATCCATGCCTTAATCTTGGGTGTATATTTAGGGAATAAAACATATGTCACATCGTAAATTATGCTCCCAGCATAATTAGAAAATGTACTTTCATAAATACATTGTTCAGGAAGAAAGAAATCCAAAATCTCTGGACAACATTTAGGGCTATCATTGTCGATTTCACTGACTGAACCCCAGAGCTCTAGTCTGACATTATGGAATTTCAACAGTATAGCCTTCTTTTCTTCCTATAGCTTGGCTTATGTGCTTGTCTATTATTAACTCCAGTGTGATTGAATACTAGCTCAGTAATTTATAGCTTGCTAATTAAGTATTTGGGAAAGATTGGTCTGGTTGTCCAAACGTTTCTCCTGACTCATTATGTTGGTGCAGTCATTTTAGTTTTGCTTATACTTCTATCATAAAACATCTATTTTTCATCTATTTTTATGACAACTCCTGGACAGTAATCACAACTTAACTCTTCAAAGCTGACATTTAAAGACCCAGAGAATTGTACAGTCCAGGGAAACTCTCAGTTTTTGAAAGAGGCAACTATGCAATATCTGAGCTTGTCTGTCAATGCTTAGGAAAGGAAGTGAAAATAGTTGGTTTTAATATTCCAAGTTATTTAAATCCTCCTCTAACCTTTGCATCTTATAAAACTCTGTAGGAAGAAAACTATACATTGTTGATCAGAACGAAGATTTGCCAAAAACAGTGTCATTTATATTCCTTTGTCATCTGAACATTTTAAAAAAACTTATTGATCAACCGTGTTTCTGTTCTGATCCTTCATACAAACACAAAATTACAATGTGATGACCATTAGTTGGCAGGAAAGAAATATAAAAGACTTCACTAATTACTATTGTTTATTGAGATTTTTGCAGTACTGATCTGGTAATCCTGTATTTACTCATTGTAAGAATATATCTCAATAGTAGTATTAATTTTTTTGTTTCCAGTTTAAGATGCTCTGAAATCATTTACATTCCAGAGCTTGTAGCACTTATGAGAAACAAAACTATTATCATTATTAATTGGATTGGTATGTCTAGATATATTTACTCTATGTTTAGTTTCTGATTAATAAAACATTATGGAAAACTGCTTTGACCTATAATTCTCTCTTCCTTGACATGACAATATTAAATAAATATTAAGTTTGATGAGAACATGAAGGATCAAGATGAATGTATGGTATCAAAAAGTGAGAATAATTGTTCAGTTTCTTATTGGTGAGGGGGAGCTTATGGTAAATTAAACATGAGATATGGTTTTAAATTATAATTTTATATTTCCAATTAATAAAGCCTCTTAATCAAAACTATTGTTAAACCATTGTCTTCCTTTTATATAATTATGTTCAATTTACTTACATATTCAAGTAGTTTATTACTTTGATCATCTTCTAAAGAGTTTGTCTCCGATATACATAGTTATTTTGGCAGAAGTAATAGTTTAATTTTATGTTTTCCAAACTATATCAGAATATAGTGTATAAATTTCTACCCATTCCATTATCATTATAAGTTTGAGAGACATATTAAAAAAACACTTTAAGACATTTATTAAGCTTTACACTTTAGTCTACCACTGTATATCATAATAAAACAGGAAAATGAGTACAAGTAGTCCTCACAATTGAGCCCAAAATTTCTCACTGTTAAAGAGACATTTGTTAAGTGAATTTTGTCCCATTTTATGACCATTCTTGCCTCAATTGTTAAGTGAATCACTGCAGTTGATAAATTAGTAACCCAGTTGTTAAATTAATCTGGCTTCTGCATTGACTTTACTTGCCAGAAGGTTGCAAAAAGGCATCACATGACCTTGGGACACAGCAACAGTCATAAATATAAGCCAACTGTCAAGTGACTGAAGTTTGATCACATGATCATGGGAGTCTGGAAAGATAATTGTGAAAAACAGTCATAAATCCCTTTTTTCAATACTATTGTAAATTTGAATGGTCACTTAATGAACTAAATGAAGAACTTGGAGGTCTTCTAGTCCAGCCCCTGGCTTAAGCAGGAGGCCTTATACCATTTTAGGTAGGTGGCTGTCTAGTCTCACTTAAAAGTCTCCAGTGATTAAGCGCCTACAACTTCTGAAGGCAAGTTGTTCCACTGGTTAATTGTCCTCACTGTTAATTGCTCCTCTCCTTGATTAATTTCCACCCACTGTTTCTTGTATTGCCTTTCGGTACTTCAGAAAATAAATTCTCTTCTTCTTTCTCTTCTGAGGTAGTCCCTCAAATAATGGAATACTGTTATCACATCACCCTAGTACTTCTTTTCTCTAGACTGGCCATAACCAATTCTTGCAACAGTTCTTCATATGCTTTGGTCTCCAGGTGCTTAATCATCTTTATTGCTGCTCTTTGCATTTTTTCCAGTCTTGACATCTTTTTTTAATGTGATGACCAAAACTGGATGCAGTACTCTAGATAAAATTTTACTAAGGATTTATAAAGCAGTACTAAAGCTTCATGTGATTTTGATTCTATGCCTCTTTGTACTGTAGAGCCAAGGATTTCATTAGCTTTTTTGGCTGCTGCCACAAACTGTTGGCTCATGTTTAAGTGATTGTCCACTAGGACTTCAAGGTCCTTCTCAGAATTACTGTTTTTGAGCCAGGTTTTGCCTAATCTATACTTATTTATTTGTTTGATTTATATGCCACTCTTCTCTGGAGACTCAGGGTGGCTTACAATGCATTAAATAATAGCCTTCATACTTTTGTATATGCCTGCTTAGTAGGACTTTCGGCTCCCCCTAAGTGGTGTTCTTTTTTACACAAAGTCATCTGGGTCCTCATTTTACCTACCTCAAAAGGATGGAAGGCTGAGTCAACCTTGAGCCTGGTGAGATTTGAACTTGCAGTAATTGCAGGCAGCTGGCAACTTAGTGCTACTTCAATAGCACTTAGTCCACTGCCCCACCAGGGTCTTTTTACTTGTTCCCTTGGTTTTTCCTGCCTAGGCATAAAACCTTGCTTTTATCCAAATTAAATTTCATGTTGTTGGATAGGGCCTATTGTCAATGTCTTTTTGGATCCTAAGCTTGTCATCTGGGTCTTGGCTATTCCTGCCAGCTTAGTGTCATTTGCAAATTCTATGAGTTCCCCTTCTGTTCCCTTATCTAAGTCATTTATGAAGACATTGAAGAGTATTGGGCTTAAAACAGAACCTTGTAATACCCCACTGCTTACTTCACTCCATATAAATGTAGTACCATTAAGGACTACTTATTGAGTACCATTTGTTAGCCAGTTACAAATAGATGCTGTCTATCTCACTTTTTTTTTTTAGTTTACCAAGAAGTAGGTTGTGGCCTACTTTGTCAAATGCCTTGCTGAAGTCTAAGTATACTATGTCCACAGCATTTAGCTGATCTACTAATTTAGTCACTCTGTCAAAGAATGAAATAAGATTTGGCATGATCTGTTTTTTAAAAACCTGCTACTAGTTATAGCTTTATTTGTTTCTAGATGTTAACAGATCTGTTTATTTTTTCCAGTATCTCCCAAGAATTGATGTTAGGCTGATTAGTCTGTAGTTTCCTGGGTTTCTCCACCCCCCCCCCCTTTTTTTTAAAGATGGGAACACATCAGCTCTTTTCCTCAATCCTCTGGTAGTTCTGTAGTGCTCCAGGATTTTTAAAAGCTATGTATGATTCTGAGGTAACATCTACCAGCTCCTTCAGAATTTTAGGATGTAATCCATCAGGTCCTAGTGATTTATAATCACATTGTTGAAGTCTTCCAAGTATTGCAAGATTTTGAATTCCATCCGTGGGGAAAAAAATCCAAAATGTCTAGATCGGCATTCCAACTCTAAAAAAAATGCTTACTGCCCTGATTGCTATGTTATATGAAGAAAAAAAGGAAGGATACATAGATACTGTAAGCCAATTGCATGGTCCAAGATTTGAATTTAAGGATGCTTTTTTCCAAGTAGAAAAATCATTTAAAGATGGATAAATGACGGGGATATTTGGTATAACACTTTTAGAAATTTAGTTTAGCTTGGAGAAATATGAGATTTTATACTACAATCATTTAAACCAAATACAATTTCATGCCACAAATATTAGTCTAGCCTGGAAAGACTGATTTAATACCACACACACAATCTTGGCGTAGCTAATAGACTATTTTGACTTTATACATGAAAGCTGCTGAAACTTTCAAAAGCTTATGATTCTGTTCCACAAAAGCTGATTTATGTCACACAGACTTGATAGTTTCATGACAAATATTGGTTTAAGTTAAAAAGGCTAACACTGGCTTAACTCACAAAGATATCTATTTCATAACCTAAATATATTCATTCTCAAAAAAAACTCGTATAGCAAAAGCCAATTTAGCAAGCAGAAACTTGTGACTAAAAACAGTTTAATTCTGGTTTAATTCAGGCATAGATTATTTTATATAATTTAACATTGGCTTAACTTGAAAAAGACACGTCATAAACAGTTGTTTAGTTCAGACAGATTTATGAGCTTTGCAATTACTATATCAATCTATTTTGCAAAACTTTCATTACTACCACACACAATGCCTTAAAGACTTGATTTCATCCCATACCCTATTTTGTTAAAATATGTTGCTTTTACGCCACAACCAATAGCCTACCTTTTAGCAATTGCTCAGAACTGGTTAGAGAGATCTTGTGATTTTATAAACCAGACCCTGGTGTAAGTAGTCAAGTTTTGGGATTCCACATCACACAGCCTGTTTTATCTTTGATTTACAATTCCATACTACAAGTGCTGAGGCAGAGAGGTTACTGTAAGGAAGAGCAGGTATAACAGCAACTATATTATGAATACACATCATACAAAATTCAATGATAAATTTAAACAACTTTTGGTTTGACAACCTGGGCTTGAGGAATAAAGCCAGGCTCTAGTACAAATAACTGGAATTAACACTGGAACAACACTGGAATGGCTGGCAAAGATAATTATAATTAAGTAGCAGAGAGAAGAATCTCTGGCTTAGCCAGAGTATGCAGTTATGGGTATGCAGTTTTATCAATATGAACATATGTAAATGGAATCCTGAATTAACACTGCCTACTTTCTAATCAGAACCCCCTGTATATTTACCGTATTTTCGGCGTATAAGACGACCCTCCTGAGAGCCATTTAAGGCTCGTCAGAGCCTTATGGGCTGGTCTGCCTGGTTACAGGAGAATGAGACCTGGGGTATAAAACGACCCCCGACTTTTGAGAAGATTTTTGTGTGTTAGAAAGTAGTCTTATACGCAGGAAAATACAGTATTTACATAGGAATTAAGGACTCATGTGTTCATGGCTAGGGAAAAGGGATACTTTTTAAATCTCTCCATCGAATAGATTTGCTTTTTGGTCATACTTCCCGAAAACGACGACTTAACAGGAAAAATTAACATTCCCCCCCCCCCCCGCCCGGGAAGTCATCAGGTAACCAAGGCCGCGTGGATCCCTCAATAGGATCAATACAAAAGACCCGGCGTGGCCAAGGTGTCCGGTCTGCCATTCACGTGACCTGGCCGAGAAGCGCTGAGGAAGGTGAAGCGTAGCAGGCAGAACTCCGAAGAGGCGGGGCTATTCGGGAAAGACGTGCCAGAAACCGTGGGTGGGGACGGGAGGGGGGAAGAGAAGGGGGGGATGCCTAATAGTTCTAAAGCGTTTGCTTCGGCTCTTTGCCGGTTACTTCAGGGCATTATTTGAAAACGGTTGCTAGGAAACGAGTGCATGGGGAGGCCAACGGAGGAGCTCTTCGGTTACTGCGCCTAACGCAACTGGGCTTGTAAAATGTGTGAAAAGCTGGTCGGGCAGAGCGCTTTTAGCCATTATTTCATCTCAGGAACCTTGAAGATAACCCTCTTCGCTCTCTTTCTACATTTAGAAAGGACGAGGAAGGAAAAGAGGATTAAGAGTAAGGCTTCCAGAAATGAATCTCAATGTTCCTATAGATGGCAGGAGTAGGCATGCCAAAATCGCCCAACAGGCACACTTATTCTTTAGCCCTGGCAGGGTGTTCCCTGCTAGAAAAAGAAGAGGGAATCTGAAGCCAGACCGAAGAGCAGCCTCAGTTTCAGCGATCTTTTTCCTTCCTGTCGAAAATAGGACGGGAGGCAACTCCCTTTCTGTTGAAGGCGTAAAAAGGACAGGCACTGCAGCACATTCCGTTCTCAACAGCTATGAATGGAGAAAAAACGGCGGGAGAAGGGGGGTGGGCAGAGCAGGCCAGCCCCGGGGAGGTAACGTCCAACTTCCTCCTGCCTTCACGCGCTTCAGCTTGACCAATGAGGTTCAAACAGATTGGGCAATCCGTTTGATGGGTGGCTGTTGGAGCCAGTAACTGAACGGGGAGAGCAGAGCCTGCAGAGTGGTTTCCCTACTTTGCCGCCCAATTGCCTCCTCGGCAAGGCCTCCTTGATCCAATGGCGAGCGGAGCGTGAATGAGGGGGGTGGGAAGGATGAGGGGTTGGGTAATACGGTAAGGAGGCGCGGCCCGACCAGAAGCACAGGCGGGTTTTGCTGCAGCGTTGGAAGGTGCCTTTTCGGAACCTCCGGGGAAGAGGCGGTGAGACTTGAGCTGAGCAGCGGATGGGGATTTTCTGCTTTCGTGGCTTGCTTTTTGCGCCCTGCGATCGTTGTCTGTTCTGACCCTGCGCTCTTCTGCTTGCCGGAGAAGCAAGATCGTCACTAGGAGCTTGGGACAGGCGAAGAAGCCTTGCGACGGCGGCAGCGGCGGGCGACTGGTGCCCTCTGCTCGCCGCGGGCCCCTCCCCTGCGATGGGGAATGGGTTGTCCGAGCAGACGCCGATCCTTTCGAGCCTTCCTTCCTTCCAGTGCTTCCACATCGTGATCTTGGGGCTGGACTGTGCCGGCAAGACCACTGTCCTCTACCGGTTGCAATTCAACGAATTCGTCAACACTGTGCCTACTAAAGGTTTCAATACGGAGAAAATCAAGGTGACTCTGGGAAACCACAAGACCGTCACTTTTCACTTCTGGGACGTCGGAGGCCAGGAGAAGCTGCGGCCGCTTTGGAAGTCCTACACCCGCTGCACGGACGGCATCATCTTCGTGGTGGATTCCGTGGATGTGGAAAGAATGGAAGAAGCAAAAACGGAACTTCACAAAATCACACGGATTTCCGAGAACCAGGGAGTGCCTGTGCTCATTGTGGCCAACAAGCAGGACTTGAGACATTCATTGTCGCTTTCGGAGGTGGAAAAGATGTTGGCAACCAGCGAGCTGACCTCTTCCACTCCCTGGCATCTGCAGCCCACTTGTGCTATAATAGGAGATGGTCTTAAAGAAGGGCTGGAGAAACTACATGACATGATAATTAAACGAAGGAAAATGCTGAGGCAACAGAAGAAGAAAAGATGAGCTGCTGTGATTATAGGAGTGAATTCCTTCTTGGTATTTGACAAAAAAAAATGTGGGCAGCACCAGATTTGCTGATTTGGATCTTGTACAGATTGATTAAACATGCAGCCTGGTGGGAAGTTTTATAGGCAGATGATTTTATCATTTCCCTATATGTATTTGGGCACTACTACTAAAAAAAAAGCAGCTCCCTTGTTACATAGTATAAAGAGTTCAGGAAACAGATGGGTGGGTAAATGTAATCTGGATATTTAACCAAATAAAACAAGAGTGGTTTGCGTGATGGTATAGTCATGTCTGAGAGTGCTTTTGGAAGAAAATTGCATTCAAGGCATTAGTTTTCCAGCTACTGCTTCTGTCAGTAGGGTGTTTAGATGAATATACAGCTTTAAAACAATATCTATTAACATGTCTGGATCTAGACAACCAGTATTTAAGAGGCTGTGAATGTGAAAGATTGGTTGAATGGTATATGCTTTTAACTAGTTTCTCTTAAAATACTACTTGGAACTCAAATAATGTGAACTACCACTATTGTAGTAGTCATGTTATTTGCAACTTCATAGAGAAAAATATGGACTATGTAAGAGTATGGATGAGTTTCCTGATAATATAGCATGTCTTGGTGTGTAGGAGTTATTTAGAAATAGCTGTGCATCTTTAAAGCAGTGCTAATCAGATTTGGACCATACTTATTTGTTCCAAGAAGACATGTTTTAGAAAAAAAACCCAAACAATTAGACAAATGTAAACTATTAGCATAAGGAGTTTTAGGATTCTTATAGTGCAATATTACCTTTAGATTAAATTGATGGCAATAAAATTTGATCGTGGTTCAATATAAGTCAAACTAACATCAGCAAAGCTACATGTCCTTTGTGCCCAATATTGTTGAAATATACTGCCAGGTTTTTGTAAAAAAAATTTTTTTTGTAGTACTAGGAATGTACTTAATCTTTATACACTTGAAAACTTTGACACTGTGGAAAACAAGAGTTTAAAGATGACACATCTGCTTTAATATACTTTAAGCTTTTCTTGTTTACAGTCATGCAAACAGTGTTTGAGTTGGGATGGCATGTAATATTGAAACATGTTTCTTATTGGTACAATTTTTTTTCAAAAAAAGTCGGTTGGTATGGGTAGCAGGTCAAAGGGCTAAAGTGAAGCCTGTATTACTCTACTGGTGCTGTGAGAAATTATAATTCCAATACTAAATGAACTTGAAAGGAACATAGATTTGTCCTTCCTTCAGCACAACCAACAAAGTTAGTATAATTTTATTGATCAGATATAGGGAGGGTTAACTATTGTTCTGACTGTTAAGAAATAAAAACTTCTGTAAAATCAAATTTTATAGCCAGAAATTGATTAGAAGGTAACCAAAAATGCACTTTAGTGTTTTCCAATACTGAAAGTGTAAGCTTTTTTTTAAAAAAGAAAAATCCTGATCCTTTTCGAAAGAATTGAAGTAGCTTCTAATGGAGCTTTTGTATGGTGGTTATATGTATCTGCACTAGTGACATTAAAAGTCACTTAATGTCTATATTTATAGAAATGTAGGTAACTTCTCAAACCTCAATAAACTCAACTCCAAGTAATTCATTGAAACACAAGTTGAACACATTTTATTATGTTGATTTTGCTTTTTATTAAGACTCTGCATGAAAATGAACTCTATTCATGTGACATTTGTAAAATGTGACAATGTTTTAAAAATCACTGGTATCATTAAAATTTTAATGATAATTTGCATTATGTTTTGTCTGTTTATAACAATGAAATATAATTGTTGATACAATTTCTTGTCTCAATTTTGTGATTCTAGTGTCTGACAAGCTTTAGTACACAATAGAGGTTCTCACTAAGTTGTAGAATAATTTAGCACAAGGTGTGGCACATTTCTCTGTAATCTTATGTTAGTATACAAATGTTCTTCATTTCTTCCGTTGAAGTCTATGGTCACTCATTCAATTGCATACAAAATGTAAGGGACTAGTCCTTGTGTCTCTAAAAATGACCTGTTCACACAACTTAATGTATTTCCGGTAATACCTGGAAGTATTACTTACGCAATTATGTTTATGAACAGTGGTGGTCTATTTCTGTTCTGAGAGCATCCTATTAATTAAACTCCTATATTTTATGACATAAAAGCATTGTCCTAGTACTTTCTGTGCTGCAAACATTGAGATACAAAGGTTGATAACTTGTTAAAGCAATGACATTTTTGCTGTTTGCAGACTGAATTGTCAATGGAAATGATCAAAATAGAGCCAGATGTCTGCCTTTTTTTGAATGCTCTGATAAAAGTATGCCCACCTAAAACTACAGATTTGAATTTTAGGGGAAGTTGTTTTGCAGTTTTCTTTCTCTCACCCATATAAAACAAAAGGAAAAAATGTTTGTTTCCTATCCCCAAGGAAAGGTGGGATTGGCATTTTTCATTCTTTTTTTTAAATTCTACCACAACCCCTAGTATTGAATAAACCTTGTTCACACTTGTTGATGAGGTATGTATCTCTAAAGAGCAAAAAATACTCTTTAGATGTATGCCTGGGCTTTTACTAGGTATTTATTGAGACGAAGGAAAATCTGAAGGAAGTCGTAGGAAAAATACTTCCTTACAAATGTTCTAAGACTGATGTGAATTAATATGAATCATTGTACAGGATAGATATTACTTGCATGGGTTGGGAATATTTAGTGGGTCTACCTAAGCTGCAGTTTTGAAAGTCAGTTGTGTTTCTTAAAAGATCAGCATATCATTTACATGTGCAGCTATTTTGAATATTCTAGAGTTGCATGAATTAAAAATCATGCCTGTTTCCTATTTTCACTAAAAAATAAAATACAAAATTACATCACAGATTATAGCTATGTTTTGTGCTGGTAATGTTTTAGAAATTACTGCAGGGGGTGGGGGATGGCGACTGGTTCTAGGCCATTAAATGTTTGAACAATGATATTTTCTCATTCTAATCTGATAAAGTAGTGCCAAGGAGTTCAGCCAGACATATAATCTACAAAAAGTGTTGATGGAAGGGAGTGACTAGCTACTATTTATTTCCTTATTATTTTTCTTTTGAAGAGAGGTGAACATTTGCAGATTTTGCAAATAAATCATGTCATAGTTTGAATAATGAATAAAAATGGGGAGAAATTGAATAGCTTTTTTTATTATTGTGGGACAATTCTCGATATCCATGTTTTGTTCAACCACAGGCATGTTGAAGTTTTCTTTTTTGGAGGAAAGTAAAACTGGTGGGAGATTTTTTTGAGACTTGCACAACAAGCTCCTGATCCTTTAGAAGCAATGATCCGAAGACCCCTACCAAAGGCCGGCTATGCTTAGCAGCATATAAATACTTAAAAAAAAAACTTTAAAGCTGTTATAAACACTTATTAGAAAGTAGCAATTATACACATTCAGAATCTAAATGAGTGTAAACATTAGCTGAAATGATTTCACCAGCCTATAAAGGGGATTTTTTGCAGGATTGTTTTTCCCTATTCAGGACTGTCAAGAAAAATCCTGCATGGCAGGTTATTTGAGAGGCTGTGAAAAGGCATTTTAGATATAAGAATTTCTAAATATATCCCACTGTTGCTGAGATCAGATGAGCATTGTTATCCAGTTCTCAAAGCTCTGCTGGCCCAGCTTCAGGACTTGTTTTGAGAAAACATCTCACTGCAGAATGTAGCAAGACTGTGTTCATTCTGAGGTATGTGTAAACAGGATCATAGATAGAAACGAGAAAACACTTGTACTATATGGCTTTAGTATTCCCATTTTACAGTAGGGGTCATTGCCCAAGTTACCTATAAAAATAATATTTCTATTATCTTGGATAATGCAAATGCAAGTTGGCTATGCATTTAAAAATTGAATAAACTTTGGATGAATGTATTGAGTAATGTTACTTCATTATTTATTAATTTGAGTCACATCCCCAACTTACTATTTTTCTATAATGTAGTAGTACCATATCTTGTTCATTAATAATTCATTCCTGAAAAGGCAGGAAACTCAACATTCTGAAAAATGTGTATTAACATGATAGGCCGCCCATCCCATTCCACCCTCCTTTAAAAAGGATGGGCCCTGAATTTTTTATCTAATACCTCTCCACGCTTTTATCAGTGGCAACAGCCTTCATGACTTGCTCAGTTCTGAAGTGCTTTTAGAATGGACAGAAGTATCTGACTAAGCAACATTTGATAAGTAGGTGTAAAAGAGGAATGTGGCTTCTCTTCATATAGTACAATAAAATAAAAGGAAAAAATATTACTTTTTATTGTAAATTGAGCTGTTCCTAAAAGTCTTGGAATACAAGCGACAAAAAGTTGGCAAACCTAATCTTTTGCTTTCATTCTGCTTGTTTCTCACTATACTGAAAATCCTGTTAAAAGTGGGTTTGCTTTTGGCTACATCCTACCAATCATGTAGATTAACATCGTTCTGTGCTATTATCACTTAGCATACCCTGCTCTATACAATGTAACCTCAACCAAGGGGCTAAACTATATAAAATATTGGAGACTTGTAATTGATACCTTCAACCTATAATTTGTGTTAATCATTCTTGCCTATAAAGGAATTACTTTTTTAGTATATGAATGCAGGTCAAGACATTTAACTTCCGTTCTGTGACTTCAAATATACATTTTCAAATAATCTTAAGCAAAGCAAGTGATGGTCTTTCCCTCTAACTTTCATGATTTGATATGGGTCAAGCACAAGATGAAATAAATTGATGGTTTCATCTGACTTTTCTAGCTGAGTTGCATTTTATTGAGCTTGAATGCAGCCTACTAGACATAAGTGTTACCAGTCAGATTGCTCAATGTGCCACCTTTTCTTTGACTAAGGTGATGGACAACTTAACATATTTAATGGGCATCAAGATAGGTAATACATTTATCAGACTAGTCTGCAAAAATCTATCACTAAATGGCTACAAAGAGTTAGCATTTTTGTGTCTCTGCAGCCATGTAACGGCTGTCCATATTTTTGCAGTCTGCTTCTGATAGACAAAATAGGGAAGGGAATCTACAGAAACCCTTTATTTCCCATGTAGCTGGCATTGTGGCAAGCTAAACTTGATGGATGAATGAGACTTGTTCTCAATGCTCTTCAGCAAATCTTTGAAATAAAGATGGAAAAGATATGTGTTCCATGTTTAAGACAGGGATGCTGAATTTTGTGCATTGACTTTTTAAGTAAAACATTCATTAACTTGCTTAAAACAAAATCTATTACTAAAACAAAGCAGCCACTCCCTTCCATATATGTACTGCTATTCCTGCAAAGGAATCATATAGATTTCATTTGTTTTTTTGTTATTTAAGTAGCTGCATACCACTCAAGATTCACAACGAAGCTTTAAATGGAGGCCAGTGCTATGATTTGGCTGACCCTATGAGTTGTAACAATATTTTCTTCTTTGGCTCAGAAAGCCCAATAGCTTTAAAAGCAATAAAATTATTTATTTATCTGATACCTGGCCTCAAGCATCTTATTTTTGGAATTCTGTCAAAATATGATGATTTAATTTGACATCATCATTAAGATGTACCAAACCAAAAAGAACTTTTTTTTTACATATACAATTCAAAATTTACTTTTTAAATAAAAAAGTATTAGGCCGTGAATCTTGAAAGTTATCCAGAGGTTTTTGAAACTATCTTTGATAGTATTTTAGGATATGAGAATCAGAGTACAGTAGTTGCCTATCTCAAATATGCTCAGATTCTTCCACAACTATTAATAAAATAATCAACAACTGCTTCAGATTAATCCTTTCTTCTCCCAATCTTTCTGCAATAACATCTTCCTGCTAGAACTGTTGATCGCTGATCTTTCTGCTGGACTGTTACCTGCATGCTTTCAACTGAATGCTGTATATCAATTGTAAAAATATGCTATATCCAATTTAGAATGACATGTCTAAGGACAAGATGCAATTTTTGAAATGTTATCAACTATTTATTATTTATTATTTATTGCAAACTGGATCAGACGAGATAAGCTGATGCTGCTACTTCCATCCTGGGTCTAAAATTCACAAGATAGGATTGGCCAGTTTACAGTACCTTTCCTTCTGTTTTGACTTTGAGGCTTTGTTTAACAGCTGCATAACAGAAAAGTTCAAGATGTTAAGATTGTAAAGGGCAGAAGCCAATGCATTTGGAAAGACTGCTCTAGGCTGTTTTGAAATCATGGACACATGATTTCAAAACAGTAGGACCAGATACATCTAGTAGGACCAGATGTGTTTTCTTTTCAGATCATTGCCACACTGAGCACCAACTGAAGTAACAATAAAGGAACATGGTCCCTTAAAGACATGGATTCATATTGTGGAAATGGCTTTATTGGACTCAAGTCAATTTTATCAAATACATTACCATTGTCTTACATGCACTTGCATAATGATTTCAGCCAGTAGAAATTTTTAATTGGATACATATAGAATAGATGCACGCATCTCTAATAATAATACCAAGGGCAACACATACTTCAATGTAGTAGAAAGAAATCGGAAACAGTGCAAGAAAAAAAGTGTCAATCACTCCATGACAAAAATCTAGACCTTGGAGCAGATCTACTGAAATTAAGAAGACTTAATTTGTGTATGTTCATTTATTTTTGTTTCTTTAGTGCCTTAACCCAAGGGAATTTAGGTATTGTTCAAAATGTAAAAAATGATATATAATAACACATACAGTATAGTAAACTCAACCATTCTGGGGCTGATAATATATATATATAATCAACTTTTAAAGCCTTTTGACAATTTAATTTTCAGTAGCTTTTAGAAGGTCATAATAATGAAATCCTCTGTGGGGTCACTGAGTATCCCACTCTTGCTACCCACATTTTGGGAGTAGGCTGGAAAGGGAGCCTCCTCCCAACAGTGCCTGCTGCCGAGCTTCTCCCGATCATGTTGGGGGATAAGAAGGAACTTTAGCCAGGCACTTTTATTGCCCATACTGCATAACTCTACATGGGGCTCCCCTTGAGGACCACCCGGAGGCTCCAACTGGTCCAGAATGCAGCTGCGCGGGTGATTATGGGGGCGACTTGGTGCTCCCATGTGACACCTCTTCTGCGCGAGCTGCACTGGCTCCCAGTGGTTTTCCGGGTGCGCTTCAAGGTCTTGGTTCTCATCTTTAAAGCGCTCCATGGCTTAGGGCCCAGGTACTTACGAGACCACCTTCTGCCACCAATAACCTCCCACCGGCCAATACGCTCTCATAGAGAGGGCCTCCTCAGGGTGCCGTCGGTCAGGCAATGTCGACTGGCGACCCCCAGGGGGAGAGCCTTCTCTGTGGGGGCTCCTGCCCTCTGGAACGAGTTACCCCCAGGGATTCGATTAATCCCAGACCTCCGCACTTTCCGCAAGGCATTAAAGACTTTTCTATTCCAGGAAGCCGGACTGGCTTAACGTAGATTTTAATGGGTGAATTTTAGGAGGGATTTTAAATTTGGGGAAGCCAAAATTTGATTTAATTACGTTTTTAGATTATTTTTAACTTTTATATTGCTTGTATTTTAATGTTTTAATGTTTGGCTGTTCACCGCCCTGAGTCCGTCAGGAGAAGGGCGGTATATAAATCTAATAATAAATAAACTAACAGAATTTATCTGGGAGAAGTGGCATTTTTAAATACTAACTAGGCTTCAAGCCATTATAGGTTTTATGCTACATTAGGATTTGGCATAACCTATAAATGCATAAAACATTCAGCTTAAGACCCATTTTGGTTCAGAAGTCAACCTTATGCCTCTGGGATGTTTACAAGCAGTATGTAGTATTTTGGAAATTGTACATACAAATATTTCTGCTGTATATTCTGAGTCCTGGTAGTTGTATTAAAATGTTCAAGAAAAATTAACACAAAAGCAAGCTGCAAATTAAACTTTTGCTTTAGGTGTACAGAAAAGCATATGCATAAACTGAGCATTCAGAGATGCAGATCACAAGTTCAGGGAATATCAAAGAGTTATCGGCTTCCAATCCACAGTTCATGCTGGTAATCTAAACAGCATCAGGCAGAGTTTCAAGAGGGGAAGTAGAACATTATTTATCATAAAAAGCCAGAAACATAGATGTCCCCTTTTTAAAGCCCTTATTACAATTGGCTGAATCATGCTTCTTTCAAGTAGATAACTTTACTTTGGTTATTTTACGTTGCATAATTTGTGATGCATTCTAGCGCTCAAGCCTTTGCTGACCTTTGATGCTGAATCAGCCTGCACCTGTGTCTTCTCAAATCTCTCTTTCACTGGTGCATTCTTCCCTCCTACCTACTACAGTGCAGTTAACGTCTTGCTTGGTTAGGCTATTCAATTTCTGAATATGAAGAATGAATCTGATTTCTAAGAAATTGAGATTTATCTCTGTCCCACAATTGGTATTGGTTGATAACACTGACTCTTCAAGAGATCTATCTTTCATTAATTTAATTCAATCTCTTTTTAAAACTATACAAATTAATAATGTTGTTATCATCACATTGTATATTGATTAATTCCTTAGGTTGATTATGAACTCTATGACAAATGGGTGTTAAAATGAGAAACAGCTGATACAATGATCTTTCTAACTGTGATATGTCAGTTCTTCAGGGAAATGTTATCTTTATTTTTGTTCATTCTTCTGAAATCAGAGGAGCTGGTTATGCAAAATATATGGGACAACGGGATAAAAAACTTTTGCATTCAGTAAAAATCCACATTTGAACAGGCCTTAAGTAAAAAGAGTTATTTGCCATAGATTTTGCTTGTTTTCTTCTGTTCCTATATATTATGACACTTTTTTACCAAACTGTCCCATTGAAGATTTAATGCATTATTATTGGCAGTAAAATTAGGATGCAATTTAATGTACCAGTTTGGAGGAGGAATGTCTGTTAATCCCAAAACAGCAATTTGTAATGTTGTATTATTTGTGTAATGATGTCTTTATCTAATGGCATACATCTCTGTAAATGACATAAAATTAATGTAACTTTAACTGCCTCATCTAAACTTTTTTTTTTTTTGAAGGGCAAGGGGAATCTCAGATGGAAATTTAGTCCACTGCATCCAAAGTCTGCTAAAATGGGATCTGTTAAACCAAGGCTTCACTGTACTAAATTTTTGCTATGGGATAACTATATGGAAAGGAGTGCAGATGGAAATAAAATATTTACAAGCTCTAATAGATTTAATAGAACTACTGGCCATTTCTTAATGGTTGTAAATCTAAGAATATCAGGAAAAAAAAGGTTAGGAATAGAAGCATAATTCTATCTGATAGTCAGCAAAGGTGCTTAAATAGCTAAATTGCTGAAAAGGATTTCTTGGTTGCCCCTGACATTATGCTTCCCATATCAGTGCTTATCCAGAAGAACTCCTAAATTGTACAATTGGTGTTCAGGGAATGTTCAATTCTATTTAAGATCTGTAAAAAGTAACCGCTTCTGGATTTTGTCGTCATGAAAAAGTCACTTGTTTCATTAGTTACATAGTAGCATCTTATTCATTTCCAAACCATGGAAACAATTTCTAGAGAGTGGTCATTTGTTATGCTAAGCCTTTCTTGTCCAGAGATGCTCTTGATAATGTGAGTTTCTAAATTCTGTAATATAATCAGGTGACCATAGGCTAGGTTATGAATGAAAGAACAGAATTCAATTTATTATATATTCATTCATTGGAACCCCACTATGCAAATATCAACTTTCCTGACTTCAATAGTACAGCTAAGACTAGATATTGTCCATGGCCTAGCAACTCAGGGGTACCTCAAGTAATAGTGCAAGTAATTACTGGGTGGGCTACTATGACAGTTCATAGCCTAACATGAACTCAGACATCAGCAAGGTGCTTACCACATCATTCTTATTCTGACTGTTTTCCCAAATATTTCATAGTTGAAAAAGTTTGACACAATTGCAAATTCTGGAAAATAGCTTTGAGCACTGCAGCAAATAATCTTGTGGTACCTTAAAAAAACTGAATCTTTGAGAATAGAAGCTTCTTTATCAGATTGATGGGGGGAGAATATATAGCTTTCTCAGGAGTTTATATTTTTGATAAACTGGATTATAAACTATAAAAGTCAGTGAGAGTGAAAAAATTATTAGTCATTAAGGTGCTGCAAATACTTTTTACAGTAGTGGATGCTCATTCCAAATTTAAAATATATTGTCAGTTTAAAAATAACAACCAAATATGTTTATTTAAGTGTTATACATATAGTGTTCAAAGCTCATCTCCACTAAGAATATTAAATCCAGAGTTACAATGTTAAATCACAGCCTGAGGTGTGGCAAGTCATAATTCTGCTCTTACAGTTCCTCCCTATCTGTGACATAATAATATGTGATTAAGTCATGTTTTATTGAGTAAATCACAATGGTTCAGTTTGTATAAACAACATTATGGTTCATCAATAAATGCAAACTCTATAACTAAATAGTTTTTTAATTTTTTTATTGTAAACACATTAAAACAAAACACAAACATACAACATTTATATATATAAACTCTTTTTTACAGCTTTTTCATAGTGATCCTTTCTTAATATTTATTATTTATACGTATTTTAACTTTATCTTACTCTATATTGCTATCTATATTCTTAATTTCATCTACATTTTGCTTGATCTTTACATTTCAGTCATTTATATTATGATTTACCAATTTCTCCCCTTAATTTTAACATTTCTTTGTTTCTCCTTTATTCCTCTTTCTCATTTTTCCTGTCCTCCAACCACTCATACCATCTATGCCAAATTTTATAGTATTCTGTATCTTCTTTCTCCTTGAGTTCTTTTTTTCAGTTTGTCTATCTCTGCACATTCTAAAATTTTTTAAATTAACTCTTCTTCTGTTGGTGGATTTTCCTTTTTCCAATTTTGCGCATTGACTATGCAGGCTGCTTTTAGTATGTGTAGTATTAAATATTTTGTTTCCTTTGTGTAATTTTCTATGAAAATCCCTAGCAAGAATGTTTCTGATTCTCCCTTTATTGATTTCTGTGCCATTTTCTCTAGCCACTTTTTGACTTTGGTCCAAAATTTCTTTGCCACTGGGCAAGTCCACTAGAGATGATAATATGTTCCATAGTTACTTTTACACTTCCAGTATTTCGCTGAGTTGCTGGGGAACATCTTAGCTATTCTGGCTGGAGGTAAATGCCTTCTATGGAACATTTTCAACTGGTTTTCCTTGTATGCCATTGATAATGTCAAATTCATGTTTATTTGCCACATCTTTTCCCACTTCTCTAAGTCTACTGTGTGATTGAAGTTCCTTGCCCATTTAATCATAGTATCTTTCACTATTTCCTCTTCCATTTTATACCCTAATAAGAATTTATATATTTTATTAATTAGTTTCTGTTCCATCTCATATACAATTTTATCCAATTCGTTTTGCTCCAATTGTACCTCATTTGTCTTATATCTTCTATATATTTTGATTTGTAAATACATCCACCATTCAACTTCTCTATTCAAATCCTCTTCCAATTCTTGCTTCATTTTTAATTTTCCCAAATCATTTAAAATATCTCTGTATCTAATTATCTTAGTCCAGTCTATTAAATTTGGATGTTTCATTAGGCAAAATCCAAATCGGTATTTTCATATAGTGTTGCTTTTTGATTTTAATCCAAATTGATAATAATGCATTTCTAATTATGTCTTCTAAAATATCTGTGAGTTTTATGTTTTTCACTCTATAGGAATGCATGCCATCCTACCTGTAGATTGTGTCCTTCAATTCTTAATATTCTTTTATTTACCAACTCCATCCATTCCTTTAACCATGTTAGGCTTGCTGCTTGATAATAAATTACCCATTCCTAAACAGTTTTAATGGTCGTCTAGGTAATAGAATTGGCATAGTTAAAACTTATTTAAAGTACTAGGATAGCTTCTAGTAGTTTCATGACGTCCCTTGACAATCTGTTCACATAAATCCAGAAATTGCTCTTTAAAAACAGTGCTTTCTGTATAATGACAAGGCATTCCAGCAGTAGCCTCCTTCTTTTGTAGTGAGAAATCACATCTACTATATCAAGATTGATACATGATTAGAGGGTTGTGTTCAGAGGTGGTATTCAGCCAGTTTGGACTGATTTGAGCGAACTAGTAGCAGAAATTTTAACTGGTTCACCGAGTCAGCAAATACCATCTCTGGCAGCCCTGCCCCTGCCTACCGAGTCACCCAGTCACATTGAGTTGGCCATGCCCACTCAGTCACATGAGTCCCCCACCAGCCACACCCACCAAGCCATGCCAACAGAACCAGTAGAAAAAAAATTTGAATCCTACCACTGGTTGTGTTGGTGTCAAAGAGTAAGAAAAAGATCATTGCACAGGTTTACCTGATATGCCGGTTGCACCCATTCCTGGACTGCGAGGTGTTTTATACTATTACTCATGTAATAGTATGCCACTCCATGATTGGAGTATTGCAATATGCTCTACATGGGGTTGCCCTTGAAGATCAGATGCCACAACTGCTCTAGAATACAGCAGAAGAGGCAATGTTGAGTATGTCTCGGAATGCTCATGTGACAGTACTGGCTATTGATGATCTTTTGGATACAATATATATCCTTCATAGCACAGAGCCAGGTTGACTGAAACATAATCTTCCATAATTTGTGCCTTCTGCTGAGATCAAAGATGATGTACTTCAAGTACCTTCAATCAATAAGCATGTTTATTGTGGCACCTGAAATTTTTTCTTGTAGGTTGGGCCTCTTTTTGGCAAGCTTCCATCCATTACTTCTTGTCTTGCATTGAGATTCTTTGGAGAATAAATCAGTCGCATTGTCTCTGTGATTATCCTCACTTTTAGGAAATTTCTCCTTAATTCCAGGTTGCTTCTGTCCTTGATTATTTTCCCACCATTGTTTTTTGTCCTGCCCTCTGGTGCTTTGTCCTCCTCTTCTTCAAATATTGGAATACTGCTATCATGTCACTCCTAGTTCTTCTTTTCTCTAGACTAGCCAGACCCAAACCTTGCAGCCATTCTTTATATGCAGGCCTTTGTTCATCTTAGTGCTCTTCTCTGAACTTTTTTCAAAGACTCAAAATTTTTTTGTAGTATGGTAACCAAAATTGGTTGCACTATTCCAGATGTGGTCTTACTAGGGTTTTGTAAAGTGGCACTAATACTTCATGTGAACTTGATTATGCGCCTCTGTTCATACAACCCAGGTGTCAGGTTTTCAGGCCGTCTTCAAATAAAAAGCACATTGAACAGCATCTTTATGAAACCAATTTTCATTTTTTATTTAGCATGGCAAACTTTCACACCGACTCCATGCAGCCAGGACTGCCTTCCTGACCCAAAAACCCTCCTCTTCCTTCCCTCACTCCTCTGCATCCATTGGCCATCTTCCCAATCATTCACCCCTAACCTACTGCTCCAATTCACAGGAATTTCCCCCTCCCATCCATTCCCTAGGGTACATTATCTCTAGAGAAAAATAAGTAGGTGAAAGGTGACTCTCCCTTTCCAGATGCCTGTGTTCTTCTCCTTATGTCAACAGTAGGATAAATGCATCTTGACGTGCTGACACCAGGATTGTATTAGCTTTTTTGGGTGCTGCTGCACTTTGCTGGCTCATATTCAAATTATTATCCACTAGTACTCTAAGGTCCCTCTCACAGTTACTATTTTTGAGCCAGGTCTTGTCTAATTTGTACTTGTACCTTTGATTTTTACTGCCTAAATGCAAAGCTTTGCTTTTCTCTACATTGAAATTCATGTTGTTGGATAGGGTCCATTGTTCAAGTTTGTCAAGATCTTTTTGGATCCTCAGTTTGTCTTCTGGTGTGTTGGCTATTCCTGCCAGTTTAGCATCATCTGCAAATTTGATGAGTTCCCCTTCTATTTCCTCATCTAAGTCATTTATAAAGATACTGAGGAGTACTGGGCCTAAAACGGAGCCTTGTGATACCCCATTGCTTACTTCTCTCCATATGGATGGAGAGTAATGAGTAGTCCATTAAGGATTACTCATTGAGTACAGTTTGTCAGCCAGCTACAAATCTCATTTTATTGACCTCGGAAGGATGGAAGGATGAGAATCAAACTGCCAAACTGCTGGCAGCCAGCAGTCAGCAGAAGTAGCTTGAAGTACTGCATCACAGGTCATAATGTCAAAGAATAGAAAAAGTATTAGCAAAATTCACAATGATTTCTTTATTTTTAAATTTCCCCCCCAAAAGAAATAATGAAACCCCAGAAATAAAAGTCTTCTAAAATATAATATAAAGATGGTACATTTATGGTACATTTTCTGTTTCTGCAGTTTATTTGTGCATCTATTCTTTTGCACAGGTTCTATTGCAAACTCCCAGGGGTCTTATAGTCTGTAACATGAACTCACACCTCAATGCACACCCATCAGCCCACACATAGGGTGCAACAGCAGCAAGTTCTCCAGAGCCTGCACATACTCTGCCCCACTTCCTAGTATTCACCCACCATCAGCCTGCTTGCAAGCCACCCTGGACTTCTAACTTACTACTGGCTTTGCCATTAACTTTGGAGAAGTCAGAAGAAGTTGCAAATCATGGTCAGGTGAGGTACTCACTAAGTGATACACTACCCTCACTTAACGATGACAATTGGGGCTGCCAGGATTATGATTACTAAGCAATGTGGTCACATGACATACATTTTACCACTGCATCATTTAATGATGGAACTTCTGGTCCCAATCACCACTGTTAAGTAGGATGACTTACACTGAACACTGCTTGTGTTTGCTTTGTCTAATAAAATACCATGCCTTGTGACATGTGTTGTTCTTGTGGTATTGTGTAGAATATTTTCTGTTTCAAGAGAAACTCCAAGGAGGAAGAATTTTTTTGATCTTACATAATAATTATGAATCATTTCATATTTAAATTGCGTTAATTTTATAGAAGTTTATTATCAAGCTGTTTCAGTTCTCCAAAATAGGAGAATATTTATGTCTACAAAGCATTCTTTCCTGGGCTTGGCTGTCCAAGCAACAGAAAAGAACAAAACAAAACATTCAGACTTGCTGGAAACAGACATACCAATTTACATACAGTTGAAACATTTAAAGGTAAGTAATTTAGCAAAACAGGATTGCCTTCCAATGATTCATACCTGAGAATGGATAGTCTGCCTACTGACTTGGAAACAGAATTATTGATTCTACTTTACTGAGGGAAGACACAAATTAAACCAACAATTTAGCCTGATTGTAAGCCACACATTTCTCTCTACTGTGACACAGTTTACAGAATGCAGTAGATTTTTCTTTGAGGAATGATTTGGCATATGTGGTTTATGCAGTGATGGGATTCAATTTTTTTAACAACCAGTTCTGTGGGCTTGACTTATTTGGGTGGGCATGGCTTGTTGGTCATGTGAGTGGGTGGTTGTGGCTTGTTGGTCATGTGACTGGGTAGGCGTGGCTAGCTTATCATGTGACTGGGTGGCCGTGGCTATGTGTGTAGGGACTACTCAGAAGGCTGAAAAAAGTCATTTCTGATGAGTCCTCGTACTTTTGACTGGTCCTTACATTTATGCCTGTTGCAGCATTCTTAACAACCATGTCACTCATTTCACAACTGCTTCTCTTCACCATGGTGACAAAATAAGGCGTAAAACGTAAAATGTGAGGACAGTCGTAAGTGTGAGGATCAGTCAAAAGTTCGAGGACCAGTCAAAAATAACTTTTTCAGCTCTCTGAGTAGTCCATATGCACAAAAGGACTACCCAGAGGACTGAAAAAAGTGATTTCTGACAGGTCCTTGCACTTTTGACCAGTCCTTGCACTTATGACTGGTCATCATTTATGCCCGTTGCAGCATTCTTAACAACTGTGTCACTCATTTCACAGTGAGTGACCATGGCTATGGCCAGGTAGGATCACTTTTTTGCCCTAATGACAGTTTGCTGCAATGGTCATAAGTGTGAAAAACAGTCATAAGTCACTTTTTCCAGTGCCATTATAACTGTTGTAAATCAAGTATTACCTGTACAAAAATACAAAAAGCTTCTTTGCTTGTAAAAAGCTGCCCTAAATACCAATCATTAGATTAGAAATACCTGCAAACTGGAGTTACAAATCAGGGAGAGTGCCAGAGCACCTTGAGGAATTAAAATAGTTAAAATGCAATGATAACTATCAGCAGCCAACTCTTGCTCATAATATGAAACCCTTTAGCAGAGAAGTCATTTAAACTCTCCAGAATGAAGCAAAGGAACAAGCAGATCTGTTTGCTTGTTAAACCAATTACCAGAACAAATAGACACAGAACTAGTCAGACACAGAACTAGTCAGAACTAGCTGCTTCTTTTCAAGAACAGAGATTAACATTTTTTCTTCCAAATAAAACTGAATAGGGAAAATTATCTCATTACCAAGTACAGAATTAAACTTCACCAAAAACCAGTTTAGACCAAAAGTCAGAAAGGATATATAAACTCACGTTTGAATGTCAATCTTTGTAGCTAGCCAATAAGCCTTGCTAAATGTCACTCATCCTGGTTCCTTGTCATTAAAAACTTCTGCTTCGTTATTCAATTATTTCTTCAAAGTGCTGATCATTTCACCCTGACTGGAAGAACTCCAACAGGGAAGTATTTCCTCTCAACAGCAATGTAAAAAGCTTAAAACAACCCTTCCCCTTTAAGAAAGTCAAGCCAAAAAAAAACCCCTCTGAGAACCTCCGGAACTGGAAGCAACAGTGTGTCTAGGCATACGCTGGAGAGGCAGTTTCTGTAAGCAGGGCAATAAAGATTAGGCTAGGAAACAACACCGAATGTTGTAATTTCTTTTATCAACTGGTTCTCCGAACTGCTTAACTACCTAACTACTTAACAACCCTTCTACTGAACCGGTGCAAACCGATAGAATCCCAACACTGGGTTTATGCCTATGGTTTGGTGTCATTTGATAGAAGGATCAAACAGATAGAGAAGGATTGAGAGTGATGGTACTCTCTCTAATCAGTAGAATTATGGAGGAGAAGGAAAAGGGTTGTCCTTGACGGATGGCTGCCATCTTGAGGGTTTTTAAAAAACTTCTCTGAGCACATTTTGCTTTGGGAATAAATTATTTAAATTATTTCACAAGATGTTTGATATTGGTCTGCTGTCAAAATCACTTTCATATGATCAGTCTATACTGCTGGTAGGAACCATCTGACATTTTCCTGTCAGATTTCGACTTGTGGGAAAGAGAGAAAATAAGACTTCCTTTCACAGCAAAAACTGAAGGTGTGTAAAATGTGTCAGCAAGCTAGCAATCAAAGAAACATGTGAATTTGCAAGCATTTTGTTGCTAATTCCTAGCCTGTAACCATATATGTCTATACCTGTCTTAAAGCTGGTCCCAGTGAAATGAGCTGCATTCTGACATTATACAAATGGCTTGCTTATGTGTGCTGTTTTGGATCCCGAGCACTCTGGACTGACAAGAATGAATTCACACAAATTAATTAAGCAATGATTTTATAGGCATTTGGCTGTGCCCTTCCCCCCCACCCCTTTCATCTGCAAGGAGTGTATCCTCAGGTGAGAAACAGGACAGTACACAAAAGAGAATGCAAATTCTCTTTTGCATTACCCACAGAAGACAGGTTGGTACCATTGCATACTTGTACCCTAAAACATTTTGTTTCACTAAGAACAACAAAGAATTCTGCAATAGCTTAAAGAAAACAATTTTAATGCAGTCTGCATAATCAATTTTCAAAAAAGTTCTATGGCAGCTAAAAGATAGCAGAAAGAACTATTTTATTATAGTCTAAACTCTAAAATGTTGTGAACAAGAACCCTTTCCATGAAATGTGTCTGATTTGTTTGGTGTGATAATTGTGTTCATCTTTAATGTGGCCAGAATAAGGGTGCCTATATTAAATATTTTTCCACAGCATGAAGTAAGACCAACAGTACAATAATAACAGAAGTACAATATACTGATTGCTGTTGTGGGTAAGAACCCAGGCAAACAATGTGGCCAATATGTTGGGCTTAGAGATTCCCTCCTCCCATCCTCAAAAAGAATTAAAATTCATGCCATGTTTGAAAGTTAGTACACTAAGTTGTATGTCAGGTGAGACTCAATGGATAACATTTGACTCTTCTTTATTATGTTCCAAATATAGAGCCTCATACTCAGAATTAAACTATGGGCTTCAGTACAATTTGATGTGGTTGTTGTGGAGATTCAGCATTTGGTAAAAAGAGTTTAGGTTAGTTAACTGTTTAGTTAACTTGTATACCACCTCTCTCTTTTCTTTCCTTTTTACTTTCTCTTTCTCCCCCTCTTCTTCTCCTCCCTATTTCCTCTTCCTTTCTCTTTCTCCTCCTCTCTTTCTCCCTCTCTTACCCTCACTCCTACTCTAATTTCCCTTCCCTTCCGTCATCCCTCTCTATTGCTGTATCTTTTATGCATATGGACTACTCAGAGGGCTGAAAAAGTTATTTTTGACTGGTCTTCGCACTTTTGGCCAGTCCTCGAACTTATGACTGTCCTCACATTTTACGTTTTTGCCCTGTCTTGTCACCATGGTGAAGAGAAGCAGTTGTGAAATGAGTAACACGGTTGTTAAGAATGCTACAATGGGCATAAATGATGACCAGTCATAAGTCCCTATACACATAGCCATGGCCACCCAGTCACATGATCAGCTAGCCACGCCCACCCAGTCACATGACATCCAAGCCATGCCCACAAAATAAGCCACGTCCACAGAACCGGTAAAGATTTTAGAACCCACCCCGTTGCCATTATATCTGCGCTGACATTTTGGCACACCATAATGGTTTGCTTGAGCTACAGTCTGGAAATATGTTTCTGACCAGAGTTCCAAATTGTGGCTATAATAAGGGAAATTGGCAGACCTAATATTAACCACAATTAGCCCTAAAACTGAAAGTATTTCTATCTCATCCTTTAAATTACAAGGACTTCAAATAGTAGCAAATTCAAGATTGTTCAGGTATAGGTGGATCATGCTCTTTTCTTCCTGCTATAACAAGGCTGTACAACTTTTTTCAGGCTGACAACCACACCCAGCCTTGGAGTGGTGTATCAGGTGCCATCCTTTCCAAAATAAGGAATACATCCAGAATGAAAACAAATTATCTGATTTATATTTAAAATTAGAAGCTGATTTAATTATTTACTCTGCAGTCATGTACTAAGCATTATTCTCTTAGACTACAATGAAATTTAGAATTGAGTAAAAAAAAAGATTTGGAAGGGGAGCTACATGTGATCCTAGGGTCTTACTACACAACTAAAAGAAGGGGAATTAAAATGATAGTTGTCTTTAAATAGCTCAGGAGATGTGATATTTTTCTATCTAGATTCTCCTAAAATTATACCAGTGGATCTCAAAGCAGTGTTTGTAAATGTACAAAGTGCTAAGCTTATACAAACCCAGGTGACCTTTTTGTTCAATACCTTTTTATACTCAGCTGGATGAAGAACTGGAAAGATAATACTTAAACAAACGAAGAGATCAAAGCTTTCAAGATATTTTGCAATGGATTCTTTAATGCAGCTATTTCAATAAGAATCTACTTGACCAAAATGTTTACAGTTTCAGCTACTGCACATTAGAATTAGCATTAAGTAGATCTTCCAAATAAAATATTATTTTTTTAATGCAAAGAAACTACTAGTAAAAAAGGAAAGAGTTAAATTGGAAAGAAATGTTATAGCTTGCACATCATACTATATCACAATATTGTTTGTTTTAGCTTTTGGAATCCAACTACTGCAGCAGTGTTATTTGTGAACCAGGCCAGTGTGTCTTATTCTATATACCATGGTTTAAAGGATTCCATGTTATTATATGTAAATGTTGTCATTCTTTTGTGTAATCTCTAATAAAGAATCTTTCCACTTGTATCTCAGTGTGGCAGAAATATGCCCTGGCAGCATCTTTTTTTCTTTTGTGTCGTTGGGTTTGTTTGTTTTTTGCCAGGTCGTGAGTGAGGTAGGCTTAAGTCATCTTTAGTTGCATCAATTAATATATTTTATATTATTCATGTGTAATTTAGAGAAGGCTCTAATGCTGGGAAAGATAGAAAGAATTAGAAGAAGAGGATGAAGATCAGCAAAATGGATGAACTCAGTGACCATGGGTGCACTGTTGAAAGATTTGAGAGACCACGTTAAAAACAGATTGTTATGGAGAAAATCTATCTATGGTTGCTAGAAATCAAGACAGACTTAAGGGCCCATATTCAATTAAATCAATCTATGTGCTCAATTTTGTTATGCTTTACCATTTTATACTGGAGGTTAAGTCAGATGTCCATTGATATGGAGATGGTTTCACACTTAAAGATTATTTCAGACTGATGTGGGCATGCTCTCCCTTTTAATCCCTGGTTAGTTTGACCATTACAATGCCATCATCGTGTTTCTCAAAGAAACTAAATAGATAATGTTGTGCCACTGAGCCATCAAAATTATGCAATAGCTCTTGACCAATCAGCTAAAGTGCTTCAACTTCATGGCCCTTAGTGGATTTAATGCAAAGCTGAAATAGCAAAACTGTTTACTTTTAGCATTTAATTTCATCTCTCTGTTTGAATTTCGATATTCTTGTTTTCAAGTACCCCTCATAATAAACTCTGCAAAGGAATAAACTCTCTTTACATTATAATAACTCCATTGTACTTTGTAAGATAAATACATTCTGTCTCCTGATTTATTTATTTATTTATCAAATTTATATACCGCCCTACTCCCAGAGAGACTCAGGGCAGTGAACAGCTGAAATAAAAATACAATTAACATACAAAAGTTAAAAACTATTAAAAAAGATTAAATTTAGACTCAGAAAATTTAAAACATCCAATTTATATAAAACATTTAAAACCCAATTTAAAAGGGAGAGTTAGGCCAGACCGGCCTGTTGGAATAAAAACGTTTTTAGGGCACAGCGGAAAGTAAGTCCTGAATCCTCCTTATCTCCAGGGGGAGCTCGTTCCAGATGGCAGGTGCCCCCACAGGGAAAGCTCTCCCCCTGGGGGCTGCCAGCCGACACTGTTTGGCTGACGGCACCCTGAGGAGCCCTCTCTATGGGAGTGAACTGATCGGTGAGAGGCTACCGGTGGCAGAAGGCGGTCTCGTAAGTACCCTGGTCCTAAGCCATGGAGCACTCTAAAGGTGGTAACCAAAACCTTGAAGTGCACCCGGAAGACCACCGGGAGCCAGTGCAGCTCGAGCAGGAGGGGGTGACATGGGAGCGCCACGTCGCTCCCATCACCACCTGCGCACCCACATTCTGGACCAGCTGGAGCCTCCAGGTGCTCCTCAAGGGGAGCCCCATGTAGAGAGCATTACAGTAGTCCAGGCGTGAGGTCGGCCGGTGGGGCCTTGGACCGTGTCGTGCCTTTGCGGCCTCTGACCCGGTGCCGAACCCACTTAGCTCCTTGGTTCACCGAGGAGCTGAGGGAGATGAAGCGCCGGAAAAGACGCCTAGAGAGTGGTTGGAGGGCCAGCCGCTCCGAATCTGACTTGACACTAGTAAGAGCTCATATTAAGACTTACATAGTGGCGATAAAAGCGGCCAAGTCAAATTACTTTGCCGCTCTTATCGCGTCATCAGATAATCGCCCAGCCGCCCTGTTTAGGGTGACCCGCTCCCTCCTCCATTCGGGAGCGCGGGAGGATCCCTTACAGGGACGTGCTGAGGATTTTGTTCAATATCTGGATGATAAAATAACTCAGATTCGGGACGACCTGGCCGCTGACTGGGTTGGTTCAGGCGGGGTGACTGAGCCGGGTCTTGAGAGTGTTATCTGGGCTGAGTTCGATCCTGTGGCTCCCGAGGACGTGGACAGGATTCTGGGAAGACTGAACGCAACCACATGTTTACTGGACCCGTGTCCCTCCTGGTTGGTGCTGGCCTCCCGGGAGGTTACACGAGGCTGGCTCCAGGAGATTATAAATGCTTCTTTGAGTGAGGGTGTCCTTCCGCCTGCCTTGAAGGAGGCGGTGGTGAGGCCCCTCCTCAAGAAGCCCTCCCTGGACCCAGCTGTTTTAGCTAATTACCGTCCTGTCTCCAACCTTCCCTTCTTGGCGAAGGTTGTTGAGAGTGTGGTTGCGTGGCAGCTCCCCCGATACCTGGATGAAGCTGTCTATTTAGACCCGCTCCAGTCCGGCTTCAGGTCTGGGTAAAGCACCGAAACGGCATTGGTCGCGTTGGTGGATGATCTCTGGAGGGCCCGGGGTAGAGGGTACTCCTCTATCCTGGTGCTATTAGACCTCTCAGCGGCTTTTGATACCATCGACCATGGTATCATATTGCGCCGGTTGGAGGGACTGGGGGTGGGGGGCACCGTTTTACGGTGGTTCTCCTCCTACCTCTCCGACCGGTCGCAATCGGTGTTGACAGGGGGGCAGCGGTCGACCCCGAGGCGCCTGGTATGTGGGGTGCCACAAGGGTCAGTCCTCTCGCTCCTCCTGTTCAACATTTATGTAAAGCCGCTGGGTGAGATCATCCGTGGTTTTGGGGTGGAGTTCCATCAGTACGCTGATGATACTCAGCTGTACATCTCCACCCCAGACCACCCCAACGATGCCGTGGAAGTGATGTCCCAGTGCCTTGAAGCTGTGCGGGTCTGGATGGGGAGAAACAGGCTTCGACTCAACCCCTCCAAGACCGAGTGGCTGTGGCTGCCGGCGTCCCGATATAGCCAGCTGACTCCATCGCTGGTTATTGGGGGCGAATCATTGGCCCCCACGGAAAGGGTTCGCAACTTGGGCGTCCTCCTGGACTCGCGGCTGTCTTTAGAGGATCATATGACAGCCGTGGCCAGGGGGGCTTTTTATCAGGTCCGCCTGATTCGCCAGCTGCGACCCTTTCTAGATCGGGACTCCCTACGCACGGTCACTCATGCTCTTGTCACTTCCTGTCTGGACTACTGTAATGCTCTCTACATGGGGCTCCCCTTGGGGTGCACCCGGAGGCTCCAACTGGTGCAGAATGCGGCCGCGCGGGGGATTATGGGAGCGATGGGACGCTCCCACGTGACACCTCTCCTGCGCGAGCTGCATTGGCTGCCGGTGGACTTTCGGCTGCGTTTCAAGGTGTTGGTGATCACCTTTAAAGCGCTCCATGGCTTAGGGCCAGGGTACTTACGGGACCGCCTTCTGCCGCCAATTGCCTCCCACTGGCCGGTTCGCTCCCACAGAGAGGGCCTCCTCAGGGTGCCGTCAGCCAGACAATGCCGGCTGGCGACCCCCAGGGGGAGAGCCTTCTCTGTGGCAGCACCCACCCTTTGGAATGATCTGCCTCCAGAGCTAAGAACAATCTCTGACCTCCCAACCTTTCGGCGGGCTTTGAAAACCCATCTCTTTCAGCTCGCCGGCCTAGCCTGATTCCTATAGCATTTTATCATTTTAGACTTGTATTTTAATATGAAGCTAGTTTTAATTCTATGGCCACTTATATGATTATTTTATGGAATTTTAACTTTTGTATGGTTTGTTTTTTAAATTGGCTGTACACCGCCCTGAGTCCGCAAGGAGAAGGGCGGTATATAAATTCAAATAAAGTAAAAGTAAAGGTGACAAGGGCATGAGTGACCATGCGTAACTAGTCCCGATCCAGAAAGGAATGCAACTGGCGAATCAGGCGAACCTGATAAAATGTCCTCCCGGCCACGGCCGTCATATGCCCTTCTAAAGACAGCCATGAGTCCAGGAGGACGCCCAAGTTGCAAACCCCATCCGTGGGAGCCAACGACTCGCCCCCAATAGTCAGTGATGGTCCAATAAACATGTGGCCACGCTCAGTCTGCTCAGTATCCTGTCCACACTTTCGGGAGTCACAGAATCAAACTCTTCCCATATAATATTGTCAGGACCTGCCCCCGTCATCTCCCCTGGATGTACCCAGTCAGAGTCCAGTTGTTCCTGAATCTGAGCGATTTTGTCATACAGATATTGTACAAAGTCCTCAGCTCTACCCTCCAAGGGGTCCTCCCTCACCCCCTGTTGGAGCAGGAAGCGGGTCACCCTAAACAGGGCGGCTGGATGATTATCTGATGATGCAATAAGAGTGGAAAAGTAATTGGTTTCTAGTAACAAGTGAGCAAGGATGTAGGTCCAATAAGTCAGTGCAAATCCATGAAATGACAATGCTGGTCTTCTAATGGTGAATGAACTCTCAGAGCTCTTTTCATTCTTAACATTGTAACCACTTAACTAATTGAGGATCCAAACTGCTGTTTTAACTTTTAGAGATTAATTATAACCCCACATTTGAAGTAAGCCTATTTTGTTCCATTCTGGATTCTTTCAAGCAGAATGATGTTTTAAAATGAATACAGTGGTAGCTGGGTACTTATCATTAATTGATTCCAGGAGGCACACTGAACAGTAAAAATGATATGTACCAAACAATAACTAATCCTTTGTTTTGGCCAGAAAGGGTAGTGAGTGATGAGGCAACTGGACCCAACCAGTTTTAGCTTGCATGTTGAGCACCAAACAAATGATGAGTACTGGGACAAAATTTTCACATCAAAATGTGTTGAGTACCAAATTTGACAAGTTTCAAAGCAGTCAAGCTCCAAAGTTCCATTGTAAATAAATGAATAAAATTCAAATGCAAAACTCTGTCTCCTTGACTATCCCACAAAGTCAGATACAATGAATGTATTCCAGCCCTTCCATGAAATGTTGCACTTAGTAAGACCTAGATCAGTGATGGCTAACCTTTTTGCCATTGTGTGCCAAAAGCAGGGAGAGGGAGGGTTGCGCACGTGCATGCCCACACCCATAATTCAAAGCCGCCCCATACCCCAACCTCCTGAGCATGCGCATGCAAACAATCCCCTGCTGTGCATGTGCGCATGACAAGCCCGTGCCCCATTTTGGGCCTAGAAGGCCTTCCTGAAGCCTCTGAAGGCCAGAAACGACCCATTTTTCATGTGGACCCAGATGGCCATTTTTCACCCTTCCCAGGCTCCAGAGGCTTTCTTGGCTTTCTTGGCTCTGGAGCCTGGGGAGGATGAAAATGGCCTCCCCACTCCTCTGAGGCCCTCCTGAAGTCAAAAACACTCTCCCAGAATCTCTGCATGAGCCCTCTGCATGAGCCCTGCTTTTGGATGCCAGACTTGGCATCCAAAAGGGGCCACATGGAGACTCCTGGGAGGGGAGGAGCAGCATGGGCAGGGCCAGCTGAAAATCAGCTGACTGGCACATACATGCGCACTGGAGCTGAGCTAAAGCAACAGCTCGCGTGCCCACAGAAATGGCTCCACGTGCCACCTGTGGCACGCATGCCATAGGTTCGCCATCACAGACCTAGATAGTCTATCTTTTCCATAGAAGCCCTGGCCCTCTGGGATCCAGCACGCTTTTAGACTTTTAGATAGCTATAAAGAATTGGCTCTTAGAACAGTACCTGTAACAAAGTACAAGATTAATATGATTTAGATTGCTAATATACTTATCTGAGTCAGCATACATAATCTGGCTAGTATAGGAGTAATTCAGGACGTCATTGCTATTTTAAAATCACTGTTACTTTTATACTTTTTAATGGGTATTTAATATGCTCACAAATCAGCAACTATTTGCTTGTTTATGAACAATTTATATATGTATTTCCACCATTAAGTTTCCACATTAGGGAGCTTTCTTTAATTCAAGGTCAACATGATTGAAATTCTATTTCAAAAGCTCTGAAGAGCACCACTTTGGATAAACCTGCTTTTAAAATATGCAAAATTTTTGATGATATTGATGAAAATTGATGATACGAAATTTGTAACGTGGCCCAAACTGCCTTTTTAATTAATACTCCTTAAATCTTCAGTTTTCTTTTCTTTTTTTAAAAATATACTTTATTAGTTTTATAGAAATAAAACAAAATACAACATATTTCTAATATCATCGGAAGTGCAGTGTCTGTCCATATTTACAAAATATACCACAGTTATATTTCCCGTTAGAGATGCATAAACACAAACATACCAACTCTCAAAGTTTTTTCCTGTTATGAAGCCAATTGTACCATCTACCCCATACATCATAGTGTTTAGATTTTTCACCATTATTCAGCTCATTTGTTAAATTGGACATTTCCGTGCATTCTAGAATCTTATTAATTACGTTTTCCTCCGAAGGAGGAGTTTTATCCTTCCATGTCTTCGCGTATACTAGTCTGGCTGCCGTGATTATGTGGATTATAAATTGAATCTTTTCTTTGGCCATCCTCTCCCTAATTATACCCAAAAGAAAGATTTCAGGGTCTAGGTCTATTTCTTCTTCGATTATCTCCCTCAGCCAGTCCCGAATTTTGGACCAGAACTTTTTTGGTATCTGGCAGGACCACCACATGTGAAAGAAGGTGCCGACTTCCTTGCCACATTTCCAGCAAGTTGCTGAAGCATTGGGGATCATTTTAGCTATTCTAGCTGGCGCTAGGTGCCACCTGTGGAGCATCTTATACCGATTTTCCCTGTACGTTGCCGCTTTAGTCATTTGGTAGTTCCTATTCCAGGCTTCTTCCCACTCATTAAAATTTATGCTATATCCTATAGCATAAGTTCAGTTGGTTCCTAGCTATAGCCTCTGCCCTATCCTCGTCTAATAACAGGTTGTACAATCTAGCAAGCATTTTCTTTTCTTGTCCCAGTATAATTTTGTCTAAACTTCTGTATTTAGATTCTATGCCAGATTGGTCCCTATCCTTCTGATACCTGGAGTTAATCTGCAAGTAATTCCACCAATCTATGTTGAAGCCTTGGTCTCTTAATGAGTCTAAAGATTTAAGATTCCCTTTTTCATCTAATACCTCCTTATATGTGGCAAAAATTTGGATATCTCGCCTATTTGGGTCAATTAGAGCCTCCATAATGGAGACCCAATTTGGTACTTTAATGTAAAACCGCTGCCTAATTTCTTCCCATGCTTGGATAAGGGTCTCCCTTACTTTATGTCTATTAAAAAGGAGGTTTTTCTTATTTCTCAGGTCCCACAAGTGGGTGTGCCATCCTTCTTGCAGATCATGCCCTTCCAAAGTCAGAATTCTTCTATTTTGTAATGTGACCCACTCCCTAATCCAAACTAATTTGGCTGCCTTTTGATATGTCTCCCAATTGGGGAGACCAAAGCCGCCCATATTTATTTTACCTTGTAGGATCTTATACGATATCCTGGACTTTTTCCCCTCCCATAAGAAAAGTCTAATACTTTTATTCAGTTCTGAAAAAAAATTCTTACCTAATTTCACCGGGATATTTTGAAATAAGAATATTATTTTAGGGAGAATATTCATTTTAATTGCTGCAATTTTACCTGTAAGGGACAGTTTTATCTTTTTCCATCTCTCCAGATCTTGCTGTATTTTTTGCAATAAGGGAGTGTAGTTATTTTCTTTTAATGATGAGTACCGAGAGGTTAGCCAAACACCTAAATACTTTGTTTTTTTCACTACCTGGATGCCTAGCAACTCTTCCAACTCTGTTTTATGTATTTCTGTTACATTCTTCATTATTATTTTAGTTTTTGTTTTATTAAGTTTAAAGCCAGCAATTTTACCATAGTTCTCTATTTCTTGTAAGATTTTTGGGCCAGTTTCTAGTGGGTCTTCTACTATTAACACCACATTGTCTGCGAAGGCCTGCATTTTAAAGGTTTCTTTCCTTATCTTAAGTCCTTTAATATCTTTATTGGCTCTGATCTTCCTACGTAGACTTCTAGCGCCAAAATAAAAAGTAAGGGAGATAAGGGGCATCCTTGCCTTACGCCCTTTTGAATTTGAAATAGTCTTATCCTCATTTATTAAGATATTTGCCTTCTGGTTGTGATATATATTCTCAATCATTTTCCTGAAATTAGCCCCAAAGCCCATTAAATTAATTTTGTTAACCATAAAGCTCCAGTTCAAATTATCAAACGCCTTTTGGGCGTCTACAAACACTAGCGCCAGCTGTTTATCAGGATGTTGTTCGTAATATTCTATAACATTTAATACCGTTCTCAGATTATTCCTGATTTGTCTCCCAGGGAGAAATCCGTTTTGGTCTTTATGAATCCAGATGTTTAGAATTTTCTTCATTCTTTCCGCTATGATGGACATAAAGAGTTTATAATCAGAATTTAATAAAGAGATTGGCCTATAGTTTGCTATTTGCTTCAGATCGGTGCCTTCCTTCAGTATAAGTGGGAGGTACGCTTCCCTCATGTATCTGGTATACTTATACCTGCCAGTACCTCATTAAAAATCCCTAATAATTCTAATTTTAGTGGTTCATCAAATTTTGAATATATTTCCTCTGGGAGTCCATTGGGACCTGGAGATTTATTCTTTTTAATGTTAGCAAAGGCGGTTTCGAGTTCTTCTGTAGTGATCCGTCTATTTAACATATCCCTCTCTTCTTCTGTTATTTGGGGTAAGTTAGCCTCCATTAAATATTGTTCTACCTCCTTGGCCTTAACCTCTTCTTCTTTATATAATGCTTCATAAAAATCTCTAGCCCTACCTAATTTGTCCTCTTCCTTTGTCAAAAGATTGCCTTTGGAGTCTTCCAATACCAAAATCTGACTTTTTTCATTTTCTTTTTTGAGTTTATATGCGAGCCACCTTCCGGACTTGTTGGCATTTTTGAAGAGATAATGTTTAGATCTCTTTATTTTGAATGCTACCTCCTCCTGATCCAAGATATTCAGCCTATGTCTCGCTAACCTCCAATTCTGTTTGAACACTTCCTCTCCCGGCTTCAGCAATAAATTGTTTTCCGCCTCTTCTAATTTCTTAATGAGGGCCTCGCTCTCCTTCCTTTTTTCCTTATTCTTATACGCCATGTAAGAGATAGCCACCCCTCTCACGTACGCCTTCATGGTGTCCCACACTATTTCTCTAGCCGTACCTTTGTTTCCATTTTCAACAAAAAACCGCTTAATTTCTTCATTTAATTTAATTACAAACTCTTTTTCATTCAATAGGGTCGTGTTTAATTCCATCTCTTTTGCGTTCTCTTTTTCACTTGAATTCAATTTATTTCCAGAAGTTTATGATCTGCCCATGTACTTGTATTTATCTCTACCTTCTGTATTTGCAAGCCTAATTTCCTGGTAACCCAAACCATGTCTATTCTAGACCACGAGTTGTGCAGGGTTGAGTAAAAAGTATATTGACTATTCAAAGGATGTAGTATTCACCACATATCTATTAAGTTTGATTCGTCCACCAAATCAAAAAAGCTTTTTGGAAGGGGTATTCTTTTATTCTTCTTAATTTTCCCACTTTTATAGTCTATAACAGGGTCTACAATGCCATTAAAATCCCCTAGCATACATAATTCGCTATCGGCCCATTTTCCTAGCTGCTCATGCAGTTTCCGATAAAATTGTCCCTGTTTTTTATTTGGGGCATATCTCCCCACCAATATCATTTTTGAGTTACCTCTCATTACCTCAATTATTAGAATTCTTCCTTTGGAGTCTTGGTATTTTAATTCTGCCTCTATTTCTTTCTTGACATATATTGCGATCTCCCCACCTTTTTTTTCCGGCTAAGGACACAAATATTTTACCAAATTTGGGAAATTCTACTTGTTTAGCCTCTTCTTTTTTTATATGGGTCTCTTGTATACAAATTATATCCGGGTTATATTTTACCAATTTTGACAATATTAACTTCCTCTTCTTATAGTCATTTAAACTGTTGACATTCTGGGACAAGATTTTTAAGTCATTCATTCTTATTGTCTGTGACTACTCCCTAGTTCTTGTTTTTTAAGGTTACTGCTCTCACCGGTTGGGTTTTCTTTCCTGTTTCTTCTCCTTCTTCTTCTCCTCTTTTCTTCTCCTCTTCTGTCTTCCCTAGTGCTTTGTTCTTGGGACGTCTCTTCTTCTGTGTTTACTACATCAAACTCCTCCTTGCTGTTATGCTCCTCTTCTCCTCTCAATTGATCCAAAAACTCTTGTGCTGCGCTTAGATTATCAATTTTTATCTTTCTTCCTTGCCAGGAGATTAACATCCCCTCTGGCAGGAGCCATCTGAATAATATATTTCTTCTATTCAACTGACTCGTCAAGAATCTGTAATTCTTCCTTCTGTCCCTCACTCTTTTTGGCAATTGTTTAAGGATAATCACTTCCTTCCCTCTAAATATAATTTGTTCTTCTCTCACAATATTATATAGGATATCCCTCACTTTCCTCCTAGCAAACCTTACATGAACCTCTCTAGGGAGCTTGTTTCTTCTCACATAATTCGTTTGCACCCTATATATCTCATCAAGCTCCCTGATAATTTCCTGCTTGTCTTGCTGGAGCGTTTCCGCTATTAACTCCGCCATCTTGTCCCCCAAATCTTCATCTTTATCTTCAGAAATATTTTGGAATCGGAGATAGAATGAGGCCTTATCCATTTCGAGATGTATCAATGTATCTTTCATTTCCTTACCCTGGATCAAGAGGGTTTGATCTACCCTGTCTAGCTTCTTTTCATTCTGATCAATTCTTTCCTCGACTTTTTGAATTCTTTTTTCATTATTAGCAATTGACGCCTGGATCTCGCTCATCTTTGTATCTAATGCGTGCATATCTAGCTTTAATTCAGTGTGATTATTAACAAGTTTCTCTTGCATTGCTAGCATCGTTTCTTGTATTAATAGCAAAGAGGACTGAACTGTTTGCAATGATGGCGTTGTTGGTAGTTTATCTGATTTCTGTAAGCCTTCAGAGGACTTCTGAGTGGCTGGAGATGATAACGCTAAGGTGGGATTTGATGGTACTTTTTTGCCGGTTTTCAGAATTGTTGTAGTCATGTTTGCCATTTCTTTCAACATTGCCTTTTGCTCTCTTATTATATAATCTATGTTTTTCCAAATAATCATTCAATGGGGCTGCCACAAATTCTCCTAATTGCTACTCCTAGAGATTCAAATTAAGTTACCTGTTTTTCCTTTTTAACTATATGAGTTCTGTTGCTTTATATAATAAGTATAAGTATATAAGAAGTATAAGTAATCAGTTAATTTAATGGTTTTCTCTTAGATCCTTGTATTTAACCATCTTTAAATAGAAGATTCTATCAAGTTAATTAATCCCAATCTAGGTCAATTAGGGAAATAAAGTAATTTGGGAAAGTTAATTACGTATGTCAATTAATAGTAATTATTTAAAAGGTTGCTTAAGCTATAGTTATATAATTAAATACCAACAAATAAAGTTCTTAAACAAAATACACTACGACTTATAAATACTTAATTACTTAACAAAATACTATAAGTAATCCAATTAATCCAATAAATTAATAAATTAATAATTATCTAAGGAAGCAATTAATTATAATAGAAGTCAATACATCAGTACTTACTTAGCTATGATGATGCAACAGAGGCTAATAATAACGTTAGATATAGGTAGATATATAAGTATCTTATAAAAATGCTATATGTAAATAGATAAAATAATAATTAATGGTTGGTAGTTAATAGTTAATAGTAGTACAATTAATAATTAATAGTTGATAGTAGTACAGAAATTAAACTAGGAAGAATATCAGTGAAAGTCTTCAAATTAGTCCCAGATGAGATAGTTTCATAAATTTACCAAATTGATGCTGCTGGAATTCACCCTACCCCGGCGAAGGTATGGGCCATCACAGAGGCCCCCGCTCCTAGGAACAAGCCTGAATTACAGACCTTCTTGGGCCTTTTAAAATTTTACAACTTGTTCCTTCCGCATAAAGCCACCCTCGCAGAGCCGCTCCATCATTTGCTTAAGACACAGACACCTTGGTCCTGGGGCTGCCGGGAAGATGCCTCTTTTGCTGCTGTTAAAGACTTATTGACTTCATCTAATCTCTTGGTCCAGTACAATAGCTGCCTGCCCTTGTCCCTTGCCAGTGATGCTTCCCTATATGGGGTCGGGGCTGTGCTCAGTCACCGCATGCCTAATGGGGCTGAAACCCCCATTGCTTATTTCTCTTGCACGCTCTCTCCAACTGAGCAAAAGTACAGTCAAATCAATAAGGAGGCCCTGGCGTTGGTGGCCAGCGTTAAACGTTTTCATCACTATGTGTATGGCCATCCTTTTGACCTCGTCACAGACCATAAACCCCTCCTTGGCATTGTGGCCGGGGATAGGCAAACCCCACAAATCATCTCCCCTCACATGGCTAGATGGGTCGAGTTCCTGGCTGCCTACCATTACTGCCTCCTACATTGTCTGGGAAAGGCTCTTGGGCATGCGGACGCCCTCAGTCATTGTCCTCTTCCCTGTGAGATAGATGACCCTGCACCCATCACTGCTGTTCTGCTGATCGACAACCAGCGGTTTCCTATTACAGCCGCAGGCGTTGCCAGGCTTACTGCAAAGGACAAAACCCTGATGAAGGTCCTGGACTGGGTTAGGAGGGGATAGCCTCTTGAACAAGCTGCCCCTGAGTTCCAGCCTTTCAAGATCCGTCAGAATGAACTGTCTACACTTAAGGGGTGTTTGTTGTGGGGTGCACGGGTCATTGTTCCACCTGAATTGCGCAAGCCAATATTGTCATCTTTGCATGAGGTCTCACCAAGGGATTGCCCGCATGAAGGCATTGGGGCGGAGCTACATTTGGTGGCCCCGTTTAGACCATGACATCACTAATTGGGTGGAGGGGTGCTCCCAGTGTCAGGAATCTAGAGCCTACTGCCCCTCCCCGGGATTGGGATACCCCCTGCAACTCCTGGTCCCGCCTGCATATTGATTTTGTGGGGCCAATTCAGGGGCGGACCTTTATGATTGTGGTAGACGCTTACTCCAATTGGGTCGAGGTTGTGCCTATATTTTCCACCACTGTCATCCGGGCTCTATGACTCCTTTTCTCAACCAATGGGCTGCCGGACATTATCGTTTCCGATAATGGCCCTCAATTCACTTCTACCACCTTCCAGGTTTTCTTAGCGGGTCATGGCATTCGACATGCCCTTGTGGCCCTGTTTCATCCTGCCAGCAATGGCAGGCCTGAAAGGACCATGAGATCAACTAAAGAGGCCCTCCATAGGCTGGGACTAGGGGATTGGCAGGCTACCTTTTAACACAACATTCAACCCCTGGCCCGGTCACCAATAAATCTCCGGCAGAATTGCTTATGGGCCACCGGTTAAGGATAGATTTGGATCGTCTGCATCCATCCTATGCCCCTCAATTACCCCTAGACTCTGTGGGTGGGGTCCAAACCTTCAACGAAGGGTACTCTGTCTATGCCAGAAATTATTGTGGCAACCCCAAGTGAGTCCTGGGGACGGTTTCAGGATGATGGGGTTGCGCTCATATGCTGTCCTGTTGGCCAATGGCCATACTTGGTGGCATCATGTGGATCAGTTGAGAGCTCGACATCTGCCAATTCCACAGGAGTGGGACATTCCGGCCACTCCTGTTCCTGTATACCCACCTACAAGAATTAATGCACCCGAAAACTTGTTGCTGACACGACCAATGCACTTACCTGTGGGGGAGGGAGCAGTGGCGCCAGATGAGTCTGAGGGCTAAGTTTCACCCACCTTCGCAGTCTAATGCTGAGCCTCCACAGCATCTGCCCGTACTTCTAGCAGGAACCAATCTACGCCGCTCGGGGAGGAGTCGGCACCAGTCGACGATTACGTTTCTGCCATGCCAGGGGAAAGGGGTGTTATGTCCTGACAGTTGGTGCATGCGTAATTGCAGCCGCCCGAAGAGAGTGCTAACCTGGCGGGAATTAGGAGGCGCTGATTGGGTAAGATGCTGACAGCTTGAGTATATAAGAGCTGTCAGCTTATGAGGGCTTGCTCCGTTCATGCAGTTAGCTGTTGTGATTGTTCTGTTGCTTGTTGAGGTAATGATTAAAGGATGTTGTTACTGTTAACTGAAGCCGCCCCGCTTTCTGCCAACCCATGTCAGTATGTAGCAACCTTGTTTGCTTTTCATGTTTCCACAGTTCCAACTGGAGCCTAAGTGGAGCTATATATGCTAACACATGTTTGTTGGACCCGTATCCCTCCTGGCTTGTTTACGCAGCTTGGGATATTACATGTGACTGGATCCGGGCAGTGATTACTGCATCTGTGGGTGAGGGTAGCTTCCCTGCCACCTTGAAGGAGGCAGTGGTGAGGCCCCTCCTCAAGAAACCTGCCCTGGATTCAGCCATTTTGAACAACTTTCATCCTGTCTCCAACCTTTGCTTTATTGCAAAGGTTGTTGAGAGCATGGTGGCACGGCAGCTCCCGCTGGCCTTGGAGGAAGCAGATTACCTAGATCCATACCAGTCAGGTTTCAGGCCCAGGTACAGTACAGAGACGGCATTGGTCACATTGGTGGATGATCTCTGGGGTGCCTGGGACAAAGGATTTTGTCTTGGTCCTATTGGATCTCTCGGCAGCCTTCAATACCATCGACCATGGTATCTTGCTGTGATGCCTGGAGGGGTTGGGGATGGGGGCACTGTTTTACAGTGATTCTCCTCCTACCTCTTGGGGCATTCCCAGGTGGTGTTGGTGGGGGGGGGCAGAGGTTGGCCCTGAGGCCCCTCACTTGTGGGGTGCCCCAGGGATTGGTCCTCTCTCTCCTTTTGTTCAACATCTATATGAGGCCGCTGGGGGAGATCATCCGTGGGCTGAGGTATCATCAATATGCTGATGATACCCAGATTTTTATATTCACCCTGAATCAGCCCAGTGATGCCCTCGATGTGATGTCCCGGTTTGTCCATCTCTGTGCATTCTAAATAAATAAATAAATATGATGATATGATGATGATAAATTTCTCATTGATGATGAGAAATTTTGAGCAACTAAAATAGATTTTAGCACTATTTTAAAAACTGATAGTAATGATGCCTGGGAAATTTCAAAAGGCAAGCTATTCCATGATCTTGGAGTCATAATCCCAAGGGCCCTTCCTTTTATTGTGATCAGATTAGCAGCTCTCAAAGGAAAGCAAAAGAGAAATATTTCTATACCAATTCTTAAAGTGTGAACAAGATTGTGTGAAGGAACTCTTTTTCAGTAATCTATTGAAGGCTTTATTTCAACCTTCCTTAACTTGGACAACTTTCAGATATGTGCACATCAACTCCCAGAATTCTCTACCAGCAAGACTATTGACAAGTATCGCAACAGTTGATATCTACATATCTGAAAATCCTATATATTAAAGGAAAGTGGCTTTAAAATAACCAACAGTGTCCATGGGGCTGGCAGAGTATAGTCCTTGAACAGGAATCGATACATCATTTATTTGGATAGATCTATTTATTTAAATTTTTTATATTTGTTTGGGTTTTTGTTTATTTGTTTATTTATTTTTGCCTTCATTATTTTGAAAAACAACTCAAAGTGAAAATATATTCAGCACAACTTTCTTCTCCTATTTTCCCCACAATAATCAACCCTCTGAGATGACTTGGGCTGAGAGAAAGTGACTGGGCTTTAAAAAGAAGAAATACCTGTTTTAAAATCAACCTCTGGTATGGGAAAGAAATATTTTTATGGAAAGAGTTTAACACTGTTATAGACCAGAATTGGCTCCAGGCTGTGAAGCAACAAAAACACCAAGGCAGCCAGCAGACATCTGGGGATATTGGAACAATTTATATCATTGTGTTACATTTCAAGAAACCAGTGAATGAAATTCTTGAAAACTGGCACATTCAAGGTTTTCAATTCCCTACCACCTTGGATACCCACTAGTTTAGCTATAATCCGTCAAAGACTCTTATTTATTTTATTTTGTATCCATGTATTCTATTTACAGCTTTCTTTCTTTTTTTGCAAGATCAATATAGCATAAAGGATGGGAAACATTGCTCCTTATTTGATCCTCACAACAAAACCCTTGAGTCAGGTTCAATGTGTGTGAGAGAAAAGACTTGTCTCCAAATCAGCCAGTAACCTGCATTTTGGGCTCTTTCATTCAATATCTGCATTCAATATCTTAATCACCAATTTTATGGAAATACAGGATTATGGAAATAAATGCTGCCCCTTATTTTAAAGCAGCAAGTAATGTGTTTAATATTTTCATTTTAAAACCCAAATCCTCAACTGAACTCTGTTCAATCACAATGGATGGACCTGTTTGCTTCATCAATGGAAATCTGATATTGCATATATTACGATTGTTCCTGCATTAGCCTGCCAGATTAGACTTTCCCAATCTAATGAATTCAGTCAACTCATTGGAAATTCTGGGAATATACTAAAGGGTATCAGATTGAGAAAGTGTAAGCAGCTGCAACAAACAGGAGTAACAATCACCTAACTGTTGCAAGTTGTTGCATTATGAAAGTTGATGTGATACCTTTAATTAATTGTGTGTGTATGAGAGGGGGACAAAATACCATTGTACTTATGTACCCAACCTTAAAACAGTTTAACTATCTATGAATGCACAAACTTTTTTTAAAGTTTTTGGCATAGATTAATAAATTAAGTCTTAGTAAGAATTAAAATACTGCATCCAGTTTTGGTCACCATATTATAAAAAAATGGAAAGAGTACAGAAAAGAGCAACAAAGATGAATAGGTTAAACATATGAAGAATAGTTACAGGAACTTGGTATGTCTAGTCTAGTAAAAAGAAGTGCTAAGGGTGATATGATAGCTCCTCTCATATGTGAGGGGCTGCCACAAAGAACTAGAGGTCTAATTTCTAAAGTACCAGAAGGCAAGAGAAGAAACTAATCAAGGAGAGAAGCAACCCAGAACTAAGAAGATATTTCCTAGCAGTGACAACAATTAACCACTGAAACGCCTTGCCATAAGATATTATGGGTGTAAACAGCTACTTGTCTGGAATAATATAGGATCTCCTGCCTGAGCAGGGGGCTGGACTAGAAAACCTCCAAGGTCCCTTCCAACTCTATTTTATTCTGTTAATAGAGAGAATGCCCAGTTATGATAATAATATTGCTTCTTGAAATTCATAAAGATTCTCAGACCTGGGACTGCTGAAACTTTGGATGTCATATTTTGGCACAGTGCTAAAATTTATTTTTAATATTAATATGCTGGGTTAGGCATGATTTTAGGGGATGGGGGAAGCATTGTTTTGGTGTGTAATAACTTATACAGTACTGGGAACACTATTTAACCTAGTGAAAATGACAATGGTTGTCTATAACTCAAATACCAAACAGAATACTAACTTGTGTAGAAATTACACCAGAACAAGGAACTGAGAAATATAAAATGTAAATGATTGAGACATCTTTATCAAGAGCACCATCTCTTTATACCACAGATGCTAAGAAGCACTGTGGCTGCTTTAAAAAGAGAGGAAAATACTATTTATTATTATTACAGTAATAATAATATTAACTATGAGTATATATTTAATATTTAAATCAATATTATTTATATACACTACTTCATAATTCTTACAACATCCCTGTAACATATTTTGAACTGTTCCATTCAGTCTTAACTAGAAACTAATTTCTTTCCAGTGACTTCCATTAGGTGAGGGAAATTGGCTAGCTCCAGAAATATTACTTATATCAGGAATTTATGTTTTGACATTATCTTAATTTCAAGTTCTATTAAAACTCAGCAGTACTATGAATTGCTACCCAGAATTGCTGCAATGATAATTATGTTGTTTCCATCTCTGATGCAATGAGTTTCCGGATTCAGATTCCAATTATATGGTAACAATTTTACCATCAGTGATTTTATGGATTGTAATTTTGCATTTCTATTAGGGTTTTAGCCTACAACATCCTTAGGAAGTAGGTTAGAAATAAAAATAAAGTCTCCATCAAAACAATTTTAATTCATGTGACTCCATTGACATATAAATTGTTTCTTACTGGTTTATTCAGGATTTTTGCGTGTGTGAAACTTTCCAGAAATTCCTCTTCATGAGTTAGCTTCTGAACCCAACAAGGCAATTGTGCCATTTGCTACATATAGTTAACTGTTAATTTATTCACTGGATTCATACCCCACATTTTCTTACATGAGCATCTCCCATTATTGGACCATCAAAATTGCAGCAAAGTTGATCAAAAGATACAGAGTGGTTAGTAGTTACTCAAATAATTTCCATAGCCAAATCCATTCCGTGGATTTAAGGTCTCCCTAATCTTCATCTACATATTGCTTTAGAATACTTTCTGTTTGAAACTATACACATTCATAAGCATGTGCAGGAAGTGCAAAAAAGGACATGGGACAAAACTTTTGTGATAATGTCATAATGCAGAGTTATTTCCTTGCAAAGATGCAATGAAAGTGCAAAAGGGCAGTATATACATCATGATGACATCTATAATTTACAAGTTTGGGAGGCGGGGAAACAAAAGAAAAAAATCAGTAGCAGACTTCCTATTTTGTACAGTTTTTGCAGTTTTGGTTTATTACTGTTCCTGTGCTGATTTTAAGAACTATTAGAACTAGAATAGTTCTAATGCCCAACTTCATATCATGCTAAGACATAAAGTGATTTGCTTAGATTTGCCTGTGTTATGCGAACTTAGCAAATTGTGGATTATTCAGTAAACCACAAATTGTGGTTTATTCAGTAAACCATACCTGAGAAAGTAGGAAGAAATGTGACAATGTTGCATGAATCTAGCCTATAAAATGCAGAGTACGGAAGCAGGTCAAGTTATTGTTTCTAAGAGCCATGTTAGTCTTAACCAATGTTTTGTATTGAATCCAAACAAAGGAGTAGTTTGTCTCTTTCATGCTTTCGAAAGTCATTTATGTTTCTCTAAGGCCATTCTAATGACAGCTTGAAACAGTGATAAATATAGCAGCTAATCACTTGCTTTACAGCATACCAAGAGTAGAGAAGAAACTATATTCAAACTGCTCTGATAGGATTGAACTGCTTCAAAGAAGAAAGGATTGGGCAATGAAGAGCTGCATATAAAGCAAAAAGGTGGGGAAAACTGTGGTTTTCAGCATGGTTTTGAGAGACCAGAGTCCCAGAGCACCACCCTAGATAAACACAGGAGGTGAGACAGGAATTCTTTTAGAGCAGTGCTGTGAAAGAGGTTTCTGTGAAGCTTTGAAGTGCCTCAATTCACATTAAATGGGGAATGGGAGTTCACACTTTCCCTCTCCTCCCCATGATTGTTTAAGTGAGTCAGGGATTTTCCTTAGAAGGAACCTCAGTGTGCAGACAATGTATCTTTTTTGAGCTATCTTTGTAGAACAAAAGAACGTGGAAAACTTACTGTTGTGTTGAAAGAATAGTTTGAGTTCAGGAGATGAAGAGAGCAAAGTCCACCCTCTAAAACAATGCAGCACTCCCTCCCCACAGATCTTTCTATCTTATTTGTTTTCCATCAAACTTGCTTTTGATTTAATGTTATGGAATATGTTTACATGCAAATTGTATCTTTTAAAGTTTTTTTTCCTGCAAAATTATTCTTTCATTGCTTAAAAATTTAGGCATAATCCTCCAGATTAAGAAGATTATCTGATATAAAATATTTAGCTGCAATGTTTAATTGTTAATTTAACAATCCTAGCTGTGCTTACTCATAAGAAGATTTAGTTTTATTCAGTTGCATTTACCTCTAGTAAGCATTCAGCAGATTGTACCCTTGTTAAACAAATATTTTCTGGAAGAGACATTTTGATTAACTCCCCCCCCCCCCTCTACAATTGTGGCTCTCTCCATTGTATTCTTTATCTGCAAAAAACAAACAGTAATATTTTCTCTTTAAACAATACTGGAAAGCAGTATAGGTGACAAGTTTGGGTTCTGGGGTTTTTGTCTGTTAAAACAGACATCATTGAGTGAGACTCAGTATTGTGATCAAACAGGTCATACTTAATATCATGTTCTACTTTGTGATATTAAGCAAATTTCTTCAGATTATTGATCATGTAAAATCATTGGAACTGATCAACAAATACACCCTTTTAAAACTCCTTTAGCTATCCATTTACTTGTTTGAATTAAAATCTTGGTAGTTGTAATTTTTTAAAAGCAATTATCCACATGAATGCTTATGCTATTTCTCCAATCATTTACCTACCAGACTCATTGCTACTTTTTTCTATACAGACTATATGACTGATCCAAATACTCTTAGGAAAGGTGTGCTCCAGATCTCTTCAATGAAACAATGCCACTTTGTGTGATCCAGGAAATGCAACTTCAAGGAAGTGACTTCTACTTTATGGATTGACCTTTGTCCTGACCTATGGTTGGACTGACCCTTCTGGCCTTTAGAAAAGCTATCAGGAATTGGCTAAAACGTTTGGTCAGGATATGCTGGAATCCCAAATAAATGATGGTATCTTTTCTGTTTGGACTATCATTTTGGTATTCTTAATTGGTTTCTGCATTGTAGGTTTTTTTATTCTGTTTATTTCTCTATTGCACTTTTATTTATTCTATTTATTGGTTCTATTAAATTGCTTGTAAGTCACTCAAAATCACTGCAGTTGAGTTGGATAACATGCAAATATTTTAAATAAATAGTTTTTAAAGTACTACTTGATCAACCATTTTAATTCTATCACTTAATTGACTACATACCACATGCTAATTCATAATTTTTTAAAACAATATTTTGTAAAAAAAAAAAAAAACCCACACATAACACCTGAAGTGAAAAGCATCCAAATCACATCATGGCTTAATACATAAACAACAAGAAAACCCCACACTTATTGGCACTAAGGATGTTCCAAGGTCAAGTAATGAAACATCTCAACAAAAACTACCAAGCTCAGAGAGCATCAAAATCCCATTTCTTTACTTCCCCTGCTTCTCCCCTCCATCTTACCTTGTTAAATTTAGCATCAAATCTAAAAAAGAATGATGCTTGAAAAGCAGCTCACTATTTGATTTAACTAAAATCAGTTCTGGATATAGCTTGAAACAATACTACAATCCAATGCCATTACAATAATGGAGGTTTTGCGTGTGAATAATTTTGGAACAGAATTTCAGCCAGTTTGAATTATAGCACTCATGAGTTTGGAAAATACTGTTGTGAGCCAACATCTCCTTATGCCATATTGTCATAAAATGAGATGGAAGTGTTTAGAATGAATAATAACAGTAATTAATAAAATATATCTGAAGGAATTTTCTTGCAGTGTGTAATGTAAAACAGCTCCATTTGTATGCAATCTACTTTCCCTTTATATCACATTCCAATTTAATCTAGGTGGGATGAATTGATTGCAATGGACATAGCAAATTCCATGTGATTTTGAGGAATGTTGTATGGGTGGGACATTATTGATTTGTTCTTTATTCCTTTATTTTGCTTTTTGATTGGTTTCAATCTACAGTATAGCCTATTTAGGGACAATATATAGTCTTGAATGAAATTTACATGAGGGAAAGATTAAAGAAGAAAACAGATAAAATATTTGTATTAAATAAATATTTATAGAATGTTGTTTACTTTTTATTATTTTTCTTTTTTTCTGTTTTTCCTTTCAACTTTTAAAAAATTATGCATTTTTTTCTTTGACAATGTATGCATGTCTGTCATAATTATGTATGTCTTTTATTCAGTGGTGGGATTCAAATAATTTAACAACTGGTTCTCTGCCCTAATGATTTCTTCCAACAACCAGTTCACCAAACTGCTCAGAAAGTTAACAACTGGTTCTCCCGAAAAGGTGCAAACTGGCTGAATCCCACCATTGGTTTTATTCCTTTTTTCTGTAATTGTTTTAAAACCAAAAAAGGAGAAAATGAATAGATAAGATAGGATAGAGACATTCTAGGTTGTGTCCTTTTTTGAAAATTAAATAGACGATAGGTCTGGTTAAAATAATGTATGCCTCCCTTCTAAAACAGCCAATGAAATGGATCATTTTCCTCAATAAATAAGCAGGTATTTATTTAATTTGGTTCTGTTTAACTAACATTAGCACTTATGTGGAGAACTGATCGCTCTTTAGGTCATATTTATGCAATATTGAACATTCAATATTGGTTCACAAACTTAAGTCCAATTTTGCACATTATATATTACCATACATATGCATATATACATATATTATGTACATATTTTATGACTATCTAAGAATAGAAGCCTAGAATTCATTAGGTTAGAAGGGAAGTTACTTTTTAAAGCATACTCTAGGCTCATTTGAAGACTATGTAAAAACATGACAAGATTACTCTCTCTTTGTGTTGCTTGTTGTGCCTCCTTAAATTTCACTTTCTCTATTATTATCTTGGAATTTTTTTCAGTTCTTGCAAACATTGTTCTCTTGGGATCTAGGACTGAGTTAAATTGTTTTTAATTATTAAAGTGAATTGTATAGTATGTTGCAAGATTCTATGTTGGATACCAGGAACAGTTGGCATTTGAATATCATCACATAAATAGGATAGTACATTTTCTGAAATCAGCTTTCTGTCTCTGCATAGGAACCCAATAAAACCATATATCTTTTCCATTATTGAATTTGCCCTGAATTAACATTAAAATGTAGGCTACAGGGACATTTGTATATAACGGAGGAGAAGCTGAGCAAAGTCTAAGCTGAAAATGGGAGTGGAGAGGGAGTGATCCAAACCTATTATGGGAGAAAAAAATGCATTGTATAGGAAGAACTCTGATAAATCAGAACAAATGCCAACCTAACCCAGTATTCTATGTCCTGGAGAACCATTTGGGAAGAAGCAAATGAGATAAATACATCTGTCATAAGACTTTTCTACTCTTATACCCAATTACAGCACAAATATATTATGGCCAACTTTTGTCCTGCTATGTATTCACCATGTTGCCTTCAACTAGCCCTCAGCCCATGGTTGAGATATTTGAAGTCATTCTTACTGGTGTTTAAGTGATATTTTCACTCTTATTCTGACACTGGCTAGGGGTTATACATAATAAATAAATACCTTTATGTAAGAATGAAATGCTATTCAGCATAAATTTCCTGGTTGATTTGTAAATTTTAAGCATATATATAAAGCATTGATAATAAAAATGATATGCGGAGTAGCAAACTGTGAATTCTAAACTGGGTCATTGATCACCGGCATATTCTAACTGTTATCAGCCTATTTTCCTTCAAACAGCCATTGTCATTGTATCTGAATGATGGACTACTGCCAAAATCAATCAAAGAGGGTATCAACAGTGTGAAATAATATTTCTTGGCAATTCTTTATTTCCTATTCATATTTTTAAAATGGACATTTTCAAGTGTTTAATCAATTCCCTATTTGTCCAGCTTGATGGAGTGGAATGTTTAAAACCACATTTCCTTCCCCACCACATTTGACATAGCAAGTTACGTGCAAGGGTTTTCCTGATGGAAGTGAACTCTCTTTGAGTGGCTCTTTTACAACTCGGCAAACCACACCCTGGTGGAAGATAAATAGAACAGTTTGTATCTACTTATGTGTACTGTACTTTGGCTCTTTACGTCAAGTTTTGCACAAGCGTGGCCTCAAACTCGTATTTTTCTTTGTAAGCAGAAAACCATAGAAGAGATATGAAACTATCAAGCAACAGTTGAGAGAGGGAGAAAAAATACAACTATAATGAGCTAATCTGCTAAATGTTCTGACCATACTTGTAACTTCAAAGGGATGTTGGAAAGTTGAAAAGACATGATTGATTCTAAAGCATTCATATATTCAAAACTTTTCTGCATGGATAGTTTACAGCATGAATAGGCAACTTTTTAATGCTGGAAGCTGCATTTAAAATGTGTCACATACCTCAGAAATGATGCAAAATGAACATGTCCATAACTTATAAGAATAAAACTGGAATGATCAACAGTGTAATACAGCTGCAAAGAAGATCAAAATCTTAAGTAGGATCAAGAGGAACACAGAGTCCAGATCACAAGACCTAATTAATCTTGTCTATTTTGCCATAGTCAGACCTTGCATGAAATATTGTGCTTAATTTCACACAACCTACTTTTGTAAAGACATGGATATACTGGGGCAAGTCCAGTGAAGGACTAATAGGATAAAAACCAAAACCTACAAGGAACGGTTAAAAGATCTAGATATATTTAGCTTGCAGAAGAGAATGGTTAGAGGGTACATGATAGCTGTTTTGGATGTATGAGTAGCAGTCACATTGTAGAAGTTTCAGACTTAATTTCACTTGCAGGCTCACTTTTTCCAGAGGATAAGTATCAGCACTTCAAGGCAGCCCAAACAAGGAAACCAAAGTTATGAATGCTAATATTATTTTTACAGAAACTTGCAAATCTGAATTTGGCTCCCCTCCCCCTGCTACCTTTATCCTATCAGAATAAGGGAGGGTCAAGCCTAAAAATTTTTCTCAAATTACATTTCTGTTTTGGACTCAGATTTCTCTTATCTGACCATTGTCTGTGGCTCTTCCTCCTCCTTGGTTCTCACAACCAAATACAAAATAAAACTAGAACTAATGCAATGAATTTCAAGAATGTAAATACAGAATTGACTTTAAGAAGAATTTCTTGAGAGTAAAAGTTGTTACTCAGTGGAATAGGTTACTATATGGCGTGGTTTCTTCCTTTTTGCTGGAGATTTTCAAACAAAGGCTAGACAGTATTGAATCCTACAGTTTATAGGAGATTGCATTTGATGACATCTTAAATTCTTCCAAATCTATGATTCAATAAGTTTAATATTTTTTTCTTTTAGAAGTTTATGACTTTTTATTTGTTTATTTCATTTTGGATTTATATATTTTATTTCTATCAGAAATGTGAGGTGGCATATAGCACTTTGTCCTCTAATTTCTCTACAGTTATAAATCTTTAAAATAGATGTGTAACTGTGAGAACCAATGACACCTCCAAAGTCCTCCTATGAACCTCTGTAGCTGCAGATGAACTTGAAATAGAAACTCTCCAAGACCTGGACCAAAAATTAAGCCATTATTCCTTTCCTTAGGGATTATGCTGTCATGTATTCCCTACATGAAATGGAAGGTTGGATATTATTCTGATTAATTTGGGAAAACCACACAACTGAATTTGCAGATGGTTTTGAGGTCTGCTTTAAAAAATTCATGGGTGCAAATTGCCCATTCTTGCTTTAGAAAAGATTAAATATAAATGTTTACTTTAATCTACATCAGTATTATTAAGCCATTGCATGCAATTAGAACATTTTCTAATAAATACCGTAGGTGTGTGGTTTTTTTCCCCAAAACCCAACTTTTTTCATGTTTCTAACCTCTAAGGATTCAATGGATGTGAAATCCATCATCATCCAACCCATTTTAAAATATTGATTACTCAGAAGGATCAAACTAATAATCCAATAATCCAATGTTCTTTTTTGGAGCTGAGAAAAACATTGCTACACCTGAAAACATTATGAAAGGAGGATTGCATTCATTCAGGTAGTGTATTGAGGACTACTTACTAATTGATGGTATTGAAAGATGGAGGGAGGCAAAAGTAGGATAGGACAATATGCATGCTTTTCCTCCTTCTAGCGTCCCCACCACCACTCCAACTCTTAACTAGATAATATGACAAAAGGGCAGATCTTTTGTTACCTTTCTCAAAGTCTGCTCTGATATTTTCAAAGGATTTTGTACTTCAGCCAATGGTGGTATCTTGCTCGAGGACAATAGAGTTGCATTACAATAACAGGGACAATCCATTGAGATAACTTACACTGGTCTAGCTTGGGTACCTGGTTTTTAATGGAGTTACTGCATTTTACAAAAGCAGTAATATTGGGTATGAATGGGCACACATGCTAAAATCCTGCCCTCAGTAAATCCTATTAAACTCCCACTAAGAAAATGGAGATGCAAATTTGGGGTAAAGATTAAAAATTTGTATCCTTTTGACCAATGTGTTTGTGTTTCTTCTTTGAATATAATGGTATTTGCAAGGTTTTTTTTTACTACTTGCAAGAGTATTCATGATTCCATAAACAATACAACTATTTCTTTCACACTTTGAATTGATTTGTCTAATACAGTATGCTTGTATATCTTCTTCACAACATGTGCTTAATAGCCATTATAATATTTTATAATGTCATATGATATGAAGATATACAGATTTTTAGAAAAAGATCAATAATGCTCATTTATGGTCATGATGGTTAGTGTTAGAAGAAATATCCTTCTGGGTTCAGCTCCAAGTGGGAAAAAAGACACTAGAAACATGGAGACTACTTGGAAAAATGGTTTAATGGTGGACAAGATCACATGGTTTGACTTCCTGAACAGAAAAGGGTTGAGACTCAGTGAGTCCCCTGGTTTTATGCCGTCTCTGGCTTTGAACTTCCTGGGGCCCAGAAAGAGTATCCTGATTGGTTGTCAGACTTCCAGGTGATCAGGGCCTTAGCTAGCCTTGCTGGCTGATGTAATTTTCCCAGGTGCCATGTGGTGAGTTTCTGTTGCTAAATGGGTCCTATTGTGTTAGTTTCTGTTGCTAGATGGGACCTATTGTGTTGCAGATGATGGTCCATTGACAAAGATTGAATTTCTGCCTCTGGCCCATTGACAAAGGGTGGGGGCAGGAAGATGAGAACTGCTTCGTTTTTACAACATGCTTTTCCATTTCTCATCCAGGGAAACATAATATTCTGCCTTTTTAATATTTCCCAAAATATTTCATTCCTCTAGGAAAGGGGTGAGTGCTAACTTCCTACATTAATAATGTATTTATCTACTCCTATCACTCTGTGTAATATTTTGCAGTTAAGAATACAAATGTTCTCTTTCCTGAACAGATTTTTTTCTCTAAAAATGGAAATAGAATAAGTTTAGTTTGAGTAACAAACTGGTTAACATTATACCAAAATTAGGCTTGATGAGTTTATAGCTCAGTGGCTTAATTCATCTATGATTTATCCAATTATCCAGGTTTACATAAAATAGCCAAAGACAATGAATAACCATACTGGAGAGTGTGTAGACAAAAAAAAAAAGGTAAGAGAACAATTATCCACTTTAGATGAGTTCATATCACTAGGACCAGATGGATCATATCCCAGAGTTCTGAAGAAGCTGGCATATCAGAACTACTGAGCCATATCTTTCAGAGATCTCGGAGCACTGAGGAAATACAAGAAATGTGGAAAACAACTGATGTGGCTCCCTAAAAAGGAATAAAAATACATCCAGGAAACTACAGATACATCATCCTGACATCAATATCTGGGAAGACTTTGCAAAGTTAATCAAGCATGCACTTAGAAACAAGCAAAGTTATTACTAGAAGCCAACATAGGTTTGTCAAAAACAGATCATGCCACTCAAATGTTGTTAAATTATTGGACAAAATGACTAAATTAATATATCAGCAAAATGCTCTGGACATATCCATGTTTTCTGTGTCTTATGTATTTTTTGAACCCTGATATAAGTGCTTGGCCTTATTGCCATGCACTCCAAAGCCTGATTGGGCTTATTATCAGGGGATGTCTTATTTGGGGGGAAACAGGGTGGTATATTTGGTATTATGTAAGGCCTTTGACAAAGTAGACTATAGCCTACTTTTTGGTAAGACACAAAAATGCAGGATAGACAGCATCACTACCAATGGCTTCATAACTGCCTTACCAATCACATTCAACATGTAGACCTTAGTGGAACTACCTCTACATGGAGGGAAGTATGCACTGGGATATTCCAAGGTTCTGGTACTCTTCAACATCTTCATAAATAATTTAGATGAGGGGATAAAAAAAGAACTCATCAAATTTGCAGACAACACCAAGTTAGGGGGAATAGCCAATGCTTTAAAAGATAGGCCCAAATCCAGAAGGATTTTGACAGACTGGAACACTGTGAGCTATCCAGCAAATGCAAATCAGTGGTGAGAAAAGTAAGGCAAGAAAAAACAAAAGTTCAAGTATCTGGCTAAACAGAAGTAACTGAAAGTAGTATAATTATGCAGCAGTAAATAAGCAGCAAGAGGGACCTAAGAGTTCTAATGGACAATCACGTAAGTGTGAGCTGTCAGTGTGCTGCAGCTTAATGTGCAGCTTATCATTCTTCTGGAAGAACACCAAACCTGCCCTCGAAAGTAGTCTGGAGAAGTGGTTGATGAGGTAGAGGAACATGGAAAGAAATGTGGGTGGGGTGGGGAGTGGAGAGATTGTCTGATGTACCAGGGAGCTCCATCTCACCTCATCATTACTTTTCTGCATTTATCAATTTATCAGCTATTTTTTGGCACTGGATTAATTGACATTCTTCTTGAAGAATGGTAGAACAGTGTTCAGAAAGAGCAGAGTAACGGTGTAATGCAGAGAAGCTCCGGGGTCGCAACTTGTCACTTCGGTTTCTTGAAAGGTATTCATTCAGACACTCATTTGATTGTGATAATTGGTTCTCATTGTGATAAGAAAGTCAGCAGCCATTTCAAAGTAATTTTATGTATGCTACCCACAGTCACTTGTTGAAATGAGCATCTAAAAATTAATTAATTCAATGAATAGGTGGAGGATTGAGGTTTCCTCAAAAGAGGTGAGCATCCTCTCCCTTATATCTAATAGAGTGCAAATTTGGGAGGAAATGGGGCTGCAAGTTTTTGGAAAGATCTAACTACTGATTTCATGTCTGGAAATAAATGCCCACCAGAATGCTTTTATTGTCACTCTAACCTTTTATTCTAATAAATTCTCCTTGCCTCACTTCAGGGCGACTCATTAATCTTTTTGTTGTTAAAGAGTTTGACACCAAGCACATAACACATTAAGGACAGCAATTGGGGCTTGCTTGTCCTTCTCCTCACTCTCTTATAAGTAAATGATGTAGGAGAGGAAGGAACAGAGCTAGGCAAGTCCACCAACTGCTATCTTTAAATGGTTGATCATTAAAGCTGTGAAGGCCATTAGTTGCCAGCTCATCACTCTTGGGGCAAAAATGATTCTATTTTCCTCTGATTCAAAATTTGAAAACTCCACTTTAATGCACCAGTGAGATTATGTTCTTTCCTGTCTTCTCTTCTTTTTGCTGCTGCAGTTCAGTTTAAGACACAATCCTGTGAAGCTCAAGCAAATAGCATCAAGTCGGTCCTTTTCTGGATATAATTGACAAGTCAACCAAATGAGTGCCAACCTTTCTTCGCAACTTGAAAAAGCAGGAATTGAGACAAGATTCTTTTATTGTTATATTGTACTATTTAACAATCATTCCATGGTTTCTTTGAAAAGGAAACTTTTTATTTTCTTAGCTAGGTTGGATTTCCTGCACAACAGCTAACAGGCCTCCTGTGATGATGACCTAATCATTTGTTTTGGAAATGTTCCCATCTGAAATACACTTTAAAAAAATAGGCTTTCTGCTTCCTAGAATGCAATGTTCTGTGTATGTTTCCAGTTTGATCATCAACCAATTAGGTATTTTAAAGCTTCATGTCATTAATGGCCATTTAATGGTAAAAAGGCTAACTAGATTTAATAATACTGGTGTTTTAATCCAGTATAACTTCTGCTGTTGCTGTTATATCTTTTATTATTCTAAATTACAAAAAAATAACCATTTTCTAAAATAATAAACAGCATCTTATTTGGAATTTTGTGTAACTATACTCACATCTATCTAAAAGTCTTGTGAAATCTAATTGTAATTTCTCACACAAAATAGGCATAAGGTCAGGCATTTTTAGTGCTGGTGGGTGCTAGTTTGCAACTTATTTACTTATGATGAGTGAAGGTCACAATAAGTAGAGTTGGGTCAGAATTTAAGCCTGATAATATGATGGGAGAGTACTTAGAAGTTCTCAGATTCTCAATGTACATATTTTCATAGAATGTTCTGCTCGGTGATGATCTGATGTTGAAATTAATAGCATGGTGGGTATGGGAATGAATCTGAGGGCCTGTTTAGGGGTACAAACTGTCTGCTTGGGATATGGGACAGACCACTTCATTGAGTACATCTAGATAAAAACTCTATAGGTTGCTCATAAAGCTCTCAGTGCAATACTGAACATATAATTCAAAGCCCTATGGAATGAATGAATCGTAAAAAATATATTTCCATCAGTGGAGGAAAGAAGATTAAACCACTATAGTAAAAACATATGTATACAATTAATTCCAAGTGCAGTATTGAGATATACTTCCTTCTGACAGTTCCATTTAGAACTAAGTGTAGGGTTTCTGTAAATGCCATTATTGTTAGAGTTCTTGCTGGTTTTGTGAGAAATAATTCCTACTGGTGGTAAAACTTCAATTTAATGGACCTCATTACAGCAGATTTTGAATACAATGGAGGTTTATTTATTTATTTATTTTCATTCAGCTCTAATAGAAGTTTTCCATTTAGGAAGTAGATGGGTGGGCTGATCATGTCAATAGTGCAAGGTTTACCTCCCCCAGTTCAGATTGCTTTTTTTTTTACAGTAGTTCTTTGCTGATGTGCAAATAAGAACAAGGAAACACTAAACTTCCATACGTGGCAAACCTGCACAGAGGTTCATAATGTACAATTGGACCTTGAGCCCTTTCCAACAAAACATTGCCTGAGAACTATCACTAATGATCTTTGTTTATTTAACCACAGATTGATTTGAGCAGTTTATTTGCCAAAAGACAGATAAAAGATTCTAATATGCAGCTTCCAGCATCAAATGACCAGAACTAGGATACCTTATCTGAACTGTGTGACAGGATTTGAAATATATCCCTGTCTTGAAACTAAAACTGAGCTGTGACTCAGCAAGAATCTGGACAAGAAGCAGCATTAACCAGAGCAGTTTTAAGGTCATACAAAATCCACGGGGTAAAGGTTTTAAATGACTAGTCTGACTCAAGTCTTGTCTATGCTAATATCAGTTGCAAGAAAAATGTACTTTTGTGAACATAGAGATGAATTCAATCAGCACATACAAAATGATTTCCAACAAATGGCATTATTACTGAAACTAAAAAGCCTAATCCCAAATGCATTTCTTTTAAACCCCGTTCCCCGCAAATGGAAAGCTTTCAAAACAAATCTATTCCTTAGTCATTACAATGAAATAATTTCATTGGAAAAATATTAAGATTGTCAGTTTACAACACAATTACTATTTTTATGCATTGTATTTATGCCCTAATTTTTATCTGAAAAACATTCTTATTTTATCATTATAGCAAAAACAAAATGTAGTGGATTGGACAGTGAGAACAACTAGATCCAAGTCATCCTGTACACTCATGGTCAAGTTGGGGACTTGTAAAACGATACTGAAAATATTCCAAATGAATTTTGCCTGAATAAGTAAAGCTAACTTTTGCAACTTGGACAGCCTTCAGATGTGTATGCTGTAACTTGAGTCCTGAATTCCCTTGACAGTATTACATTGCTAAGAATTCTGGGAGTTGAAGTACTGTATCTTACTGACTACAGATCCTAAACCCACTGGTTGAGAACATTTTCAGTTAGGGTTACTAAATTATTTTGGCAATAAAATGTGCAATTTGCTTTGCTTTACAGTTAAATCCTAAAACTAGTGTGTTTGAGCAACCTTTTGGAACATGTCTAAAAATGGCTGAAAATATCCAATCCACTGTCATAGGGACCTAGGAATTTGGGAAAGTTTTTTTTTAATTTTACTTCTGATATCAAGGTGATCCTTGCTCCATAGAAGAGAGTTCTTGTTAAACCTTCTTGCTCAAGAGAAAGTTGCAACAGAGAAATCTGAGGAAAGGCAATCCTGGCTTCTTTCCCCCCATTATTTTTTTTATCTAAGATAAAGGGGGTAAAGCATGTGGTCAGCCTGGCTAGGAGCCTGCTGTGTATACAGGAAAAAGATTGGCTCATTCTGTTGAAAGAGTGAAAAACAAAGGCTGTGCTGCTGTGAGGTTGAGGAATTTTCTAGTTAATCTTCTGTATCTGTTGAATTGTAACTGTTCCAAACAATCAAAATACTTCAATTCTTGAATAAGATAAAGCTGGTTTTGAATAATGTTTAACCTTAATGAAAGACCCCAGTCGTTGTGGAGGCAAGATAGCTGAGGACCAGATAAAGGATTGCTTCTAAACAATGCAGCTCCATGCCTCAGGAAACAAGGTCTTCTGAAGGTTGATTAGCCAGGCATTCAGTTCAAGGGCAGTGTAAATTTGCCATCTTAAAGGTTATCTACTTATCTTACATTAGATCTGCAGGAACATATTTTAAGTTTTATTTTTACAATTATATTTTAAAAGATCTCAGTTTTATATCAGCTTTAATGAATCTTTTCCTCAAAAATTCACTCCTTGAAAAAAAGTAAACAAAACTATTTATTCAATGATGAAATAATGAAAGACCAAAACTTCAGGGAGTCTACCTCACGGTATTTCTTCAGGAATCCCCCCTGCCTTTTTTAAAAAAACCACCTTTTTTATATATCATGTTTATATAATTAATTCATCTGTTTCAATTTCAATATTGTTTCTGGAAAATATTTCAATAAATTAAAATCTACTAATATCACAAAGAACTATTTACTTTCTCTTATATTGTAGTCATTCCTCTTCTGCTGCCTGTTTAATATTCCAAGATTCCATTTCTCTGATATGGAAATTAGCAAATTATGAAATTGCTCCACAGTTATTAATACTGAATTCCTTGTACAGGTTTCAGTGGATCCAGAAGTGGGGATCTATATATTTTTATTTATTTATTTAAAGCTCTGTGGCAATTGTGGGGGAGAGTGGAGAGAAGGCAACAGGGAATTCATTGTGCTTGCATTTTGTCAAACATTTTCTACAGTTCAATCTCACACCCTCTTCTTGCTACAATGAGGATGACTGAAAACTTTTGCACATGTCTGGGAGTCAGCTAGGAAGATTTGCATCCAAGAAAGCATGCTTTGGCTTGTGGTAGATCATTACAAAATATCATTACAAAATATTATTTTTTGATGCAACTCCCATGCCTAATGAAGCCTATGTAATTTTAATATTTCCTTCAGTTCTAAAAAATATATATTGCTATTTCAACTGTAAACATTTCCAGATACAGGGACTATCTGTAATAAGCTATATATTAATTACATTTACACTTTTTTTCCTTACTCTTATCCAATGTCTTTGTCTGTTATTTTCTTGGTTGATTTGGTACTTTATGATTCTTGATGAATGTATCTTTTCTTTTATGTACACCAAGAGCATATGCATCAAGACAAATTCCTTGTGTGTCGAATCACACTTGGCCAATAAAAAATTCTATATTCTATTCTATTCTATTCTATTCTATTCTATTCTATTCTATTCTATTCTATTCTATTCTATTCTATTCTATTCTATTCTATTCTATTCTATTCTATTCTATTCTATTCTTACCCTGGAATTAATTAATTAATTTATTTATTTATTAATTCATTCATTCATTCAATTTTTATAACATGCTTCTCCCAAAGGACTCAGGGCAGTGTACAGCCACGATAAAACAATATAAGATACAAAAATTAAAGGCAATTAAAACAAATTAAATATTATTGGCCCTTCCATTCAAAAAACCCACAAGTTTAAAACAGCCCTATCCAAATTCTTTTTAAGCCAATCCCGCCTGTTGGAACAGCAGAGTCTTAAGGGCATGGTGAAAGATATGCAGGTTGGGAATCATACGTATCTCCGGGACAGTTCATTCCAGAGGGCGGGTGCCCCCACAGAGAAGGCTCTCCCCCTGCAGTTTGCGAGTCTACTGGCAAACCACAGGGTGCCGTTGTTTAACCAATGGCACCCTGAGGAGTCCTTCTCTGTGGGAGCATGTTGGTTGGTGGGAAGCTATTGGTGGAAGAAGGCGATCCCGTAAGTATCCGGGTCCTAAGCCATGGAGCGCTTTAAAGGTGGTAACCAACACCTTGAACCACATCTGGAAGACCACTGGGAACCAGTGCAGCTTGCACAAGAGAGGTGTCACGTGGGTGTGTCGAGTCGCTCCCATAATCACCCACGCAGCTGTGTTCTGGACCAGTTGAAGCCTCCAAGTGCCCTTCAAGGGGAGCCCCATGTAGAGAGCATTACAGTAGTCCAAACAGGATGTGACAAGGGGGTGAGTGACCGTGAGCAATTGGTAAATCAGGCGAACCTGATAGAAAGCCCTCCTTGGCCGTAGCCATCATATGGTCTTCTAAAGACAACCGTGCATCCAGGAAAACACCCAGATTGCAAGCCCTCTCCGAGGGGGTCAAAGTTCACCTCCAATAGCCAGCGATGGAACCAGCTGGCTATACCTGGATGCCGCGAGCCATGGCCACTCAGTCTTGGAGGGGTTAAATCTGAGCCTGTTTCTCCCCATATGGCCTCCAGACATTGGGACATCATGTCAAGGACATCATTGAGGTGGTCTGGGGTGGAGATGTACAGCTGAGTATTATCAGCTTACAGATAACACTTCACCCCAAAACCATGGATGATTTTCCCCAGCGGCTTCACATAAATGTTGAACAAAAGAGGTGACCCCACAAATAAGACATCTCGAGGTCGACCTCTGTCCCCTTGTCAACACAGACTGCATCCAACTGGAGAGAAAGGAGGAGAACCACCGCAGCACGATGCCCCCCACTCCTAACCCCTCCAGTTGGCGCAGCATGATACCATGGTCAATGGTATCAAAAGCCACTGAGAGGTCCAATACGACTAGGACAGAGGAGTACCCTGTGTCCCGAGCCCTCCAAAGATCATCGACCAATGCAAACAATGCCATTTTCATGCTGTATCCTGGCCTGAAGTCCGACTGGAACAGATCTAGATAGACAGGTACTGGGATCCAGATCATCCAGGTACTGGGGGAGTTGCTGCGCCACCACACTCTCGACAACCTTCGCCACAAGGCAAAGATTGGGGACTGGACAATAGTTCACTAATATAGCTGGGTCCAGAAAAGGCTTCTTGAGGTGGGGCCTCACCACCGCCTCTTTCAGGGCGGGAGAAGGAATGCATTGAACTTTTTTTTTAAGGCTACTAAATTGGAAACCTCCTATTTTAAGTGTCATTTCTTATATGCTGACCATTAAATCTGTCTCTCAATAGTCTTTCAAAGAACCAGATACTGTTGAACTTACTGTACATGTTATTTGTTTGAAGTAGCCATAGAATTAGAAATAAGAGTGGACCTTTAGCCCTGCTTCTGAAGACAGCTCCTCTGGTCTTTTGTATTCCACTGTAGGTTTCTCCTCTTCTGATTGTGTAGAATTCCTGGCGTCAAAGAAGCCAACATTTTAGGCTTTCCCATGAATTTAGGGAAAGTTATACACCAGGATAGCCAATTTTTTGCATTACATTAAAAATAAATATCTCTAGCTTCGAAGGATTGCAGGATTCCAAATGTCACTGGATTGTACACAGTAAAAAATGCTGATCTTGTGCAATGATTTAATAAGAGTTGGGATGAGAATTGGACTGGATTAAATGAAAGCCTTAAGCCTTCTAGATACTTAAGATATCCTATTTTGCCTTTATAGCCTCTCATGAACATGGCTATATTTGTAGAGATGGCTAGGAAAAAGAATTGTAATTAGTATTTTTAGGTCACTAGGGCTTAAGAATATATTTCACTTCTTTGACTTTCACTCTGTTCCACATTTCAATAGTTTAACTGCTTTGCTCATTTGGTCATTCCAGAGATTTTCTACATGCTCAGGGGGTCACAAAGGTAGAGATTGAGGAAATGCATGAAGCTTATATTTCATAGGTTATTCATCTGTTGTACTTAGTATGATCTGAAGTTAAAAAAATGGACCTGTGAGTCCTTTTTTATTTTGCTACTTTGGACAAACAATACAGAGAAGAATAGATGGGAAATATGAATTACAATTACAATTTATAGAAAAGAAACTGAAGCTAGGGATGAATAATTGCTCAAAGATCTTGCAAGGAATTCAGAGCTACATGGGTTTATTGACATATGTTAATCTCTGGAATGCTAACACCTGCCCACACTAGATATGAAGCTTGCATAACTATGGCTATATTTACAATTCCTCTTAAATTCCATCCATGATGAATATATATAGACCTATGGTTATCCAGTATCAGGAATTCCAAGATTTTAATCTAAAGAGAATTAGTAAACAACTTGACTAGAATTAGAAATGTAAGCATAATGACATTAGAACAAAACTAAAAATGATTCATATGTTGAGATTTTCCTTATTATATAGAAAAGTTAGAGCTCAGTGATAAAATTATAGAATTCAAATGAAAAATCCCTAGTATGGTATGCAAAATCTCCATATAGAAGGCCAGATTTTTTTTTTTACTTTGCAGAATAAGATTGACCATGCAACCCAATATTGCTGGTGGAAGATGAGAATAGTGAAGGGTAAAGTTATAAGAATTTTACAGCTTGGTCTTCCTATTAACCTGTTTCCCCCAAAATAAGACATCCCCTGATAATAAGGCCAATTGGGGTTTGAGCACATGCGCTAAAATAAACCTCCCTCCAAAAATAAGCCCTCCCCAAAAATATTTAAACACAGAGCTAGAAATCAGGTAAGACGGCAAAAGGAGCCCCATCTTGCTCCACGAGCCCCAAAATAATAAGACCTCCCTGAAAATAAGGCCAATTGCTTATTTTGGGGTTCAAAAATATAAGAGAGGATCTTTCCCCCCCCCATCTATAGCATCTTGTACATAATGTGCCTTCAATTTCTTAGTTGAACGTGAATTGTTATTATTTTATCTATAGTAAATATAATGTTTTGTCCTAACAATAACATTTGTAGTTTTCTAATATACAGTATATATTAGAAATTTAGGATGCAAACGGAAATTAAAATAACTTCAGAATAGAAAGAATAATGTTTTTTTCTTTCATACATTGTCCTCCCCTGCTATAGGAAGCAAGACATCTTGAATATAGTGGTAGGATCCAGTTCAAGTCATAAGGCAGAATTACTGGAAGGGACTTTAAAGATCCTTTAGTCCCTGGTGGCGAACCAATGGCAAGTTTGCCAGAAGTGGGCACATGCGCTGTCGCACCAGCCTCGTGTTTCACGTCATATTTCTCGCCATCATTTGCCGGAATAAAAATTGAGTGAAACAGAATTCCATCTTTGTGGTGGTGTATTTGCTATTGCTGCCTCCATGGCCTGCCCCTATGCAGCATAGTGAAATTTAGTGTGCTTCACAATGGGGGAGATGAGGTCTCGTCCTCCTCCTGGAGCCCATTATGACATGCAGCCACAATGCAACCCTCCTCGTTGTGGCCTCCCAGATGTCAGTTGCTTTTCCTGCAGAGGTGCTTGTGTTGGGATGCCCTGCCTCCATGCCGGCCAGCTGGTCTTTGGCACGCTGATCCTTGGCTCCTTGGCCTCTGGAAGTCAGATTCCTATCACACAGAGAGAGAGAGGGAAGGGGGAAAGAGGAGGGAGAGAGAGAGATAAATACACAGAGAGAAACAGAGTCAGAGAGAGAGAAAGGGAAGGAAAAAGACAGAGAGGGAGAGAGAGGGAGAGAAAGACAGAGGAAGGGAGGGAAAGAAAGAAGAAGAGAGAGAAAGAGAAAGAGAGAGAGGGGAAAAAAGAGATGGGGAAAAGACAGAGAGAGAGGAAGGGAAAGAGAGGGAAAGAGAGAGAGAGAAAAAAGAGAGAAACAGAGAGGCAGAGATAGAGAGACGGAGGGAAAGAAAGGGAGAGAGAGGGAAGAGAGAGAGAGAAAGAGGGAGGGAGGGAAAGTGAGGGAGGGAAAGAGAGAAATAATATTACAAAAGTTTTTCTTTTTTATTGTTGCTAAACATAATATTTGAAAAGCAGAAAAAAATAAAGGGGCATAAAAGTACATTTATCACATTTTTCTTAGAACAATTAGCTGAATTCTGCATTGTTTATCATTATTTTAGGCAGTAAAACCTCATTATTCAGGTTAAATTGCCATGTTAGCACTTTGAGATAAATAAGTGCATTTTGAGTTACAGTTTGGGCACTCCATCTCTAAAAGGTTTGCCATCACAGCTGTAGTCCAGCAGAAGACTTTATATCATTTCATACAAGTGGCTGTCTATTTTAAAAACCTCCAGTGATGAAACACCTACAACTTCTGAAGACAAGCCATTTCACTGGTTAATTGTTCTTTGTTAGTTTCTGAATTTGCTTGGTTTAGAATTGCTTTTCACCCCACAATACTAATATGTCCAATTTCTTATAGTCAATTTATATGAGGAATTAAGTGTGATTCCTCTCTAACCTGTAAATTCTTAGAATCATAATCTGAATGGCATTCTGCCTGTATGAGGATAAGCAGTCAACAAATTGGATATTCAAGATAGCTTGTCTGAAAGTAGGCACATATTCTTTATGTGGAGCTCCTTACTCGTTCTTGAATATTATGCTTGCTTGCTGCACTATACATGTGACCACACTATCATTTATCTGGTTGATGATGATTTCTACCTGGGAAGCAAAAGCAAAATTATTACCTTGCAGTTATATCATTTTCTTGTTCCTAGATGTGTCTCCTCTGGGAAAAAGAAATTTCACATTCAACTGACTTGTCTGCTACAGTTGATTCTTGGAACCTCAATCCTCAGGGGCACCAATTAACTCCTGATAAGCAGCAATTTAAAAAAGCAAACTTTTCGAGACAGAGAAGTTTTGATCTTTTCATAGTTTCATCAAGAAAGGCCCTAATTATTAAATCAATTATTAAGCAGCATAGGACGGTTTATCCATTGTAAGAGGTCAGGCAATAGTTTATTGCTATTGCAATTTTTTATTTATCGAATTGTAAAGGTTGTGGTTTAATATGAGCTGTCAGATTGAAAACTATCATTCTGCAATGCCATGTCCCTCCCCATAAGACCCCAAAACTATCCTGAATTTTAGTTCCTACTGTGTCAGCTACTGAAAACATTGCTTGATGGGAAATGATGGAAAATGAAAACACCTATTTGAAAAATAATGAGTTGGATCAGGTTGCTTAAAAGTATTAAGGAGAAGACCAAGGATAGATTTTGATCAGTTTCAAAAAAAAGGTGAGAGCATCTTCATACCCCTTGGTACAGGCAGTCTTTGATTTACAATCACAACAAAGCCAAAAACTTCTGTTGCTAAGCAGAACAATTGTTAAGTAAGTTAACAATTTAAATAAGTTCCCATTTTATGATCGTTCTTGCCACAGTTGTTAAGTGAATCACTGTAGTTGTTGACTTAGTAGCATGGTTGTTAAGTGAATCTGGCTTCCCCATTGACTTTACTTGTCAGAAGATCACAAAAGGTGATCACATGACCCCTGGACACTGCATTGATCAAAAATATGAAACAATTACCAAGCATCCAAATTTTGTTCACATGACCATGGGGATGCTGTAATTATCATCAGTGTGAAAAATGGTCATGAGTCACTTTTTTCAATGCCATTGTAATTTCAAATGGCCACTTACACTAAATGGCCACTAAGTGTAAGTCGACTACCTGTATTCCTTCCTTTTAGTACAAGATATTAAAAATTGTGCAAGACAAAAGTTGCACCTTGCCTCTGAATAACATGCCAATAAGTAGTGAGCGGTGCTTTAATTTCATTTACATTTAAATTAATCAGTATTCTATAGCTAGTACAAGATATATTAAGTCAGATAATGGCTGATTGACTAAATCAACCTCAACCTTGAGTAGGGATTTAATTCAGCATCTTTCCAGTGATACTCTAATCACTATGTTCTGGTTGATCTGAATTTGTTATTCAAAGTAATCAGGATTGTCACAAGAAGGAAGAATATAGGATTGTGTGAGAGGCTGATAGGAACATGTAGTGTGACATTGCAGCAGAATTTATATGCTTACAACCCTATGATTAAATTAATAGCCAGCCTGTTGTTTATTCTAACAAATGCAAAATGGAACTGAAATGTATTGCTGTATTCCTTGATATTGCCTCCAGCAGGAGTGCCTGAGCAGTCACTGATTGTGTTTTGCTTTGGGACAATGGAGACAGGTGATGGAGATGAATAATGTGCAAGGATGCATCACTGTTCCAACTGCCTTTATTCTCATTGAGAGGCAGACATTGGGGTGGGGGGGAGGGTTGTTGAGCTCTATAGTGTCAACAGCAATTCAGTTCCTGCCTCTTTTGCCTTGCACTCAGCCTTTCCTTATTTGCATCTGAATCCATATCTTTACACCTGCCAGGCTGCATTTGACCTGCTAAAATGTGAGTCTCCTTAGCCTCTCAATCATAGCACAACAGCTAAATAATTCTGAGTATAAATGCCTTGTGGAAGGGAAAAGGACAAATGGAAATTTTTGTGTATGGCTTCTGCAAGAGGTTGCATTTAGCCAAGGAGCTAATGATAGTTTTTGCCATGGGAAGACCTCCAATATTAAGAAAATTTATAGAAGGAGAGTACTATTTACTACATGATAGATATGTAGAAACCTACCTCATGGTAATAGTGAACTGAATATCAGGGTTCCCAATTGGTGACTACCGATATCAGTGTCTCTGGGGATAGTTTCATTGGTATCCACCATATACCATACTAGGTAGCAGAAGAAGAACATGCATTTAATTTACAAGACAGACTCTGGATACTACACAGACTGTGGAGGGATTGTTGAAAAGTAAGAATGGTGAATGGCTGCGGTCTAGTTCTTATCTTTCTGAAAGAAACAGAAGGAACTGATTGACAGGGAGCATACTGAAATATTAAAAGAGAAATTGGAAGCTACTTCACAGTTTCTTTTGGTACCTAGGCTTTTATAGCTGGCTGCACATTCCATGAAAACCATTTTGCAATGATACACCTCATTTCAAATATAAACACTGGCTCAGAAACATTTGGGGGCCTTGGCTTAGAACTTAGCTCATAAAAAATTCTGCCATAATAAATTTGCTGAAGTGCCCCTAGACATTTTCATTGTCTTCCTCACATAAATTGAACCTGCAACCTCCAGAATACCTTGCTCACTAGCTGATCATTCTGTCTTTCAGCATTTGAGAGGTTCCTACATTAAGGAAGACTGATTGAAATATTACCAGTTGTTTAAGTACTTTGAAAATGGTTCTCTTTAATAGCCAAATTGCTTCAGAATTTCATAAATCTCTACCTCAAATTCAAACAAAGTCCACAAGTTTATTCCTCAATGTTTATTTATTTATTTATTGAATTTGTATACTGCCCTCCTCCCGAAGGACTCAGGGCGGTGAACAGAATAGGATTTCATATAAATACAATAGGTTTTTTTTATAAACAGTAAGTAATAAATTGAGTCAACTTAGTGGGTCTGCTAAGACCCTGGCATAGAATTTAGATGTTTATGCTAGCCCTGCTTGTTGAAACAGAAAGGTTTTCAGGGCACGTCAGAAAGTGCGAAGATCTGGGATTATTCGTATTCCAGGGGGTATTTTGTTCCAAAGAGTAGGTGCCCCCACAGAGAAGGCTCTCTCCCTTGGAACTACTAGATGACATTGTTTTAATGATGGTTCTATGAGAAGGCCTACTCTGTGAGAGTGTATTGGTTGCTGGGAGGTTATCGGTTGCAGCAGGTAGTCTCATAAGTACTCAGGTCCTAAGCCATGGAGCACTTTAAAGGTAAGAACCAACACCTTGAAGCGCACTCGGAAGGCCACCGGAAACCAGTGCAGCTCGCGTAGAAGTGGTGTTACATGTGAGCACCATGTTGCTCCCATAATTACTTGCGCGGCTGCATTCTGGACCAGTTGGAGCTTCTGGGTGCATTTCAAGGAGAGCCCCATGTAGAGAGCATTGCAGTAGTCAAGTTGGGAAATGACGAGGGCTTGAGTGACTGTGTGTAATGAGTCCTGGTCTAGAAAGGGACGCAATTGGCAAATCAGGTGAACCTGATAGAAAGCTCCTCTGGCCGCGGCTGTTATATGATCTTCTAAAGACAGTCGTGTATCCAGGAAGATGCCTAAATTGCGAGCGTTCTCTGCGGGGGTCAATGACTCATTCCCAATAGTTAGTGATGGGACTAACTGGCTGTACCAGGATGCCGGCAACACAGCCACTCAGTCTTGGAAGGGTTGAGTCGAAGCCTGTTTCTCCCCATCCAGACCCGTACGGCCTTAAGGCACCAGTATATCACTTCAAGAGCATCATTGGGGTGGTTTGTGGTGGAGATGTACAGCTGAGTGTCATCAGCGTACAGATGACATCACACCCCAAAACCACGGATGATCTCCCCCAATGGCTTCACATAAATGTTAAACAGGAGAGGTGAGAGGACCGACCCCTGTGGTACCCTGCAAGTAAGGGGCCTCAAGGTCGATCTCTTCCACCTGTCAACATTGACTGTGACCTGTCAGAGAGGTAGGACAAGAACCACCATAATACAGTGCCTCCCACTCCCAGCCCCTCCAACTGGTGCAGCATGATACCATGATCAATGGTATCAAAAGCCACTGAGAGATCTAATAGGACCAGGATAGAGGAACATCCCTTATCCTGAACCTCCAGAGATCATCAACCAATGTGACCGATGCTGTTTCTGTGCTGTATCCAGGCCTGAAGCCAGACTGGAACGAGTCTAGATAAACAGCTTCATCCAGGTACTGTGGGAGCTGTCATGCCACCACACTTTTGACAACCCTCCAAACGACCCAAAGCTGCCCCATCATCAGATGGAGATTAGGCAAGAGCTGCCATCTTGGCGCATGCGTAGGATTGATGTTAAACTTTTCCCATACCTTTCCTTTTACCCTTGTATACATTTGTTTTGCTAAGCATCAGGAGGGAAATGATCAGGTGCACAGGCAATTGGCTCTTTTGGATCCAGGGACAATGAACATTCTAGTAAATATTTTAAGTTTTATTATTATCTCATGCAAACAGATTTAAAAACTGAACATAAAAACTGAACATAGCAAGCAAGATAATAATCTCTTACAAGGTATAGGAGACCCTTAATAATGACAGCAGAGATACCCTTAATGTGCCCAGTTTTCACAATTCCCAATGCTGGGTTCTGTGCAGAAATGCCAAACAAACCACAACAGCCTCAAAACTTGCCACTATGGCTTCATGTCCTTGTTATGCAAGGCCTGACCTTGACTAGGTGGCACAAGGGGATGGGAATCAGAAATCTGAGACTCACACAGTGAGAAAAGCTTTGAAGCTATGTGAAAATCCTCACCCCCTCCTTATTCATTAAAAGTGGGGGGGGAATTGGAAACTAGGCTAGCTCAGAATGAGCTCTAAACTTCTAGACTTTTCTTAGTAGTGAGAAATCAAAATACGTCACTTGGTTTTCTGCAACTACAACATTAAATGCCATTGGATTGGGGAAGTAGGGATTGGCAATTTGAAAGTCCCTTTCTACAAAAACGAATTCCATGATTTTACTACTGCAAATCAAAATATGCGATGTCAAAAAGAAATCAAGAACTCAAAGGCAGCAGATGCTACATAGCATCTTAGGCATTGCATACAAGGTTACCCTGTATAGAGAGGGGCAGAGGAAATGCTTCCGTTAAAGAGGCAACTTTCTATTTCCAATAGCATGGCCTTTATGATTTAGCAGCTTCAGCTGGGGCAGGGACAGGGACAGGCAGGACTGAATCATCTGTACATAAGATGAATGGAGGAAGAATAAAACAGGGAGGTTTAGGAGAAAAAAGCAAATGGATGGAAGCTGGGCTACAGGATTTATGGGAGAACCCTCTAGTAGGAGCTAAATTGTTACATTCATTCCAAGTGGCCAAATGGCTTTTCATTAAGGGAGGGGGGGAGGGAGAAAACAGTGTAACAAAAGTTCTGATTTATTTGGTTTCCTCCTAACATTGTTTTTCCTCCCATTGTAAAGTCAATGGAAAAAGGCCTGTTTTGTTTCTTTAGAACTGAGTGTGACAATTCTACAAACTACTAGAAGAAGATCATAGAAAGGTGTCCGTTAGATTAAAAATTATTGAGAATGGTGGGCATTCTCCACCATTCAGCAGAACTGCAGAAGTTTCTTGGATAAGAAGTAAAGCATTTTCAAAGGAAAAAAAAATCCAAGAAAGTTTGGTTGGCTTTTGAACAGCACTTCTGGGACAACCATGATGTGGAAAACTGAGAATTTCCATAGACACTTCTCAGTCTTATCTTGAATAGACAGAATATATCCATCCTTGTCTTGCTAGATCTTTCAGTAGCATTTGATACCTCTGACTGTGACTATTCCTTACATATGGAAGTTCTAATTATCATTAAGGTTGAAGAAAGGTTGAGCTCTTTAGGACTTGCGGATGTCTTAGGAATTGGCTCCCTTCTCCATTTTATTTAGAAATGTATCTAAAACTATCACGAGAAGAAATCTCTTTGCTGGGCTGAGGTATTGTCTCTATAGTGATATTATCTGGTCTAAAAGCCATAACACAGGTTTTGATTTCTATATGCCAATATTACTTGCAAACATCTAACCAGGCAAAAGCAGAAGATATAGTAAAAATCCTGACCTGAAGAGGATCCCAATGGGATGGTGCAAGCTTAGAAGGAATCCTAACAAGATGCAATTGTTTGTTCAGAAATTATACTTGATCTTGGGGTTCTCCTGGACTCATATATTAATTGGTCACCCATGTACGAGCTTTACTAGATTAAGTATAAATACAGCAGCTCATACCTGTGCCATTCCCAATTAAACTACAGCAGGTCACTGAAAGTGCTGCCATTGTATAGATTGTGGATGATTACCTGCTAATTGATGCAAACTAGCAAATGACGTAAATATTGCAGGGACAGCACTGATTACAGGTTTCTCTCCAGGCATGGTCCTGGAAGGAGAAGTTCACTGGATGTGGAGTGAAAGGATAGGAGTGGTTCCATTGCTATCGAATAGCTTCCTCCATTACTCTAGAATAGCTTCTTGCAAGTCCAGGTTGGGCCATGATCTGTTATTATTCATGAAAGTAATTAAAATTATACTTTTCTTAACAGTTTTTGGGGACAAAAGTGCTACACAATGCAAACATTGGGGGAGGGGCAAGCTGTTGGCTTGCTATGACAATTAGAGTACTATTAGTTATACTAATGTCACTGTTTTAGAATTGTAAGGTTTTTAGAATAGCTTTGAAAATGTATCCAACTATTTCTTATGGATCAAGATTTTCTACATTACATTCTATACTAATGTGCTAATATAGTATACTGTATGCAGTTTTGTATTCTGCTTTGGGAATTGCTTTTCAGCCTGGTATGGAATAGAAGATGGCTTCAGTGTGATGTAATTTATGTATAATTATTTTTTAATAATTAACATTCACTCACTTTCTTACCATTTTGCAATGTTTCTTATTGTGCAATTTCAGAGAATAGGACATTGTCTCTTGCAACTTTGACTTACTTTGAGATGTCTCTGAGGATCTCCGTGATGTCTGCAGGATAACATATTTTTCTCAGAAGATTAAAGTGTTGCTTAACACAGCTGTTCTTCTGAACTGATAAAAAGCAACTGGAAAAATCCTTAAATTTGCAAATTCTAGTTTACTTGATAACTGATCTGCATCTGACAAGTTCAGACAAGTTAAATTCATTATTCATGCTTTTCAAATTATTCTCTTAATAAGTGATTATTTTTCATTCTGCTTTTCAATAAGAGTTCTTAAAATTATTCTTCATTCACTGACTTACGGGAGAAAAAATGGAAATGTAATCATTTTGACAATATCCTTTTCTATTCTTTTATGAAGATGCAGAAGAAAATCAAGTTGATTTCATTCATATTCAAAGTAGAATTGGAACTTGCAACTTTTCTATCACATAATGTGCTAAGATACCCAATCAACAAGCTGCATGGGATGATTCTTTCTTTCTTTTTTAAAGTCAACATTAATGCTATCATTGCAGTAAGAAAGCCAATGTAGCAATTTCGCTTTAAGTTCTCAATTCTTTGAAGGAAAAAAAACTCCCAAATAACAAGAGATTACTGAATTTTATATATATATATAGCTAATTGACAGGTGCTTGTGGCTCTGTGCAAAGTAACTTGGCTTCTGTTTGGTTCTTCAGGGCAAGTGACCCTTCAAAATATCTGTACATACTGGTGAATAGGCTTTAGTTATTGTATTGATCAAGGTAAATGAAACTGTCAAATGCTGGATCCCAGAAACTGTTACAGTAGAACACAAGATCCAGTGCATTCCCATAGAAGTTCAGTGTTGTAATGTTAGGCCTCATAACTAAATCAACAAGTCAAGTGTATCACAAACAAATGCCAACTACAGAAATTGTTCCTAGATTCACTCTGTTGCTTGGCTTTATAGATTCAAACAGATTTTTTTTCCTAATTAATCTGCAGAATTTTGGAATTCAGCCTTAATAGTAGGTGCTCATGTTATGGTCCCTGACTGAGGATGTAATCTGGCATTGGATGCAAAATTAATGCTAAATGAATTCATCTAAAACTACTGGCCAAATTGATTTGTGGCTACAAGGTTATACATATCAATATATCATGCCAAAACTTTTTCATTATAATCTATGAATGTCAAATGAAGCTAACATTAATAAAACAGTGAATGAGCTGTATTGTATTAGATCCATGAGACAACTTTCCTACAGAATTTATGCTATGCTAACAATGTAGAATCTATTTCTGTATTTATATTTTATCTGTTTGATCTTTATGTTTTGTCTTATTGTTACCTCTCCATCCATTAGCACATCAATGAAAGATGATTTAATGTTTTCCCTAGGTATTCTGTTAATGATATTCCTCTGCAAAGGAATTTTTTTGCCCAATCCGAAAAGTCAGGATGACTGCAGGATTTACCCTTTGTTAGACGCATGCAATGCCAATGCACATACAAAACAAGTGGAGCTTCATTTCTCAGTTGAAGTTGCCACCTTGATTATTTTAATCCATCCCATGCAGACAGTTAAGTCTCCAATGCAGTGCAATAGAAAAATTATATATGAATGACATTTGTACTCCATGAACAAATTCCAAGATGGTTCTTTTGACCAACAAAATACTTTAACAGAAGAGGGTTAGATTGACCTCCCTTTGTGCCATAGTCTGAAATTTCTGCTTTATATCTTTTGCAGCAAATACTCATATTCTATGAAAATATTTTCCCAGAGGAACGTTTTACATCAGCTCTCATTTGTTTTGAGTTAGTAGTCTGGAAAACGTTCCCCTAATGAGGAGAAATACCTTACATTCTTCAATTTCTAAATAAATAGCCATATATTTTACATCTAGGCACATCTATATCAGGAACAATGATTTGGCCATCACTTCTCAAGCACTGAGTCAGCAATGCAAACAATTGCAAGAATTGTGAATCACTCTGAAAACAAACTGTACCAATTAAGCTCATAAAAGGTAAAGACCCACACAGAGGAAAAAAGTAGGAGATTTGATAATATTCATTATCAAATGAATATTATCAACATTATCTCACAAGTTGAGAAGGAACACCAATCAGATGACCATCATATTCTATTCTAAAGCATATATGCTTTTTTTTCTTTTTTTTTAGTAGGTCTGTATCTTTTGTCTTTTTTTTTTTTGAGGGAAGTGCATTTATATTTTGTGGCCATCTATCTATAAGCATCTTTTGCCTCCTAAATCCAGCACTGATTTCTTCTATGCAAGACAAAAGGCCTGACTGAAAGAAAAGAAAAAGTTTGTAAACCTTCTGCATTAGATCCATTTGACTTGGCTTGTGAGCTGCATGTAAATATGAAAAAAGTAGTTTGCATCCACAAATTGCAGCTGGTGTTTTTCTGAAGGCATCTGGTTCCATTGCTATTTTTTTGGTTCCTGATAGGAAATTATAATTGTACTTTTGAAAGACAAGGCTAAATTCTGCATTTTGCTAATAAAACAGATAACAGCAACAAACATGTAAGAAAAACTGGACAGAAATATGCCAATTTGGAATGACATTTCATATAAGATCCTCCTCTTAAGTATGCCATATCTCTGGTTGCAGATTGAAATTCCATTTAGCTTGTAGTAGCCATTCTGAAATGAGCAGCATTGTTTGGAACATGCTGTTTTACAGATTATATCTGAAAAGAACTCACCATCCATAAACAATGCAGCATAAATGATAATGAAATATATATATATATATATATATATATAAAACATAGGTGTGTGAGTAATATGTAGTTACACCACACTAAAAAGAATCTACTAGTGAACATGGTTCAATATCTTGCATGGTGTATATATGGTTGCATATAAAAAAGTATGTCTCTGGATATGCTACCTGATCCTGTGTATTTTTCATTAAAGAAAGTCTCTCTACCATCAACCTCAATTCCCAATGGAAACAGAGGCATGTTCATGTTGTTTTCCTGGCTACCATACACAAATGGTTACCTTCAGCTTCCCCTGAGATTTCCTAGTAAATTGTATCCTAAATTGCATCCTAATACCGGTAGTTCTCAATTTACAACAGTTCATTTAATGCCATTCAAAGTTACAACAGCACTGAAAAAAGTGACTTATGACCCTTTTTCACACTTATGACCATTGCAGCATCCCCGTGGATCAAAATTTGGACACTTGGTTTATGATGGTTGCAGTATCCCAGGGTCACGTGATCCCTTTTTGTGACTTTTTGACAAGCAAAGTCAAAATCTGGGGAATCCGGATTCACTTACCAACCATGTTACTAACTTAATAATTGCGTCTTAACTGTGGCAAGAAATATCATAAAATAGGTCAAAACTCATAAATGTTTCACTTAGGAACAGAAATTTTGTGCTCAATTCTGGGCATAAAATGTACAGATTTTTCAAGATCAGACTAATAATGTAAGTGCTATTGCCTGTTGAAAGTTGGTTGTAAAAAGTAAGTGGCAGAAATGGGCTTTAACATGCTACAGTAAATATTTTCTTAGAACGTTGAAGGGAACATATGGCCCATTAGCACATATGAATGAAAATCAATTGAATTTCATTTTTCTCAAATTTTGAGTTGAGAGTGCTAAACTAAAACCATCAATTTCATTGAAAGTAGAGAAGTTGGCTACTGATCTGAGCATGGAGTAGTGTATTAAGATAATATTACAATAAATAAATTTGTCTCTTGAACATGTCAGCCAAGCATATATAATAAAACTTCCATATGACTGAGAATTGACACTTTTTGAAAAATGTTTAAACATTTAAATTATTTTTCTTATTGGTACTATAATACTTTATTTTACATGAAGTTATACATTTTGCTCTGAGCAGATTGGGGTGACATATGCAGTGATAGTTAATATTTAATCATTTCCAATTCTAAATTAATATAACTTTTTTATAATAAACAATTAATGTCAGTACAGTGCAAAAGGCAAACACTTATGAAGATAGGAAAGAATTACATGTTCATTTGAAATTGTTATTTGACTAATGTGTTTTGAGCTAATCAAGGGGACTTAAAAATGGGATTCAAATGGAGAAAATAATTTCTAAAACTGTAAGACATCTGTAATATTTTCCTTTAGCACTCTGATTGATAACATGAATTGGACTTGCTTAATGACAATGTGAAAGAGCCCACTCTGGATGAATTTACACAAAGTGTTAATGAAGACAAAATCTATTTAAATGTTGCTGGACAGCCTCTATTCAAATAGCAGCTGGCATCATTGTCTTCCGTCAAAAGATAGAAGCAAGTGACAAATAACAGAATTAATGAAAATCTGAAATGACAATTGACTAAATTCTCATTAGTACTTCTTTTCTTCTTGGACAGCTATTATAATCATCTTGATTAGCATTAGCATTAGCTGTTTGTTACTGACAAACACCCAAAAGTCAGCATAAAATCTATTGGAAAGACGGCAGATCACTCAGAGAACTTTTGATGTAAAGTTGTCAGGCTTCACTGTTCTTGGAGCGACAAAAAAATAAATAAAAATAAAATAAAGGGTATATGATTGTTGAGCTGCTTGAAGGCTGCATCATTTGTTTGGGATATAAAGCATATCAGCATTTTTAATTGATTATATGCTATCAGATTTATGTCCATTCATAGAGACCATATAAATACTATTATGGTATCAGTGGTCAGGCACAGAAATTTGAAACTTCTTGTGAGCACCTTTGCCAGAAAACCACAGATTATAAGAATGCTTTGGAAGCTGAGATTTTAGTTCACAGCAGCCAACTTCAATTTTTAGTACTATTTTAAAAATAGTGGTGCAAAAGAACCCTGGTGCATACATTTATGCCCAAGTGTACTGTGTGTGTGTGTGTGGGAGTGTCACTGGTTTTAATATAACAATCTAATAATTCATTCTGGCTAAAAAGCAGTCAAACTTGTTTCATCAGATTATTTCTGTCACTTACAGACTATGACCAAGTTCTAGCTATAGATACAGAGCAGGGAAAGAAAGAGACATAATGTTTTTGTAATATGGTAATATCTTTTTGATTCAATAACTCCAGTTATTTTTAGGATTATTTTCTTTTCCAAAGAGATCATAGATGCAATTAAATCTTGCAGGCTAATAACTTGCATTTGAGTGTTAGCTCAGTGGCTGAAATGTAGTGTTACAGGCTAACTCTGCCCATACCCTGGAATTTGATCCTGACAGAGGATCCAGATTGCTGGGGACAATATGCTGTCTCTGTAAACCACTTAGAGAGGATTTAAAGCACAATGAAGAGTAAATAAGCCTATGACTATTGCTATTTTTTTAAAGGAAATATATATAAAAAATTGTGCTGACTAAAATTTCCACTTTATTCCCAAATGCTGACTTGAGAGCTACAAACCAGGGTCTAGCAAACTGCTAATAAAGAATGAAACTTTTAACAATAACAATAACAAGTAACAATAAATTCAGCAGTGCCTCTAATGTGCCTCTAATGTGAAATTGTTGAAAGAAAATTTGATTAACTACATGGCTTCTGTTAGATCGGCGCAGGAAAGAAGAGTGACCAGCTGAGTTCAAGAAACAACGTTTAATAACGAGAACTGAACTGCCTGTGCGCTGCCGGAGCTCTCCTTATATTTGCTCCGGCAGACGCACCGCCCACTGACAGGGATTCAAAACTCCCGCCGAAAGGATCTTCAGCCAATCCCAGGCGGATGTCCTTATAAGGACATAACACTCCTCCCCCCTAGTTCTTAGTCAGTCCATCAGGGAAGTAATCACTGAGATAAACAGGACGTCTACGTGCCCGCGTAGACCTGCGCAGTTCATAGTTCGGATGGGCACTGTCCTGGACGGGAGGTGTCTGCTCTGCTCTGGGCTCCTGCCCCGGTGCCGGGCTGGATCTGGCCGTAGAGGACGCGGGCTCTGTTCCCGAACCTCCGGCCGGGTCTCGGACCTTCGCCTGCTGTGGATGCTGGTCTCCCTCGTTCCTGCACGGATCCTGAGATCGCCGGTGTGGCACTCTGCGGTGGACCGGTCCGGAACTCCTGAGCCTCGGTAGGTCCCTGGGTTCCCCTCGGTTCCCTGCTGGGCTCGGGTCGCGTCGGTCTGGGTCAAGGTGCGAATTCGGCGGAGGTGGCTGGGCTAACCCCGGGGGTCCCCTGGTTGAGTCCGGCTTACTCCCGGGATGACGGGTGGATGACCCGGGTGGCGGTTCGACTCTGTCGGGGTGATGTAGGCCTACCTTGCAGGGGTGGTGTAGGCCCTCTCGGCACGGCTGGTTGGCGGGAGGTGCTTTAGCGATTGGCGGAACGCTGGGTTGTTCGCCCATGCCTGGTTGGTGTTGGCCTACCCTGCTGGGGTGGTGGTGGCCTTCCTCGCAGGGTTGGTCTTTTGCGCGGTCAGTGAGTTGTTGTGGGGTCTTCTGAGGAGTTGGCTGGAGGTCCCCGTCTCTGGGCTGTCGGTTGCCCACTTCGCAGGGCTGCTGTTGGCTCCCCCTGCTGGGTTGTCCCCGGTCTACTTGGTTGCTTGCGTCTGCTGTTAAATTCGGCGCCAAGGTGCTCGATTCCCTTGCTAATTGGCGGCCTCCCTCGTCTGGGTGGGGTAGTCCTACCTCGCCAGGGTGGTTTGGGCCTGCTCTGTCGGGGAGGTTTGGGCCTACCTCACAGGGGTGGTTTAGGCCTACCTCGGCGGGGCAGTTTAGTCCAACCTCGTCGGGGTGTTTTAGGCCTACCTCGTCGGGGTGGTTTAGGCCTACCTCGTCTGGCTGGTTTTCGCCCACTTCCCTCCACCTTTTGCGGAGCTGGTCGAGATGACGTCTCACGATCTGTCCATCTTCCAGCTCAACGCGGTAGGATTTGGGACCGGTTGTGCTGTGTACTGTAGCTTTAAGCCATTTAGGCGAGCCGTGGAAGTTTAAAGCGAACACGGCATCGCCGATGGAAAACAGGCGAAGCTGACGGCTGGCAGATGCGGGAACCTCTGAAGTATATTGCGGGTGCAGTCTGTCCAGGGGTGACCGGAGTCGCCTGCCCATCAAGAGTTCGGCAGGGCATTTCCGGGTGGCAGAGTGGGGTGTGATGTGCTGTGTCAGCAGGAATGTATCAATGCGTTCCTGCCAGTCCCCAGGTCCCATCTTGGCGAGCGACTCCTTCGTGAGCCTCACCATCCGTTCAGCCTGTCCATTTCCGGCCGGTCTGTAAGGGGCAGAGAGGGCATGGCGGATGCCCAGCCCTGCGAGGAAAGTCTCCATGGGCACGGACGTAAGTTGAGGTCCGTTGTCCGAGACTAAGATGTCAGGGAGTCCATGGGTGGCAAACAAACGCCGGAGAGCTCGGATCGTGGCTTCCGTCGTAGTTGATGCCATGGGGATGACTTCCAGCCATTTGGAGTAGGCATCCACCACGATGAGAAGATGGTGCCCATGAATGGGGCCAGCAAAGTCTATGTGAATGCGCGACCAAGGGGAGCTGGGGGTTTCCCAGGGCGTCGGATCAGACTGAGGGGGTGCAGGTCTGACTTCTTGGCACGGGCTACACCTGGCGACCCATTGTTCAATGTCTTTGTCCAGGGTTGGCCACCAGACGTAGCTCCGTGCCAGTGCTTTCATCCGGACAATGCCCGGGTGTCCTTTATGCAGAGCGGCCAGAGTCCGTTTTTGTAACGAGCCGGGAATCAGCACCCTGTCTCCCCATAGTAAACAGCCGCGCATGGTGGACAGCTCCTCTTGCTTGCGGCTGAAGGGCAGGAAGTCGTTGCTGTCAATGCGGGTTGGCCAGCCTCTTAATACCCACGACTGGACTTGGCGAAGGATGGGGTCAGCCCGCGTGTGCGTTGCGACGTCGGCAGATGTTACTGGACAGTTGTTGTCATTGTCAATGTGCAGCAGTTCGATCGTGGGAGCTGGATCCTCCACGGCCTCGGCGGATGGGCATCTGCTGAGCGCGTCGGCGTTCGCGATGGCTTTCCCGGGTTGATGGATGAGGCTGTAGGAGTAGCCGGCGAGGAAAATGGCCCAACGCGTCATGCGTGGGGACATGAAGGCTGGTGTCTGCTTGTCTCCGGCGAGAAGGCCCAACAGCGGCTTGTGGTCGGTGACGATGGTGAAACGCCGGCCATAGAGGTACTCGTGGAAACGCTTCACCTCTGCAACAATAGCCAACGCCTCTTTGTCCAGTTGGCTATAGTTGCGTTCCGTAGTGGACATTGTCTTAGAAAAATAAGCAATGGGGGCTGTACAGCCGGTAGGCAGTTCGTGGCTGAGGACAGCGCCGACGCCGTAGGGTGAAGCATCGCATGTCAGTCTGATGGGCAACGTCTCATTATATTGAATGAGCACGCTGTCGGAAGTCAGAAGTTCCTTCACGGCTCTAAAGGCAGACTCTTCCTCGCGTCCCCACCTCCAGGGAGCCGCCTTTGCCAGCAAGCGGTGGAGCGGCTCAGCAACTGTGGCTTTCTGCTGGAGGAAAATTGCGTAGAAGTTAAGCAATCCAAGGAAAGCCTGAAGCTCCGCTTTGTTTTTGGGGCTGGGAGCTTCATGGATAGCTTTAACTTTTGATTTGGTGGGGTGGATGCCAGAACTATCTATGAGATAGCCCAGGAACTCGACTTCCTGTACCCCGATGATACACTTGTCTCTCCTGACTCTCAGGCCCTTCTCCTGAAACCGTCGTAAAACGAGTCTCAGTCGGTCAAAGAGTTGGGCCTTAGATTCTCCAGAGATTAGTACGTCATCGAAGTAAGGCACTACCCCTGGAACGCCTTGGAGAAGGCGTTCCATCATAGATTGGAAAATGCCTGGGGCTGCACTGACCCCAAACTGGAGGCGGTTGCACTTAAACGCGCCTCTATGGGTGACAATTGTCTGCGCCTCCGCCGTTTCCCGATCCACTGGCAGTTGCTGGTAAGCCTGGGCCAGGTCCAGTTTTGCAAAAATTTGGCCCTTGCCGAGTGAGTGCAGCAAGTGTTGCACCACCGGCACAGGGTATGCGCTCTGCGGTAACGCTTTATTGATGGTCACTTTGTAGTCAGCGCAGATGCGCACAGATCCATCCTGCTTCATGGGGGTCACAATGGGGGTCTCCCATGAAGCATGATCGATGGGTTCCAGGATGCCTTGGGCTATCACCTTATCTAGCTGAGCATCTACCTTAGCCCTCAAGGCAAATGGAACCCGGCGGGGCTTAAGCCGAATAGGGGTAACCCCCTTGTCCAGATTGAAAGAAATGGGTTTCCCTGTAAAGGTCCCTAACTTACCATCGAAGACTTCTTGGAACTCTCCGATGAGTGTGTCGAGTTCGCCTGAGCTAATCTGGTGGATGCCTCCAATAGAAAGCCCCAACGGCTGGAACCACTCCACGCCTAGCAGGGTCGGACGGCTGTGCTCCACGACAGTGATTGGAAGCTGGCCTTGGAACTGCTTGAAGGCGATCTGGAGGTTGGTTCTCCCAAGGACGCCGATGGGATTCCCACCAAAATCCACCAGCTTAGAATGGAGGGGTTGAAGGTGGCGCTTGCGAAGTGCCGGCTTCAGCTGCTTTATCTGGTGCCAATCAATAATGGAGTAGACGGAGCCGGAGTCGACTTCCATCGTGCACGGCAAGCCTTCTGCCAACAGTGTCACATGGAATTTAGTGGCACTGTTGGTGCTGGTGAGTCCGATGGTTGTTTGGTGAACAGCGCCGCCCTGGGAGTCGTTGCGGTCGTCGCGGTTATGCTGGTTCGAGGACCGTTTGGATGGCCTCTGGGTATCGCGGCGATTTTCTTGAGTGCGGGGCTTGATCGATTCAGGAACCGGGTCAGAGGCTCTGCATGCCTCGGCGATGTGCCCCTTCTTGAGGCAGCGCCTGCAGGTAGCATCACGCCAGCGGCAGGATTGGCGCGGATGGAGTCCCTTGCAGCTGCCGCATTGAGCGGCGCGGCGGCCATCTTTTTGAATTTCCCGCCGAGATGGGCGGGAAACTTTCAAAACGGTCGACTCTCCCTCCGAATCAGTTGGAGTAGCAGAGTCATCGGACGAATCCGATGCCGGCTTGTGGATTTTATGGATCCCACGGGACTGGCGCATCGCAGCGGCGGCGGTCTCAGAGGTTTCTGCAGCCGTGGCCTCCTCGAGGACGTCCTTCAGGGACAGTCTCTTCCTACTCAGGAACTTTTTCTGCAGGTTGGCATCTCTCATCCCGAAGACGATCCCGTCTCGTAAGGCATTGTCAACATTTTCAAATTCGCAGTTTGCTGCGATTTGTCGCAATGCCGCAACAAAGTCTTTGAGGGATTCGCCTTCCATCTGGTTCCTTTGGCGGAAAGTGAAGCGGTTGGAAATGGGGGTGCCCGTTGGTGCATAGTGGTCTTGCAGGGCAGCCTGCAGATCCACCCAGGACATGACTTCAATGTCTCTGGGTGCGACGAGGTTGACGGCAAGCTCTAGGACGTCGGTGCCGCAGTGAGCGAGGAAAAGAGCCCTCTTCCTCTCGTCGTCGATGTTGGTGTAGCCGTTTCCCCGGAGGAATTGGCGGAACCGAATCATATAGGAGCTCCATTTCTCCCGGCTGGGGTTGAAAGGAGCCAACGAGGCGAACGGCGCTTGCGGCGTTGCCATTCTTCAGGCCGCGTCGAGTGACTTCAGCTTGTTAAGGCGATCGTGCCACGCGGGGATTCTTCTCTAGTCCTTCGTCGCCAGTGTTAGATCGGCGCAGGAAAGAAGAGTGACCAGCTGAGTTCAAGAAATAACGTTTAATAACGAGAACTGAACTGCCTGTGCGCTGCCGGAGCTCTCCTTATATTTGCTCCGGCAGACGCACCGCCCACTGACAGGGATTCAAAACTCCCGCCGAAAGGATCTTCAGCCAATCCCAGGCGGATGTCCTTATAAGGACATAACAGCTTCTTTTGCTGTTCTCCAGAAGCTACTTCGTGACTTGGGGAGTTTGCAGTGGTGGGATTCAGCCAGTTTGCACTACTTCGGGAGAACTGGTTGTTAATTTTCTGACCAGTTTGGCAAACTGGTTGTTGGAAGAAATCATTAGGGCACAGAACCGGTTGTTAAATTATTTGAATTCTACCACTGGGAATTTGTCTGGCCAGCCCAAATAGGTTGAGGGCAAGGGGACTGGTAATAAGGTTGATCACATGGAATTGGGATTACTACCATTCTAGTCACAAGGGGTGGTGGTGGTGGGGAAGAGGTGTGATGGTTCAGGGATTTAAAGATTATGGTGGAGACATCAGTCCTAGCACTGCACAGGAGTGAGCTCCTGTCACTTGCTTCAGCTTCTGCCAGTTTAGCAGTTCAAAAGTACATGTAAATCAATAAATAGGTACCACTTCGATAGAAAAAGTGCTTTGTGTGGAAAGAAGGAATCCAACTGACACTGGACCTGCCTGAATGCAAAGTGAAATCATTGTAGGGTAAAAGCAACAGATGACATTCTGAGCACAGATTTATTTCATCCCCTGGATAGCACGTGACTGTGAACCGAACAGACTAGTGGTTTTAGGCAGCCAACAATTACTCTGTATTACAACTGCTAATGTATATTGCCATTCACTTAATAAATAAGTAAGAAATATGTACAAATATAGTTCCTTCTAGGATAAATAGTTTCTATATGGGTTGGACAATTTGTAAATGATAGTGGAGAGCTTTTAATGATTTATTTTACCTGTGACAGTGTTGCCACTGAGCAGCTCAAAGCTACAGCAATTTTGTTTTCTCAGCAAATTAACATTTATTCATTTTTAAAAGTTAGACTAAAAGGATTCAGCTTGATTTCTATAGAAACCAAACTACTGTATGGCAACAATGATTATTTGCTGTAAACAACAGTGTTCTGAGTGCATAAAGGGTGGAGAAAAATAAAATGTTCTTCTTCCAATTTGGGCTTGGCATCTTCAAAGCGCTGAGCCAGCCTACACTTGCTGCCTGGAAGTTTGAATCATTCTCATTACACCTATTTTTTTAAATCTGGGGTTTTGTGGTTTTTTCTTCTTCTTCTTTTTTTTGCATAAGTACACTTAGGGTCAGATTGTTGTTTTTCTTCTTGGAAGATAGCAGAAGGATAAATTACTGGCTAGTTTCGCACATCTCATTAAACCGTTATTTGATTTGTTTACTTTTGGTTTAGACTAGTGTGTGGATACAATTAATTGTGATTTGTGATTCAACAAATCACAGTTAAAAGAAATGCATGACTTAATATTTTGTGTACTATCATGAAATAGAATAATGAAAATCATGTGCACATAGTCCTCGAATTATGACCACAGTTAAGCAGAGGCACCATGGGCTGGTCCTTTGCTGTTTCCAGGGTGGTCTTGCAGGCCAGATCTAAGCACCCTGCATGCCGGATTTGACCCACAGGCCTTGAATTTGACACCTCTGATTTATAGCTTACAAATTGGGAGATTCATGATATAAAACACACAATATAGTCTTCTTATCCTTCGAAATGCTGCAGGATCATAGTCACTGAATTTAAATGTAACTATTCCTCCTATACTAGGCCTTTGTGATGAAAATATTTAGGTCCCATTGGGGGGGGGCGGGGAGTGGCAGTTTCATGTAGTGGTTAAAATCAGAGTAGAAACTAGGAGAACTTGAGTTTTAGTCAACAAGGTCAGCTGGTGATTTTAGGGCAAATGCTGACAAGAACATTGGATGGGAAAGTATCTTTGAGTCAAAAATGACCTGTAGAAACACTTAGTTCAGGTGTGAACTAAGGAAGCAGATAAAGGAAAGTCCCAATTTAGATTCTTGCTCATTTTTTTATTTAAAATATTCCTATTATGTTTCACCCTTTTTTGGGCCTTTCTTATTTTCAAGGGTCAGCGTTTTTAATTTTTGTTAAGCCTACAGATCTCAAAAATCTGAAGTATCCCTTTCTGGCTCTTGGCAGTGTGTATCAAGCTTGGTTTCTTCTATCCACAGAGAGTTTATAAGAGGTTGTTATTAGGAGTGAGTGATTTATATTCTAAAAATAATACAAGACAAAACTGTAACTCTCTTCCTTACAAAAAACAAACAAACAAACAAACAACAACAACAAAAAACCCACCACCCATTTAACCAGGTTTGGCAGAAGGAAAGAAAAAAAGTGTGGGGTCAAATGACCGACAGGAGGATCTTCCAATTACAGGCATGGTTTCATCTGGAACTTTTTTTAAAAACAAATATCAATGTTTTGGAGAAAGGATATTGGCCTATTCTGATATGACAATATCATATTTCTTATGTGGTGAGCAATTACAAGCTTTTCTTAGTGATGTTATTTGAGCAGAGACATCTGCCAGGTTTAGGGTCCATTGAAGTACATTTACCTCTTCTCAATCTTATCATGCCTGAATAGAGCTCTTCATCATTTTGGTTAAAAATGTCATTTACAATTGTATCCAAAAATAAAAATAATAATGTGGATACAATTATTCCTTTAAAAATAAGCATATATTTTAAAATTTAAACTCTCCTATCCTTTTATAATTAGGTATGTTTCATTCCTAGGGGTACCTCCATAGAATTTGCAATTTTCATTAATATTGCCAATCAGGAGAATTAATTACTTAAAACCTGTAAATATACTTTATCCGCATAATTACATGCAAAACGCTTTGACTATTTCTTCTGAAAGGTAACTTAAGTATAAATGTCAGGTTATTCTATGGGAAACTCAAAAGAGTAATAAGCAATTTCCTTTAAAAAATAATAAAAATGCACAGGCACTTAAATTAGTGTAATTTCTAAATACTGCACCTATTTCTGGGATTGGGATTTTCCAAAAAAATCACAATGGTGGTTAGTTCTTCTTTTACTCCTGATTTTTTTCTTTACTACAGTATGTCAGTGATGTAATATCTGTATATGCATATCCATTTTCCTTCTCTTTTTAAAAAACAAAATCTGAAACTTGTTGATGGCCTAATATCAACTATTTTTTATCTGCATGTACAAAAATTTATATTTAAGAAGAAGTATAAATATGCATATAATTTGCAATAACTGGGTACAGAATAAATCTTGGAAATGGCATAAGCAATTCTTCCACTATCATCCATTATTGGCTAAATTCTACTATTATATAGCAAATAATCTCTATTATTTATTAATCTGATATACAAAATAATCTCTGTGGCCAGCTTTATTTCTAAGACTGAATTGAACTATAGTTATAGAGAATTACTAGCCATTCTATTGTCTTACCATATGGTAAGACCATATGATTCATATTTCCAAATTTACCATCTCTGAAAGTACATTTTGCAAGAATTATATGTCAGCTGAGGTTCCAAATTCTAGCTTTCTGAGAAGGGTTGAATTGGGTGGGTGGGGGGGAGGTCATACTCAGGTCACAAATGCTTGCCTTCTTATTTTGTTTTCTTTAATGATTTCCAGATTTGTGAAATGTCTTACATTCCACTTTAGGAGAGGTTTGAAAGTAAAAACCACTGTGATTCTAGTTTTCAAGTTAGTTTACCTCACTATTTACTATAGTGTGGAAGTTCATCATGGTGCATTGCTGAAAAACACCTTGGAAATAACAGCTTTTTCTAAAATTCTTGAATCATCTGGACCATAAAATAGATCTTGGACTAGGTATATATAGATGCCAGATATAGATGTTTAACAAAACAAATATATTTTGAAAGAAACATTATTGAATTTCTTGTTTCAAACAACAACAATAAACCCAGAGTTGCACGTGTTTTCCTAAACTTAAGTTTCACCAAATGAAGTGGGAAATAGGTTGTTCAAAGCTTTGAACAAATATTTTACTTTCAGAAAGTCCGTATGCAAGTACAGTGTTGAAGCTGGTTTAGAAACAACATATCCCAATTCCTGATTCTAAAAAGAAAATTCAGTAGAGACAGCACTTCAGTCTGTAATAGACAGTGGTGTACCATAAGTATATACAATGAGTACAATATAGAATTCATTACCACAATTTGGGATAGTTTTAAAGAGGAACCGGACACATTAATTTTGATCAGAATATGTGGCTGCTGGCCTTCATGGCATCCTGTGATGTCCAGAATCAAAAGCAGCATGTCTTAAATATGATCAATATGGTTAAATTTGTATTGATATGGACTATCATCATATAGTGGTCGGTCAATCTCATATCCTAATCTTACTAGCCACTATATGGAGAATAATACTGGATTAGATAGATCTTTCGGCAGATCACGCAAGGTTTTTCTTTCCTTCTTAATGTTCTCAGTTTTATTTCTTTGGAAATTGGACATTGCATCTTAGACTGCATTTTTAAACAAAAGTAATCCTATTCTCTCAGTGGGATTTATTTTTGAGTGGATTGCACTGAAGCTTATGAACATGCTGTTTAATCATTGTAAAAATGCCCTGCCAGCTGGTTTCCTATTTCTCTTTTATGATTGTGAAAATACTGAATGCATGCATGTGTGCACGCACACATGCACGCACACATGAATATATATATACAAACACACCACTTTTTTCCTCCATTGCTAAATATGTGATGAAGCATTGTCTTTTTCTCTGTGTGGTCTCATTTGATTATAATTCAGAAGTGCCTGGCATTCCATATGTAATTAATTGCCACTTTGGTGTTAGATGGCAGGAAGATCAGCTTGGCTTCCAACACAGTACTTGTTCCCATCTTTAGATTGTATTCTACACTGCCAGCGGTAAGTGAATGAAACCTTTCACAGTGAGTCTCAGCTCTGCTAGGCTGCTGATGCTGACGCTCGAAGAAAAGACGCCTGACAAGCAGGGATCAATCAATCAAGGCTTTATTCCAGCTACACAGCAGTTCCTACTCAGCGCTGGCTGGCATAATGCGAAATAAAGTCAGCGCTGCCGCAAGCCGCCATCCGGCGCCTCTTATAGGTTCTTCCGCTTGCCGTTTGGGTGGGGTGTATTAATGACATTCAGCTGGCGAGCGCTTTGGGTAATTAGCGCTATTGCCGATCCATCAGCACGAAATGAGGAGGTCAATGGATTCAGCACACCCACACTCGATCCCGCTAAATCCTTCCCTGTGAGTAGAAACGCCTAAACGCCAACACCGGACCCACCACCAGTTCTGTGTGTTCCCCAATCTTCCCCAATCCCGTTTGCCACGTTGTGGATCATATTCTGTTTGCCCATCGTGCCTGGATTAGTGTCGAGCGTAGCGTGTGCTCGACAGGGAGTCTAATGGACCTGAAGAGTTGAATCACTGCCCTTGTCATCTCTCCAGTTAATCTAGTGGGAAACAGGGGCTAGGATTCTGCTGTTGACATGCTATTTAGGGCTTTTGTTTTCAGGGCAAACAGAGAATTTTAGCAAGACAATTACATCCCCCACCCCACAAAGATTGATGCTCTTTTCAATGTGAACTGTTCCTTGTGAGATGTGATAGGCTCTGGAGTTTCTCTAAAATTCAAATTGGTTTTATTTATTATTTAGAAATAGTTGCAGTGTGGTTCATATGAGTCATACAAGGATGAGAAATGTATATTAAAATCAAAATGCAGTTAAGAATTTAATCTATTATGTTCTCCATATAGATTACCTTTATGAAGGCAATGAATAGCAGAAAGTACAGTGGTTTTTTTCCAGGTAGCACTGGATCAACAACCTTCTTTGGTTTCCTTCTCCTTGTAATTCCATTTCAACTTTATAGAGTGTAAGTAAACGTTTCAATTTTTTTGTAGTGGAGAGAAGGGTGATATTCTTATTGATAATATGATCAAATTTATTTTTTTGATCAAATTTATTTTATCAAACTTATTGATATTATGATCAAAGTTCATTCATTTTTTATTTATATATTTTTATTTTGTATTTCTAAATGACCCATGGGGAATCTTAGGGAAAGATTGAAGACAAATGGGGTTCAGGCAGAAGAAGAACATCATGGCTTCAAAACCTAAGGGACTGGTTTGGACAAAACTCAGCAGCACTTTTTCATATGACTGTTGATAAAAATAGGATTACCAACATGATTGCCAACGTCCGATGACTGATATGGAAGAAGAAGAAGAAGAAGAAGAAGAAGAAGAAGAAGAAGAAGAAGAAGAAAGAGAAAGAAAGAAAGAAAGAAAGAAAGAAAGAAAGAAAGAAAGAAAGAAAGAAAGAAAGAAATGACCCATTCCCCTCAGAGTGCAAAGCCTTTCACTCTTCATCACTTCAGCAACTTGCCTAGTTTCCAGTATTTTAATTTAATCCCAAGGAAAAACATCAGTAGGAATCTCTCTCTCTCTCTCTTCTCTCTCTCTCTCTCTCTCTCTCTCTCTCTCTCTCTCTCTCTCTCTCTTTCTCCCTCCCTCCCTCCCTCCCTCCCCCCTCCCTCCCTCTCTCTCCCTCCCTCTCTCTGTTTGAGTTCCAGTTACTATTCATAAATAGGTAAAAAGATTCTCGGAGATATATAAAACAGGAAGGAAAAATGCCACAACTTCCATTATTCATATTAAATATAAAATTGTATAACAAAATAAAATAAAATAAAAATAAAGATGCTAACAAATGTTTAGGATAAAATATGGGCCAGGTAAGCAGAGCCTCATAATGTGTTGTGATTATCAGAACAGATTTCATTATTGTTAAGTAAGGACATATTTGCTACTTTGGCCATATAGCTGAAGAATTCCATTGGAGATGTAAGGAAAAGACACCATTCGATTTCTATGAGATGTTGCATTTTTTGTTCCCTGATTAATAATTTATGTCCAGAATATGCTTAGTTCAGTCAGAAAAATAGTCAATATAAAATCGTTGAATTTTCACCAGTGTGATAATTTGGAATTATTATTAAATTGTTTATGTCTCTGCAGATCCCAGTGATGAAAAATTCAATAGGGCCAACGTTTTAATTGCTGAATTTGTTTCTTTAAAAAAAAGCATTTCATTCTTGTTCTAACTAGATATTATTTATGTTTCTGAGTAAGAATTTTTATTTTCCTTATTATAGATTATATTTTATCAACCCTGTAATTATCAAGTAGATTGGGTTGGTTTAGAATTTAGTTTCATAGGATCTAGCAGAACTAGGATTTATGCATTGTAATATACAATGAAAAATAGAGATTAATCAGTTGAGGTTTTTTAATAGTGGTGAAATGAATGTTAAGTGTGAGTTTGACTGAACCCTTTGACTGGGTGTCTTCCTCAATTTCAGATCTTCTACAAGAACCTAGGGAGTTTGAGGGTTCTGTGCGGTATTATAGCTGTTCCTCCCATTGCACTCTTCTGGACAGAAAGCACTGATGTTTCTGTTGGCACCACTCTCCCAATTTAGGAGTCACAAGTCTGAGTGCTCTTACCAAGTGGGTCCAGTTTTCCTTTTCCTTTTACATTTTTGCAAATTCTTTTTCAGGGTCTGGTATTCCAAGCTTGTCACACTCCTTTTTACTGATGTTGTTGTTACCTAGCATCAGTACGTCTATCACCACCACTGTCTTTCAGTCCTTGTCTACTACCATGATGTCTCATTGATTGCCCAGAGCTGTTTGTCTGTCTGGATCTGGAAGTCCTACTTATTCTCCACAAGCTTCTGTGGAATTTCCCATCAGGATTTAGGAGGGTCCAGTCTTTGCTGGTATTGGATGTTACCATATTCCTTGCCTCATCATCATCATGCGACTGTGAGATACTGAGCTACTTTAGCATGTGTATAGATCTATGTGGCCTGCTAATAGTTCCACCTAATCAGTCTTAATCACCTTTCTTCTCTTTACTACCATCCAGCCACAATTCTCCAGTCATCCAGTGATGACACCTCAGTGTCCTCAGTGTAGCTCTGTGTTAAGTGCATCAACAAATCTATGTCTCATTCACTATCCAGATGTATAGCATGTTTTATTTCTTTGTTGTACTTGCAGCTTCAAAGTCAGGAAATTTGGCCTTCACCTGTGCTCTGTTTGGACAATTCCACATTCTTAGTCAAGCAGAAGTTAATATTCTACAGCTCCAAAGTTCTGTCCTTCCGTTCCAAAAACCATAGTCAGACTGCAGGCCTAAAAAAAGAACTTTAGTCCACTGGTTTTGTGGATGCCTCGGAAGACTCAGCAAGATAAAATTTCTGTACATGAAAAAATTCCTTGTCGAAATTGCAGCTATTTCTTGCAAAAGACCGTGTCTCTGTAATTTCCATTGTAGTTGCTACATTTTTTTTCTTTTTACAACTCTGTAATCTCTTGATTAGGTATCTGAATGGAGCTGAGCATTCATTGGCTAGATGCTCTTTCTGATGCCTACATAGAGTTTGCAGGAGATATTTTCTCTTTGCACCCTGATAGCGAAACATCTGCCAGTTCCTAGGATTGAATACTCAACCTTCTGAGTGAGAAGTGAGAGTTTCAGAAAGATATTCAGAGTAATAGAAGGCAAGAAAAGAGTAATGGTGGGCAAGAAAAGAGAATAAAAAACTTGCAATGTGAAATCAATGTTATTATTGATTACAAGGAGCCTGTGTAGCGTAGAGGGCTAATGCCTCCTACTAAAGGCAGCAATTAACACCAGCTGCCTGTAATTTCTCTGAGTTCAATCCTAGCCAGGCTCAAGGTCGACTCAGCCTTCCATCCTTTCTAAGGTGGGTAAATTGAGGACCCAGTTTGTGGGGGCAATAAGCTGACTTTGTATAAATATACAAAAGTATGAAGGCTATTGCTTAACGCATTGTAAGCCGCCCTGAGTCTCCGGAGAAGGGCGGCATATAAATCAAATTAAAAAAAAAATATTCTGTGATCTAGATCCAAGATATTTCTCCTCTATGGATACCAATCTAAATAATTCAGACAGGAGTCTTAGGAACAATTATCTTTTGAAACTTATACTCTACCTTTGGAGAGAATTAATGTCTTCCTTACATTTTTATCCCAATCCCTTAAAGTAGAGGCTTGGCAATGTCAAATGCATCAGTCTGATAGCTTAATTGAGTGATCAAGCCCTATCCTTTTTTGCACATTGGTGATGTGTGCAACAATATTAAAAAGAGCAGGGCTTTGATTGCTTCTTTACACTTACCATTTTGATACTACAAACATCCTGTCTTGAAATAAGTCTCTATGTTTTCCTGTTCTTCTTTTCTATGTATTTTATTTTGAATTCCAACTTGAATTAGTGATGTCATATTAAAAAGTGGTTGGCTTTAGTTGCACAGCTGCCATCTTGACTTTGTTTTTGCCTCCAATCTTTTCTTCTGAAAGATTGTAATGGTCAATTATCTTTGTTTTTTGCTGCATAGGTAAACTAGTACTAGCTTTCCTACTTAATCATTCAGCTGTTTGGTCAGCTTGCTTTGTCAGAGCACTCAGGGTCCTTTGAAAATTAGGCATTTTTTAAGGAATATAAAACCTGATGTGAAATGGCCTTCCTGCTGTTCAGCCAACTCTGCCATACATTGAGTAGTTTGCAATGTGTATCAGATTTTATACATCTTGAAACTGTTGAGGGTTGTTGCTTGCTTAAGGAGGAAAACACAATTTTAAAACTAGAACACTTAAGGATAATGTAAAGCTGGTGTTACTTACCAAAGGACTAGGGATAAGTGGCAGATGCCTAGATAGCATGCCAACATTCCCAAGATGAACCTAGTGAAACCAGTTGACTGGCACCACCAACCTCACTTGGTCCAATCTCTGAAAATGAAGTTGGATCAGTTCTGTTTTAAATTTTATGGAAGACCATCATGGAATCCAAAGTTTATAAGCTGAAATGAAAGTTGAGAAAAGAACACAGAAGAAGACAAAAGAAAACTACTTCTGTATGACAGCTAAATGAACTTTATGGATATAATAGCTGTATATTGTATATGGATACATGCAGGACCAGTGGTGAAATTCAAAAATTTTCCTTAAGAGTTCTGTGGGTGTGGCTTGGTGGGTGTGGCTTGGTGGTCATGTGACCACCAACTATCACAGTTTACACAAAAATAAAACAAAAGCTACACAAATGACTCACACACAATGCAAAAGCAACTGGACTTCACACAAAATGGCACCTGCAATGAGCAGGAACCTCACAGAGTTCAAAAACACTTTACACAAAAATACCGGTTCGGGCAATAGTTAGTAAAAAAATGTTTTAAAAAGTAAAAAAAAGTTCTCACAATCGCATGGCATAGCTGATTGTCACAGCTGATTGTCGGAACCTTTATTTATTTATTTTTTTACTTTTTAAAGCATTTTTTTTAACTATCGGTTTGGGTGAACCAGTAGCATTTTCACTACCGGTTTGGGTGAACCTCTCCAAACCTGAAGCATTTCACCCCTGTTCAGGACTCATTAGAATTTAAGTTCAGCTCTATGGAGACTCTACTGTTTTTCTTTTCTTTTCTTTTGCACATATATAACAGACAGTGTTCCCAAACCCTGTAAAATAAAGTCAGTCCTCCCCCCCCCCCATCTTTGTTAACTCTCAGGTCATTGCAAAAGGATGTCAACAAAATGAAAAACATGCCAGGCTGGAAAACATGTGTCAGGATAGCTGCATATTTTCCGTAAACAGAATGTTACAATTTTTTCTCCAGGGATTTTGTAGATTTCATAATTTTTAACTCATTGTATGATTTTGCAGAAAACAAGTATTCTTGGTTTGTTGAAACCTGTATAAAGCAGTGTGCTCAGAAGACCAAAAATGCCACGTCAGAAGGGCTCAATCTTTTCTAGATCAAGCATCACATATGCCCTTTGCTGAATTGAAGTTAGGAAAAGAGTTAGAAATGGTTTAATTTTTGTTTTAATTGAATTGAAATGAAGGGACTTATACTTAATATGTTTGCTTCTCGTGTGTTTAATGGGGTGCTATTCAGCAGGTTCTGACAGATTCTAGAGAACTGGTAGAGGAAATTTTGGGTAGTTTGGAGGACCAGCAAATACCATCTCTGGCTGCAATATCCTTCTCCCAGAAGTGGGCTGGGAATGGAGATTTTGCAGTATTCTTCCCCTGGAGTGGGGTGTGAATGGAGATTTTGCAGTATCCTTCCCCTGCCATGCCCACCAAGCCACACCCACCAAGCCACACCATGCCCACCAAGCCACACCTACAGAATTTGTAGTAAAATATTTGAATTCCACTACTGGTTTAATGACGGAACAACTTTTAAATGAGTTGTGGATGTCACAGTTCATAAGTGATCACAAAGAACAGTAAATATCAAGATAATAAATATCAAGATTATTTTCCAAAATACCTGAAGGCAGAATAAGAAGCAATGGATGGAAACTAATGAAGAAGAAAAACCTAGAACTAGGGAGATATTTCCTGACAGAACAATTAATCACTGGAAAAAGTTGCCTCCAGAAGTTGTGGGTATTCCAACACTGGAGTTTTAAAGAAGAGATTAGACAACGATTTGTCTGAAATGGTACAAGTTTTCCTGCTTCACTAGGAGTTGAAGTAAAAGACCTCCAAGATTCCTTCCTACTATGTTATTTTGTAAAAGATGGTGAATGTGATGATGTAATATGTGCATTTCGAAGCTGCATTTCCCAGCATACAAGAAAGGCAACTTCTAGCATATTTTCCTCCTAAATAAATAATAAAAGTATTATTTTCCAACTTGTGCTGAGTAAGTGGTTTACCAGCTACATTTCTTTTATCACATGAAATCCCTCTGTTGCTGCTGCCCAGAGCCACTTCATCCAGGTCTGCTTGACCTCTGAACAGGGTCTTTTTCCCTTTTTGTTCTCCAATTCTACCTATTGCATGAAAAAAAGTTTTTCTTCTCACTGAGCCAGTTTGCATTTTGCTATTAAAATAAACACAGTAATGGGAAAAAGATGCTTTCGTTTCTCATTTTGCTCCTCCTTTTTACCCCTAGCTTTGAAACAGAAAGTCAGTCATTTGGTCAATATATAAAGAGGAAAAAACATCATTTACCCTCAGTGCTCCTCAGGTTTCTGTGGAGTCACAGAACAAAGGACAGAGTGAGAAAACAAAGAGTGCTTGTTGGAAAAAGGAGTAAGTAATAGTTAGAAATTCAGTGAGGGATGTTAGTTATCATGGCTTTTAGAATTGCATCTGGGATGAAAAAAGAAGGATATGAATTTGATTCTCTGTTTATGAGTTTTTCTATTTGTATTTTTTTATATAAAAGAATATTTCTGGTCCCTTTTATTTAGCTGTATATCCTGATACTCTATTTCACTAACTAATGGAAATATGTGAAAGTATTCAGTTTATAAATAAGCCTGGGGATTTTAAAAATAATTTATTTCTTTTCATCCCAATCAAAACCCTGTAGTTACCGTATTAAGTTATCAAAGACAGGCATTTTCTTTAAATGAAGTATGTATGTTGCAAAGAAATCAAATTCTCATATTATTTTGTGTTTGGGAAAATGTGGTTTTGTCTTCAGTTTGTCATCTCAGTTAGACTACTGTAATTGACTTTACATGGGGCTGCCGGCATTAAATGATTCAGTGGGATAGTACCTATGCTGATGGAATTACATTTATTGTTTATAGGTTTTTGGGCTCAATTCAAGGTTTGGATCACTTTCCAGAAAAATCTAGGCAGTTTATCCAAGGAGAATTTGCCCACCCTACACAGTCTAGTCTAGTATCACCCTACACACAGTGATACCCATAGAGCTCAGATGACCTATAAGAAATAGTTAAGACAATTTTGTTTCAACGTCCATTCAGTTGCAAAGATCTCCTAAGAGCAGCAATACTTTTATGATGGGTACTGTTTTATTTATGAATTGCTTTTTGTGTTTCATGTATGCCATTGTTTTGATATATTATGAATAATGTAGAATTACATGATACATAGTGTAAAATTATGTTACATTAGCCAGCATATAAATGTGGATAAACAAACAAGTAAATAAATATATTTGTACACCATTTCTATTTTGTATATTTTAGGCCAAACAGATTCTTGCTGGACAGAGACTGACTTGATTTCAAAGTCTGTATATTTATTCATTTATTTATTCATATAATTTAATTTATTTGTTTAATTGTTTGTTTGTTAATTTATCAGCCTGCTACTCCAAAATTGCTATTTAATGGCTCTTGGTATCTATACATTTGGCAGTAATATTAAAATATTTGATGTTGATATTTATGATGAAAAGCTTTTCAGAATAATTCCATAATCTTTTCTAGGAAGATAATTAGCTTTTTTTTTCTTTTTCTCTAAAGAAATTTAATTGGGTATTTCCTCATTGTATAGTTACCTTCCTTTTCTCAATGACATGAATTAAGGGATGTGATAGATTTTAACTGATCAGGAAAGAATACCAGGCCTCCCTACATTTAGCCAGATTATGTGGCTATTTTGGGAAGCAGATATCTGGGCCACATATGTTCCATACTAAATTTTAAATTAAAAATCTGTAGAAAAATGCCCAAACCAAATCATTTTTGCATTTGCTTTTTTCTGCATGATATTGCATGGTTTCATGATCATTTAAAGATGTACTAGGAAAGATGTTTTCCACTCTTTAAAGTGATGGTAAATCAACTACCAACAAACAACAAGATTTGTAAAAATTAAAGGAAAATGGGGGGAAAAAAATCCTACCTACCATATATTTATATATATGTTAGAGAATAAATGCAACTCCACTCTACCCTCTGTCTACGTTATGTTCCTCCTAGAGAAGAACAAAGCAGGAAGATATCTGATTGCAAATAATACATTGCATGTAGCAGTTTCATACATTAATATATCATCATTAAAATTTTGGAAAAGCATTTTAAATTTTTAGGTGTTGTTGAATGAGACCATCATTAATAATCAAATGTAAGAGCTTTATTTCTGTAACATTTAGAATCATAAAATTAGAAAAGGATTTTAATATTTTTGGTTGCAATTTACCGTAATGAAAGAAACATAATGCATGGCACATTATGAAACCATGAGGAGTCAGAATTTGGGACAAGAAGGTGTGACAGCTGTGAAGCAAAACTATAGAAACCTAGTTAGCAGAACATTTTATTCTTTCATTTCAGGATTTCAAGAAGATCATGATGAGAGTTTATGTAACTCTGGTTGCATTCTTCTCCTTCATATCTTGGACTTCCTCCCATATTGTTTATTACACGAGTTCAGGGGGAGTATGTACAAATACTTGTGGGTATCATGGTTATAAATACACCTGGTGCAAGCAAAAGGGCGGCAGTGGACATGGTTGGGATTATTGTTCCTTAAAAGAAGGTCTGGCTGTTTCTGGTGAGGAATGTGACTCACCTTGTGATTTATGGGGAGGTTCCTATCGCTATTGTTACTTCAGAAATGGAAAATGGAATTACTGTGGCACTCTATCAGAATGGGATTCATTTGAATATTCACTGAAAAACAACATATGTAATAACAGCTGCCGAATAACCGAAGGACAGTTCCAATGTCAGACTATTCATGGACTTGAACCCTGCTCTCCATTCCGAGATGTGACTCCCACAGGCTTGCCCTGCCACATTAACTATCAATGTGCCAAATATGGTTGTTCAGCATATCACTGTCAAACAGGCAAAGGTGAAGATGACTGGGATCTCTGTAGACCAAAGGACAATGATGGGTGCATATGGAAATCTTCTGTCACAAATACTTCTCTGACAGAGATTTGTACACTTGTTTATTCCCAAAAGAAAAGTAGTATCTTTTTCCGCAGAGAAATGCAAACAAAAATAGTCAGTCCTACAAAACAGCAATTCAAAGATGCTGTTCATTTGATTGATAATTTAAATACCATCGGAAATTTTTCTGAGGCTGATGCTCTGTCAAAAATGTATTTCTATAAGGAAAGTATCTTCTGCAATGGCATCAATTATACCAGTGTAAAACTGTGGCTTGATAATTACACAAATAAGACTGTTGCACATGTTATTTTTTCAGAGATCCTGAGCATAATTAAGGTGTTACGTTTAGCATTTTATACCAGCCTCCATAGTGCCTTTTACTCACCTGCCTATACTATTATTGTATCAGTTGGTGAACCAATGTTATGTTCCATTGATGGCTAATTTATCCATCCTACTTCTTGTACCAATACATTATTGCTTTCTATTATATCTGTTTTGGGTGAGCCTAATACTTATTGCTTCTTATTACTTTATAAGTAATTCTAAATCTTAATGGTTTGTGTGAAATCCAAACAAATTGTCTTTTAATCACAATAACATTTTCATGGAATTGATGTTAATAAATATCATTTTGAATGACACTATATCTGTGAGATTTTTCTGCATTTGTATACTCTTTGTAATCTTCCATAATTATATGTGATAATCTATGCAGTTAATAAAATATGCTCTTGAAATATTATCTAGTGGAGTCTCAAAAATTGATTTTAAAGATCTGTAATTCTGTGTTGAAAATGTCTGAGATATTATTTTTAATGCATTTACATTATTCCCTTGAAAAGAAGGCAAACCTAGACATTATTACCCAGGTCAAATAATTAGCAGGGACTATTTAGGCCATAAAAGACCAAATCTTTTCTGCAGGAATCCAAATTAAACATTCTGATGGATTCAGCATTTGCTTTATTATATCCCCAAAAAACAAGAGTCAATTTGATGTAATGGTTAAGGCACCAGACTAGAAACCGGGAGAAGGTGAGATCTAGATACATGAATGTTGGCTGGGTGACAGTGGTGGGATTAAAATAATTTAACAACCGGTTCTCTGCCCTAATGATTTCTTCCAACAACCAGTTCACCAAACTGCTCAGAAAGTTAACAACCGATTCTCCCTAAGTGGTGCAAACTGGCTGAGTTCCCCCACCGCTGGGTGAGCTGAACCAATCATTTGCTCTCAATGTTACCATACAAGACTCTTGAAGGGAAAATAGGAGTAGGAAGGACTATTTAGTATGTCCAACGCCTTCAGTGATTTACTATATAAATATAAAACAGCAGGATAAACATTTAAAATGTTTTTAAAAGAAAGTCAACCACTTCCTCAAAGTACCCACTGATTTCCATTTGATCTATTATTTCCCTTTCTTATAGGATTTCTGTTGATCTTTGATTTAAGTAATTAGACAGATTCAACTTCATCACTTCAGCTAGGCAACCTGCTGAGAATAATATGTGTGGTTGGTTTTGTTTTGTTTTGTTTTTTGTAGAATAGCTTTACTAATGCCTTTCTAAGACCTGTTTGCTCTCAAAAATGTTAAATGGGAATTTTGGATATTGCAGTTCCAATCTGAGAAGTTTCTGGTTTGAGGTATACTATAAAATAAACAGAAAGTTATTAATAGATAAAGGGGAATCTTACAATTTTAAACTAATTGGAGTTTGGAATTATAGCACACTGGAGTTTGGAATTAAAACTTGATAAATCAAGACATTTGTAAACATGTGCTGTCCAGTTAATCACTTACTAGCATTTTCACAATATATTGGCCTGCGGCTCCTGAATCAATTTTGTAGCCTCAGGGGTGTTACTAGCAACCACTTTGACATGTCACAACTGCTGGGAATTTGTTACTCAGTTTTTCATTGGCTGTAGAGTTCTAACACTTTCAATTTTAGAATTGCCACAAAATATTAATATAATAACTGTTGGAAAGTTTATAAAATAGAAAAAAACACATAAAATAGTCTCTTTGCCTATATTCATATTGGAATTATTCAGTCACTGTAATTCCCAATATATGAAGAAAGCAAAGCAACAAAAGAAAAAAAAGAGAAAAATAAAAATGCCATAGGTTTGATGTTCTGTCCAAGTTGCACTTTCCATACCCTGAGTTGAAGGTTCCTATGCTTCTTTAACCCTTCCTCTTCTAAAGAATGCAAACACCCATCACTATGAGGAAGACAAGGTGCTCTTGAGAGACATAGCAATGGATAGACTTCTTATATGAGCCCCTTACCATTAATTTCCCCTTGTACAGCACTGCTAGATGGTTGCAGATAAGAAAATAAGCTACCACTGTATTACTACTTGTTCAAAAAAAAAAAAAAGAGTTAGCAGCTGTGGCAGAAATGACCCCTTTTCTCCATTACTGGTTACTTCTTTCCACAACCATTTTATCCTGGACTGCCACATCAGTAAAATCTGGATTTTCACATTCCCACATATCCATACATTCACCAATAGACCAGTGAAAGCACCACATGAGTAATCCCAGTTTTGAAAGCAGTTTTTTCATGTATGGAAGAAAAAAGATAGGCTAAAATTGCTTCTTTGTTGGATTCGGGATGGATAAAAGCAGCATTATGAGTTCCTGGTTTCAAGAACCTGTTAATGACTTACACTTACACTAACATGACTCTAGGAGAGAGCTGTACTACAAGATCCTAGCAGGTCCATGCAGTCCTGAAAGGAGTTAAGACTGCTGCTTAGCAAAATTATTGAGCTAGTTTTCCCCAGCTACGGAATTCTGGGAGTTCAACTCCGCACATCTTAAAGTTTCCCAGTTTGAGAAACATCACCTATTGGATGTAGTCAGGATTTGTCTTGATTGTTTTTCACAGCTATCATGGATAAGACCAGTTATTCTTTGTGTTGTTACCAAGAAATGCTTGTTCGTAGATATTTCAGTTTTCTGCTATCTTATCAGAGGTGGGTTTCAGCAGGTTCTGACCAGTTCTGGAGAACTGGTGGCAGAAATTTTGAGTAGTTTGGAGAACCGGTAGTAAAAATTCTGACTGGCTCCACCCTCATCTATTCTCTGCCTCCAAAATCCCAGCTGATCAGAAGGAAATGGGGATTTTGCAGTAACCTTCCCCTAGAGTGGGGAGGAAATGGAGATTTTACAGTATCCTTTCAATGGAGTGGGATGGGAATGGAGATTTTATAGTATCTTTCACCTGCCATGCCCACCAAGCCATGCCACAGCCACCAAGCCATGTCCACAGAACCAGTAGTAAAATTTTTTGAAACCTACCACTGGTATCTTATGTACAATCTAAGCAGTAGGTGAAATATTCCAAACCTTTCTAAAATTGCTGCCACATTTGTCATTTTTAATAAACCAAAACTGGGATATTTAATTAATTAATGAATTGAAATAGTTATATGGCTGTTTGTGTTGTGGAAAACAATCCCGGGCAACTTGCAGCAATAATATAGCATCCAAAATAGCAAAACCAAAACTTGATATCTCAATCAACATTATCCAGTTCATCTAACAGTACAATTTCTGAGCTATCTCAATGCTTTCCAGAAGGTTAACTGTAATTCTGCTTTTGTTTCTCAAGAAGAAATGCTCAGCCTCAAATCACTAGCTGACATAAGATAAAACAGAAGGTTTGTCTTTATCTATCACCTAAAGACTAAGGAAAGTCAGAAGAACTCTTTTCATAGAGCAAGAATTCATGAATTTTTGGAAGATTATTATTTCTTATAATCTTAGTGTACCACAGTAATGTAGGTATCTTAGATTTAATGATTTGCTGTCAGCTTCCACACAATTGCTTGTAACTTAAAAGTATATGTATCTTAATAAATAATTTATGTCTTCTTCACATGCTTTTATTGCGTATTATAGTGGACACAAAATATTGCATTCAAGAGAATTGAATCCTCATTAGTCTTAAATATCTTTTCACAATAATTCATTGTGAATCTTACTTAACCAACTTGTTCAAGATTCTGTACAAACCTACTGTTTGAGTTGTATTTCAGAATATAGCACACATCTAATTGTGTTAATTCAGCATTCATTGTTCATATAAATTATATCAATTTCTACATTAACTGTAAAGTAAAGAAGAAAAGGCATTTTCTTTTTAACTTCCCCCCTTTTAAAAGTTAGCTTTCATTTTCTTCCTCCAACTCTGGCAAAACTATACATATGCTTTGACAAGCGGTGGATAAAATCTCATTCCAGATGACTCATAACAGTGCTTTGCAATTTAATATGTTTTCTTTCTCATAACAATGTCACATTGACCAGGAAGGAAACCTCTTAGCAGCAGCCAATTGCTTTCCAATCATCTAAAAGGAAATTTTCCAAGTTTATTCTATGTGGCAGCTTCTCGTTACTGTTTTGGTCCCAAAGTAATAGCAGAATTTTATGAGTGGCTTGCTTTATTTCATTTTTTTCTCTAATTAAAACATCTATCTACATAATTAAAGATCACAATTATAATCAATCTAATTTTGGAAGGTTATTTTCAACCACTATGCAATAAAATCCAGAATCATCAATTATGCAATTAAAAATAATTCTACGTTTTTCCTTAGTTCTGAGTTTTGAATGCAAATCTTCCACTTCCCTGAAACTCCGAGCTGGGTAGGACACATACTTTTCTCCGCATGGAGGGAATGTCTGTCAGGCTGGGAAGACCTGCTCCATGCATCATTGACCGAGTCTACAAATTTGGATAGCTCCGCCCTCTTAGCTCCAGTGTTTCGACTCGGTCCGTGCTGACCGGACGTGTCTTCCAGCCTCACAGACCTCCTTTCTCGTGTGGAAGCTAGGAGTTTGAATATTTGGACTTCAGATTTTTTTCTTTTATTTTTCCTTTTTGGCGCCTGTCAGCTGTGCTGCGCTTCCTTTGTCGGTGATTTAGCGCTGCGGCGCTTGCTGGCTCCGCTCTGCTAGGCTTGTCAGCTCCTCTCGGGCTGCTTCAAAAGGCGTTTTATTTCTGTTGCCTGCCTGTCTCCTTGTGCTTCCCTGATCATCGGGAAGATGCTGCTGCATTCTCCGGGTTAATCCGGGCAGCTCTGCTGAAGGACCTCACTCAGCGGTCCTTTGAATTTGCCCGCCATTTTCAAACGGCTGCGGTTTGATAGGCAGGGAGCTGCCATACTGGATGCGATGCTGCCTCCTCCTCCATTGCCTCCTCAGCCTTCTTCCTTATCTCCGGCTACTCCTGGTTCATTCCAGACACCTGACTCATTTGAATTGATGTTGGCCAGAGCTATCAGGCAAAGCCTAGACCAGTGTAGGCAGCAAACTCAGTTTTTTGCTAGCTCTGCTCCTCAGCCCACGCTTATTCATCAGGGTTCTGGCTTAGTGGAGGACTCCATTTCGGAACAAGATCTCGCCGAATCCACTGGCTCCGTAGAGCAGAATTCTGTATCAGACCATGAGTACATTGCAGATTCAGCTTTATCTGATGATGAAGGGGCGGTTCCTGATCAGGCTCCCTTTGTTGGCCTTTTCCGGCCTTAAATGTTTAGGTCCCTCCTGCATAAGGCTATCGCCACTACTCGCCTTGGCACAGTAACATCTATTTCTCCGTCTGCTGAGGGTTCTGACCCGGCTTCTGCTATGTTTGCTGAGCCCGCCATACAGCCTGAAACTGTTCCAGCCCCTAAGCTGTTTTTGGATGTCATCTCCCGTCAGTGGTCAGTTCCTGGAGCTGGTCCAAATCCTAACACGCTCGACAAGCGCCTCTATAATTCTGCTCAGGCCTTGTCAGACGCCCTGTTACCACCTCAGGTTGATCCGCCTATTGTAGCACTCTGTAATTCCTCTCATCCTACCGGGCCTTCGGAGGATTCTCTTCGCCCAGAGGATCGCAGAGTGGAAAAGATACTTCTCAAGGGACACCAAGCGGCTGCTTGGTCTATCAAGGCTTCGACATCGGCATCTTTTTTCAACAGAGCAGTCTTGTTATGGCTGAAGCAGATGAAAGAGCGCCTTCCCGCTTCTGATGTACGAGCCAAGCAGGACTTGAACAAGATCTGTGCTGCCCTAGAATACTCGGCAGACGCTACATTGAATCCAACTCGCTTCGCGGCCAGGGCTCTAGGTTCTACTGTCACTTCTCGTCGGCTGCTGTGGCTGAGGAACTGGAATGCCGACATGAAGAGCAAATGGCAACTCGTTTCTACTCCGTATACCGCGGGCAGCTTATTCGGTCCGCCTCTGGAGCCCCTTTTGGTGGAAACACGGGACCGCCGGAAGATTCTTCCCTCTGTGGCCAGACGAGCAGACTCCCAATTCAACGCCCTGTCCCGTTCCCAGCCCTTTTGTTCTCCCGAGTCTGGTAGTTACCAGCATTGTTACCAACGACCTTTTCCGGCAAAATCTAGCACCCAGGATACCCAGGTCAGATTTGGGGGCAGATTTTCCTCCCGTCGTTCCTTTTGGGGAGGACCGGGCCGCTTTCCGAGACGTTCCCATTAGGGTCCCTAGAGAACCTCCCATTGGTGGCCGTTTGTCCTTGTTTTTCCATTCCTGGGAGGGTTCCACTACTGACGCCTGGGTTCTTTCTACTATTCGTTCCGGGCTTTATTTGGAATTTTCTGCCCCTCCCCCAATGTTTTTTTATCCTGTCCGGTCTCCAGGGATCCGACAAAGAGGGGGTTGTTTCAGCTATTTCCCACTTGTTGGACATAAGAGCTATTCAGAAGGTTCCCCTAGACCAACGGGGTCTAGGTTTTTATTCTTGTTTGTTTATAGTCAAGAAAGCTTCCGGAGGGTGGCGTCCTATCAGTACAGAGCTCTTCCCTTTGGCCTACTCCTCGGCTCCCAGGGTTTTTACAAAGATAATGGCTGCTTTGGTTGGTTATATCCGCTCTCTGGCTATTCGTCTTCAGTTTTATTTGGATGACATTTTAGTTCTTTCTTCCTCCCACCCGGCTGCTCAGTATGATTTGGCTAGAGTGTTATCCCTGTTACAGGACCATGGCTTTTCAGTTAATTTTACTAAGAGCCACTTGTCTCCTAGTCCCTGCATTGTACATTTGGGAGCAGCGATAGACACCAGGTCTTTGGTGGTTTCTTTGTCCCCTGATTGTCTAGCTAGCATTAGAGACCTCATGGCTCAGTGTCTCTCTGAACGTTTGGTCATGGCCTTAAAGTTGTCCCATTTGCTGGGGAAAATGGTCTCCACCTATGGTTTAGTGCCTTGGTCTCAATTACACAGCAGACAACTTCAATGGTTCCTGCTTCCCTTGCAACAATCTGGCCACGGGTCTTCCCTCACCCATCTTCAGCTGTCACCTCAGGTTTCGGCTTCTCTCCACTGGTGCTAATCTTGGGCCCTAGAGCAAGGGACCTGTTTCCGGGAACTGTCCTGGCTAGTTTTGGTGACTGATGCAAGCCTTCGGGGATGGGGGGCTCACTTCCAGCAACAGATGGCTCAAGGGCTGTGGACGGTGCAGGAAAGTCGCAAAAGCATCAACTTTCTGGAACTAAGAGCTGTCAGACTGGCTCTCCTCCACTTTCAACATCTGTTGGAGGGGAAGGACGTTCTGGTCCTCACCGACAACACCTCTACCAAGGCCCACGTCAACAGGCAGGGGGGCACTCACTCCCGGATTCTGCTGGTGGAGTCCCTCCATCTGGGCACATCGGCCGAGCGCTACCTCCGTTCCTTGGTGGTGGACCACATTTCTGGAACTCAGAATGTTCAGGCAGACGCTCTGAGTCGTCACAAAGTGGATCACGGGGAGTGGTCCATCCCTCCAGAGCTTTTCCAGCAGATAGCGGTTCGATTTGGGACTCCCTCCATCGACTTATTTGCCTCTTCCAGCAATCATCAGCTCCCCAGGTACTTCTCCCGATACCAGGATCCTCAAGCGGAAGCGATCAATGCTCTTCGCAGCCCTTGCCTCCCGGCCTTCTATATGCATTTCCACCTCTCCCAATAATTTCCAAATGCATTCGGAAGCTTCTGGAGGAGGGCTCGGAACTCATTCTTCTGGCCCCGCACTGGCCGCGCCAGCCTTGGTACGCCGAGCTTCGCACCTTGTCGGTGGCTCCACATTGGACAATCCCAGCCTCTCAAGTAGTGCTTTCTCAAGGCAATCTTTACCATCTGAATTCCTCGAGCCTTCGACTGACCACTTGGCGGTTGAGCAGCGCCTCTTAGCTGATGCAGGAGTGCCCGTTCAGGCTATCGCCATTGTTCAAGTGGCCCGGCATGCTTGCATCAATCAGATTTATCAAGCCACTTGGGCGGCCTTTTTGGACTGGTGTCATCGTAACAAGGCAGATCCCCTGCCTGCCTCGGTTACAACAGTTCTGGCCTTCCTACACCACGGTTTTGACCTAGGCCTTGCTCCTTTCACTTTGCGACACCAAGTGGCGGCGCTGACGACGGTCTTGTCTTGCAGAAAGGTGAATTCTCTGACTCACAACCCGCTCATCCGTACCTTTCTTCGGGGCGCAGCTAATTTACGTCCTCCGGTGGTTCACCGTTTTCTTACCTGGAATCTGAACACAGTGCTGCAGACCCTTATGGAATCCCCCTTCGAACCTCTCTGAGAGGTCTCTCTAAGATTTTTGTCATTCAAGGTGTCCTTTTTAGTTGCAGTTACCTCGGCTCGCCGTATTTCAGAATTGGTGGCCCTTTCCATATGGCAGGACCTATGTATATTTCACAAGGACAGAGTTGTCCTTCGCCTCGATCCCTCCTTTCTGCCAAAGGTTAATATGTTGTTCCACAGGGCGCAAGAATTAGTCCTTCTGTCTTTTTGCGACCGGCCTTCTCATCGACTGGAATGCTTGTGGCACACGCTAGACATCCGATGAGCATTGAAGATTTATATCTCCCGCACGGCTCCCTTTCATAAATCTGAAACACTTTTCGTCTCTTTTACTACCGATTCCATGGGGGCTCGTGTAACTAGTATCACTATTGGCCGCTGGATACCCGCTACCATTGCCACAACATATCAGCGTCTTCAGTTGCCGGTGCCTTCCAACATTACGGCGCATTCTACTCGCAGTGCTGCCACATCAGCCGCCTGGGCTACCAGGGCTCCTGTGGAGGAAGTGTGTCAAGCTGCAACTTGGACAGCTATCACTCCATTCATCCGGCATTACAAAGTGGATTCGTTTGCCTCCTCCGATGTGGCTTTCGGCCGCCGGGTTTTGCAAGCTGTTCACCGCTCCTAATCCACTCGGGCTGGATTCCTTTCCCACCCTTCTGGACATTCAGCTTTGGTATGTCCCAGCCTGACAGACGTTCCCTCCATGCGGAGAATGGACGTTGGTCTTACCTGATACGTCCGTTCTCACAGTAGAGGAACATCTGTCAGCCCCACCCGTTGGTTCCAGCCCTCTGGGTCGCGGGAGGGGGGTTGTTACTAATTCTCTCTCGTTGTAGGAAGACACATCAGTCTACGACGTTGCCCGAAACACTGGAGCTAAGAGGGCGGAGCTATGCAAATTTGTAGACTCGGTCAATGATGCATGGAGCAGGTCTTCCCAGCCTGACAGATGTTCCTCTACTGCGAGAACGGACGTATCAGGTAAGACCAACGTCCATTTTCCTTTGGTAGCAAATATGAGTTTTGAGAGAAGGATAAGGCTTCCAATCTAAGATTTTGTTCTAATAGAAATATAGTATTATCATACTATAATATTTTGTTCTGACACTAAAAAGAGGTCAATTGAAAAGGCCAGAGGCTAATTTTGTTACTTTACTATGGACATGAAATGGGAGGGGGGGAGAAACGGGGCGAGGTGAGGGAAACTGCTGTGATTACAGCCACTACTGACAGGAGCCTTCATGTTCAATGGAGGATTTTGCTGCCCCATCACAAAAAAATAAAGGAAAGGAAAGGAAAGGAAAGGAAAGGAAAGGAAGGAAGGAAGGAAGGAAGGAAGGAAGGAAGGAAGGAAGGAAGGAAGGAAGGAAGAAAGAAAGAAAGAAAGAAAGAAAGAAAGAAAGAAAGAAAGAAAGAAAGAAAGAAAAAGTAAGAAAAAAGAAAAAATGAAATAAAAGCAAAAACAGCATTATGGGACAGTGGTGCAAGTTTAGCCTCTTTTGGAAATGCATACCATGTTGTAATGCATCTAAAAAAAAAAGCTTGTATCATGGAACATAGGTCTGATTCCCTAGCCCAATGCCCTGCTCAAGGGCAATACAATTGTCTAGTCACAACTCTGGGAGGCAAACTATTCCATTGATTAATTTTTGTTACTGTCAAAAAAACAGTTTCTTTACTTCTAGGTTGGGATCTGTCCTTAACAAGTTTCTATCTTTTACTTCTTGTCCTGCCCGCTGGTGCTTTGGAGATTAAGTCAATCCCCTCTTCTCTGTGATAGCCTCTACACAGGCAGTTTGTCTGTGAAACTCTCTAAACATAACACAAGACAACACACACACACATTCACATACACTTATGCATTGTTTAGTTGATATATTAGAAGCAAGAAGCATGCAATCAAATGGACTTTGGGTGATTAAGGAATTTGCATCACTGTTAAAAAGGCCTCTAAAGTTAGTAAGTTTGGGCTGAGAGGGCAGAATTTAGTACTGTGAGAAGAGGAAGCCTTCCAGGTTTGCTCTTTACTACTGGTTTGTAATGGGAGTGTGCGGGCTTGCTTCACTCGTTCATGCATGCTTCTGCGCATGTGCAGATAATCAATTATGATGTCTGGGTGGGTGGGTGGAGCCTCCCGCCGCTTTTACTACCGGTTTTAAAGAAAAGGACAGAACCAGGAGCAACACACACTGCTTCCAGTTCAAAGAAATGCTACCGAAAAGCAATACGAGGGCCAAGACCTACACTTATAGTAGTGGACCCACTCTGTTATAGCGGAGAAGATTTAAACAGGCAGAAGATCTCAGAACATTTTTTAAAAAGCTAGAACAGGAGACAAATGGCAATTGAAATAAGAAAATTGATTACAGCAGAAGAATATTTTATATTCTTAGTTCCAGTTGCTAGACATTTGACTAATTTAGGAATTCTGTTCTTGGGGAAAGCTCACTGAGACCCTGTATTTGGAGACTACTTCCAAGTAAGAGAGAAACACTGAGATACCAAATACTGATTCTAATGCAAGCTCTGTCATATCTGAAAGAGATAATTACAATTACATTCCCCTAATTACAGGATTTCAGTGCTATCCCAGAGACATAGGCCACTTAGTCAAGGTCAAGTCTTGTAGTGTCATGACTATAGAAGGAAGGCCATGACGTCATGGTGCCAGGTTTTGATCAAAACCTTGGGTAATTGTTGGGAGCTATGCATGTGCTAGGCATAGAGCACAGTATGGAATAGGACACTTAGGCTTCCACTTGGCTGTGTCAAGTTCACTTCCAGCAATCCAATTTATCCCATTTACAGCCAGATTTCCTTCTCCTGGACTCCGGCCTAACACTACCATGCACCACCACTGTTTGCCTCTCCCCCACAAACAGTAACCACACTTACCACAGCATCAGACTAGCAGAAATGTTTGTGGGGTGGTGATGGTGGCAGCCGAATTGCGCATTTGGTGTTAGGCCAGAGTCCAGGCACAGAGGCAATGGCAGTGGGGAGAAGTTAAAATGGGAAACCCCCGTTCACTGTTGCTTGCCATTGCCCACTGTGGCTTTCCATTTTTACAACTAGCACGCCCGCCATTGCCTTCACACTTGAGCTCCAGCCTGATGCCAAATGGGTAGTTTGACTCAATGGTGAAATGCTCCAAGGTCTGCTACCAGTTCACTTTGCTACTGGTACTCTGCATGCACGCATGCATGATGCACACAAAGTATGTGCTTAGTGTGTATGCACACTGCAGACACTACCATACAATGCTGATAAAGGAGGCTTAAGAAGCCTTTTGTAAGGTAACTAGAACAGTGGGGAGGGGGAACAGCTGTGCTGCATGATTTTGATTGGCTAAAAAGCAGGATTTCCTGCTTCCTAGCAAATATAAATCGTGCAGCACAGCTAATCGACAGAAATACTGATGATTTTCTTTTTTTCACTACTGGTTCGTCCAAACTGGTAGCTTTTATTACTACCGGTTTGCCCGAACCAGTCTGAACTGGTAGCATTCACCCCTGGTTTGGCTACTATCTCACCATGTGCCACCACTATTTGACCCCCACCCCCACATTGGCAGCAGCCGTGCTTACCACTAATGCCCTGCCACCTGTCTGGACTGCCAGGAGCTGGGCTCTAGTAGCCCAGCCTGCCCTCCTACCCACTAGCAGCTATGTGCAAGCAATGTTTGCCTGCCACCTGATTTACTGGCAGCTTCTTGTCCTATGGAATGAAACACCTAGTGTCTGGATAAATGGGCACAGGCTGGAGGGCTAGAAGCTGCTTGGCCAGCGAGGATCTCTTGGCCAGGAGGAGGAAAGCTGGCTGTGAATGGACTGAGAGAAGTGGCTGGAGGCCAACTGGGTATGGCCTATGGTGAGAGCCTAAAGGTCCTAGACCCTACCTAGCATTGGGTACTATGAAAACTGGCAGTTTTATTGCTGTGGTTATTATTAACAGCTAATTGACAGTTTATAAGAGACCATATACCATTTAGTTTGGTATGTCAATAATTATAATCAGTAATTATTAATATAAAAACTGCAAAAGGCCTTTTTAGCATTCTCAACAATCATGTCAAATTATTTCTTTCTATGGTGGCAACTGACCACTGAATTTAAAACACAGCAACCTCAGAGCTTGCATGGAATCTCTTTATTCACATCTCCTTTCTTTGATTAGATCAACAAAATAGTTCTTAATAGATTATCAAGAATAAAACTATAGAATATGGATGTTTAATATTTATCTCTCTCCTTCAGATCAGGGATTATATGGAGTCCCAAATTATGCTAGTTTTCTTTTACTTGTTTTGTATAGTTTGTTTCTTAATTTTCTTCTTCTTATATACTTGGGAGGGGATTCTGGTTGATTGTTGTATGATTAAATTTAACAACTGTCAAAATGTGTTTTCCATAGGAAAGCAAATTTGCTTGCCATCTGGTAGGGATACCACTAAAAGCATCTGCACAAGATTGTTGCAAATGTGAGACATGGAATTCTCATTATAATATTTATTAATAATACATACACACAAAACAACCTTATTTCATGTTGGCAAGGAAACAGAAAATAGCAATCCCCATTACTCCAGAACTCATAGGTTCTACACAAATACACATGTAGATACCCACACAAAGGTCCAAATTGTGCTAACAAGTTATTTAATAACTTCTAAAGTGGGCCCTATAAAGGCATGCAAATAATTAAACCCTGTACATTCTGCTGAAGATCAGTATAGAAATAAAACAGACCATCTGCAATAATATTGTGAACTATAAATAAATGGGATCAGTTGGCTGGAAAATTCTGAGCAGAAAAATATGTAAAGGCCACACTATATTAAGCTCTTTTCTCCAGTTAGTTGATTGAAAACATTTTATAGTTAGGTCAGACATTTATTGGGGTACAAAGGGCTCTTTAGCTTCCACAGTTAGTAAATCAAGGCAGGGGAAATAATTCCAATCAGCCAAGAACATCTGAAGAATGTTTAGCTGGAACTGCCCTAAGGAGAGGCTCAAATAGGATAAGCTATGTCCTAACCCTTAGGATACTTGTATGTGTGGGTTTTAAACTGCCTATCCCTGTTCTAAATAAGGCGATACATTCCACTAAGGAATCAAGCTTCAAAATTAAGCAAATAAAATCAACAAAACTAACAACACGACACAACATAAAATGTAACATAATGTAACAACGTATTGTAATCTGGAGGTATTTGTATCTGTACTTTTCCTACTCTCTCTCTGCTCCCTACCTTTTAAAAAGTCTATGAATATATTATGGTTTGGAAGAGAAAATATGGTTGACATGGCCACTGTACGTACATATTTTTAACATTTATTGTTGGTCTTGGGTGAGCATTTATTACTAATTTATCTTATGAATCAGGCTGGATAGAATAGAAGAAGTGGCCTCTGTATGTAGTACACTCAATTTCCAGGAAATACACATTTTTTTTAAAAAAAAAGTTTTAATAAGTTTTACAAGTGTTTCCCCATACCACCTCCCCCCTCCCCCCCCACTTCCCAGAGCAAAATACAGGGTATAGCATTTAACAATTATAACTTAATATATGCTAACTAACATAGCTTCCAATCTCCCTCTTGTGCTTTAACTCCCCTTTTCCTTAACTAAATTTAAATACTTTTCTAACATCTCTTTATTCATTCGTAAGCTATTTGAAACTTTTTAATCCAATATTTGCTTTGAATATGATCAATCCATCTTCTCCATTCCAAAATGTATTTTTCATTTGAGTGATCCTTCAAGTATGCTGAAATTTTGGCCATCTCTGCTAAATTTGCTACTTTTAGTGTCCATTCTTGAATAGTAGGCAAGTCTTCCTTCTTCCAGTTCTGCGCCACCAAAAGTCTTGCTGCAGTTATTAGATTTAAAATCAAATTAGTCTCTATAACCATACAATCTGTAATTATACCCAGCAAGAACAACTTAGAGTAAACTTTATCTTCTTTTTAAGAATATTTTAGATAATCCAAAATGCTTTAACTTTTTTACAAGTCCACCATACATGAAAATAAGTGGCATCATTACAATCACATCTCCAACATTTAGATTGCAAGTTCGGATACATATAGGCTAGCTTTTTAGGATCTAGATGCCATCTATAAGACATTTTGTAGAAATTTTCTCTCAAATTTTGGGCTTGCGTAAATTTTACATTTCTAACCCATATTTTTTCCCACGTTTCCATCATTATTGGTTCCTCAATATTTTGTGCCCATTTTATCATACAATCTTTAAGTAATTCCATTTCCGAATCTATTTCTATCAATGTATTGTACAATTTTTTTATATGCATTTGACTCTGATTTCTGATTTGTTTTATCAAGTTTTCCTTATTTTGTGTAATACCAATTTTCTGATCCTTTATCCATCTAGCCTCTAGCTGTCCATACTGAAACCAAGTTTGAATTGTGTTTTCTTTTTTTAATACATTCAAAGACTTTAACTGTAATGTACCTCTTTCTGTATTAAGAAGCTCTTTATATTTGAAGAGCTTCTTTGAATATAATCTTGTTTTTGTTCTACACTTATATTCTTTATCACATGTCTGGCGATAAAGAACATGCGATGATGATACCGGTGATACTGCCCATATAGGTATCTTATCGTTTAATTTATATTGATACTTTTTCCAGACACCCAATAAAGCATTCTTTAATATATGACTTTTAAAGGTCTTATCCACTTTCTTGTCATATAAGTAGGCATGCCAACTGAATACCAAATCATATCCCTCAATATTCAAAACTCTTTCTTCTGTTAAATTGATCCCGTCATTAATTGCTGATAGGGCAGCTGCTTCATAATATAGTTTTAAATTGGGCATTTTCAGACCTCCTCTTTCACGTATATCTTGCATTATTTTTAATTTTATTCTTGGTCTTTTCCCTGCCCAAATAAAGTTATTAATACCCTTCTGCCATTCCCCCAAATGTGCATCCTTTTTGAGTATTGGTATCATTTGAAAAAGAAATAAAAACTTAGGCAAAACATTCATTTTTTACTACTGCTATTCTTCCCAACAAAGACAGTTGTAATTTTTTCCAGTTATCCATCTCTTTCTGTATTTTATGCCATAATGGTTCATAATTATGCTTGTATAATTTCACATTTGAAGTTGTAATATAAACCCTTAAATATTTAACCTTTTTTACTATCTCAAATCCTGTTACTCTTTCTAATTCTTCTTTTGGATTTATAGTCATATTTTTAGTTCTATCTTTGTTTTTCCTGTATTTATTTTAAATCCAGATACTTGACCATATTGATTAATTATGTCCATTAAGCCTATAGCTGATTGAACTGGTTGGGTTAAAGTTACAACCAAGTCATCTGCAAATGCTCATAATCTATAATCATAATGCCTAATTTTAATTCCCTGTATTTTATCTGACTCACGTATTTTGTTCAACAAAAATTCCAAAGTTAAGATAAACAATAATGGAGACAGGAGACACCCCTGTCTTGTTCCTTTTTCAATTTTAAAGGTTTCTGTTAAACTGCCATTGGTTATTATTTGTGCTGTTTGTTTCTGGTATATTGCCTTAATAGATTGTGTAAAATACTCTCCAAACTGCATCTTTTGTATTATTTTCAGTAAAAACTGCCAATTCAAACAATCAAATGCTTTCTCCGCATCCAAAAATATAAGCACTGGAGGGACTTGATTATTCTTCCCCAAATACTCCAATATATTAACAATTTGCCTTACATTACTTTTCATTTGTCTCCCATTTATAAATCCAGATTGGTCATTGTGAATCATTTATTGCATAACTAACATTAACCTATTTGTAATATTTTAGCAAAAATCTTGTAATCTGTGTTAAGTAACGATATACGCCTGTAATTTTTTGGCTGACTATGGTCTTGATCCTCCTTTGGGATCAAAGAAATAAAGGCTGTTCTCCAAGATGGGGGACCTCTCCTCCAAGTTGTATTTTACTAAATAATTCCTTAAGAGTTCCCACCATTTCTAATTGCAATTTTTTATAATAAACAGCTGTCAATCCATCTGTTCCAGGAGCTTTACCAACTTTTATCTGCTTAATTGCCAAGAAAGTTTCTTCGGAAGTTATCGGTTGATTCAGTCTTTCCCTTTGCTCGTCTGTAACTATAGAGATATTCTCCTTCTGTAGGTATCTATCTATATCTGTACCTTGAATTTTGTCACCAGCATACAACCTCATATAAAATTCCAGAAATGCTTTTTTAATCATATTTTGTTGATACACTTCTTTACCTTTATACTGTATTTTCTCTATAGGACGAGACTTTTGTTTTTTCCTTAACATATATGCTAACCATCTACCTGATTTATTTGCATTGCAAAAGGTATTATGTTTAGCATATTGCAAATTAGTTTCAACCTGATCTGACATCAACATATTAAACTGCCCTCGCAATAAAATAATTGCTTCTTTTATTTTCTTATCAGCTGGGTTCAATATTAACTCCTGCTCTTTCTTTTTTATTTTCTCTTCTAATTCCATCTGTTTTTCCCATCTGTATCTTTATGCATTATTCAGATGTATTAAAACACCTCTCACGTATGCTTTGCTTGCATCCCAAACCATTTCCATAGATGTGAAAATGGTTTGGGATGCATTATGCATATTCAAAACAAAAAATTCTTTCATTAATTTTTTACATTCTTTCACATTTTTCTCATATCTAAATAAATTTTCATTTAACTGCCAGGACCTCCTAAAGCCCTCTCCATATTCCAATTCCATCCAAATTGGATTGTGGTCTGTTAAAGTTCTTGGACATATCTTCGTCTTCTTTACCCTAGAGAGAAAATCATTAGTAATTAATATGAAATCAATTCTAGAAAAGGATTGGTGCCTGTCAGAAAAAAATATGTAAAATCTTGTTCTTTAACATTATGTTCACACCAAATATCTCTCAATTTTATATCATCCATCATATCAAAAAAAGATGTAGGCAGTCTAGCACACATTTGGGTGTTTTGCAAAAGCCCTTTTTTGTCTTTTTTGGTTTCCAATACTCCATTCCAATACTCCATTGTATTAATTTGGTATGCAGAAGTTTATAAAATTTTTCTTGTTGTTGATTAGGTGCATATACTCCAGTTAAAAGTATTTTCTTCCCTTCTATTAATAGTTCAATTGCTATGTATCTTCCTTGAGCATCTACTTCAATTAATTTAGCCATTAAGTCTTTCCTTAAATATATAACTATACCATTTTTCTTCTCTGGAGCAGATGCAACAAAATGTGTTCCCAATCTTGCGTTTATCAAATATTTTTGGTCTTTTGTTCTAATATGTGTTTCTTGCAAGCAAATTACATTATTTTTAAACTGTTTCAGATAATGAAATATTTTCTTCCATTAACATTCCAGGTTAAGAATCTAGTTGTCAGTCTTGGCCCCCTGAAGCTTTTGGGGCGCCAGCTGAAAGTCTTCTTGGATTTTCTTCTTCAGCCTTGCCCCTCCCACAGCTTCTGTATTTGTAGTTTCTTGAGTTATTATCTGAGTTTGTTGTATCTTTAATTCTTGTTCTTTACGTTTGGTTGCTGCTCAAGTTTGTCTTTGATCCTTTGGTCCTTCTATTTTTTCAAGTAATTCCAAAGCTTGAACAGTACCCGAAAGTTGCAGTAAATCTTCTTGAGTAATAAAGGCCCCTCCTTGAGCTTGTGCCTGCATACCTTCTTCTCCCCATTTCTTGCCTCCTCTGCTGCTTCTTTTCTTCTTCTAACTTCTGGAAATAGTGGGCATCCAGCCTTTACTACATTGATGTAAAAATCTCTTGCCTTCCAAACTATATTAAGACAATATCTTTCTCCTGAGTGATTCACCACTAATCCAGCTGGAAATCTATACTGCATCTGGCAATTTCTAAGTTATTCAACTAGAAATGCATAATCCTTTCTAGATCTCAACATTTTGGGGGGAATTTCTTTCAGTAGTAAGACCTCCTGTCCTGCCACTTGGAGTTTATTTTTATAAGAAGCTTGTAAAATTCCATTTCTTGCCCTCCTAGTAGTAAAATAGATTACAATATCTGTTGGTAATTGTCTCTGTCTGGCAATCCATGAGTTGACATGATAAATTTTATCTATTTGCCAATCACACTCTGCCTTTGAATCTCCAGAGCTGGGCAAAAGCTTCTGCAAAAATCTCTCTCAAGTTATCTTGATTATTTTCTCTCAGGCCTTTTACTCTCAGGGCAAGCTCCATCGCTCTGTATTGTATCACTATAACTGTCTTTTCCATCTTAGTTTGAAGGTCACCCACTTTATTTTCCAAATTCACATTGGACTGATTAATTTCTTCCACCCTTTTCTCCAATTATTCAACATGACTTGCCAGATCCTGAAGCGCCAAAACAATGTCTTCTCTTATTTCTTTATTTCGGGTTTGGATTATCTCCTTAATTTCAGCCAAAAATTAGGCTGACACATCTTTAATTTTTTCCTCAGACACATCTTTAATTTTTTCCTCAAAAACAGATGTGATTTTTCCTTCTAAAGCAGAGCCTTGCACCTTTAAAGCCTCCTGAAGGGCTTGACCTGGAGAGCCCCCAGCACTTTTTGAAACACCAATTTTTATTTGCTTTGGGGCCATTTTCTAATTTTCAAATTGCACTTTTTCAACAGCCAAATCAGCAAGTTCAGTAAATCCATTTAATTCCCAATCCATGGTAAATATTATAATTTGTTAATAAGTCAATACCGTATTCCTTAATCTTGAAATCTTAATTCTTTTAAAATAAAGTTCATTAATTTTGAATGGCGCTAACGATGTTAACAAGCACTTTCCTCTTAACTTTCACTTTTCCACACCCTTTAACATTTTGGCACCATCTTCCTTTCCCTTTTTCCCCCTCTTAATAATCTCAGAAGGAAGTAATGCTTGATCAGAGTTAAAGTTTGGTACTTGCAATTATAATTACTCCTGTCTTTGCTCTGCCTGCTTTTGAATCCGATGTTTATGAAGAAGATGTTTGCAGGAGTGGTTGCAGAGTCTTGTTCTGCCTAAAGCAGAAGCGTCCCGGATCTGGAGCTCTGTTGGGCTTCTAGAGAGCTGTCACCCTTCAAGCCCCTGAATTATTCCTGGGGGTCTTGGGGAGCTCTACCTTCGCCCAGCTGCTCACTTTCCCCCCTTTTCCTGAGGGGAAAGTATCCAGACCACTAGACAGCTGAATTTGCACTGTTCTAGCAGTTTTAACATGCTCACGGGCTGGCGCTCCCAAGGGAATGTCTTCCAACCCTTGAGGTGCCATCGGAGGTCAGGAAATATGCATCTTCAGTGGCATGCTAAAATGGAAACTTAAGACACTTTCATGTTCACTATTTGCTTAAGGATATCCAGAAGGAGATCAAAAATTTAAGATGATAGGTGATTGATGTTTAGCTCCTTTTTTTATATGCATCACACATAATGTACATTGAATGTAAAAAGGGAGCAGGGATTTTCAACAGATCATTATGGCTATTTTCACATTTTAAGGTTTTTTTTCCCATGGATGCAGGTGGCATTGATCTAGTGATCTATTGATCTAGTGTGCCAATTGCTCACTTCCCATTTGGATTATTGCAACACAAACTATATTGTGATGACCACCTGGATGGTCAAACTATATTGTGATGACCACCTAAGGACAGCATGAGATGGAGCAAGGTAAGAGGCAGTACAGCCTGGAGCTGGATAGGAGATACATGAAGAATGTAACCATCACCTAGATATCTCTTACGGTAGGAGTAGAATAGATTTAGTCTGGCAAGATTCCATTTATTGTGTGTAAGCAAATAAAGAACTGAACTCTGTCAATGCCATTCTTGGGATTAGCCTGTGTTCTGACCCAGCTCCCCAAACATGACAAACCCTTTGAAGTTAACTCAAAGATTCCTTTAATAGAAGTGCCAGCAGCCCCAGTAGAAAGTTTCTCTATCACTGAAGGCAAACAAGTCCATCCGTCCAGAAGATGAATAGTTGTCTGCCATATCTATTCATCTCCGCCCTCTGCCTTTTATCCCCAGAGCTAGAGTGGGGCTTTGCTAGCAGCAGTGGCTCTTCCTTCCCAAGGATCGGGACATGGATTTCCACTGCTCTCCTTTCCTCTGCCTTCTGAGCATCTGCACGTCAGGCATTGGACCAGCTTTGAGGTTGCCTTGATGCTGACCCTAACTCCCACGTCTCCTCCTCCAATTCAGCTGCTGGAGGGGACAGTGACCAATAGGCCACAACAGCCTGATAGATCTACTAAATTAATCCCTTCATTTAAATGTTGCTTCTTTAGGGAAGCTAGGAACCATACATTTCTGTGGCAGCCTCTGCCCTAAGCAACACCTTTGTCTCTGAAGTTGGCAGGCCTCTGCCCTCCTAGCTTTTTGAAAAGCACTGGAGACCTGGCTTTACCTCCAAGCTCTGGATAGGATGAGATTATTGCAGATTGGAAGTTACACTTGGCATCAGGTTTTTGTATATTTGGTTTTAATAGTTTTAATATGGTTTTTATTTTATTTCAATTTTTGATTGAGAACTGCTCACAGTTTCTTATAAAATGAGTAGCTATATTAATATTTTAATATATAGATGAATTCTATATTAATGAATATTAACTAAGTTAATGAAAAGCTCTAGTCTATATGGCTAAAGATAGAACTTTGTGTTTTCCTTCACATTTTTTGTTTTTCGCAATTAAGAAGATAACATGAGCCTGCTCTGTGGCAAACAGAACTGGTTAGCCTTCCATTTGTCATGTATTCTTCAGTGTTATTTGGTATTTATGTAAGTTTTTCTAATGCATTTTAAAATTGGTAGGTTGTATTGTTTAAAAAATGCACTGTTTGTATTGCCTTCATTTGTCAGTTTATCATTCGGTCTAGCTTAAACATAAACTAGGAAAATATTTGCTGAAATTCTAATTCAGCCATGAAGCCAGGAATTACGATCGATTTATCTATCTATCTATCTATCTATCTATCTATCTATCTATCTATCTATCTATCTATCTATCTATCATCTATCTGTCTGTCTGTCTGTCTGTCTATCTATCTATCTATCTATCTATCTATCTATCTATCTATCTATCTATCTATCTATCTATCTATCTATCATCTATCATATTTCTATGCTGCCCACTCTCAGAGGACTCTGGGCGGCTTACAACAATCAACAGTATACTAAATAGCATATTGCCTCTAATAATCTGGGTCCTCATTTTACCCACCTCGGAAGGATGGAACGCTGATTCAACCTTGAGCCAGTGAGATCTGATCTGCTGATCAGCTGAAGTAGCTGCAGTACAGCACTCTAACCACTGTGCCACCTCGGCTCTCACTCAAATACTGTTGCTGAAACTCACTTAATTCTCTAAATTATTTGAGAATATGTACAAAAACATATACATGCACAAAGATATTCATATGCACATTTGTGCATGCATATATATACACATACTTGGGTTTGAGCTTTTGAATTCATGGAGAAAGGTGTAGTGTAAATTAACAAACAGATGAATGCCAATACAAGAAATCCTCAAATTACAACCATTTGTTAAAACAAAGGTTTGAAATTAATATGGCTCAAATGGCTAATTACTAAGTGGTCCTTAGATGAACAGAATGATAAAATCTATTAATGTTTCCAAAACTGAAACTATACATTGATGGAAACCTCTCAAAGAAAATGCTAGATTTTATTTCTGAAGCTTGTGTAAATGTGTTTATTATCAGATTGAATCTGTCATAAAAGTCTTAAGTGTAAGCTTTTTCAAGAATATTGTACAAGTATATACATATTCCTTTTTGGGTGAATCATAATGAGTTAACTTGTTCCTTCTAAATATTGTTTACATGCAAGTTTTAGCTTGAACATATGAATCAAGCTTGGGAAAACACAGGAATTTGGTATTAAACAGACTTGTACAATGAGTTGTAAGGAGTGTTCTCTATATCACATCTCTGTTAGTTCTCTACATAAGTGTGATGGAACAAAAAGACATGTTGTTCTGACTCTTAAACTAAGAAACTTCTATATCATTCATATGCCATAATAAACCTGTAAACAATGTGAATTGATAATAGGCACCTGGATTATTCATATTTTTGGCAAGGACTATGTTATTTTTTTTTCCTGCTGGAATTATACTCAAACAGCATCAGATAAACAAAAAGCTGAATAAACACCTTGATATTATAATATCAAAAGTAAAATGAAGCAAAACAGAAACTAACCCTATGCTCCTAATCTTCAAATGTTTTTACATACAGCTGTTAAAAGTTATAGCCAAATGGTGTAGTAGCTGCAAATTTCAGCAAGGGTTGAAATTTAGCTACAAAAAAGAGTTTTTTGTAACTAAGGCTTAATTCTAAAACCATTTGTTGCTTGATTCCTATCCATTCCATAAGTGATGAGCAAGCGAAGTCATAATGGATGAGTAAACTCATCCATTATAAACTGATTTCCGTTAATGCTTTTGCCTAGAAGGCATTAAGACATAACATACTGCAACTTACCCATATATCCTTTAAGTATAGCTGTAACACATATTAGTTAGAGTCATAGTTCTTTTGGGTCAAAAGAAAATTAGCTTCAGCAGTCAGTATTTCAATGTCTGGAGTTGGAAGATTTACAGCACCCTTCTCAGTCCTTAAATGGCAGGACAAAATGTTAGAAAGTATTGATACTGGACAGTAAGATCAGAGGCAAGCAGCTTTTGTGGGTGTTGATGGACACATTTGAGTCTTTCCAGAAAATGACTACTTTGAGGGATTGCCCATCCACAGACCGATTGCCTTAGTACAGTGTTTTTCAATCGCAGCAACCTTAAGATATGTGACTTCAACTCCCAGCATTCTCCAGGCAGCATGTTCAAATATCTTAAATTTGCTAAAATTGTCTATATCTATTGTTTTTCAATCACAATGTAGCTATTTACCAAAAGATAAACTGACTCTTTGTAATCCATTTACTCTTCCCAGGGTGCACTCCAGTGGTGAAATATAAAATTTGTTACTACCGGTTCTGTGGGCATGGCTTGGTGGTGGTGGGGTAATGTGACTGGCTGGGTGTAGACAACTTTTTTTTTTTATGTTTAAAAGCATTTTTTTACAACCTCTTCGGCCAAAGAGGTGGTAAAAAAGATGATTTTAAAAGGCTCTGAGGATCCCAGCTAAGTTGCCTGATTGTCAGAGCCTTTTAAAAGATTTTTTTCTACTGAAGGCTTTGACGATCAGGCAACTCAGCTAGAATCATCAAAGGCTTTTAAAAGCATTTTTTAAAACAACCTCTTTGGCTAAATCATCATTTGGCTTTTTTTAAAAAAAAACTTTTAAAAGAATTTTTTCGGCCGAAGAGATTTTAGAAAAAATGCTTTTAAAAGTAAAAAAAAGAGAAGTCTTTGATGATTGCGTGGCTCAGCTGGGCATGGGCTGAATCGGTAGCAAAAATCGCTACCGAATCGGATTGGGCGATTCAGTCCGAACTGGGAGCATTTCACCCAGTTGCACTCAATACTGTAGCTGCTGAGAAAAACAGACTTTATACCTTAGAATCACAGAAAAGCTTTTAAACTCCAAAAATGGAAGGGGAAAAACTACAATTTGTTTTGAAAGTTTATAAAAGGAAGGCTTCTAAAAAGCCTTAATACTAAAGGTGTTTGATGGGCAAAAGAAAATTAATTAAAGTAAAATAATAAAATCCCAAGTTTCAGGGAATTCTTTACAATTTGTGGATCTTCATTAAAAAACCTTTCTCCAATCTATCTTCAAGAACGATGAGAGGTAAGAATTTTTGACCTTTGTATCTTTGCTTTGTATCTTTCTGGTAGCTGGGACAATGCTCCAGAGGAGGTGGGTGTGAGATCTTTGCTATGTTTTATGTGTTTTAGTGAGTTTTAAAATATGAAGCATCTGCCCAGATCGTTAAATCAACTTTTTCCCATTTTCCTCTTAATCATCCCCAGTTTGACTTTTGGTAGCGGCTGAATTTTTAAAGACTCCAATGGGTATTTTTTAATTCATTTGTTTATATCCCACTGTTATTGCTTTTATTATTAACTCAAAGAAGCAAACATATTTAATATTTCTTCCTCCTCTTATTTTCCCCACGACAACAACTCTGTGAGTGTTGTCTGAATGTGGCTGAGAAAGAGTGACTGGCCCAAAGTTACCCAGCCACTTTTCATGCCTAAGGTAGGACAATATCCTAGTTTCTGACCTGGTGCCATTATCACTAGACCAACTGGCTGTTAATTTCCTGAAACAGCTGCACTCTTCCAGATACAAAAACTTCCAAATTGTTATTCCTCCTATTTTGAAGTGTTATGGTGACTGTAAATGGAGGGCTGTTGTGCCCTCCTTAGTGTTTCAATTCCAAATTTCTGGTTTTATTAACTTTTCAGGGTCCTAAACTTCTACTGAACTGTAAAGAAGAATGGAAAATATGGGCACTCAAGTATGATTGGGTAAGTTCTCATCAGCCAACCATTGTCTGTGTTGGCTGGAGAGGGAGAACTATAATTTTCCACAGCCTCTTAGAAGTTAACAATCCTTTTCTTGTCAATGAAGTAATATGGATAACTGCCTTTTCAAGCAGCTTACTTTAAATCTTGGGTATGAAACACACAAACACAGAAACATACACACACACAAATGTCACTGAGCACATGGTTGATATTTATCTTTAATCTGAGATATTTGAGAGGGGAAATAAAAGATATCCATTGTAAAATCCATTATTTTCCCCTAATAATAAGAACAAAATATTCTGATTACAAAGAAGTCAGAACAAAGATGTGATTAAAACATTTATAGAAGCACAGAATAGCATCTGTTGATTCCTTAGCCTATGGTAAACTAACTTATCCAAATTTTGGTGGATGTCTTGAAGGCAGAAGAGACAGTGTTGCTAATTGTAGATTCAATCACCAGGAGGGTTGAATGCAATTATAAAAGATGCTGGGCGATTCTGCACTTCTGCACTGTCGTCTATTGTACCTGTGACTTTCCATGCTGTGCTTATTCCTTGGTTTATGGTTTTCAAGCTGCTCATTTGGGGAAAGGAAAAGCATTTAACAGGAGGGCAGGGAGTAATATTCAGGCCTGTAGCATGAAGCAGACAGTGAAATTATAATTATTAGCCAAATCACTCCATTGGTATGCTCCAGAAGTATCTACTGGTACATTACAAGTACCATCAAACAATTTTTTGGGGGGGAGGAATTAATTAAACTCTTTTGCTAATGTCCTCCATCTCCATGCCAGCATCTCCATCACCTTATCACAATGAAAACAGGAATTGTACTCTAAAATATTTTGAAATGCCTGAGTGATGAAAAATGAAGTCAAGCTAATATAAATGGCCTTGATGTTAAAGGTGGCAAAACATTCAACTATGAAATCTATTGGAAATGAATTTAGAGGAGCTTTTCTCACTATACTCTGTAGGAAATGAGATTTAACATTCCAGGTAGTGCCTACTTTCAAAACAGAAAGTCTAGAATAAAGCAGTCCCTCCAAGCATCTGAAAATGAAGCATGCTACTGAAAATTGCAACTAATTCTATTCTTTAATTAATTTAAAGAGTAGAACATTTTATTCTTAAATGTGTACCAGAAAAGCTTGATTATAAATATAATAAATAAGAACTACACCTTTAAAAAAATTGCACTGAGAATAAACTCCTAAAAATTGAGTGATTAATATAAGTGTACATCTGAGCCAGGACGAAAGGTGTCCACAGGACAATGGGTCAAAAAAGTCATAGTGGTAATCCACCCTTTTTTACATTCTTTGTGACATACATAAAAAGGGGCAGGGCTTTGATCCCATTGTTGTGGTCTCCAAGTACATATCATCTATGATAAGGTGTGCAAGATTTTTTGATACTAAGACAGATATTTTACATATTGATATTTTTTTCCGAGTGTGTGTAAAGCTTCTGTGTACAGCCAAGAAAGAACACTCATGAAATGCTCCTTTTTGTTTTAAGGAATGAAATTGCTGACACTGTGTTGCCTTGTTCATTTTGCAGCTTTGCTTTATGCTTTTATTGGCAAGCTTACCCAAGTTGATCTTATAAACATTTTTTCTTATATGTTTGGGTTATTTTTTTTCCACACAGGAAAAGTCTGCACAGGACACTCAGTTCTATGAGAGATCTCTGTTGTTTTTCCATGAAATGCAATATTAGTTAGCATTTTTTTTTCTTTCTATTGAAACAGAGGCCAAAGACAAACAATTCAAGGCTAGAGCCTTGGATTGTTTGATCTCCTAATAATAATACAAAACTAGAAGGCAAAACTTTGCAAAGTTATATAATAAAAATGTGCAGGGAAACCTCCTTCAAATTAAACTTGGCTCCTCATGACTATAGTAACATGGAATTTTCTTGGCTATGGCACAAAAGTGTCTTCTTTCAGGGCATGCTTTTCAACCTCTTTGTCTAGTCTAAAGTTCTGGTATTTCCTGGTAGTCTCACTTCAAAATACAAGACAGGTTTTATCCTGCTTAACCAGGTCTTCTTGGCACTGCCCATTTTAGATAGAAGTAATTATCACCACCATGGAAAATAAATACTGGAAAAGTATTTACATTACTACATTACAAAATGTAATTTAATTTTGTAATGTAGTAATTTACTACATTGCAAAAAGTAATGTAGGCACTTAATGAACTCTCCCAAGGAGAAAGAAAAAAGTTAAATAAACAAAAATAAAATATTATAAGGATGTTGTAACACTTGAGAGGAAGTCCAGACAAAAAGCACACCCAGATAATCAAATCCTAGTTTATTGTAGGGTTACATTAACAGAACCTTGTAGGTCTGAAAGTACATTGCCTTTACAATTCAAGAAACTAGGAAGATCCCTTCTGAGATGTTTAAATTTGTATTGTACATATGGAACTTTTAGGTAATCCAGATCAATGTTTTTCAATTTAGCAATTTTAAGTTTTAAAGCGCACACATGTTAAAATTGTTGCAGTTGAAAAACCTTGATTTAGACCAGGGGTATCTAACTGTGGCAACTTTAAGACTTGTAGACTTCCAACACCCAAAATTCCCCGGCGAGCAATCTACAAGTTTTAAAATTGATTTAGACAATACATTCCTTCTTAATGGAAAAGACTGAGATTGGGAGTTAGCCAATGCAGATATTATATATACTTTGTCAGCTGTATCACTCACAGAAAACATTATCCAGGTTTCTTATTCTTACAATTCTTGACCCAAAGAAGACAAACTTATTTTTTCCAATCCGTTTTTGTGGCAAGTTTTTCAAAGAACTTCTGAGTCTGTGCATCTCCATATATAAATTTTTTATGTAATAGTTGTAGTATCTGATACACACAAGGGACGTTGTTCATAAAAAGATGTGAGCTACTTCTATGAATCATAAAAAGCAACTCTTAATTAGAATATTAAGAGTGTGTTGGTTCTTTAGACGTGAACTTGTCAGAGGAGGTCACTTCTTTCTAGGTTTCCCACAAAGGATTAGTGTGGAGAAAAGGAATAAAAAAAGAATCTAAAACAAATTGTGCAATTTGTATACAATTTGTATAAAAAAAATTCAGACGAAAAACACACCAGTCCTTCCTTCCCTTATCATAAAAATGATCACATTCAAAAAATGAAGAAATAGCGCGAAATAGATACCATTTATGTAAATATAATGCAACTTTATCAAGAGGAGCCCTGGAGCCTTCTATGATATCTGTTTTTTAATTTGCTCTGATAGAATCTGTACAAACTTCTTGCAGATGGAAAAGTGTATTTGGGGTTTGTTCTCAGTAATTAAAAAGTACTGTCTGGATCTATGCTAATTCAGAAAAACACAATATTCCTTTTTTGTATGTACCAAGTATTGTCTGAAAAGTACATTCAGAAAGTAGAAAATGGTCATCATTATAAACGTGAAAGAGGCAGTTTGAGCATCTATTTTGCCCTGAAAGTTGTGCCTCAGAATAGCAATTCCTGGTCTTCCCTCATACTTTAGAACACCTGCTTATCTTTGCCCTGAATTTTTAACATCTGAGATCAGTTTTATTTTTGCCTCATTAATTTACTTTGATGTTGCAACAGTGGGCTTCTATGTGCTTTGAAGCACATAATTATAACCAGGACATATTTTAAAATGAGCATTTTCAAGCACTTGTTTTATCAGAGTCTGTTTCTGAAAGGAGGGTTAGAAATGTTTGATAATTTACACTTCCTAATCAGTATGGGAAGATCTTTAGAAAAGCCTATGAACTATAGAACAGAAAAGGTAGTTGTATCCTCTTGGAATGTTTGGTAAATTTAACCTTCCCTTTTATTTACTGTACAACATTTATATCTTCTGTTATTTCTTGGAGTTTCGTAGTGTGTATCATAGAGGTGTAGATTTTGTTCGTACTTCATAAATCAAGAATATGGAAAATAAATCTTTTCATTGGTCAGATGTACAGTCACAGTGCAATTGTTGTGGACTCTAGGGAATATGAACTGATGCTGTGTTGAATTTTCTTTGGATCTAAATCCTTATACAAATGAGGGTTGGGGGAAAAAGTAACAGTGAAAGGGGAAATTTTTGTTGTGTCACACTAAAAACTTTCCTATGATAATTTTATCACAGACCTCATCAGCTGCCCTTTTACCATGTAATTTTTAAAAGCTTCTCTGTTTCCTGTCTATCCTTGTCTGGACTTGGAAGATAAGCAGAATTAGGCCTGGCTGGGATGCCATTAGGAACAGTGGAGCTATAATCTAAAGGGGAACTCCACGGACACATCCTTGAAATTTTCTGGGCAATCTGTTGGAACCACTAAATAGGCCTTCTTCCTCAAGCAAGATTGCATTTTTCTTTTCCCTTAAGCCATAAATTATTTCTAGAAAAAACTCTTTCATGTATAGATAGATAGTTCTCAAATTAAGATTGGTTGTTCAAAGTTAAGAGGGGCCTCCTCCACAGAGCTACTTATAAACCAGTTTCAAAGTCTGATGGAAGCCTCTCCATGGTCATGTGATTGCATTTTGGGCATTTGGCAATTGGCTTGCATTTACATCCATTTGCAGTGTCACATGATCATAATTTATGCCTTCCCCCCCCCCCCCCTGAACTTCAGGCAAAGACTACCCTTTGGATACAATGGGTTCATTTAATGACTACCATGTTCACCTAATAACTATGGAATTCACTTAATGACTGCAGCAAAAAAGGTCATAAAATTGAGTGTGGTCACATGATGACCACTTCATGACCTTCATGATTTCCGGCCATAAATCTGGACTTAATTATAGTCATATATTGAGGACTATCTATACAATAAGTATTTAACACCACATAAGAAATAATGCAGAATAAATAAATCTTTTTTTTTTCTTATCCTAATTTGTGAAACCAATGTATTCAAACTTTTTAAATATATATCACCTTTTCCAGAGAAGAGAGGTTGGTCTGGTCTCACTATGATACACAGATCTGACACTTGTCAGTTATGTCCAGTATGACCAATCTATTTTATTCATCAGGCAGTCCTAGTTGTCTATAAAATCCACTTTTTGTGTAGTATACTCCTTGCATGTGGACAATTTTTTTCATTGCACAAATTGGTCAGAATCACAACATGACAAGGAGGGCTGGAAGGGCCAAATGAACTTTTTCACTTCTTTTTTGCAGGGTTTATTTAAAACAAAACAAACATTATTTTTTTTTTAACATATGGGAAAGGTTCACAATGTCAGATATATATATTGATGGTCGTGCTCATTCGGTTCTATGAGAAGTTATTTGGTCAATACAGCTTCAGGTTCAAAAAAGGTTGTTTTAATATTTACAAAATATATGCATGCATGAACAGGGTGTCCTGTTGCATTTACCCTAACTGTATAAGAGAGTTCACTGGCTGATATAGTCACATGTGATGTCTGTAAAGACTTAACCCCTTCTAGTCTCTGGTGCATCACATAGAGGCAATATCTGACAGACCCATTCTATTGCAAAGTGTGATGGAACAGTGTTAAAAATAATAACAAACACAAGTATAAGAAAAATAAATTATAAGTACAGTCCAACTGATTTACAGTGGTTCCAATGTGTTTCACAAGGTACAGATTTAGTTAAGAAATCAGCAATTTGGTCCTTGGTATCGCAATGAACAAATTCAACAAAACTCTTTTTAACTGGTCTCTCACATTTTTATAATGTATATCAATATGGCGAGATCTGAAGCTGACATCATCCCTGACCGAAGAGGTTATGACAGACTCATTGTCCTCGTGGAGAGTGATAGGTATTGAAGGTTGTGTCCAAATATCTGAAACTAATTTGTATATCCATGTGAGAAGTGCGCAAGCATCAGAAGCACTGGCTTATTCAGCTTCGGCCATGAAATTAGCAATGAATTTTTGGTGACAAACGCGCCATTCTATGGAGCAACCATTTAGGAAGTATATAAAGCCGGATGTGCTTTTTCTTGATTTTTCATCCCCTGCCCAATCGGCATCTGAATAACAGGTAAATTCTGGGGTGATTCCTTCATTAGGTTCTAATAATAAGACCATATCTTTTGTATTATGCAAATATCTGAGTAATCTTTTCATAGCAACCCAATATTGTTCTTTAGCCTCATCTACTTGTTTAGATAAGAGATTTGTCTTAATGATATATTGGGTCTACTCCATCTGCTGATATAAAGGATTGATCCTATGATGGATTGATATTGAGTTTTATCATGATGTTTGCTACCATCTAGATAAGCAATTTTATTATAGTCAGTGCGCATGGGTGTATCTGTGGGGTTGCAGTCTTCCATGCCACATCTTTGTAACAGGTCTTCAATCTTATCTTTTTGTGAGAAGCAAAAACCTCTATCAGTTTTAAAAATCTGTATGCCCAGATATTGGTCAATATGACCTAAGGTCTTTAAATTAACGTGTTCCCTTAATTTGTTTGCAAATTGTTCGCTGGATTGTACGTTGGGCCCAATATAAATCAGATCATCAACATAGATTAAAATAATTTATTTTCCCCCTTCATAAGGTTTTGTCATTACGCGCTGGTCTGATCAAATTTGATTATACCCCATTGATTTTAAAATTTTGGTAAGGCAGTCAAACCATAGTTTGCCTGATTGTTTTAAGCTGTATAACCCCTTGTGTAGCCTCCATGTTTTGCCGAATTCAACTTGGAATCCTGGTGCCCCGTTGACATAAATTTCCTCCTCTAATGGTGCATGGAGGTATGCGGTCTGGACATCAAATTGGTAGACTTCTTGGTTTGAGACAATGGCTGAAGTCAGTGCTGTTTTTACGCTTTCTGGTTTTACTGTGGGGGAGTAACCTTCAGGAAAGTGTTGGGCAAAACCTTGGGCTACTAGGCATGCTTTGTATAGATATGTGTTGTCAGGGAGTGTTTTAATTTTGTAAACCCATCGAGTGCCAATCGGGTGTTTGTGTTGTGGAGGTGTTATTTTTGTGAATACTTTTACATTTATTAAACAGTCCATTTCTTTGGACATAGCGTCCCACCATTTTAATTGTTCTGATTCCAGTAATTGGAGCATGTGTTTAAAATTTTTTGGAGTGATGGGTATTTGGTTTGTCTGTGTTACATTGTTCACATCAAATCTTTTAGGTGGGATGCCTTGTGTAATTCGTTTGGATTTTCTGATTGGTAGTTGTGTATCTGTGTTGTTTGTTCATGGTGTAGCTTTTGGTGGTGTTGTTTGTACATGTTGAATTCTCTGTGGTGTATCTGATGTATTTGTTTCTTGGGTTAATACGTATGAGTCATTTGAGTGTATTTTGATCCAGTTGTGGTTTTCTATGAATGTGGCTGAACGGGAAATTATTACTGTGTTGTTGTTTTTTATGAATCGATATGCTTTCGAACATGGTGCATATCCTACAAAATGCAATTTTTTGGACACCTCATTCCCCTTCCGTCTGAGTGGTTTGGGGATATTGACATATGCATAGCAGCCAAAAATGTGAAGATGTTTGAGGTGTGGTTGAGTGCCATATACAAGAAAATAGGGCGTTTGTTTAATAACCTTATTCCATGTGCGGTTAAAAGTGTAACTGACATATGCAAGGGCTTCTGCCCAATAGCTAGGGGGTACATCAGCATCTAACATGATGCTGCGCATCATGGTTTGTAGTGTTCCATTTTTTCTTTTACAAATCCTCTTCTGCTGGGGCGTAAAAGGAAATGTTTTGTGGTGTATAATGCCTTTGGAGTCAATCCAGTTTTGAAATTGTACAGATGTGAATTCAGCTCCACAATCTGTTTGAATTTTCTTTAATTTGATGTTGTGTTGGTTTTGTATGAGAGTGTAAAATTTTTTAATTTTTTGGAATGCTTGAGATTTTTCAGTAAGGGTATAGATATGTCCGAAATGACTGAAATCATCAACTAAGTTCAAAAAATATATGTGTTTGCCCAAAGAAAGTGGAAAAAGGCCTACAATGTCAACATGTACTAATTCGTATGTGTTTTGATCGTCTGGTGTTGGTGTGGGGAATTGGGGCTGCCTTTGATTTTGCAGCTTTACAAATCTCACAGTCAAGTTGGATAGGGCAATCCTTAGTGGATATGCCTTGTGAAAAATTTTGAGTATTGTCTACAGCAACAGTACTGGCATGTGCTAAACGTCTGTGTAATAAATGGGCACAATTATCGTGTAAAGGTTCACCTATATGAGTATGAATTTTTGTTTTTGAGTTTCGTAGGTTTTGTGATGTGGGTGAAGTTGGAAAGAGGTGTGGTGTGGTGTGTTGGTCGTTATGTGATTCGGAAGTGTAATGTGTATTGGTATGGTGAGGTGTGGTACCTTCGTGGTGGGTGTCAGGAGTACGGTCAGGATGATTGTCAGGGTCAGGTCTCGATGAGGATTGAGGTAGTTGAGTTGTGGGTGAGGATGACGTAAAGGAATCTGGAATAAGAAAAGGTAAATCATTAATGACAGAAATATTAGCAATAATAGCGTTATCATTTTTGGATTTTATGCAACCATGTTGATCATCAAGGGATACTTTAAAACCGATTTTACCTAATTTTGAAGTACTCAAAATATTGTGGCCAAAGGTAGGTGTATAGAACACTTGATTAATTTCCCCTATACCGGGTATAAAGATAGATCCTTCATATTCAACTGTATTAGAAGTACCATTTGCTGCTGTAATAGAAATATTGGTTGGGTGAATATTATATAATATGGATTTGTCATTGGTGATATAGTGTATGCTTCCAGAATCGATGACCCATAGTCATGTATGATGTCATGCAGGTATTGTTGGGTGTTGGGAAAGATGCCGAAAGTTTGGGATTCGGAGTTAGAATATATAGATTGTTCAGTATGTTGTCCCCTTCTGTCTTTATAATCTTTGTGTGTGGGACCCTTTCTAATGTAAAATTCAGTGGCCATGGATCTTTTAGGTTCAATATGTTCTTTGATAGTATGATTTCTTTTGTTAGTCTTGCCCGAAGGGGTGTATCCCCTTGTATCATGAGTGTGGGTGGCGTTGTCACCGTGTGGAGGATGGGAGTTGTAGGTATGATAATGTCCTCTATAGTTACAAGAATTAAAATTATTTTGATATTGAGAGGGGTGTTTCTGCCAGTTTTGGTAGAAGGGTTTGTGTGAAGAATGGGAAGGATGGGAATCATGTTTAGGGTAAAGAGGGTGGTCAAAAGAAGTAGGGTATCTATCAGTATGATAGAGTCTTCTATCTTCATCTATTAATTTGGATTTGATTTCAGCGACAGTATACATGTGGGGAGGGGAGGGTAAGGAGTGAGACTATTAATGAATCCTGACCAACCAGGGATGTGTTTAATAGAATTGAAAATGATACCAATCATGACAGTTTCAGGTACAGGATGATTGCGTTGAATCAGTTGTTTTCGCATGGATTCAAGGTGGAAAAGATGTTTGGCCATAGATGTGCCAGGTTTATATATGGTGCTATAAAAGTCACTGGCAAGAGTAGCAGGCGAGGGCTTGTTGTAATGATTTTGTAAATATTGCCATAGTTCTTGTGCAGTAAAACCTGTAGGTATAGAATGAACAATATCATTTTCTAAAGTTGACATAAGAGTGGCATAAACACTATTGTGAAGAAAAGTTAAGTCAGATGACCAAGGTTTATTAGGGGGAGATTCAATTATAAGAAATATGCCTTCTCTTTAAAAATGTAAATGAGTTTCTTGTTCCCAAAAAGGGAAATTATTACCTGAGGTTTGTAATTTTGTGAAGTTTGGTGATAAAGGTAATGGGCCATTTTATTTAAAATGTTGCAAAACAGTTTCAATTTCTAAAGATAAATTTACATTAGTAGGTAAAGACAAAGAATTATTTGTTTCAATATTTAAATCATTACAGTTTACAGTAATAGAAGGCTGAAATGAGTTATTGTCAGCAGAGATAGGTAATTGAATGTTGGATTGTTGATTGGAGTTGTTTGGTGCGAGAGAAGATGTTGCAGATGAATCATCGATAGGAGGAATAATGGAGGTGGTGGTTGTAGTTTGATTTGGAAGAGCTGCTGCGACGACATCGGCTGCTGTAGAAGGTAAGTTGGCTTTTGATGCAAAGGCTGCAAAAATCATGTGAATTTGTTTTTTGGACGGGGCATCTGTAGTGTTAGAGGCGGCAGCAGCAGCGGCGGTGGCGGCATCTTTGGCAATAAGGGGAGGGAGTGAGGCAGCAGCTGCAAAGACTGAAAAGGATCTTTTTACATTGGAAACAATATTGGTATCAGTAGAAATATTTGCAGCTGCTGTAGCTGCAGCGGTATAGATGGGGAGGTCTGCAGCGATGGCAAAAATAGAAATGTTCTGAAAATTCAAAAAAAATTGGTAGGATTCGAACTCGGTGCTCTGTATGAAGAAATAGAGAATCAGTCTGAATATCTCCAGTTGTGGGGTGGGTAATAGGATGTATGGGGGTAAGGGGGTTGGATGAGACCTTGTGGTCTGAAGTGGTAGACTTCATTTTGTTTAAAGTGTGGTCATATGAATTGTCGGCCATTTTGTGGGCCGCATGGTGGAGTGTGGGGGCGGCCATTTTGTCGGCCATTTTAGAAGCCATGCTTTCGGGGAAGTGGAAGCCATATTGGAAGTAATAAAGTCAATGGGTGGGGAGGGAGGAATTTTAATAAAATGGCTGTTTAAAAAGTCAGTCTGGGAATCCATGGGTTGAAGCAAAAAATTGTCGCTTACTAGGTCTGTTGTTTCGGTGTTCTGGTGAAGAGGAGAAAAAAAAATTGGGTCCTTTCATGAAGAGGTTTGTACTTGCTGCATAGCTTCAATAGAAAGTTTTTTTAGTCTTTTCAATAATGATTGGTGCTATTTGGTTAAGGATATGGTTAATGCATCAATCTCTTGTAAAGATAATTCGTTCAGGTTCAAGGATTCCATGTTAGGAAAAATTGTTCTATGATTGTAAAATTTACAAAAAAAAATTCATAGACCTGAATAATTTCACATCGTCTGCTACCATTTGTCAGATATATATATTGATGGTTGTGCTCATTCGGTTCTATGAGAAGTTATTTGGTCAATGCAGCTTCAGGTTCAAAAAAGGTTGCTTTAATATTTACAAAATATATACATGCATGAACAGGGTGTCCTGTTGCATTTACCCTAACTGTATGACTCAGAAGTTGAGAGGAGAGAGAACTTTACTTGTTGTCTTGCTGATAGATGAGAGAGAGAGAGATGAAGATATCCAAGGGATCTCTGGGTAAGAGTCCAATAAGAGAGTTCATTGGCTTATATAGTCACATGTGATGTCTGTAACCCCTTCTAGTCTTTGGTGCATCACATACAGGCAATATCTGACACACAAAACTATCTATTTTGTCCAAATGGAATGCTGGTTTGCTTTTTGAGAGAAGGAAGTTATATATCATTGCTTAGTAGGTCACCTTTTGTAGAAAATAAGTTATGTCATCACCATTCAAATGCTAAAATTTGATAATATCACAGCAAGATACAATATCTCTCACATTCCACAAACACAGAGCTTCACTGCAGTCATCAATACTTACTGTACACTTCCTTTCTGTCAATGTCCTGATGCAATTTGCAACATGCAATGATTTGTATGTGGGGGTTTTTCAAGGTCTGAGTCCCATATGTCCAGCAGCTATGGCCTAAAAGATAGGGTCTCTTATTCTGACCAATCTCCCATAAAGAAGAGTGTATTGCTCACAAATTTATACTACTGGATAAAAAAATGTTTAAACAAACTAGATAACTTACATAAGGCAGTGGAATTACCTCCCCCCCCCCCAAATGGTGTCATATCTTTAGACTGGCTATCAGAGTTATGCCTAGACCATCCTTGCAGTCCTAAGCCTTAGATAAACATTCTGAATATTTAGAATTTGCTCTTTTTCTGAATGAATTTCATAACATTTTTCTGAAATTTAATTTAAGCAAATAGTCAACAAACCTTTCAATATACAAGTAAAACAATAGATGGGATGTCTGCAATTTCTTTTTATGCACCTTTTTATACTTCATTTTTAATTGTGACTATTTTTGTGTATGTATGTATGTATGTATGTATGTTAGGTATTGCCCAGGGTCATTTTCATGTAAGTTGGATAACTATACAAATATGATTGATAAATAAATAAACAAATTCTTCAAATGGTACAGAATTTTTTTTAAAAAAACACCTAATATTAGCAGAGTTAGTGCAGTATTTTTTATTTCCAAAATTGAAGTTTCTTGTAAAATAATAGACAAAATAATGATTACTTTGGATAGTTATATAAAATTAATTCTACTGTTCCGCTGGGATTTTAAAATATAACTGCCTGAAGTTTATGACCATGGAAGGTTTAAGAACAAAACTATAAGTAGATAACACTGACCCTCTGAATCTATCTCTTTTTTGTCATCTTTACTTTAGCATTGGTTCTTTTTTTCTTTTTTTTTTCTTTTTTCTTTTTTCATTTATTTTTACCTTCTTTACAGGATGGACAAGGCTGCATAAAATCTTTTTTTTAAAAAAATTCTTGGAAAATAGATCCTTGTGCTGTTATTAGTTGTTAACATAACATTTATTTTTCTTAATTAAGAAATAAATATAAACATAAAACCTAAGATTGTTTATTTTTCTTATTTTTCTGCTTTCAGTACAAATGGCTTTAAAAAAAAGAATAAACTTACTTGCTCAGACTTTTTCAGACCCTGGAAACTAATTCATGCTGAAGGAGGCTAAATATTATGAGAAGTGTAGCTTTTAATCATGTGATAGGCCATCACAAAGAGTCCCTAAAACATGACTGTATGCCATTACAATATTATAGATTAAATGAGATGAATGACTGAGCAATAATTCATCTGAAGATATTGATACCATACCATCAGAGGAAATATTGTGCATTTTAAGATACCATCAGATTATTCTGTGATTGAATCATCATTTAGCAATGATTCATTTGCTTGCCTTTAACTATTGCTTCTTAGGGTACAAGGGAAAACACACTGTTTTCATCCAGTATTTCATTTATACTACTGTGTTTATGGGAGAAATGTCTCATAAGAGCAAAATTTTGTTGTTTTTTTAACCAGTTGAGATACCGAGAAAAGTGGAAAGGCAGAAAAAAGAATGATCAGTAACAAGGTAGATGGATTTGGTTACAGTGCTGATGGGTGAACTGTTGAAAGATTTGAAGAACCTGTTTAGAACTGATCATCATAGAGAAAATCTAAAGGTGCTCAGTTTATGAGGGCAATTAGGGCCAGAACTGCTGCTGCTAAATGACAGTCATAAAAGGTGATGATCCCATTTGGAGACCTCACTTTAAAAAGATATTGATGAGACTGAGTAAGTCCACAAATGACCAACAAAAATGGTGTAAGGTCTGAGGGACAAAACATATCAGCAGAGAGTGGAGGAACTGAATATGTACAGGAGGCAGGAGGGAAAAGAGGGACATGATTGAGTAAGTTTCTAGAGGCAGTATTTTCAATATTAAAGAAACATCAAGAGCGCAGGGCATAACCTCACACTGACAGGAGGGAAGTTCAAAAGTAATGTTAGAAAGTATTATTTCATAGAAAGAATTGTGGAACCAACTTCCAGTGGAGGTAGTGGGCCAATTAACAGTAACAGTAAATAAACATGTTTATTTCAAGCAGGAACATGCTTAGGGTAAACACAAATCTGTCATCTGACAAAAATTAATAAATAAAATATTAATTAAAATGATTAATTAATTAAAAAGAAACAAAACAAACAAGCAAAAAGCTCAAAGGGCAAACTCAATGGATTGCTGGGCCTTTTTCTGCCATCAGTTTTCTATATTTTTATATTTCTATATTATACAGATATTAATGCCATCTACTTTGAACCTCATAAATGTCATTAATATGACAGAGTTCATTCATTTGATTATTTTCCAGAGAGTTTTATGAAATTCAGTAAAAACTAGCAATTACAGATTTTAGAAATAGGAAAGCAGGTGAAATCTCATATTTGAAATAGCAATATTCTAAAACAAAGAGAGGAAACTTTGGCTTTGGGATAATTTTTGTGTGAAAATTCCATTTTATTTCAATGCAAGCATTCTTCATCAACAGATTCAATTCTAGGGCTAAATAGACAAACTAAAGGAATGTTATCATTCTACATGGTTTACTTAGCTCACAATGAATAAATTTGATTACCAATTAGTTAGCCATACTTGTATCTTCCGCATTTTCTTTCCTTTTGATTTCTCTATTCATTTTTTTTTTTTTTTGCTATTCCTGCAAGCCCTGTAAATTTTGTTTTGTTAGATGAACTGGCCTATAATCCACAAACGTGTAAATATTATCATATTTTGACCATAGTTTTCTGTTACTTTATATAGAAAGAAATGGATAGAAACACATTAGAGTTCAGGTTTTTAAGATTTAAAATAATCTTAAGGTATTTTCAAAAAAGGGAATGTCCTTCAATCTCAATTCTTATTCTATTTGTGTGCCCCAGATGCTCCTACTCCTTTAGTATTTCTACCCTACCTGCTGCAACTCTCTGAAACATGAAATGAACAGATGGCTTTGGTCATCAAATGGCTGGCTTCAGAGGTGAAATCTACTTACCTTCCTTACCAGTTCGGAAGTGCATGTACCGTACGCACACACCTTCTGCTCATGCAGAGAAGGTAAAAAAAACCCTTAGTTCCTGGTTAAAAACAGGAAGTAATAACACGTTGGTGGTGATCACTACCTGATTGCCAAACCACAGGGAAAAATTACTATCGGATTGGGGGATCCGGTCCAATCTGGGAGCATTTCATCCCGGCTGACTTCCTCTTGTTTAGGGTCTTTGCTGCAGTGTACTAATATTTATTTATTTTTAAAATTTTTATATGGTCATCTAAGTCACTCACTCCAGGTGGCTTACAAGGATATGTTTATAAATCTGTATGTTGGCTTGATCACTATGTTCATGCAATTTTATTAAATATAAAATTATGGTGGTTTATGATTTCATCTGAGATTTTTTTTCAATCTTAGTTCTAATTCCTATTTCCTAGTGATTTTCTAACCAAGTAATAATTAGGTTTCGACCTGCTTAGACTTTTGAAGATCAGTCAGGGTCACGTGGTTTCTCCTATGTATTGTGAGACATGCTAATAAGTAAAATAAGTACAGTTCAAATAACATTCCCTAACTCTTCAGAGTTGAGGCTTGGCAAGCTGAGCTTTTCTGATGCCATGACTGCCTTTCAATTTATTTCTTTTAATTGTAAAAAACCTAGCTCCTACAATTCCTGCTGAATTCTTAATAATTTTTTCATTAAAATTGCCTTTTCTTATCTTGAATTTGTAGGGGATCTCTATGAGGAAGATCTAGGGAATCTCCACAAAGACTGTTAAGAATATAGTTGTGAGATAACCAGGAATTGTTATGAAGCAGAGCATAGAGTTTTTGCGCATGGAAACGGTGCTGAGAGTAGTTGTGAATAAACTGCATACAAACTGGTTTTTAAAGTAGTTTACTTATAGAGCAAAGCAAATTCATAGTCTTTTACCAATCCAAGTCTTAGCCATGCATAATCAATCCAGAGATACAAAACTTCTTATTAGTTCATAGAACAGTACATGAATCATTCAGCAACAATATAAAACAGTTCATAAAAACAGTAATAAATAAACCATGATCAAATTGACCATGTAAAGAGATCAAAGATATCTACAACATAGCAGCAGGTAACAATATGGTGTAATGTCCACACTGACCACAATCAAGCTCTCCTTAAATACAGTTGCTATAGAGCTCATCCAATCAGGATGCAGAATGACTCAGCAAAACTCTTAAAGCTATATTATACATATTCATACTATAAACATATAATGTTGGCTTATATATTACCTGGCCAACTAGTTAGGCAATGACCATTTTCGAACGTACTACTCTTTGGGCAGGATAATATATACTGGTTCACAATCTCAACCCATAACCCTCGCAACACATCCTATGTTTAATCGCACCCTGTGCCTTGGTGCCCAGCAATATTGCCCAGCAATATTGTTTTCTGACATACAATATTCCAGTTTTATCATATTGCTCTGTATTCTCTGTCGTATATTCAAATATCAAATGTCAGTATATTTAGACCTCGTCTTTACCACCAAATTAGTAGCCATTTTTATAGCGGTTTGGTTGTCTTCGAAAACTACAATCGGATAATATACTGTTAAGCCGATATCTATCATTAACTGTAATATATTAGGTCTGCACACACTAGCGATAAACATGAAAATTCCGCTTCCATGGTGGATAGACTAATGTGTTTTTGCTGTATTGATTTCCAACGAATCAAAGAATTTCCTAACATTATAGCTATACCTGTTGTAGATTTCCTGGTAGATACATTAGTAGCGAAACTTACATCAGCATATGCACTCAGTATGAGATCATGGTTAGGTTCCAAATATGCATTGTTAACTTTAAGTATCTTAATATCCTCTTTGCGGCTTGTCAATGCCGATCTGTTGGTTCAGCATTATATCGTGATAACTGTAAGAAATATCCGGCCTCGATCAACTGCTGATATATGATAGACTTCCAATCTTTGATGAAATAGATGAATTCATTCATCGTGTGGTTTATCTTTTCCATAAACTGACATAGAATTAGCCACTTATGCTGGGTTATCTCTTAACACAAATAAATCATGTTGTAACATTGCGGTAACACATTTATCCTCTTATTCAATTAAACACTTATCCCCTTGAAATGTTACCACAAATCCAATCTGCAATAATGATTTCACAGATAGCAAATTAAATTTCAATCCAGATATATACAGCATTGGTAATTTTTCATCAATTAATGAATTGATGTTGGTTCCTCTTATTCAGTTCAACAAAAAATTTTCTATTCCTAGTGATGAATTGCGATGCACCACTATTAACCACCACTCAAATCATGGCTAAGATTTGTAGTACTCGATATAGCCAAATTACAAACCTTTTTGGGTCTCTTTTTATCACCAACAGTCATTTTCTTATTCTTAGTACAATATTTGGCTATATGACCCTGACCCCACAAGAAAAACATCTTTTTACAAAATAGGCAGTTGAATATATTTTTTCTTCTTTTAGTTGCTTCTCTCTCAATTGGTCTCTAGCTAATCTTCTTCTGGACTCTTCCAACAACCTGTCGGTTATGCCAGTCAATGTTAGTTCATCTCTAGTCAAAACCTCCAGTGAAGAAACATAGTTATGATAAGTCTCATCCAAAGAAGAAAGGATTATGTAAACTTGTTGCAGTTCTGAAAAAATAAGTTCCTTCTCATGCAGCTCTTGAAAAGTTCTTGTCATGAACTCCAACTGAGTCATCATATCTCCTCCTTTAAGAAAACGTTGTTTAAACAATTTATGTGTAAGGTGTATGTGAGCATCCCACACTATGACAAACATATAGTCTCTTCAACTTGTTCCAACACCTAGCAGCAGAATCTTCACCATGAATATGGACAAGCTGCTGGTCACTCAGTGTCAGGCTAATTATGCAAAGAGCTCGTTCATTATCTCGGTGAAATTTGATTAATTTCTTCTCATCTTCATCATCATCAGGATTCCATGCTGTTACATCCGGTGGATTATTAACTACATCCCATAGTCCTTCTCTAGGCAAAAGTAGGTTACATTTCTTAGACCAGGAAACATAACATTCTTAACTGATGAGCCAAACTGGCTTAATTATCTTATATTCACATTTTATATGTATGTTATTTTAACTGTTCACCGCCCCGAGTCCTTCGGGAGAAGGGCAGTATAAAAATTAAACAAACAAACAAACAAACAAACAAAATAAATAGTTTGTTGCATCCAACCAGGTTATCCTGGAAATACTGGATGCCTGTTCATGTGCCACCTTCACTTGGATTATATATAACAAACACAGCTGCCTGTATTATTCACATTAACTCTCAGTTTTCTAGATAACTCTGTTTAGCTCTGAGCAATTCTGGCTAGTTTTGGTTGGCTCTGTGCCCATAACCAATGTTTAGGATATAGTTGTGAGATAACCAGGAACGGTTATGAAGCAGAGTATAGAGTTTTTGTGCACGGAAATGGTGCTGAGAGTAGTTGTGAATAAACTGCATACAAACTGGTTTTTAAAGTAGTTTACTTATAGAGCAAAGCAAATTCATAGTCTTTTACCAATCCAAGTCTTAGCCATGCATAATCAATCCAGAGATACAAAACTTCTTACCGGTTTGTAGAACAATACATGAATCATTCAGGAACAATATAAAACACTTCATAAAAACAGTAATAAATAAACCATGATCAAGTTTTTATTTATTTATTTTTAATTTGATTTATATGCCGCCCTTCTCCGGAGACTCAGGGAGGCTTACAATGCATTAAGCAATAGCCTTCATACTTTTGTATATATTTTATACAAAGTCAGCTTATTGCCCCCACAAACTGGGTCCTCAATTTACCCACCTTAGAAAGGATGGAAGGCTGAGTCGACCTTGAGCCTGGCTAGGATCGAACTCGCAGTAATTGCAGGCAGCTGGATGTTAACTACTGCCTTAGTAGGAGGCATTAGCCTCCTACGCCATTCAGGCTCCCTAAGTTGATCATGTAAAGAGATCAAGTTACAAGTTGACCATGTAAAGAGATCAAAGATATCTACAACATATCAGCAGGTAACAATATGGTGTAATGTCCATACTGACCACAATCAAGCTGTCCTTAAATACAGTTATAGAGATTGGATGAGCTATAGAGCTCATCCAACCAGGATGCAGAATGACTCAGCAATACTCTTAAAGCTGTATTATACATATTCATACTATAAACATATAATGTTGGCTTATACATTACCTGGCCAACTAGTTAGGCAATGACCATTTCCTAACCCATGAAAAAGGCCAGGACCCTCTGGTATCAAACCAGTGAGCAAATAATTGCTACACAAATTGGAACAGATTGAATGAGCTGAACTTTCAGCTGCTCCATTAATCTGGAGTAGCTTTAGTCATCAAACTAATTAAATGTAATTACATTTTTTCTTTGGGCCTTGGATCTTTCAGCTATTATTCCTGTACTAACCTTTATTCAAAGGTTTTTAGGTCTTAATTGAAACTGGAAGAAAAAACTGGGAAAAAAGTGTGTGTGTGTTGAAAAATTATTTCAAGTTAACTGGCATCCCTATCAGAATTATAAATCAGAATTATTATGGCACAACTTCGGGGAAATCAAGGCCTCTCGTTTAATCCCTTGGGAATGGCACTTCTTTAAACAAGTGTTTAACACAGTGCTGCTGGCTGACCTTATAGAAATAATCAGGTCATTAACATCCTATTTACTTTATGGCTTGCAGGCTTTGGTCCAATTACTGTCACTGCTTCAAAAGAGTGGCACAGATTTAGTTTGGAGAGAAGGATTATGATTAGAGTGAAATCATTTTGCCTTTGCAAATCTTTCCAGGAGAACATGCATAGTTTTTCAAAAGAAAGATCAGTTGCTTGAACAACAGATGGCATGCCATTTTTGATAGTCATCCAAATTTCTGTGCTATATAGAATGTAACAAAATTATTTAAGGAAGTCTGCACAGCTGCATTTGTTAATAGCCCATGATTAAAGTGTGCAAAATTAAAATAATTTGGAGCACATTATAGTCATCTATTTGAATGTAGTCCCTTTGTTCTCAAACCATTGAAATAGGTTCATTTTTATTCATTTTAATGTTGCTGGAAGATTATTTCCATACGGTAGCAATGAGACCACACCTGATCTTGCTTTTAATTTCTGTAACTAATTCATTTGATATTCTAAAGTTCCTGAACCAAAGGTGGGATATGAATTTATTGAATGAATTAATTTAGAAGGAGTTGAATAGATTTTGCTGACTCATATTGGCTGGATCTGAAGGCAAAAGTGGGAGGCCCTTCATTTGTCCTTCCTTCATTCTTTTTTAACACCTCTTTTCTAGCATCTTATCTCTTTTTCATTCCTTTTCCTCAGTGTAACTAATTTCTTTCCCCCAGTGTTCCCTTGCCAGGGAAAGGCAGATTGCTCATGTAATTTTCTGCATTGATCATATACAAAATATTCTGAAATTAAACTGAAGGCAACATGAAGGTAGCACAAGGAGTATAGAAACTCCCAAGAATTAAAAGTGCTTATCCATATTATGAATTCATAATTCATAATTTATTCTAAAGATATAGACAATATGTATCTCAAAACATTTATAGGTTTTTTATGTCTAAAAGTTGCTTTTCTCTGTTTTCAAAGAAACAGATCAGACAATGGTTGGTAACCATTATTTCTTGATAATTACATAGCAGTTTATCATATTTTTAAAAGACTGACAAAATCTTGTCAAAGAATCAAAATGGTTATTAGAATGAAACCACTTCGGGCAGCTGCATTTGAGTTTCATGGCCATGAGCAAATCATTGTTAAAATATTGTCAACCACGCTGTGAGAGATGCTTATCATGTTTTGTGGGTTTGTGGATATATTTCAGCATGACAGATTCTAATGGCAGAATGGCAGATGGATATTGTAGTAGTATAGACTGATGGGAGTATGAGCTACAATCTATAGTTCTTTATTACACATTTCAGCTGTTATTGTGGAAACCCCCAGAAGCAACTCATGCTTCAAGGCAAATCGAAGGTAGTACACTGGCTAACTTTAAGAATACCATACAGGGTATATATTCTGTTCTGTAAAATGTTTCTGAAACACTAGTAGATTTATGCATTACACTTATATCAATACATCAGTCAATGCATATTGACTGTATTAATCATAAAAGCATTTTGCAGTACTGAAACAGTGTACTTTAAAAGTACCAATAAACTCATTATGGATTAACTACCAAAAAAAAAGGAACTTGATCATTATAGATCATCTGCTGTTATACTGTGTTTCTATTTAACAGATTGTAGTTAAAATACAATTATAACCCTATTAGCCTTTGACAAGACATTGCAGGCTGTCCATTTCTCCAGACATTTGTGTTTGGGGATGGATGAACTCTGCTACTGATAGCAGTAAGTGGGATTGTTGATTTGCTTTGGCACCAAGGATTATTTGGTGGGATTTTTGTTTTAATCTTAAAAGTCATTTGTGTGATATAAATGATATAAAATCATTTTATACGATCACTTAAATATGAGTCAGTGATGTGAAGCAGCAGCCAAAAAGCCAATACAATCCTTGGTTGTATAAACAGAGACATAGAATCAAAATTATGTGCAGCATTAGTACCACTTTATAAACACTTAGTAAGACCACACCTGGAATACTGGATTCAGTTTGATGTTGAGACTTTGGAAAAAGTGCAGAGAAGAAGAACTAAGATGATTAAAAGCCTGGACACTAAAACATATGAAGAATAGTTGCAGGATTTTGATTTGGCTAATCTAGAGAAAAGAAGAACTAGGTGTTGAGTGTCAAGTATCCCTTGACACACAGTGCCATCGGGCCAACGGAAAATCCACAGCGAGGGAACTGAGAACAACTGACCTGAATGAATCCATGACATGGCACAGTGGAGGGGAGCGGTGTTGCGCCTAGTTGTAGTCTACACGGTGATATTTTGTGGTGGACGGTACACGGAAGGAGGGGCTTGATGGTTAATAATCAATAGCTGAAGAGAGGACGGCGTTACGATCTTTCTGCCAGGGAAAACGTCTGAAGATGACATCATCAGTCCGCACGGATGCAGGAAATAAGATGAGTGGCAAATCGAAACTTCAGACAGCTGTGAGGGTTAATGGATGGGTTGAAGCATTATTACATACAATTATACACACCTTATAAAGTCCCTTGAGAGGTGTATACGAATGTCTCTGACTTTGTTCCACATAGGACTTTGGCACCTACTATTAGCCACCGCGTAAGCTACGGTTAAACCACATTTGGTGCTATCCTTTTGTGTTCATGTAGTACTTTACCCGGTGAGGCACAGGTGATTCCAGAGGGGCTGACACTAGGAGGGATATTAGCAGTATTCCAGTATTTGAGTGGCTGCCATAAAGAAGAGGTGGTCAACTTATTTTCCAAAGTACCAGAAGGCACCAGAAGAAACAGTGGATGGAAACTAATCAAATACAGATGCAACCTGGAATTGAGAAGAACCTTCCTAACGGGTTGGATTAGAAGATATCCAAGGTCCCTTCTTGCTTTATTCTATTCTTCTTGATTTATATGATTTTATAAAACAAAGTCTTTGCATGGCCAAAAATATCAAACTATCAATACTGAATGTATGTGCAAAAGACATCTGGGATTATTATCAATAAAATTAGTAAAGAATTCACAAAAAACAGTATTTGTCTTTTGCTAACAGTTCTTTGATGGATTTAAAAACATCTGTGCACCAGATTATGGAAAAAGGGGTTTATTAATTCTTTATTGTAGCCAAGAACAAAATCAGTTAATCTTGTAGCTGGTTGTCAAGTTAAGTCAATTGTCAGGTCTGGAGGCCATTTTTTCTTTGGATCATCAGGGCTGCCACATTTAGTGCTGTGGGAAACTGGGAGAGGGGATTGCATGGAGTTGCAGAGATATCTAGCCATAATAACATTCTTTTCTCTGGGAGTCAAGGACAATCAGCCTGCACCTAGAGTGGCGTGATTGGGAGGCATCTTCAATTGGGATAGTACATTGATTGGACCATGTGATGGACATGTGGCTGCAGGGGAAGTAACTTGGACTTTCTTTTGGGTGGGGAAAACCTGGAAGTTTTCAGATTCGGGTTTTCCCAGATGTGCCAATATGACATCTCTAATAAAGTGGAACTTTGAGGAGCTTCTAGCCTTGGAGTCTTCTTTTGTTGGGGCTGTTACTTGGAACCCTGACATTAACCCAAATCTCCTTTCCTCCTTTGCAAGGAAAGAATGTAAAAGTTGAATTAATGTAGGCTTGAGACATATAATGCCAATCTTCAAGCACCGTTAGTACCGGTTTTATTTTTTAAAAAGGGGCAGTTAAAAAATGGTTCCTAACTTTATGTAGATCCTTTCAAGCTGAAATTATGAGATCAAGATATAATAAAGAAGAGTTGTGTAAATTCTATAATGCTACCAAAAAACAAAGTATAAAATGTTGGAAAGGAATAGTGTTCTCTTGCTTTCATTATTGAAGGGTTCTACAGAATTTATGTGTAAATAGTGGTTGTTAATCATATACTAATTAATTATAACATCATGTAATAGAAGTAGGACTAGTTGTATTTCACTAGGATGTAATACTGTTAATTCTTCTAGATTTCTGTCTAAGGACAGAATTGATATAAATACCTATGTTTAGTAGTGCTACAATCTTCAGGGCTGCTTGATTGAGGAAACGTTGGTGGCCCAGTGGTTGGAATGCAGTATTGGAGGCAAATTCTGCCCAGGCTTGGAGTTTGATCCTGGTCAGGCTCAAGGTTGATTTAGCTTTCCATCTTCCTGAAGTCAGTAAAATGAGGACCCGGATTGTTGGGGGCAATATGCAAATAGTACTTACGTTATAAACTGTCCAGAGAATACTGTATATCACTATGTGTGGTATATAAACCTAAATACCATTGCTATTGATTTAATAGGCCTGATATTTGCATACAAAAGTAAATAGTAATAAAGGAAACCTTGTAATGGAGGAAAGTTTAAGATGTTTACCTTTATATATTAGTATCTATATCTGATATGCCACTCATCAGTGCTGCAACAACCAGTATATTAGTGAATAAAGAGATTTTAAGCTTTATTAGCAAATTTGTAGCAATTTTGAAATGGAATGGAAGGGAAGGGAAGGGAAGGGAAGGGAAGGGAAGGGAAGGGAAGGGAAGGGAAGGGAAGAGAAGAGAAGAGAAGAGAAGAGAAGAGAAGAGAAGAGAAGAGAAGAGAAGAGAAGAGAAGAGAAGAGAAGAGAAGAGAAGAGAAGAGAATACTTCATTGGCCAAGTGTGATTGGACATACAAGGAATTTGTTTCCGGTGCATAAGTTCAAAATATACATATAAACAGCAAGTAATAGTCATATGTCATAAATCATAATTAAAATCATTAATCATAAGTTACAAACATTTGATAAAGAAAGGATTATTTTAAAATAATGAAATTCTGAATTTATATATAAATGTACATTTATCTTATAGGTAAGACTGGCAGTCAACTAAATGATTAATTTTAAGCAGATTAATTTTAAGCATTCAAAGAATTTAAGTTAGTCCTGATAGACTTTTTACATTGATTTTACTGGATCTATTTAGTGCAGGGGTGTCAAACTCAATTTCATTGAGGGTCATATCAAGGCTGTGGTTGACCTCAAGGGGACCAGGCAGGCATGGCTGACTGGCTAGGTGTAACTAACTGGATCAGCATGGCCAGCCTGACACCACTCCCCAAACCGCTGGCATGTTTTCTCTTCGCATTGGGTAGACTGGGCCAAAGCTATGCTTGTCTGATTTTTCCTCTTCACATTGGGTAGACCGGGCCGAAGGTATGTTGGCCTGATCTTTCCTCTTTGCACTGGGTAGTCTAGGAGGGTCCCATGGGCCAGATCCGACCACATCATGGACCGGGCCCGGCCCACAGCCCTTGAGTTTGACACCCCTGGTTTAGTGAAATATATAAGCACCATCACAATCATGTAAACCTATCTTGAACTGAATGCAAGCTTAGTGAATAGTGAACAGACTTTGATTGAATAAAATGACTCAGTAGATGAACTGAGGTTAAAACAAAAGCTTTCTGAATTAGCCAACCAGAATGTTTAATTATCCAAAGACATCTAGAAATGGTCACGATGGAAGCAACTGATGCCCAGTTGAAATCCTTTAACACAGAATGCACTATTTTGGGTTATGTACTTATAATAATTGTAATAATAAACAGTGTCCTTGATTTGAATATACATTGACCATGAATATTAATTAAGGCAAATGGTCATTAAAAATATGCTAAGGCGCTGTATGTTATTGCAGCATGGAAATTATAAGATTTGATATATCTATTCCATGACTTGTTGCCTGCTTGAATGCCTGATATAGCTTCCTACAGGTGCAGGGTCCTTCAGGTGCAGGGTACACTTTTTGGATTGATGAACACCATCTTACACAACCAAATGCAGCATTTGGATCCAATTGGGCAGTTTTCATGTCTGTATTTATTGTGTCTCACAATCTTTGTTTTAACTTTCCATGTGGGTACTTGCCATCTGTGTTAAAGTGGAAGACCATGCAGTCAATAGCGTGATGTGTTGCTCATAGGATCTGGCCATTCCATTGTAGATATTTCTCCCACATTTTGTCAGGTATTGGTACAATGCCATTTGCTGCCATACTGTATCATTGCTAACATGATGAAGAATTAGAATTAGAATTTTTTTTTTATTGGCCAAGGAATTTTTATTGGCCAAGGAATGTGTCTTGGCATATGCTCTTAGTGTACATAAAAGAAAAGATAAAAGAAGAGAAACCCCTAATGATCAACAAAGCATGCATATCTTGATAGCATGTAAAGAGTGCTTAATGCGTTTGGTGGTTGGTGGCACTGAGCGCCATATAAAACTATTGAGTGCATCATTGTTTTATACACCTTTGATAGATTTTCAAGCATCGATTGCAGAACACTTCAATGGTCTCCTTCCATCATAATCATGCCTTTTTCACTCTTGCACACACTTCATCAATAATGCTGCTGTCACTTTGTAGATGGGATACTAAGTAATGGAAAGTATTAGTCTTCGCTACTGACTTATATGGTGAAAAAATGCCTGATGTATTCCTTTAATGTATTATGTGTTGTCATGTTTCTGCTGTTTTGTGGTATTCCATAGAGGCATAGAAAGTATATTTTAACAGGTTTAACAACTCTATATATTAAATATGTAAAATGGCATATACCTCATGTAAACCTATCTTGAACTGAATGCAAGCTTAGTGAATAGTGAACAGACTTTGATTGAATAAAATGACATACCATGTTTAATTGCTATTTTTTTTTCCAGAAAAGCTCATCTGTCTTGCACTAAAGGTGCGTTTTTAATGTGCTTATATTTCATTCTGCTACAGTATATTCTTTTTTGGTTTATAATGTAAGTTTTGTACTTTACCACCATTGTATTTTTAATAAATTATAAATATTTTTTGAAAAAAATAGATTTCTTTTTCTGTGAGTTGTATGTAGATATGGCAGGGAAGATATTTCAGAAACACCACTAAAATTTTCATTCAGAAAACTAGAAAGTTTTCTATGGAATTGCTTGCAGTATGTTCTTAAAACTCTGCCTGAGATGTTGGAAAACCATTGCCCATCAAGATAGAAAATCATGGGATAGAATCTAGATAGAAAAGTAATCAATCCCAGAATTCAGACTGTTTCCTGTACATTCAGCAACAATCTATTTTTGCTGGCTTATGAAAAAAGTATTAGAGAGCCAGTTTGGTGTAATAGTTAAGGCTAGAAACTGGAAGGCCATGAGTTGTGGAGTCCAGAGTGTTCACTGAGCTTCTTCATAGTTATTTATTTATTGCATATTTCATTACCCAACTAGATAACATCATCAGTGCTAGAAGGGAGTAAAGTTTGCTATCTATTTATAAAGCTGGGGAGAGCAGTCAACACTTTAGGATAAAAATCCTGAAAGATCTTGCCAGACTAAAACACTGGGCCCTATCCAACAAAATGCAATTCAGTAGTGAAAAAAGGTTTTACACTTAAATAAGAAAAACAAATACATTGGTATTGAATAGATGGTATGTGGTTCAACAACAGTAAATGTGAGAGGGATCTGGGAATCCTAGTGGGCAATCATTTGAATATGAGCCAGATTATGCTGCAATTGTCAAAAAGGCCAATCAATGGAGGGATAAAATCAAGATCATGTGAAGTTTTAGTATTCCTTGTAGTACCCTTGGTAAGAGCTCACTTAGAATACTGGATCCAGTTGTGGTCATCATGAAACAAAAAAAATGTTGACAGTTTAGAAAGAGTGCAGAAAAAAGCAATAAATATAATTAGGGATCTTGAGGCTAAACTGGTGATTGCAGGAATTGGGAATGTCTAATATAATAAAGAGAAGGCCTAGGGGTGCATGATAATAATCTTCCAATATTTGAGGGTCTGTCACAGAGAGGAATGGTCAACCTATTTTTCAAAGCACCTGAGTGCAAGACAAGAAGTAACAGAAGCTTAACAAGGAAAGATCCAATTTAGAATTAAGGATAAATTTTGTGACAGTGAGAACAACTTGCCTCCAAACATTGTGGGTATCCCATCATTGGAGAAATCATTCTGTCATTTGTCTGGAAGGGTATAGGGTATTTTGCATGAGTAAGGGATTGGATTAAAAAACCTCCAAGGTTCTTTACAACTCTGTTACTCTGTATTCTTAAACCTTGCCAAGAAAACTTCAGGAACTTATTCAGGAAGTCTCTGAGAATCAGACATCATTCAATGGAAGAAAAAGAAAATCTAGGATATTAGTAAACCTGACACATCACCTTGCATTTTAAAGATTAAGGGTGTTCAAATGACAGTGATTAATCTCCCAATAGAGCTTGGTTCTACATATTCCATACTCCATACTCCAGATTGCAGCTCAAATTCCTCAGCGGTTTGGCATTTTTATGTAAAGGTAGAAAAGAAACAGGACATCTGGTATTTAATCAAGGATTAAGCTTTTCATATTCTGGGCAGATCCTACAGTAAAATGGATATTCGGTTAGAAAAGTAGAATTGCTCAACAACAATTGCTTCATAAACTGAACAGTTCCAGCATATAAAATGGTAGATTATGAATTTGAAGATTGAATGCATGGAAATGTCTTCTCACATCAGGTTTAACTTTAGCAGGTTTAGCCACAGAAAGTGAAACCACTATAGTTGTGTTTGTACACATTGTTATGTAGGAAGTTAGCATCCACCCCTTTCCTAGAAACCCACCTTTAAAGCGCTCCATAGCTTAGGGCCTGGGTATCTACGAGATCGCCTTCTGCCCCCAATAGCCTCCCACCGTCCAGTTCGCTCTCACACAGAGAGACTCCTCAGGGTGCCCTCAGTCAAATTATGCTGACTGGTGACCCCCAGGGGGAGGGTCTCCTCTGTGAGGGCTCCTACCCTTTGGAATGAATTGCCCCCAGAGATACGTAACACCCCTGACCTTCGTACTTTCTGCCATGCCCTCAAGACACTGATGTTCCAAGAGGCAGGGCTGACCATTTAAATGATTTTTAATTAGATATTTTAATTCTGGGTTTTTAATTCAGTTTGGGCCAAACTGTTTTAATTTCTAATTTTATGATATTTATGTGTTTGTGTTTTTACCTGGCTGTACATCGCCCTGAGTCCTACGGGAGAAGGGTGGTATAGAAATAAAAGTAAGTAAATAAATAAATAAATAAATAAACAAACAAACAAACAAACAAATAAATAAATAAATAAATAAATAAATAAATAAATAAATAAATAAATAAATTCAGGAAATATTATAAAGGCAGAATATTATGTTTCCCTGTATGAAAAATGGAGAAACATGTTTTAATGACAAAGCAGCTTCCACCTTCCTGCCCCCACCCTTTTGTTAATGGGCTAGAGGCAGAAACTCAATCTTTATCAATGAACCATCATCTGCAACACAATGGGACCCATTTAGCAATAGAAACACACCACATGGCACCTGGGAAGATTATATCAGCCAGCAATGTTAAGATGTGATGCGATGGATGGCCCAATAACTTGCAGAGACACGTGGGTTGATGATCATAACATATCTTTATTTTCTGCTGTTTCTTTCTTGCAGGTACATCCAGGACTGAGGAGCTGGATCAACACGTGGCGACCTTAAGTACCCAGGGGGAGTGGTCTTAGGTAAGGGGCGTCCCTGGCGAAGGGAGGGGTTTAAGTACTTTGGGGTTAACCCTTGGGGTGCTGGTCTAGGGGAATAACACAGAGCAGGTAGGGCATTTACTTCTAACAAATCCCCCTCTAAATGTCCGACCTGTGGGGGTGAGTTTGGTGAGGTTCGCGTGGGATTAATGAGTATCCCTAGTCTGGATGTGAGGTAATTGTGTTGTTTGGATGGCAGTGGTTTGGTGAGTATGTCCGCTACTTGTTCCTTGGTGTCGCAGTGGATGGCATTTATGAACCCTGACTTGGACAGCTGTCTCACGTGTTTATATTTAATGTCTATGTGTCTAGATCTTTGGCCTACGGCATCTGATGTGGAGATCTCTATTGCGGCCTTGTTGTCCTCGAAGATGGTTATGGGGAGGACAGGGTTGGTCCAGATGCTGGATAGTAGGTCGTTGAACCAGACCAGGTTGTTGGCCGCCTTGGATAAGCAGATGTATTCGGCTTCGGTGGTAGAGGTGGCTACTAGGTTCTGCTTCCCCGTGTACCAATGTACCGGGCTGCCGTTTAAGAGGAATAAGTATCCTGACGTGCTCTTGCGGCTTTTCGTATCGCCAGCCCAGTCGGCATCGGCATAGCATGAGAGTGTTGGTTGTTCAGAAGGTTCGGGCTCTAGCGATAGGCATGCGTTTGCGCTGTGCTTAAGGTATCTTAGCACCCTCTTTACTGCTTCCCAGTGGTAGGTGGTGGGTTTGCTCACATGCCTGGACAGTAGGTTTACGGAGAGGGTGATGTCAGGCCTGGTCCAGTTGGCGATGTAGAGCAGGGAGCCGATGATAGACCTATATAGGGTGTTGTCGGGGAATTCTGGTGATTCAGAGTACATGTTTTTTACAAAGTCCACCTGCATTGGTGTGTCACACGGTTTTGCCTCGGCCATGTTGCATTTATGAATTAACTCCGAGATTTTTTCTTCTTGTGACAGCCGGAAGCCTTTGGAGGTTCTGCTCACCTGCACTCCAAGGTACTTGCTCACGCTCCCCAGGGACTTCAATGTGAACTGCTCACTTAATTTGTTGGCAAAGTTGCTGCACTCCTTTTTGTCCTTGCCTATGTAGAGAATGTCGTCCACATAGACGAGCACGTACTCTGGTGGACCTCCGCTGCTCCGGATGAAAAAGCAGTTGTCTGCTGGTGTCGCCCTGAATCCTATGGATTCAAGTGCCTTGGCTAGGCACTCGTACCAGCGCTTCCCAGACTGCTTAAGTCCATATAAGCTTTTGTTGAGCAGCCAGGTCTCGCCACTGGGTGTGCCTTTGCAGGGAGGGGCCCGGACATAGATTTCTTTGTCCAGCTTTGCGTGGAGATAGGCGGTCTGGACATCAAACTGCTGCACTTCCAGGCCCATGACTGATGCGATCACCAGGGCGCTCTTAACACTTTCTGCCCGTACGGTTGGTGAGTAAGTGTCCGTATAATCTTCGGGGTATTTCTGCGCGAACCCCCGGGCCACTAGTCGCGCTTTGTAGAGGGTCTGTCCACTTTCCAGGGTTTTAATCTTGAATACCCATTTGGTTCCTATGGGAGTCTTCCCTTCTGGTACTTTGGTGGGTTTATACACATCTAGGTTTCTGAGGCTTTCCATCTCCTTCTCCATGGCCTCCTCCCACTTGGACCTTTCTTCCCTGGGGAGTAGGGTTACCTCATTGTAGGAAGTTGGAGTGATGGGGCTGGAGCTCAGGTGCAGGATGTGATTCTCCAAGCGCTTTGGCAGCTGGTTCCTTGTAGATCTGACTGGTCTCGTGGGGGCGGCTCACTGTCACGCAGGAACTTTGCTTCCTTCTGGGTCAGTGTGTCTACCTTTAGTTTTGGTGTCTCACTTTTGGGTGCGTTGTTTGTCTTGGAGCGGCTGGGTCCTTCGGCTGGTTTCTTGCGTTGGTGACATACCTCGTTTAGGTGTATTCTGGACCAGTTGGCCTGTTCATGGAAGGCAGCCGTCCTGGATACTACAAAGCGATTGTTATTATCTATGAATTTGAACCCTTTGGTCCCTGTCTCATAGCCCATGAATTTCAGGCGCTTGGTTACCTTATCCCCTTTTCGGCGTAACTGTTTTGGGATGTGCACGTCTGCGGTCACCCCAAATACGTGTAGGTGCGATATTTTTGGCTTCTTGCCGTGCATTATTTCGTAGGGTGTCTTGCCTATTACACTGGACCAGGTTCTGTTAAGGGTATAGTTTGAATAGGCCAGTGCCTCCGCCCAGAACTGCTGCCCCAACCCAGAGTCCTCTAGGGCGCACCTCACCATGGTCTGCAGCGTGGAGTTCCTGCATTCCGCGACTCCGTTCTGGAATGGCGAGAACGGAGAAGAGGTGTAATGTAGGATGCCCTTTGACCCTAACCATCTTGAGAATTCCCCTGACAGGAACTCTGACCCCCTGTCGGTCATTATTTGTTTGATTTGAGTATTGTTCTGCACCTCTACCCTCTTGTAGAATTCTTTGAACCTTAAGTAGGTTTCGTTTTTGTGTTTTAATGTGTATACGTAACCATAGCGGCTGTGGTCATCCACTATGGTGAGGAAGAACCTCTTGCCATGTTTTATTGATGGCCTTAGGGGCCCTACCAAGTCCATGTGCACCAACTCAAAGGTGTGGCTGGTGGTGCGGGAGGCCTTTTTTGGTTTGGGTGCAGTTTTTAGTTTTGAACATTTGCACACTGAACTGTCCAGATAGTTCTCACAATTCTTTATTTTGGTTCCTTCTGTACAGTCCATCATTTTCTGAATCACAGGAAAACTGGCGTGCCCTAGTTTTCGATGCAGGAGGTGGGCACAGTCATCATGGATGGGTCTGCCTGTGGTGATCTTCTCTGAGTTTTGTGTGTTGTCCTCGCTAGTGTTGGGTTCTGTATTGGTGTTGGTGTGGGGGGTGTCTGCCTTTCCTGCGAGTAGGTATGGGAGTCCCTCCCTGATGTCGACTTTCCCTAGGCTCTTGTTGCCCTTGCTAACGTGCATTTCACCCCCCCTGAGTGATACCTCAACCCCCAGCTCGTTGCTCAGCTTCAAGGCAGCTAGGATATTGTGCGGTATCCCTGGGACCAGGAGTACCCCCTCTATTTTGCCTATCCCTGGGAGGGTGACACTTCCTCTGCCTGTTACTCGTACCTCGCTCTGGTTGGCCACTTTAATGATGAAGTCCCCTTCCTTGAACGATGAGAGCAAATCTCTGTTGGGGGTGGTGTGGTTGGTGGCTCCGGAGTCGATGAGCCACATGGTGTCTCCCTTCTCTGTCTTTGTAGGGTGTGTGTGTGCACCTACGCCATATGATGACCCGGGCCTGTTGTCTCTGGAGCCCTCTCTGTTCCCCCTGTGGTCCCTTGGGGTGGGGGAGTCCCTGCGCCTGTACCTATCATCGGGGGAGTGTCTATCTGGGTATCTGTCTCTGTGTTCTCGCCTATCCCTTTCCCTGTGGGCTCTGGGGCAATCCCTCCTGTAGTGTCCTTTGGAGCCGCAGCCAAAACATTCAGCGGGTCCTGCACCCTGTCCTGGAATGCTACTCTTTTTGCAGGTCTGGGCTCTCTGGGCTCTCTGCGTATGTGTTGGCGGCTCCTCCTGAAGTTGTCTTCTGCAATTAGTTTGCTGGAGAGCCTCTCTAGGGATATGTGGCCTAGGGTGTCTGTGCCTAATTGGTTTATGAAAGTTTGCCAGGATGGGTCTAGGGAATTGATTATCACACTCTTCATCGTGCGTTCTGAGACTGCCTCCCCCCTAAGCCTTAGGTCTGCTCTGACTGCATTTAGAGCTAGCAGATGTTCCCCCATTGGTATCCCAGGTCTCATTCTGGTAGAATAAAAGTCTTTGGATATTTGAGTCGTGGTGGCCACATTCTCACTATAGAACAGGGTGAACAATTGTTGTACAATTTCTGAAACAGTCATGTCCTGCCCTATGGTGTAATATATGGAGGGGGACAAACTGGATATTAGAATGCAAAAAGCCCTGTGGTGCAGGCAGTCCTGCTCCAGGGTCCAGGGTCTCTTAGGGGGATTAGTTATATATATCAACACATTTTCCTTTAAACATAGAACCTGTAACTGCTGGTACCACTCCAGCAAGTTAAAACCATCAGATTTTAATTTTGGGAAGTCATTGGGTAAATTCCCAGAGTTGTTGCTGTTGGTACTTACAGCTGGAGACTGTCCATGGTGTGGGATGTTGGGAAAGTCACAGTATGGCATGGGGATGCTGTCAGGCAGTTTGAAATTCCCTCCATGCATTTTTTTTTCTCCTTCCCTCCACAGGTCGCTCTGCGCATGTGCGAAGTCCATTCTGCCTGTGGAGTCGTCGTGGAAGGATCTCCTGCTGGCGGCTCCGGAGAAGAGGCCTCTCCTGGGTTCGTGGGCCTCAGCCAGGTCCCTGGCAGCCCAGCGATGGTCCAGGGAGGCTCGAAGGTCGTCTTCCCACCGGACAGCATACCTGGATCCCTTCGGCGTGGTCGCGGCGGCGGCGAAGGCGGCGGCGGTGAGTAGCTGCTCCAGTCCTCGTTCTCTGTTGCGCGGGGCCTCTCGGCGGCTCGGTGCTTGGTCCTCTGCGCGGGTCGCTGGGCCTTCGTTTCTGCTTCGTCGTGGCAGTCAGTTCCTCGTCTCTGGGTGGCTCAGGGGTTTCCCTTCTCTCGTCCGGAGCTCCCTCCTTTCTTGTTGTGCCTTCGGGGTGGGTCTGGATTGGGCCCGAAAGCGGCGGCGAGGGTCCGGATGGCCCTCTCGATTTCTTTTTCGCTTGGGGAGGGCAATGGCTCTGTCTCTGCCTCTTCCCCTTCTGAGCTTCCCCCCCCATCGCTACTTTGGGGGGTGTAGTTTTGTGCGGGCGGCCATCTTGGGCCTTCTCTTCCGGGTTGTTGTTGGTCGGCCATTTTTTCGGACCACGTGTCCAAAGATGGCCGCCGCCTAAGGATCGGAGTGGGGCTGAGGGCCCTGGTTTTCCTAGCATGCCCTACCTGGTGGGATTTGCTTACCAGGGGGGTGCTTCTCGGTTCGGGCGAGCGGTTGCGGCTTTGTGGCTCCCCCTTGAAGTCACAGACGAGGCTCTGGATCTTCGCTGCGAGGTCCTCGTCTGTTTCAGTTGATCCCAGCAAGCTTATTATTTTTTCTTTGAGTCTGCTGTGGCCTGGTTCCATCTCTTCGTCCTCACCCTGGCTTTCGACCCCTTCCTCGTCTTGTGACTGGTAGGCATCGGGGTCTGTGTCTTCTCTCAGCTGCGGTGATGTCCCGGCCGGGGAATCACCGGCGGTGGAGTGGAAATCTTCCATCATGGCACTGACTCTTTCGTTTTCTTGCTGGTGCTGTGTCTCCTCATTATTTGATGGCCAAACCATCCTCTGCTACCATTCTGTTAAGATGTGATGCGATGGATGGCCCAATAACTTGCAGAGACACGTGGGTTGATGATCATAACATATCTTTATTTTCTGCTGTTTCTTTCTTGCAGGTACATCCAGGACTGAGGAGCTGGATCAACACGTGGCGACCTTAAGTACCCAGGGGGAGTGGTCTTAGGTAAGGGGCGTCCCTGGCGAAGGGAGGGGTTTAAGTACTTTGGGGTTAACCCTTGGGGTGCTGGTCTAGGGGAATAACACAGAGCAGGTAGGGCATTTACTTCTAACATGCAAGGCTAGCTAAAACCCCCACTCCCTGGGACTCTGACAACCAGTCAGGATACTCTTTCTGGGCCCCAGGAAGTTCAAAGCCAGAGAAGGCATAAAATCCGGGGACTCACTGCCTTTCGCCCCTTTTCTGTTCAGGAACTCAAACCATGTGATCCTGTCCACCATTAAACCATCTTTCCAAGCAGTCTTCTTGTTTCCAGTGTCTTTTTCGCCACTTGGAGCTGAACCCAGAAGGATATTTCTTCCTACAGTTATGTACACAGGTAGCAGCCTATCAAGCGTCTAAATGTCTTCACACATATAACTATCTAGTTTTCTCAATTTGTATATTTTCCAGCCTTATCTGTACAAACCAGAAAATTAAGCCACAAATGGGCTTGCAATTTCTCCACTAAAATTATGGACTGAAAAATAGAATGGATGACGCATTGTAAGCTGTAAGAATCTCCGGAGAAGGGTGGCATATAAATCAAACCAATAAACAAACAAACAAACAAACAAACAAATAAATGATTTATCTAAATTTCCCAAGGGAAGAAAAAATTCTTCAATACTTTCTCAACAGCACAAATCGTACTTGCTTACAGGTGAGAGTAGCACAGCTCTGAAAAAACTCACAGGAAAGAATCCTCTCATTAATCTCTGGATCTCCAGAAAGATTATAAGAGACACACAACTGTTGATCACTTAGGCACTATTCAAGTCCAACCATTTCGTATTCTATCCAAGAGCGGAATCATACTTAGAATTGCTTTGCCCTAATTGGCATTTTTTATATTGCATCTGCCTTCCTCTCTATTTAAAGATGTAATATTGAATTACAAATAATATACATATTAATTTACAAGAAAACAAATAAGTATTAAATTAATAAAACGCTAAATTTTATTTTAGACCCCATGGACAAAAAGAATCCCATAATATATGTCTTGAATACAGCAAGAAGGAACATTAGATTGAAATTTGTTCCTGTTGTTTTTCTCATTTACCCTTAAATGACGTGTAATTTTCACAATTCTTTTTTTTTTACAGTAACCTCCTATGTAGTGTGAAGTAATTATTGTAGATGAAAAACCTGCGTTGTTGGGTTAAATGTTTCTTTTTTAACACATTGGGTCTTTTCAACTCTATCCTCAGTCCATTAACTAAGAATTGGATCCTCCAGGAACAGCTATTTTCACAGTGGATATTCATAGCAGGTATTCAGGATATGGTTATTAAAGCATACCATTTACTTATTTCTTTATTGTATGAGATGCTTCTGTTATCTTAATCCACACAACACTTTTGGTTCAAGAATTAAATTCATATTGCACTATCATTGGAAGTGCTAATCATTGGGAGCACTTCCAAAGCTAAGTAGAGAAGGTTTCTGCATTCTCCCCTCATTCCTAATCTAAATAATTTTTTGATATATGAATGATTTTTTCACACACAAACCAACTCTGCTGCAATGTGACTCACATTGTCTGCTTTCCTAAGAATGCAGTTCTTCCCAGACTTTTAGTACAATGCCAGTTCGGACACATTGAGAATCTTGACTCATAACACATCAAAATTAACACATGGTTGAAAGGAAAAAGGGGAGGTTAATTGATGAATACCAGGCAATAGTTAAATAGGTGATAAAGAATTGAACAATATCAGAAAGTACCAAAATCTGACAATCAAAATTGAAAGATTATGGCACTGCCTCAAACAGACACAATATGTAATCTAGAGGTTCTCCAGGACTTGCACAAGGCAGCCCGCAGCTAGGAGGGTTTTTGCACACCTCCAAGAGGTGCAGTCATTGCACCCATACCTGGATTGGGAGCTTCTGCTCACAGTAACTCATGCCCTTGTAACCTCCATGTTAGACTACAATAACACACTCTACATGGGGCTGCCATTGAAGACTGTTTGGAAACTCCAACTGTTGCAGAATGTGACAGGGTAATTCAAAGTGCTGGTGATAACCTACAATATAAAGCCCTACATGGCTTGCCAAAGATGTACCTGAAGCATTAACTTTTCATCAACCTATCAGCCAAAGAATGTCAGTTGGCAAGAACCAGAAGGTGAGCTCTTTTTGCAGTGGCCCTTGTTCTGTGGAAACATCCACCCTGTGGAGATCAGAATGGCCCGAACCTTGAGAAGCCCTTTTGTTAGGCCTTGGAATCTGAATCTGAAGTGCTGAATGTGCCAAGGATCGCATCTCTTGGCTATATTACTCAAATATCTTGCTCTTACTTGCCTTTTCATATGGTCATATTTTGTCTTTGTTTCCTAAAATTAAAATTGATTTCTGAGGCATATAGAACTTTTTTTCAGTGATTATGCACAATGCACAAATAACAAGTAGAGATTATTGAACAAGTAGAGATTATTGAATTGATTATTTTATTTTATTTTACTGTTTTTACTGTCTATTGTTTTAAAGTTTTTTAATTTTTAATTTTAATGTATTTCTGAACAATAAGACACCCAGAGTCATTGACTAGTTGAGCAGCCATAAAAATCTAATAAATAGTAGAATAAAATAAAATAAAATGGCTGTGATTATCAGTATATTGGGTATCGTACCAAAGGCTGAACTGGATTCAGTGGTGGGATTCAGCCAGTTCGCACCACTTCGGGAGAACCGGTTGTTAACTTTCTGAGGAGTTTGGCAAACTGGTTGTTGGAAGAAATCATTAGGGCAGAGAACTGGTTGTTAAATTCCTTGAATCCCACCACTGAGTCGATTCCTTGCTAATCAGCACAAAATAATGCAGCAAAGTTATTGGTATGAAATTTGGGATCAACAAATGTGCAACCATAGCCGTAAAGTCAGACACAATTGATGAAGGCCTCAGATTTATGGAAAGATGATGTCCGCTTAATATACCGACGAAGGGTCCTTCGAACATCCAAGGTGTGCCACTGTTGTTCGCGATGGTGACCAGGATCCGGGCAAAAATCAGGTAGGACCAATTCCTGAGCCCGATGGAATGTAGAGTTCATCTTGGGCAAAAAAGAGGGATCTGTCAGAAGCACGACCTTATTTGGGTGGAAAATACAAAGATCGGCTCACACCGACAAGGCAGGCAATTCCGACACACGCCTCGCCGAGGTAATTGCAACAAGAAAGGCAACTTTGAGCATCAGATATCTAAGTGAGATCGAAGCCAGAGGTTCAAAAGGAGCAGCCATCAAAGTGTGGAGGACCAATGGCAAATCCCAGGTGGGATACCTGTGAATAGTAGTCGGTCGTAGATTAGAAGCCCCCCGCAAAAAAGTCAGAATATCTGGATGGACAGTCAGAGACCTACAGCCAACTTCAGACAAAACAGTGCTAAGAGCAGCGACCTGACGCCTCAAGGTGTTAGGAGCAAGACCCCTGTTGTGGCCCCGTCCTCTGAGCCTATCCCTTTGGAGGAAGGCAGCTCTGAGCAGGAGGAAGAGGAGCCAGCCAGATCTCCCAGCCCTCCCCCTCTGGCACCGGCTCAGGTGCCAGCTGAAAGAGAGCCAAGTAGTGGGGAAACAGGTGTCTCAGATGAGAGTGAGGGAGAGACGTCATTCCTGGACGCACGCCAAAGAAGGCGAGAGAAAAGGGTACTGCAGCTGAGGCGTATGAGAAAATCCTGAGTCATTGGATTGGAGTCACAGGATCAATGACTCACTGGACCACACCCAGAAGCATATGTATATAAGACAGTACGGTGGGTCACGAAGTTCGTGACGAACAAAGCTAAACAAACGGAGCAACCTCGTAGTCTTGGAAGCTAGATGAACGGCAAAGCTACGTAGGAGATTTTCTTGTTTGTGTAAACCAATAAAGTCCTTGGCAGACGGTGTGCATATCGCTGCCAAGGTTGAGATAAGAACTGCGGAGTGTACCAAGTGATTATTAACCCTCGGCTGGCTGTGTTTTTGTGGGTCTCTGAAGGGGGGGGACAGATCATCTTGTTCGTCACCTAAAACTCCATCGTTAACCCACGATGGACCAACAGCTACAGCAGCAGGTACAGCAGATGCTGGAGGCCAATCAACTTCTGCAACAGCAAGTAGCACAGCTAACTGCACAACTTGCTTTGGGAAATGCTCCTGTAGCAGCTCCACCTGCTCCCCTTCCCCGTCCAAGATGCCCAGTGAACATGCCAGATAAGTTTTCTGGACAGCAGGAAATGTTCCCGGCCTTCTTGGGACAGTGCCAGCTGTACATGGCAATGCGGCCGGAGGATTTTCCGGATGACCGGGTTCGGGTGGCTTTTATTATCAGCTCCCTCTCTGGCACTGCCGCCCAATGGGCCACGCCCCTGTTGCTGCAAGACAGCCCCTTGCTTCTGGACTATCAGGGCTTTTTGCAACACCTGCGCACCATGTTTGAGGACCCCCTCCGGGTGCAGACGGCAGCGAGGCGCATCAAAGACCTCCGCCAAGGCAAGCGCCCCCTGCAGGACTATATTGCGGAGTTCCGATTGCTAGGCCAGGATTCGGCCTGGAATGAGGCGGCGCTGATGGATGCCTTCCAGGACGGCCTCTGCGATGAGATGCAGGACGAGCTGGTTCGGGTGGAGGCGCCACAGACCCTGGACGCGCTGGTGACCCAATGCCTGCGCATCGATGCCCGCCTACAACGGCGACGGCCCCGTAGGGCTCTTCCGGAACCACCAACAGTGCCGGCACCCCCGCGTTTCGTACCAACAGCGCCCCGGACCGTACCGCGTTTGGTGGCGACGGCTGAGGAGCCCATGGAGCTCGGAGCAGCCAGACCTCAACTGACGGCCCAGGAGCGGATGCGGAGACGCCAAGGGGGGTTGTGCCTCTATTGCGGCGAGGCTGGACATTTCGCCGCCTCGTGTCCCCGGAAGCGGAGTGGATCGCTCAAGTCTGTTCCGGAGCCTCGGCGTGACCAGCCGGGAAACGGGTCAGGCCTGGCTTAGGGGAAACTCTGGGTCAGGCAGGTGACCATGCCCCGCCGGAGGCGGCGGCTGTGGACTGTGAGCCCCCTCGGCACCTGATTTTGAACACCCGGGTGTTGTTGGCTAACCGGTCGGAGGGGCTCCAGGCGCACGCGCTGGTGGACTCGGGGGCCACCACGAACTTTATGGACCAGGCCTTTGTGGCCCATTACAAGGTTCCCTTGGTTCCAGTGGACCCTCCGTTGAGGGTCGAAACTATTGATGGGTGGGAACTTGTGGCGGGGCCCATCAACTTTGCTACTCAGCCCTTGCGCCTTGCCATTGGGAACCATGAGGAGGCGATCCAGTTTTATGTGACGGCGGACCTGCACTTCCCCTTGGTCCTGGGGATGGCCTGGCTTCGGGCGCACGACCCTCAGGTGGCGTGGTCAAGAAATGCCATCTCGTTCCCCAGCCTGCAGTGTGTCGACCACCTTCGCCACACCTGTGCCGGCCAGGACGTCGCTGCCCCGAACGTCTCCTTGCCTCCGGAGCTGACATCCTTCGCCGACGTGTTCAGCGAGAAGGAGGCGGATCGCTTGCCCCCGCACCGACCCTACGACTGCGCGGTGGACTTGATGCCCAACACGCCCCTGCCCTCGGGACGCCTGTACTCCATGTCGGAGCCCGAGCTGGCCGCCTTACGGGACTTTCTGGACAAGAACCTGGCCCGTGGGTTCATCCGGCCTTCGACCTCCCCGCTCTCGGCCCCAGTCCTCTTCGTGAAAAAGAAGACGGGGGACTTGCGCCTGTGTTGCGACTACTGGCGCTTGAATGCCATCACGGTACGGAATCGCTATCCCCTGCCGCTGATTCCGGAGCTGATGGAGAGGTTGCGGGAGGCTTCGATTTTCACCAAGCTCGACCTCCGGGGAGCCTACAACCTGGTGCGGATGCGAGAGGGGGACGAGTGGAAGACGGCATTTGGCACCCGATACGGACACTTTGAATATACCGTCATGCCGTTCGGGTTGACCAACGCCCCCGCGGTCTTCCAGCACTTGATGAACGACGTGTTCCGGGACATGCTGGATCGGTTCGTGGTGATCTACCTGGATGATATTTTGATCTATTCCCGGACCCCGGAGAGTCACCTCCAGCATGTCTGCCAGGTCCTGCAGCTCCTGCGGGAGCACCAGCTCTATGCGAAGTTGGAGAAATGTTACTTCTTCCAGACTTCCATAGAGTTCCTCGGGCACATCATCACCCCCGAGGGCATCGCGATGGACCCACACAAGGTGGCGGCCTTGCGCAGTTGGGAACCCCCGCGTCGGGTGAAGGACGTCCAGCGTCTGTTGGGATTCGCCAACTACTACCGGACCTTCATCCCGGGCTTTGCCACCCTGACCGTGCCGTTGACCCAGCTCCTTCGGAAGAAGGTTCCATTCCAGTGGGGGCCCCCGCAGCAGCAGGCCTTCGAGGTTCTCAAGCAGGCCTTTGTCACGGAGCCGGTCCTGAAGCACCCCGATCCACACCGTCCGTTCGTGGTTGAGACAGACGCGTCCAACGTGGCGATTGGAGCGGTGCTGCTACAGGCTCCGGTGGATGGCGGCACTCTTTTTCCCTGCGCTTACTACTCCCGGAAACTCACTCCTTCCGAGCGCAACTACACCATCTGGGAAAAGGAGTTGCTGGCTATCAAGGCCGCGTTCGAGGCTTGGCGACATCACCTCGAGGGGGCCCGACACCAGGTGAAGGTGCGGACGGACCATCGGAACCTGGAGCACCTCACCACGGCCAGGAATTTGAACCAGCGGCAGATCCGGTGGTCGTTGTTTTTCGCCCGGTTCAACTTCCACGTCACATACATTCCGAGCCACCTCAACCAGAGGGCGGACGCGCTATCCCGTAAGCCGGAATACTTTTGCCCCAAGGACTCCCTTTCCCCCCGGACGGTGCTGCCAGCGGACTCCTTGGCCGCGGTCCAGGAACCGGTGGACCTGCGGACTCAGGTGCTGGAAGTGCAGCGACGGGACGACTGGTCGCAGCAGCGGAGAGCGGACGTCGGCCCCGCGTCCCCATGGACCATGGAGGAGGGCTTGCTCAGGCACCGGGGTCAGCTGTACGTGCCCACAAGTCCGCTCCGAGCCCTCGTCATGAACCAGTGCCATGACAACCCCGCGGCGGGGCACTTCGGCTTCTTTAAGACCTTGAACCTAGTGACACGGACTTTTTGGTGGCCTCGGGTACGGCACGATGTGCACGCCTACGTGACGTCCTGTGTGCCATGCCGACAGGCCAAAGCCGCGTCCGGCCCCCCTCCTGGACTCCTCCAGCCGCTGCCAACACCGGAGAGACCGTGGGGAGCCATCCCCATGGACTTCCTGACTGACCTGCCCCTGTCCGCTACATTCACGACTGTCCTCGTGGTGGTGGATGCGCTCACGAAGATGGCACATTTCATCCCGTGCCGCGGCCTGCCCTCGGCTCGTACCACGGTTCGCCTGTTCCTGCAACACATCTTCCGCCTCCACGGCCTGCCGGACCGGGTGGTTTCGGATCGCGGGGCCCAGTTCACGGCCCGCTTCTGGAAAAGCCTGATGGCTACGCTGGAGGTGCAGGTGTGCCTGTCGTCGTCACACCATCCAGAGAATGACGGGGGCACGGAGAAGTTCATTGGCATACTGGAGCAGTACCTCCGCTGTTTTGTCAACCAACAGCAGGACAACTGGGCCGAGTACCTTCCCCTGGCGGAGTTCGCTTTTAACAACTCCCAACATACCTCCACCCAGATGACACCGTTCCATGCCAACGTCGGGTACCATCCACGGTTTTTTCCGTTGACCATCATGGACTCCCCTGTTCCTGAGACCCGGGACTTCCTCTCGGAGCTGCAGGCGGTGCAGCAACTGGTGCGGCGGCAGCTGATCCGGGCGAAAGAGGACTATAAACGGTTCGCCGATCGCGGCCGCCGGGCGACGCCACCGCTGGAAGTTGGAGATCGGGTTTGGCTGTCCACGAAACACCTCCCCACGGACCAGCCGGTGAGGAAACTGGCCCACCGCTTTATCGGTCCCTTCCCCATCGAGGCGGTCATCAACCCGGTGGCCTATCGGTTGACTCTACCCCGCTCCATGCGGCTCCACCCCGTTTTTTCATCGGTCCCTCCTGGTCCCTGAGACTCCCACTAGCCGTCTCCGCCGCCCGCCGCCGCCTGCCTCCCCAGCCGCAGCCGACGAGGACGACGCCTCGACGTATGAGGTGGACAGTATTCGGGACTCCCGTTGGCTGAAGGGGCGCTTCCAATACCTCATCGCTTGGAAAGGGTACGGGGCCGAGGATTTCACCCGGGTGGACGCATCTGCCGTTCAGGCCCCTGACCTGGTGCGGGCTTTCCACGAACAGTTCCCGTCCCGACCCCATCCCGACCGTCAGACCCGGGGGAAGGGCCCTGCGGTGGGGGATAGTGTTGTGGCCCCGTCCTCTGAGCCTATCCCTTTGGAGGAAGGCAGCTCTGAGCAGGAGGAAGAGGAGCCAGCCAGATCTCCCAGCCCTCCCCCTCTGGCACCGGCTCAGGTGCCAGCTGAAAGAGAGCCAAGTAGTGGGGAAACAGGTGTCTCAGATGAGAGTGAGGGAGAGACGTCATTCCTGGACGCACGCCAAAGAAGGCGAGAGAAAAGGGTACTGCAGCTGAGGCGTATGAGAAAATCCTGAGTCATTGGATTGGAGTCACAGGATCAATGACTCACTGGACCACACCCAGAAGCATATGTATATAAGACAGTACGGTGGGTCACGAAGTTCGTGACGAACAAAGCTAAACAAACGGAGCAACCTCGTAGTCTTGGAAGCTAGATGAACGGCAAAGCTACGTAGGAGATTTTCTTGTTTGTGTAAACCAATAAAGTCCTTGGCAGACGGTGTGCATATCGCTGCCAAGGTTGAGATAAGAACTGCGGAGTGTGCCAAGTGATTATTAACCCTCGGCTGGCTGTGTTTTTGTGGGTCTCTGAAGGGGGGGGACAGATCAACCCCGTTCAAATCCATCTTGCAAGAAAACAAGAACATCCAGGGAAGATGCAGTAGTAGGATCCCGATGCGTTTTGGAGCACCAGGAGCAAAAAGAGCGCCAAGTAGCGTCGTAGATTCGATTCGTGGATGGCCGCCTGGCTGACTGCATAGTATGAATAACGTTGGCAGGTACGTTATCTTTCCTCAGACGTATCCTTTCAAACGCCAGACGGTCAACTGCAACCATTGAGGATCTGGATGCAGTATGACCCCCTGGCTTAGGGATATCTGGTTGTTGAGGATGTATCAAGGTCGTTCAACTGAGAGGTTCAAGAGGTCCGTGTACCAGGCGCGACGAGGCCAATTTGGAGCTACCAGGAGGAGATCCGCCTTCTCCGCCAGCAACTTGCGGATCACCCGAGGGATGAGAGGCAGGGGGGGGAAGGCGTAGAGGAGACCCGAAGGCCACTTGCTTCGAAGGGCATCGCAGGCTTTTGCCCCCGGACAAGGATATCGACTGAAGAACCGGGGCAGCTGAGCATTCCGTGGTTGAGCGAATAGATCGACCGTTGGGCGGCCGAATCTCCTCGACAACTCCCGGAACAAGGATGGATGGAGACGCCACTCCGCTGGATCTATTTGGGTCTGGCTTAGCCAATCTGCCTGGATGTTGTCCACCCCCGATATGTTCTCTGCCCTTAGAGAGAGAACATGCCTCTCTGCCCAGTGCAGCATTCGTAGAGCCTCGTCTAGCAATGTCTTTGAACGGGTCCCGCCTTCTTTGTTCACATGGGCTTTTGCAGTAATATTGTCCATAAGGATTAGTACATGTTGACCCATTATGTCTGGTTGGAAATGGCGGAGGGCGAGATGGATAGCTCGAAGCTCCAACCAATTGATGTCGTGCCTCAAGTCCCTCGGGGACCAGCGACCCTGGGCCACAGACGACCGGAGATGTGTGCCCCAGCCGAACTGACTCGCATCCGTTGTGATGGTCATCCAGGTGGGTTCCAGGAAATAACAACCCTTTAGGATGGCCGGAGAAATCCACCACTTCAGGGACAAACGAACCGTCGCTGGAAGAGCAACCTTGGCGATGGAACTGGCCCTGTGAGACCTCTGATAAGGGAGGAGGAACCATTGAAGGGAATGACAATGGAGGTGAGCCCACGGGACAATTGCGATACAAGATATCAGTTTGCCCAGCAATTGCGACAAGGTGATCAGAGGAACGCGTCTGAGTGACAAAACGTGTCTCACCAGGGAACGGATGCTGCGAATCCTGTCGGGGGACGGGATCACATGACCACTGACGGAGTCTATGACTGTCCCAAGGTGGAGAATACGAGTGGTGGGAACAAGATGACTCTTGTCGAGGTTGAGGTAAAACCCATGTTGTTGTAATAGACGGGTTACCATCGAGAGGTCGGACACCGCTTGATCGTGAGTCATAGACAGAATAATGATGTCGTCCAAGTAGCACATCACTCGTATTGAAATCCGCCGCAGAGAAGCCGCAAGCGCAGCCAGAAGCTTTGTGAAGGTCCGCGGGGCGGACGAGAGCCTGAAAGGCATTGCCCGATACTGAAAGTGCTGACCTGAGTAGGCAAACCAAAGAAAGGGTCGATGGCATGGACGGATCGGGACATGTAGGTAAGCTTCCTTGATGTCTATTGATGTCATGAGGTCTCTCTTGTGAATGCCCTGCAGGATAGATCTGAGTGACTGCATTTTGAAATGATGAAGCCTGACATATTGGTTCAAGGCCTTTAGATCCAAAATCCCCCTCCAGCCCCCAGAAGCCTTTGGTACGAGGAAGAGGCGAGAGTAGAACCCCGAGCCCTGTAGCTCCCTCGGTACCGGCTCGATAGCACATATTTCCAGGAGAAGTCGAATTTCTGCTGCCATCAACGCCCTCTTCTCCGGATTGCTTGGAAGGGGGCATGAAAGAAAGCGATTCGGAGGGATGGAGAGGAAGTCTATCATAAGGCCGAACTTCACAGTTTGGATGACCCATGCGTCCGTCGATGAAGAGACCCATTGGGGCAAGAAGTGAAGAAGACGGCCGCCAATGGGAAGGGGTGCGTGAAAGTCACTTGCCCCGACGGAATGATTTTCCGGGAGCGCCCCGGAACTGTCGCCTAGAGGAGGACTGGCCCCTACCCCTCTCTTGGTAGGTAGGCCTGTCCGAAGGCCTATCGCCGACCTGGGAATACTGTCGAGGGAGGAAGGACCCACTGGGTCCGGAATCGGTCCGAAAGGGCTGCCTCTGTTGATAAGGTGTGAATCTCCTATCCAAACGTCTGAAGGAAGATGGCATGATCTTACGCTTGTCCTTATCTTCCACAAGTATTGGATCCAGGGCTTCCCCAAAGAGTCTAGAACCTTTGTATGGAGCAGAAGCTAACCTCCACTTAGATTTGAGGTCGGCCCGCCAATGACGAAGCCAAAGGAGGCGACGTGAAGTGACATTCGAAACAAGAGCTCGTGACGCAAATTTGGCCGCATTCAAGGATGCGTCAGCCGCATATTCAGTAGCTGCCAAGATTTTATTAACATCGTGGCGAAGCCTGCTATCCTCCGGAGGCAAACGTTCACGTAGTTGGCACAGCCAAATGAGATTGGTGCGAGCAAAGAAGGACGTAGACATAGCCGCCCGAATGGCCCATGCGGTCGCCTGATGGGTCTTTCAAAGAGACAGTTCAGCCTTCTTGTCCTCAGCTTTTAACCCATCGAGCACATCATTGGAGATGATGGACGAAGACGTGAGCTGAGCCACAGGGCCATCAACTGAAGGTAGTTGGATCAGATCCTGCAAGGATGGATCAGAACAGTACAGCTTCTTATCTAATCTGCTCGGGGCTGAAATATAAGCAGGCTGAGACCAAGACTGCTGGACCACATCCGAGAACAATTCAGGACACGGGATGAAATCTTGTTCCGGCTTATTCAGATGAAATAAGTCAGCGTGTAGTTGAGAATCTGTCTGTTGAGAAGGAGCACCCGGCAATCCCATATTTGTTGCGACTTTGGCCTTGTGGAGCAAAGACCTAAACATGGAGGGGCGAAAAAGACCGGAAAAGGAAGGCCGCTCAGGAGGAGGGTCTTCGTCCTCAGACAATTCCATCTCTTCGGGTTCTTCCTCGTCCCAAACCGAGTCATCAGTCAGAACGGAATCAGCATGATACAAGTAGTCACGATGTGGATCACCATACCCATGAGAGACCAGAGGCTGTGCAGAAGGCAAATACTTGCCATGGAAGCCCTGAGGATTCGAAGTCAAAATCCTGGACATTGTCTGAGACACCAAGTCCTGGATGTCCCTGGATAACGCCGGTTGAAGGCCCTCAGAATGGCGGAGGCCTGCGGCGGTCGGGGTGAAGGTGGCTTCAGGTGCAGTCCGACCTTTGTGATGAGAAGCTGGAGCACTGGGGCCCGGAGCAGCGGAAGGAAAGACAGCTTCCCGAAGAAGTCCTACATCAGAGGACCCCTGGGCGGAATCAGTAGGACATTGAGGAGGTGGAGAAAGCCTGTCAGGAGACAGCCAACCACTAGAAGATTTGGCTCTCTGCTGGGCGAAGAGATATTGTTTCTCAAAAGCCTTGCGCTTCTTCTCCTCTGGCCTGTCCACAGCAGTGAGGCGCCTAGTGGGATTAGGGCTGGCTGAACGGGCCCTAAGAGAACAATGCTTGGTACTTCGTGCAGGTGCCTTGGACCGTTTCTTGGCCTCAGGAGGACTGCAATGTTCGACATCTGAAGACAAATCCGACTTAGCCATAATCAAATCAGGTAAGATTATTTTCCTGATTATATTATTATTATTTTTATTGTATTGTATTGTATTGTATTGTATTGTATTGTATTGTATTGTATTGTATTGTATTGTATTATTTTATTTTATTTTATTTTATTTTATTTTATTTTATTTTATTTTATTTTATTTTATTTTATTTTATTTTATTTTATTATTTTATTTTTATTTTTTATTTTTTATTTTTTTTATTTTTTATTTTATTTTTTTTATTTTATTTTATTTTTTTATTTTTTATTTTTTTTTAAACGAACTGCAACTGTAGAAAAAAGGCTAAGAACAAACTATACACTAGCTGCCACCTTTTTTACTTTCTTTCTTTTCTTTTCTTTTTTTTTTTTTAATAACACAACCACGAGGGAGGCGAGTCACAAGGTCTGCTGTGGAAGGTGTGGCACAAATGTGCAGCTCAGGTAAGTCCCACAGAAGGCAAGGTAAGGCAAGAAAGCGTAAAAACGCTTCAGCACGCCCCTCAGCCACACTGTCACTGTAGCGAGAAAATGGCCGCCGCCCGACTTCAAAGAGACCGTTGAGAACGACGACACTGACAGAAGGCAAAATGGCGCGAGACACGATTTCAATCTCCGAGCACTTTTTTTGCAGTTAGAATTGGGGCTGTAACGTCAGCGCTGGCTGAAATGACCGCCAACAGCTCTGTCAAGCAAATTTGAGAAAGAAGCTTGCCATTTTAAAGAGGCAGAGGCTCCTGGCCGCTTTTTTCAACATGGGGCGGTGTGGAGGGCGGAGGTGGCGAAGGAGAACGATCTGAAGCCAACGCAGCCGCAAGCGGCAGAAAACTTCACTCGGAGATGCCTCACAAGGTATCGCTCCGAGGATATCAGAATTGAGGCGAGGGGGAGCCCCTGGAGCCCCAGGGAGACTCACCCACTGCCCACAGAGTCAGCGGAACTCGTGGATCCGACGAACAGCTGATTGCGAGTGTCAAACACACACCGCCCAATTTAAAACAGCGAAAACGGCAGCAACAAAGTCTGTAGAATCAAAGGAGGCTAATTCTCTCAGTTTGTTAGCTGGAGCCAAGGAAAAAACCCAGTCTCTTGCTCGACTGAGTGAATGAACTGGAGTTCAGTCGGGCGAGGGAGGTGTGGCCAAGGAAGTTTCTTAAAGAAACATTCACCCAGTCCAACAAGCAAGCTGAGGAATTACCTTTTGGATTCTCAGGCAGCGCGCTGGAGAAAACCTCTTTCTATTGTTTCTTTCCATTCTCCATCTCACTCAGTGTTCTAATTTTCAATACCACTTCATATCATTTTCTGTAATTACAGAATTGCCTTTTCATATGGTCATATTTTGTCTTTGTTTCCTAAAATTAAAATTGATTTCTGAGGCATATAGAACTTTTTTTCAGTGATTATGCACAATGCACAAATAACAAGTAGAGATTATGTTACAATTCCTGAAAGTGAATGCTATTGTGTGTGGTTCATTAAGCCCAAATTGAAGAAAGAATCCAAATGAGACCAGAAAAGATACTGTGTTTCCCTGAAAGTAAGACCCTGTCTTATATTTGTTTGAACCCTGAAATAAGCGCTTGGTCTTATTGCCATGTGCTCAAAAGCCCAATTTGGTTTATTATCAGGGGATGTCTTATTTTGGGGGAAACAGGGTAGAAGATGAAAACTATGGTGCATTTGACATGATGTCCAATTTTATAAGGGCTTTGGATCAGACCAGGAGCAGCTTAGTTTACAAATATTTGGAAGAATGTAATTAAAATGTCCTAGAAGCATTCATGCTAGTTCAAAAGTTTAAAGCATCTGAGGCATTAGCTCATGCAACAAAATTAGAAGGAACAACATATACATGTAGACAGTAGGGTGATAGTGAAATTGCTTTTCCTTTTATTAACTTTGCATGCCTTAAGAAAGCAAACCTATTGTGATGATGGTGATTCCACAAGACAAGTTAAGTTGACTCTTAGGGGTAAACTATCTGCACCCCAGAGACCACTCATTTGGCTCATTTGGGCCCTTTCTGTGGCCTTTATTTACCCTTATTCAGAAATCTCTCTAGCCATTAATGCTAAAAACTGATAAAAACTTTTTCATTTGATTTTTAATATAGGAAACACACCTATAGTTATTATAGTACAAGGGATAAAATGGGCATATCACAATTAAAGAAAAAAAATACCCCCCAATGCTTCCGAACCCACCCTTGCCAATTCTTGTAAAGAGGTTACCTTGTGGCCCTCTGCCTCTCTAAATATGTTAACTGAACAGTTATATGAAGAATGGTGGTTTTGATTAGAGGACAGTATATTGGCCAACGCTGTATGAATCTTTTTCTCATCCTGTTCAGGCAACATACCCATTAAACATGGCAATGAAATCCTTTCAATGTTAAGTGTGAGAATCATCCCATTCATTCTGATGGAATGGATTTTAACCCATACTTACAGGGTTATATATTTCTTGAATATCTCCAGTACATTTTACACTCTGTACCCTTGAGTTAATTTTTTTAATTATTCCTATAAACAATGAAATGAAATGCTCCTGGGAAGGAAAGCTATGGCATATTTAGACAGCATACTAAAAAGCAGAGACATCACCTTGCCAACAAAAGTGCGTATAGTCAAGGCTATGTTTTCCCAGTTGCGAAGTATGGCTGTGAAAGTTGGACTATAAGAAAGGCTGAGCACCAAAGAGTTGAGGCCATTGAATTATGGTGCTGGAGAAGATTCCTGCATGTCCCTTGGACTGTAAGACCATCAGACCGGTCAGTCCTAGAGGAGATCAACCCTGATTGCTCTTTAGAAGGTCAAGTCCTGAAGAGGAAACTCAAATATCTTGGCCACCTAATGAGAAGGAAGGACTCACTGGAGAAGAGCCTAATACTGGGAAAGATTAAGGGCAAAAGAAGAAAGGGATGACAGAGAATGAGGTGGCTGCATAGAGTCACTGAATCAGGAGGTGTGAGTTTAAATGGACTCCAGAGGATGGTAGAGGACAGGAAGGCCTAGAGCAACATTGTCTATGAGGTCTCAATGGGTTGGACATGACTTTGCAACTAACAACAAAAAACAATGAAAAATAATAATAATCTAGGACCATCTTTAACTGCAAGGTGAACCTACATGAATTCTGTAGGCATTCTTAGAAAATAAATATTTTAGAAAGCTGTAGCAAATGCTATATTTGGAAAAGAACTCATGATGTGTTTATGAACGAATAAGGTAAATTGCAATAAGAGAAAGCATCTGGTATTTGGTAAATGGATGTCAGCCCTTCAAAGTAGACCAAATCTGGAAACCAAAGACATGTAAATTAGTACTGCTTTTATGATGCAATTAATAGAATTTTGCAAGCAAAAATTCATATTCCCCACCCACTTCCTTTATTTTGATGAGAAGTAAGGACGGTGATGTCTGAGACCTTTCTCACATTACATATTGGCTTTGGCCTAAGATTTCTTTCATTTGGTCATTGTCTTGATTATTATTCTTTCTCCTGTCCCTCAGTGTACTCCTTTTGTTCTATAAATTGGTTGCATTTTAATGAGAGTAGTCCAAATGTGTTCTCAAAATTTCAAATTTTGTACGTGGTTCCCAAAATAGCTTATACCTTCTCTGAAAATACTCTGATATTCTAAACTTCAGATGAGATACCAGCTTCGGATGGTATTTAATCAAGTGCTAAATAAAGTATTTTAGTTACATTGAATTTCTGTACTATAATTCCCTTTCAACAAAGAATTTGGGTAGTCCTCCACTTATGACCACAATTGAGCTCAAAACTTATGTTTCTAAGTGAGAAATTTGTTAAGTGAGTTTTGCCCCATTTATGACTTATCTTGCCACATTTGTTAAATGAATCACTGCAGTTGTTAAATTAGTATCACCATTGTTAAATGAATCTGGTCTCCCTACTGACTTTGCTTATCAGCTTGTGAAAGATGATCACGCAACTCCAGGACATTGCAACTGTCATAAATGTGAGTCAATTGTCAAACATCTAAATATAAATCATGTGACCATGGGGATGCTGTAACGGTCATAAGTTGCTTTTTTCAGTGCTGTTGTAACTCTAAATGGTCACTAAGCGAACTGTTGTAAATTGAGGACTATTTGTACTAACCATTTATTCTCAAACTCAAACTCTTTGTTTGCTATAACTCTTCATTAAATCATATTCACTTTATTCTAGTGTTCCATAGTAGGATGACTGACTGACAGTCTAAAATTACTTGAAAAGAGCATATAATTAACCATATTGCTATAACTAGTAGCATGGCTCTTTGACAGCTTTTCTTTCTTTTTAAGAACTCTGTAACAATACCTAATTATTCTTCTAGTAATCTTACTTTGAAGTTCAAAGTAGGGTCTGATTTTACTTTGGGAATCAGCTGTCATCTTTATTTTTAAGCAATCATAGATCCACTCTACAGATACCATATATTGTTTTTCATTTACAAACCATATCAAGGTAAAAACTGAAATTACTTCTTCTTAAAAATGCATAGGCTTATTGAATTACTGCTGCTGTCCAAATTATTGCAGGTGAAGTGGACAGAGAATAATAACTTTCTGTTGAATTTGATCCATGAGAAGTGGATCAGGAAGACTGGATATTATATTAAACTGTATTTACATATTTCATTCAGTGAGAATGAAACAAGCACACACATAGTTCAAACATCCCTTCCATATATATATATATGGAAGGGATATATCTATAGATATATATCTATATCTATCTATGAATATATATCTACGAAAACACCCACACCCACACATACACATTCTTACTTTTTCGTAGGATTTATGTGTATTTTTCTTTAGCCAGGTTTTTCCTATATAACCAAGATTTTTCTGCAGCCCTAGTTCAGTGAAATCACATCCACTAGTTTCTGGGCTTTTTTTCTTCTGGCAGCCAGCAGGGCCTATGCTGCCCATTGGGAGACTTATATAGATCTATTTCTGGCTCGTTAGCCTTCATCAGTAAGCCACACCCACATCTCATGTAACCTCCCTGTAAAGGTACAGTATTTATTTTCTTACTTTTTTGTAGGATTTATGTGTATTTTTATTTAGCCAGAAGAAAAAAAGCCCAGAAACTAATGGATGTGATTTCACTGAACTAGGGCTGCAAAAAAATCTTGGTTATGTAGGAAAAAACTGGCTAAAGAAAAATACACATAAATCCTTTCCTCTTAAGCACTAGCCAAATCTGATTCAGCTCTTCATGGATTGTGGTGATGACAGAAGCTGATGATTCTACAAGTCCTGAATTATCAGCTTCTCTCTTACCTGCTATAGCAGGGTTCTCCAACCTTGGCAATTTTAACACTTTTGAACTTCAACTTCCAGAATTCTGAGAATTAAAATCCACAAGTCTTAAAGTTGCCAGGGTTGGAGACCCCTGTGCTATATAGTATTGCTACTTTCACTGTCTTCTGTCCCTTTCTTCTTTTCAGAAACTATTGCTATGCATACAGATGAAACTCCAGAGTAAGGAGTTGAAGAGTTTCATTTATATGAATAGCAAATGGTTTCTTAAAAGATAAGAGGGACGGATGACATGGGAAAATAGCAAAACACTATAACTCTATTCTTTCCCCCTCTTCACACAATCTTTATCCAATACATATTGAAAGCATAATATACCACAGATATTGTAGAATGAAAGTCAGCATAGTTATTAATTGATGAGATAAATTCATAGAGAATTAGGCAATTGCTATAAGTCTTAATGGCTGATTATTACTTCCAAAATTAAAGTTTTATTCCTAACTCTTTAGAAGTTTAATGGATGAGGATTATACATCCTATACGAGAGTTTCCAGATGTATGTGGTCAGTGCTTATATGACTGGCTTAGAATTCTGACTTTGTTTCCAGATTCACTGGATTATGTTATGTTTTTGACATATATGTCATATGGGTAGACTTTTAAAAAAATATTGTGATGAATTTGTGGTTTATATTTTGTTGTGTTTCATGTTTAATGAGTTCTGTTTGAATGTGGAACTTATTACCCATGTTCTTGTGTCATTCTTGCATTGTGTTATTTCTGCTGGGAGGATTAAGATTGTGAATGTCATGCACTGCTGCAGTATATAATATAATTTCTGGAATTGCCCATCAATAGTTTTAAACACAGTTTTATTTTTGCTGGTTTGGAAGAGAAAATGAAGGCCCCTTTTATTCTGGCCATCTTTGGAGGGATATAGATTTTTTTTACCTTCTGCTATTGTTTTATATTTGAGATGTGATTATTATAGTGTTTAAATAATTTGAAAGCAGTATTCATGATCAGATGCTACAACAAAGGGTAGCTGAATGCAATTAGGAAACAGACTTCTATTCCTGCAACAGAAGCATTTTCTTTTTATAATTAGAACACGCATAGTTACAAGAAGGAATTTCCTGTCAATGTTAATATTAGCTTTTGAAAGTTTTCTGCAGTCCTTTCTTTAGGACTGCAATAACGTGGAGAGTGGAGCTTAAAATTCCCCTTTGCCATTCCATATTCAATGCTATAAATGATTCTTCCTATAACAAATGAAATTTATTAATAGTTTACCAAAAGCTGTTTTTCTTTTTCTTGACAATATTTTCCTTTGCAAAAGAAGCCTTTTTTCACATGTCAGTCTCAGCACGCTTTACCAGTTTTTAAAAGTTGTTTTAAACTTGCTTTACAATGTGGTGGGAAATGCTAATGTTATTTTGCTAAGACCTTTCCATCATTTTGCACTTTCAGATCTGAAGAAGTCATATGAGAAGAATGTCCTCATTGTGTTTTCTTTGGGGATTTAATAAAAACCCAGGAAGGAAGAGAGAGAGACTGCAGACTGTTGGACAAGTGAATATACAATAGATGACAGGATACTCACGCCCATCCCTCGGCCATCTTGTAACAAAAACAGCACACTCTTTTCATGAGAATTTGTTATAATATTCCTTCTCCTTTGACACCGAACTGAATGGAAATGGTTGAAAAATGCAGAATACATTTCAGATATATCTTTACAATTTGCATTTGTTTTTAGAATATGTGCATGCTCAATACAAGAAATGCATAATGTTGAGTTCCATCATTATACATTATTTTATTTTTAGCAATATAGCATTTTGCAGTTTCAATAACTTTGTTTTACATGAGCTAAGCATTCATCTGCCTTCTGAAAGTGATATTTCAATATTTTATACTGTGGGATTAAGTGCGGAAAGCACTCTAACTAGATTGAAATGAAATTTGGGTAATTCGTGGTTCGCCAAGTCATTATCTTGGCAAGTTGTATGAATCAACCCATCACAATAAACCATAATATTTATATCTTATTTTACCATATTTTATTTAAGCATAGTGTGTTATGTTAACAAGAAATGGTGTTTTGTCAAGTCACATCTACAGTTTAGCTTCTTGTATGAATCTAGCCTTAAATATGTAATGGTGATGTTTCAGAAAAAAATGCAAATATGTTTTGACATACCTTTCAGAAAATTCTTAGATAATGCCACCTTCTTTGTTTAAGTTACCATGGCATTTTGAGAAGAAGAAAAAATACAAGCAAGCACAAAACACTCAGGGTGGCTTGGTTCTTTCTTTCTTTTTAACTTCAACTTTCAAGATCTTTTGTTGGTTCACACGTCTGGTTTGTTTAGCCCATGGAAATCTAGTGAAAGCAAACTGTCATTGTGCAATTTTGAAATTATCCTCCTCATCTCAGACCTATTAGTGCTTGTCTTGAGTTGAATGCTTTTAGAAATTCAGGGTGGGGAGATAAAATAACAGGGACAGGGTGTCATTAAATGCTCTCTCCACAATGCTCATTCAGAATGGCAGTTTAATAGCACAATAAGTTAAAATGGTGCCACTGCTGGACAGATACTTGTTGGTTAAGTCAGAAAAGGGCTAAATCTGCTGCCAAGAATGAAGGACAATGTAGATAAATAATTCCAAAAGCAAAACTAGGCTAGTTGCTGAAGACATTGTAAATGATTCTTTTAAGCATAAATATTCCAAAGCATAAAAGAGGTAAATCTATCTATTGTATTATGTTCTGGGATACTTTGTTTGATTATAAGTAAAATCACTCATGGTCAACTTCCCCATCAGAGACATACAATAATCCTGAGGCCACCTTTTTATGATTCCTGGAAAATTTCTGGATCTTACAGTTGAAATATTATGACAAAATGGCCACTCAAAACAGGCTCTGATATGTTTAATGCTTTTTTTAAAAAAAAAAAAAACCATCTACAGTATATGTTTTTTTTTAAAGCAAAATTTTTACTGCGCTTTCCTTGTTCTTTAAAGCTAAACGAAAAAAGGATGATTCTTGGAAAAAGTTTCCCATACCTACTCTAAGTTTTAAGAAGGCTGGCATCCTGCATATAATTTTTGCATGCTTGGATTCTATGACAAAATAAGAGATCATGTAGAGACATTTAAAATACACAGATATGCAGGCTTGGATAGTTGTTTTCAGACCATTTTGAATGGATGGAATGCATATGATTTACTTCTCTGCGTATTTATTTGTTGTTGTTGTTAGTTGTGAAGTCATGTCTGACCCATCACAACCCCATGGATAATATTCCTCAAGGCCTTCCTGTCCTCTACCATTCCCTGGAGTCCATTAAAGCTCATGCCAACTGCTTCAGTGACTCTATCCAGCTACCTCTGTCGTCCCATTCTTCTTTTGCCCTCAATCATCCCCAGCATTAGGCCCTTCTCCAGTGAGCCTTCCTTCTCATTAGGTGGCCAAAGTATTTGAGTTTCATCTTCAGGATCTGGCCTTCTAAAGAGCAGTCAGGGTTGATCTCCTCTTGGACTGACCGGTTTGATTGTCTTGCACTCCAAGGGGCTTGCAGGAGTCTTCTCCAGCACCAAAGTTCAAAGGCTTCAATTCTTTGGTGCACAGCCTTTCATATGGTCCAACTTCCACAGCCATACATTGCAATTGGGAACACCATAGCCTTGACTCTATGCACTTTTATTGGCAGGGTGATGTCTCTGCTTTTTAATATGCTGTGTAGATTTTCCATAGCTCTCCTCCCCAAGAGCAAGCATCTTTTAATTTCTTGGCTGCAGTCCCCATCTGCGATGATCTTGGAGCCCAGGAAAATAAAATCTGATACTACTTCTATTTCTTCCCCATCTATTTGCCAGGAATTGAGAGGGCATGATGCCATGATCTTAGTTTTCTTTATGTTGACTTTCAAGCCAACTTTTGCACTCTCCTTCTTCACCTTCATCAATAGGCTCTTTAGTTCCTCTTCACTTTCTGCCATTAGTATGGTATCATTTCCATATCCAAGGTTGTTGATATTTCTCCTGGCAATCTTAATTCCAACTTTTGATTCATCTAGCCCCGCCTTTCTCATGATGTGCTCTGCATGTAAGTTAAATAGGGAGGGTGACAGTATTTAGCCTTGCTGGACTCCTTTCCCAATTTTGAACAAATCAGTGATTCCATGTCCAGTTCTCATTGTTGCTTCTTGACTTGCATACAGGTTTCTCAGGAGACAAATAAGATGGTCTGGTACTCCCAACTTTTTAAGAACTTGCCAATTTGTTATGATCCAGACAATCAAAGGCTTTAGCATAGTCAATGAAGCAGAAGTAGATGTTTTTCTGGAACTCCCTAGCTTTCTCCATAATCCAGTGTATGTTGGCAATTTGATCTCTAGTTCCTCTGCCTCTTCAAAATCCTGCCTGTACTTCTGGTAGTTCTCGATGCACATAGTACTGGACCCTAGCTTGTAGGATTTTAACTTTACTAGCATGTGAAATGAGTGCATTGGTGCAATAGAATAGCTAAATGCAAGCTGGGTCAAATCCACAATATTTCTGATAGTTAATTATCCTATATTTTTCTTTCCATGATTTGCCCAGTACTTAGATGCCAAACAAAAAATCCTACTGGAAATGGGATTTGCATTCTCCAGACAATTTTAACTTAGTTGATTTGTAGCATGATAATACTGGATCAGAGTGAGGGAATTTCTAGCCCAATTTATCTGCAAGGCATCAGGGTTGGAAGACAGATTCAATCCACATCTAACTCCTTCTGTTATCTCCTTCAAGAGTGGGGGGATGGAACTTGAACAATCAGCTCCCTATGCCTAATACTTTTATAATGATTTTCATTACAAGTGAATGAAAGTGAAAGAGAATTACTACAGTATAGCAAAGGCAAAGAACAAGCATCAAATACTCTAAGAATTAAATGTGTCCTTATATTGTAATAAGCATCCTCAGATCTTTAACATTTTTCCTGATTCCTGGTCTACAATAACAGAAATGAAAATTTAAAAGGAAATGTGTTTAATCTTGACTCCTAGCAACTCTCTGGGCAAATTTTTGAAGTTTTCTTGGCAACATTTTAAGATGTAGTTTGCCATTGTCTCCTTCCTATGACTGAGAGAGAATAACAGGGTTAAGGTCACCCACTGGCTTTGTGCCTTACAATCTGATGTTTTCTAACCTGACCCATTTAACCAGTACATCAAATGATCAAAACAAAATAAAATGAATCAAGATGAACAATTTTCACATATGCTTTACAGATGCTAACTTGAAAAAAAAAAGTAACTTTAGAGGCTGACAGATTTAGCGGGTTTTGAACACTATTTACTGTGCGGAGTGCTTTTCACAGCAGTTTCTGGATTATTACCAAGCGTACTTTTCCATAATCCAATAATGCCTTTAAATTTGAAAAGCATTTCAAGTTTTCAAAAGGTTGATTTGTCCTTATTGTGCTGATTTCATTAAAGCAAAAAAATTGTGGTTTTTTCTCTCTCCCTGAATACTAGTTTATTCAGAAAGCTACTTTATCCTAAGTATAAAGAAAAGAAAAATAAGGCTTTAATTCACAGTGGGCCAGAGACATCATGGGGATATGAATATGGCAGGCAAAATTGTTTTCTAACCAATTTGTAAATCAAGAAATTGAATAGTTGATTTGTTGGATTTGGGTTTGATTTGTCCAAATTTTTCACTGTGATTGAAAAATTCAACAGTTTCTCAAGGATAAAGTTCCTTAATAAAATGTAAGTACCTAAGCACTGTTTCCTCCTTCCCTCCACCCCCTTCCTCTCCCCCCCTTCCTCTCTCTCACACACATACACACCGTGTCCTCCTGGATTATTTGCCCTAACTGACCTGGTATTTTGATACACATCTTCTTAACTAGATGAAGAACTTTTCTTCCTCCATAGCAATTTCCTTTGCAAGATTAAGATGGCTCATATTACAATGCATTTTTCTTTTAAGCAATCATTTTCTCTTTCATTAAACCAACCATGCCTTATCCTAAAGCACTCACTTTATTAACATCTAGAATGCCAGCCATTCTAGCTGGTTGTTCCTGGAGACATAAGTGTCTTCTGTGGCTTAATGAATCTGCTATATGATAGAATTGCGTCTTTGGCTTCATTATGTTCTTGATATTTATAAATAAAACAAACCTTATAAAATTGTCATAAAACCCCAATTTTGTGTTCTTCGTTAGAAACAGTAATCAGCCATCTTCATATTGCCATCCTTTCCTTTCTTTTCCACTCTTAATTACATATCTGTTGGTTTTTAAAAAAGACCTGACAGATTACTTTATACAACTTCCCTTGATACTTCTAATATTTAGTGAACAAGTGAGATGGACTAATGGGTAAGATTTTAGGTGTGATAAATCACAGGTTACAGCAAATGTTAGGCCTATGTACTTAAATGTAATGCTTACACAATTAATCTAAAACTGTCATTAAAGATTTTAATTCATTATCAGTCAAAACAAGGTTCATAGGAAGAATACAAGGAATCTCTTTTTTAGATTTCTAAGTTGCTGAGGCAACTAGAAGAGAGGTTTATCATTTCTATGGTTCTTTCAACATTTTTATATTTAATCTGATTTTCCTTTTTGATTTATTTTTCTTCTATTTCAAACCTTTCTAGACAACTGCAACCCTTTCCTTTCAGAATCCTGTCTCATCATTGGAAACCTGTGGGTGTAGTCTTTTTCTTGATGAAAAATATGGAAATATGCAAGTATATTTTGACATCATAATGCACACTAAACTTTCAGTTAATTTAGCCAATGAGAAGAAATAGTTCTGTCAACCCTGCCTCAGCTGACTCTCTAGGAAAAAAAGTGCTTGACTCCATCTGAAAGTTACAAGGATCTTTTACTAAAGATAACTGGATGCAGCGAAAGCAAGGCCAGATCTGAAGAAAACTAATGTAAATTGCTAAAGATTGTTCCAAATCTTTAGCCCTGCCCCCTTTGACCAGTTCATCAGTGTCCAATAGGATGGTAGCTGGATGTTTTGAGAACAGGACACATTGAGAAGAAGTTAATATTCCATTCTCAGGTCTTGGGTGCCCAAAAGTCCTTGAAGTGGTTGGATGAAACTGGTTCACACCTCTGCTTCCTGTTTGTTCTTGTCTTCCCACTTTTCTCTTTTTACAACAGGCCATCTTTCCCGCCGACCCATCCCTCCATCCTGTCCAAGTTGGGTTAAGCTGCAGTACAAGTGATGGGAAGGCGAGCTAATGTGCTGCCCCTTCACAAGTACATTAGTCCTAGAAAGAGATAGAGAGATAGAGAGTGATTAGAGGGTATCTTATGGTTTATGCAGATATTGGTTATGGAATCTCTGGAGTAGTCTGGGAGCACTCATCCACCCATTCGGTTTCAGAAAGGGGAAAATGTTACTAGACATTGGACTTTTCCTCTGGGCTTGCAGGAGTCAAGAATGTCTTTAACTTTAAAATGTTGTTCCCCTTCAGTCAGGGTGGGGACTGGAGGGGCTCCCACCTCTGGCTGCAGATAAGAGGTTAGTGCCAGCTTTAACAAGCTGCAATGGAATACTTGGGAAAGTATTAGCTATATTGTGACAGAGTTGATGATTTTACAAATGGGACCCATTTATATTTGAGACCGAGTTTTTTGGACCTCTGTCTAGATTGGAGGTATTTAGTGGAAAGGTAGACTTTGTCTAAGGGAAGCAGTGGCTCAGTGGCTAAGATGCTGAGCTTGTTGATCGAAAGGTCAGCAGTTCAATGGTTCGAATCCCTAGTGCTGCGTTAACAGGGTGAGCTCCAGTGCTGGGTTGCTCCTGGTTCTGTCTGGTTCTTTAGAACCAGTGGTAAAAGCGGTGGGAGGCGCTGCCCACCTGCTCAGATGTCATAATTGATGATCTGCACATGTGCACACACACTCCCATTGTGAACCAGTAGTAAAGGTAAGTGGAACACACCCCTGGTGAGCTCCTGTTACTTGTCCCAGCTTCTGCCAGTCTAGCAGTTTGAAAGTACATAAAAAATGCAAGTAGAAAAATAGGTACCACCTTTGGTGAGAAGGTAACACCGTGTGCCTTTGATTTTAGTCATGCCGGCCACATGACCACAGAGACATCTTTGGACAGGGCAGGCTCTTTGGTTTTGAAATGGAGATGAGCACTCCATTGCCCCCTAGAATCGGGAATGACTAGCACATAAGGGGGAATCTTTACCTTTAGACTTTGTATCCAATTTTAAAATCTTTTGGTTCTGTATGTTTTTTGTCAGCTTGATTTTTGTGTGCAGTACGTGCATCATCTAGTACTCTGTGGACCACAGACCAGGTGTTTTGTAGTTTGGTGATCCAGTTAGCTAATAGGGCATGTTTGGGGGAAGATCTAGCATGACAACAAATTCTTGTCCTGTAGCCACTTTAAAAGAAATGAAACCAGTGCTACTATGCATGGAGTTATTATATGCTCTTTCTGCAGATGTCTGATCAATTATCATTCTTGTAATTAATAAAACATCTTAAATATTGTTCTAGAACTGTTATTTCACTAACAGGCTCCATTAGTCTGTGAATGATGGGAACTGCTGAGTCCCTGCTTGGTGCCTAATAACTTTAAAAATTCTTGCTAAAATTGTGAAGTGAATTGAACTTCCCAATCTGAGATTATGCACTCTGTTGCATTCTGCAGGCTTTAGATGTGCTGTACAAAGAGCTTAGCTAGAGTACGGGCTGAAGGGATTTTGAAATTTTATTAGTTGACCGAGCATGGCGGGGGCACCCTGGAGCCCAAATGGGAGCACCCAGAACTGGAAACATCTCAGGGGAGAGTTAAATGGAGTTTTCCACTCATCCCCTTCTGTAATTCTAACTCTGTAATAGGCTTCCCTTAAGTCCAATTTAGTAAAAATCTCTTTAGCCAGATGGGCTAACATGTCCTTCATTAACAGAAGGGGTTAACCTTTTTCAACACAAATGGCATTCACTCCTTGTAATCTACAAAGGGACCTATATTTCTTTTCTCTAAAAAGCACTGAGGTGCCTTTTATCCCCTCAGGGCAAATAGCAGCCATCAGCTTCTTATTGCTACATGTAGATCCAGAATATGGATGGTGAAAAATCCCAGGTCTCCTGGGTTTCTGCTGAATTTCACCCCCAGAGATGGGATTCAGCAGTCCAACCGTCTGGTATAGCCAGCCCACACAAATATCTGTTAAATGATTAATTTGATTTTATGCATATGTAAAATAGTGCTTGCAATAATCAAAGGACACTTTGATTTTGTCTAGTGCTTTCAAAGTCTATTGAATGAAGGAATAATAAATTGAGAGTTTATAGCACCCTGGAGGTTGACAGGAATTGATTCGTCATAAAATCGGAATTGGAAAAACTCTGGTAAGGAAAGGCTAAAGACACATGACACATTTAGTGATTCCACCCCCCTCCCCCCTTTTTAGGATCACCATTCAGTTCTGAATTTTAAAGCATATCCTTCTCTCTCCAGATTTTCAGAAAGTATCCACAAAAGCTAATTAATGTAGCTTTCACTAACATAGTACATTCACTTTAATGTACTAATGTCACATATTTTGTAAGAAGAAAGAAAAAAAGAATGAATGAAAAAAGAAAGAAAAGAAATAACAAAAGAAAGGAAGGAAGGAAGGAAGGAAGGAAGGAAGGAAGGAAGGAAGGAAGGAAGGAAGGAAGAGAAAGAAAGAAAAAAGAAAGAAAGAAAGAAAGAGAAAGGAAGAAGAAAGAAAGAAAGAAAGAAAGAAAGAAAGAAAGAAAGAAAGAAAGAAAGAAAGAAAGAAAGAAAGAAAGAAAGAAAGAAAGAAAGAAAGAAACCTTCCAATTCAGAATAAAAGTGCAATGGATATTTATTCCTCTTTCATACATTGTATTAATTCCTTAAAATATGGTAGATTGAAGTTAATTATTATTGACTCAAACTGCCTCATTACAATGTTTATATATTGTATCAAATTGTGTTTGTATCTTAAAGGACATTAACCTTTAAGATCTCACATATATCCAGCTCAGCCAAAACTCTAAGTCTACTGCTGGTGGCTGATTTATGCTTTCACTTGCCCCATGCCTGGAGAAGGACAACAAAAGCATGGACATTTTATGTCTATTTCTTTTGGAATTTGTCCCCAAGGAATGTTATCTAATATTTTGAAGCATGTTGCCTCTCCCAAGGATTTTAAGGTTTTAATGTGCAATGAAATCTGTATTGAAAGTATATTTCTCCAAAGAATGACAGCGTGGGCAGGAGATCTGTAAATAGCATTTCTAAAGCAAGCATAACTAGCAGGTGCTTTTAACAAGTGGAGCTCAATATTGGTTAAGAGCATGACATCTAAATTAAGAAGTCTTCTTAATCTGTCTCATATGCTCAAACAGACCCATCTGTGAAGATCTATTCTGAAAGCAACAGCTTGTTTTGAGATGATACAATTAAAGTAGTTACTATACTGAATATAGGGGGTTCTAAATATTAGAGTCTTAAGTATCTGGTTCAGTGGTGAAATCTAAATATTTTTGCCACCGGCTGTGGCTTGGTGGGCATGGCCTGGCAGTCATGTGGCTGGGTGGGCGTGGCCAACATGACTTCTTTCTTTCTTTCTTTCTTTCTTTCTTTCTTTCTTTCTTTCTTTCTTTCTTTCTTTCTTTCTTTCTTCTCTCTCTCTCTCTCTCTCTCTCTCTCTCTCCCTTCCTCTTTCTTTCTTTCTTTCTTTCTTTCTCTTTTTTCTTCTCTCTCTCTCTCTCTCTCTCTCTCTCTCTCTCTCTCTCTCTCTCTCTCTGTCACATACACACACACACACACACACACACCTCTGGTATGAGCAGCGGCTGCTGCGGAAGAAGGAAGAAAATGCTCCAGGAGGCACCACTTCCAGGCAGCCCAGCCTGGAAGTGGTGCATCCCCCATCATGGGCTAAATCCAGGCAGCGGGACCTGAGGCAGAGGGGAAGGCAAGCGGATGGCAGTCACCCAAAGGCCACATGGAAGCCGAGTGTGCCAGGCCCAAAAGGCGAGCGAGCCTTGTCATGTTCCCCTGAGGCAGCTCTTCAGCTGAATGCAGTGGGTCTCCCTTCTCCACCACCAGTTTTGCCCTTACATCTGCCCACCCTCTGGGGGCTGCCCATGCACACCCCAGCGGAACAGCAGCCTCGGCTCCAGCAGCAGCAGTAGGAGGAAGAAAGGAAGTGGACCACTTACTGCCTGTTGCACCACCCCTCTCAGCCCCAGCACAATGGTTGCATCTCTTTCAAGGGCCACCGGACCAATAGAAAGCAACTCTCTCCCACGCAAAGGCTGGATTCCCGCTACAAGTGACAAGAAAACTTAATCAGTCCTCGGGTGGGATGGGGAGGATTTCTACCTATCTACTACCTACTTGCCCGAGCCAGTCTGAACTGGGAGCATTTCACCCCTGCAATGAACCCTGCAAGGAGGAGAAAGTTGCAGTCGCCTTGCCTTTCCTGTTGCCACTCTGAGCCCTGCCCAGCCTTGAAGTTGGTGGAGAAGAGGAGGAGGAGGAGGGCTGCTTGGTGTGATGCCTGCATTCTCCCCCCTGACCCTTGCACGGGAGCATCTCAGCCTTGCAGCTGCCATGATCTTCCCCACGCAAGCTGTGGATATTTTATTGGGGCACTGGAGGCGAGCGGAGTCGGTGAGCAGTTTTGCAGAGGAAGTAGTGCGGCGGTTGTCCACGTCCTGTTTCTTGCCAGCCAGCCAGGAGAAAGGGAGGAGGAAGGGGGGAGATGGTAGATGGGTCTTCCTGGCCTTTGCTGGGCATTCTCCTTCCCTGCTCCCCCCAATCACTTCCAAAAGATGCGAGAGGCATTTTGGGCAAAGGTATTGTGGGGAGTTTTTGCAGCAGGAGAATAAAAAAGGCACTAATGGACCCTGATTGTCACGGGGCTCCCCCTCCTCTTCTTTATTTGTCTGCCCCTGAAGTACCACCAGTATGCTGCTGACACCCAGCTGTACATCTCCACCCCTGACCACCCCAACAATGCTCTTGAAATAATGTCCCGGTGCCTGTGTGGATCTGGATGGGGAGAAACTGGCTCAAACTCAACCCTTCCAAGACTGAGTGGCTGTGGTTCCCGGTATCCCAATATAGTCAGATGACTCCATCTCTGACTATTAGGGGTGAGTCTTTGGTCCCCTCGGAGAGGGCTCGCAATCTGGGAGTCCTCTTGGATATGCAGCTGTCCTTGGAGGAACATCTGACGTCTGTGGCCATTTTTTGTCAAGTTCGCCTGATATGCCAGTTGCGGCCCTTTCTTGATCGGGATTCCCTACACACAATTACTCATGCCTTTATCACCTCTTGCCTGGACTACTGTAATGCTCTCTACATGGGGCTCCCCTTGAGGGGCACCCGGAGGCTCCAACTGGTCCAGAATGCAGCTGCGCGGGTAGTTACAGGAGCTGCTTGGCACTCCCATACAACACCCCTCCTGCGTGAGCTGCACTGGCTCCCAGTGGTCTTCTGGGTGCACTTCAAGGTATTGGTTATCACCTTTAAAGTGCTCCATGGCATAGACCTAGTTATCTTCGAGACTGCCTGCTGCTACCAATGACCTCCCATCGACTCGTGCACTCCCACAGAGAGGGCCTCCTCGGGGTGCCATCAGCCAAACAATGTAAGCTGGTGACCCCAGGGGGAGGGCCTTCTCTGTGGGGGCACCTACCCTCTGGAACCAACTGCCGCCAGAGATAAGGAGAATCCAAGACCTCGGTGCCTTCCGCTGTACCCTTAAAACTTTCTTTTTTCAGCAAGCCGGGCTGGCTTAACACTTTGAAATGTTTTAATTGGTTTGTCATCGTTTTTTAATTACAGGGCCAAATTTATATATATCTTTTTAATAGTATTTTAATGTTTTTAATCTATGTTTTTACTCGGCTGTACACTGCACTGAGTCCCCAGGGAGAAGGGTGGTATATAAATTTCATATAAAATAAAATAAAATAAAATAAAATAAAAATAAATAAAAATAAATGTCTGGTCCCTTTTTGTTAAGTCCACTCCTCTCCAGCACCAACGAAACTTTCAGCCCCAGTGCAACCACTGAATCTACCCATGGCATGGGGATTAGGGTTAGCTGGACACTGACCTCAGAAGGCAAGTGGGTGTGGAGCAGGGGTGAAATGCTCCAGGTTTGGACTGGATCACCTGATCTGATATCGATGGCAGTGGCTGGTTCGGAGAACCAGTAGCAAAAATCCCTGTGCCACCCCCCCGCTTTTGACAATCCCAGCTGAGCCGCACGATCATCAGAGGCTGGTTTTTTTATTTTTAAAAGCATTTTTTCTACAACCTCTTCAGCCTAAAAAATGCTTTAAAAGTTTTTTTAAAAAGCCTCTGATGATCGTGTGGCTCAGCTGGGATTGTCAAAAGCTTTTCAAAGCATTTTTTTCTACAACCCCTTTGGCTGAACAGGTTGTAGGGAAAAAAAATGCCTTTAAAAGCCTCTGGCGATCCTAGCTGACTTGCCTAATCGTCAGAGGCTTCTAAAAGCATTTTTTCTGTAACTTCTTAAGGTTTATTTATTTATTTATTGGTTCAATTTATATGCCACCCTTCTCCGGAGACTCAGGGGGGCTTACAATACGGTTGTAGAAAAAATGCTTTTAAAAGTAAAAAAAAAAAAATTAAATTTGGCCATGCCCACCCAGTCACATTACCTCCCCCCACCAAGCCACGCCCACAGAACTGGTAGTAATAAATTTTAGATTTCACCTCTTGTGTGGAGGACCTCCAGGAAGGCAGTGTGGAAGGCAGGCAAGCATGGCAGGGTTGCGGGGAAGGGAGTAGGCTGCTAGCTTCCTTCCTCGCAGCCCTGCCATGCTTCCCTGCCTTCCATGCGGCCTCCCAGCATCCTTGTGGCCAGCTTGCGAAGGCAGGCAAGTGAAAGGCTGCATGGAAGGCAGGGAAGCATGGCAGGATTGTGGGCTGTGGACCAGTTCAGGGGCATGGCCAGCCAGCAATTGCTACCAATTTTTCGTTACTGGTTCACCTGAACTGGTCTGAACTGGTAGCATTTCACCCCGATCTGGTTATTTTTTTTATAATGACTGAGGGAAATAAATGATTTCAGGTTGCTCCTTAAGAAATTCTCACCGGCTGAAGGTTGACTCACATGTTTATTTAGATGGATTTATACAGCATTCTGAACCAAAAACAGAGATAGCAGATAACAGTTAAGAATAGTGTATGAACAAAGTCAATTCTGTCCTAACTTATTTTTTAAAAATTATCCTGGCTTATTGTGTTATATGAACTTTTACCAGGTGTAAATAATCTTTCTTTTTTGAATGCTCTCTCTGTTTGAGAATTGAAACTGAAAATTTTCTGTCTCGGGCGACTTAAAAATGGTGAATTGGAGGGATTGCACTTGTTAAAAAAATGAAGCATAGAGAGAAATAAAAAGTTAAGAAATGATTTTTAAATTTTTTTAAAAAAAAATTCTGCTGGGACTTTAATCAGTTATCCTTGACTTGCTAAACAGGTTACATTGACAATCATATTGGAATAGTTAAATAACATGATGTTCTAAAAGGTAATGTGTTGAATGTTAAGCATTGGATTGATTGAAAGGGTGTTCTGTCCTTTGGGAAATAATCAATCATTGCTGATTTTGGTCTACAAGGAAGCATAATACTCCAGCCCAGACAAGAGAAATCAAGGACACATAACAGAAAATAATTAAGTTCAGTAGACAGTACATTTGCAGATTCACTTTCTGAAAGCATGGAGGTGATCAATGCATGTTTTTTCAATCAAAAAATGTTTTCTGTCCAATTTTTGGGAACAGAGCAATCAAGCTATGTAAAGTGGACGGACCCTCATATATAGGGGTCCACCCACTAACAGTCAAAAGCCTACTTTAGTAAATAGAGTTTCATGTGTCAGTAGTGTCCATGAATTTCCAGTAGTATATATAGGGGCATTAAAATCTGAAGAATGAAGAAACCATGATTGCCTTTCAATCCTTTTGAGTCTTTTAATAGAGAATAATAAAATATAAATAATATAAAAGCTGATTTGCTTGAAGTGGAGATTTCCCTAACATAACCTCTTATCAATGACATATGAATAAATTTTGGCCATCATTCTGCATCTAAATGTGACAAAATGACATTTTCAAGGGTTGTGAATGAAGGAATTTGTATAATATGAATGGAAACAAAGTAATGGCCTGATGGGCCAATCAAACTAGATGACTTTGCAGAAGAAGGATAGATTAGCTCAGGAAATGAAACAGTATTATGAACATATCTGCTTAGTTGACGGCAAAGGAAGGTGGCATTTTTGTACATGGAAAAGCATTTTGGTAATTCATTTTATTTTCATCAAATGAAAAATAATTCCTTTTGAATTTCATTACAAAACATATCCCTATTTTTCTAAACATAGTGTATATTTCAAATCCTTCCAAGTTTTCAAGAGTCTCATCTAAAACCATAGGGAAATTATCCCAAAAGCACTCACACTGAGCATGTTGTTTTTGGAGACAAGTTGTAATTCTACAAAAGTGTTGAGATGCCTACCTACTCTAGATTAGAGATGGAAATCTAATTCGGCTTTTGTAGGATTGAACTGCTATCTAAAGTAGAGATTCCAAAGAAAAATTGTAAGAATTTGACAGGCAGGAACATTCCTAATGTCAAAAAAAAAAAAAAAAAAAAGGAATTGGCTCCAAGGGGATTAAAGCTCTGTCCACTTATTATCTGCAATGGCCCATGTAAAAAAGGAACAGGATTTCAGTTGCATAATTGTGATCACCAACTTTTATGAGTCTCCTCATGGATACTTCCGTTGATTGAAGCACCACAAAAGAATTTTGTTTGTATTCTGTAACAATATTTTATTTTATGACATTTTATGCCACTTTTTCAGAGTATAAGACGCACCTTAGTTTTTGGGGAGGAGAATAAGAAAAAAGCTGAGAAAAAAGTATTGGCCTCCCAGAATGCCCTCATCAGCTGTTCCCAGAAGTGAATTTTAGCAACAGATTCCTTGATTGTGAGCTCTAAGCCTTGCTTTTTCTTGCTTTTTTTTTTTTCTGCGTCTGAAACAAAGTTTCAGGAAAAAAAAATGTTTTCTGCCTCTGAAAGCCTCCAAAACAGCTTCAGAAAAAAAAAAAAAGCTCTGAAGCTCTGTTTGGGGGCTTCTTTTCTGAAGCTTCTTTTCTGATGCTTTTTTCAGCCTCTTAAACCTCCGTTTGAGAAGCTGGGTGGGGCTACATTTGGAATATAAGATGCACCCAGATTTTCACCCTCTTTTTTTTGGGTGGGGGAAAGGTGCATCTAATGCTCTGAAAAATATGGTACCATATAATTTATTAATTTGTTTCTATAAATAAGACTTATTAAAAAAGGATGATCTTTGTCCCAAATTATGTGATCTGATTTTCATTTAATAAGATCTCTAGGAAGAGCTGCATAAACAGCTTCGGAATGAGACTGCTTTCAGTCTCTGAGCTTCTGAGTTTTAGACGCACAGGAATCAGAAATGGGAAATATGTAGCCCTGGAAATGGTTTGAATGTTCCCCTCAGTTCTGTTAGCCAAGATGGAATACTGAGTTTCCCATTGCTTCAAGTATAGAGTGACCTAGAAAGATATCTCTCTAAGGAGCAATGTGAAGAAATCTTGTGGATATAATGGGAAAGAGTGCAGACAATGTAGAATAACATCATGAGATTTGTACCCATTGGCATGATTCAGTCAATTAAGGCAATAAAATCACAAAGAAAAAAGTTATCAGTGATTTCATAATGACATTTATTGAAATACCTGACATATATTTACTTAAAAATAGCATAGTATAGTAGTCTGGACTTTGTGTGTGTGTTCTAAAATGACTATTCTTTCAACAATGTATATAGTAAAAGTCTAAATTATGATGTGTTAATACACTTGTTTATTCTAGAACAATTTATCTGAAAGTTCACCCATCCTATTCTTACGAGCACTGTATTATGTTATAATATTGGAATTAGGCATACCAGATATAATTTCGCCATCTGTTTTTTCCATGAAAGTGGGGAAATCCACAGTAATCTACATTCTTTAGAAAGACCTTCACATTATCCTTACTTATTTTAGGATATACACAATTAGAGTAATGAATTCTAAGTGGGAAATTCACATTAGCACGCACATCTCTTCCCATCATATGCTTCGTCATGATTTTGTGTGAAATTCTTATGTAAGTTATGAGCTATTTCTAAAGACATTTATAAAAGATCTTTCAAAATTCTCTATCTGTGGGCAGAGAAATTGGGAAACTATAGCTAGTTCTCAACTTATGACCATAATTTCTGTTGCTAAGTGAGACATTTGTTAAGTGAATTTTGCTTCATTTTAAGACCTTTCTTGAATTTTGCTTCATTTTAAGACCTTTCATTTGTTAGGTGAATCACTGTAGTTGTTAAGTTAATATTGCAGTTGAATCTGAATTGAATCTGAATTCCCCATTGACTTTGCTTGTCAGAAGATCGCAAAAGATGATCATATGATCCTGACATACTGCAACCATCATAAATATAAGTCAGTTGCCAAATATTTAAATTTTGATCACATAATCATGGGGATGCCGCAATAGTCATAAGTGTGAAAAACTATCGTAAATTACTTTTTTCAGTATTGATATAACTTCAAGCTATCACTAAATGAATGTAAAAATTCACTGAAAGGTAATAATTATCTGATATTTCTCACCATTGCTGGTAACATAAATCCTTTTCTCTTTTTTCCTTTTTTCTTTTCCTGTAATGTACTTCTGTCTAATGAACATGGATTTGGGCAAACTCAGGGAGATAGTAGAGGACAGGCAACCTGGCATGCTATGCTCCATGAGGTTGTGAAGAGTCAGACATGAGTTAGCAACTGAACAACAACTGCTGTTTGGTTACCATTTTGTACACTAAATGACACAGAGGCATTATGAATGAGATGTAACAAATTCCACATCTACAAATATGTGCATTCATTTAACTATACAAATGGAAGATATGCAGAGAAAATTCAACAGAATAGCCTTTTTTAATGGGGATGCAAGGATGGCGGTATGAATGGGAGACAAACAGTGGTGGGTTGCTCCTGGTTCGGCCGAGCCAGTAGTGGTGATACTATTATGTCACCAAACCGGTTCTCTTTCTTCAGGAGCTGGGTCCTCCTGCCTGCCCCTGCGTTATGCCGACCTTATATTTCTTCTTTTTTTGCCCAGCTGAGAGGTGCAGCAGAGTGGATTGCCGCACCTTAGCTGGGCAGATTTGCAACGTGCGCGACCGAAGAGATGATCACACACGAAGCATGCGCACAAAGAGAACTGGTAGTAAAGCCGGTTAGAACCCACTCCTGGAGACAAATAACCCAAAAGGAAAAATCTCTGAATTTTTCAGACAATCAATCAATCAATCAATCAATAAAAATTTTGGCTGTGATATAGCAGCAGATCTTACTGACTCATACATTTTTAATAATTACTGCCAAAGCATAGTACTCTTTATGCTGCCTTGTGGATGCATATAGTTGGAAGAATAATAATGTAAATGAAAAGTTACAGGAAATTTGAACTAAAATCTATCTACCGTTCAAAATATTTTCTCTGGAAATCCATTTAACCTATTGAATATTTTGTTTTCAAACAATTCTTTTATAACAATGCATTTGAAGTTTTGGCACTATAGAAGCTACGTGAAGTACTTACTTTCCTTTTCCTACTTCCTTGGCAGAAATATGCTCTTGCTTATATCACTCTGTGTATTTGTGACTAAGGAAGCATGTGGATGCATTGCTCCTTTTCAGTCTGCATTTAATCATATGTATTGTATACATTTTTTGAGACACAGAGATACACCTGGATCCATACACATGGTTATTTAATGTATGCATTTAGATATTTAGCATAATTTTCTCTCACCTAAATGCAGAGCTATTTCTTCCCAGCAAAATGTGTGCAAGCTCCTAAAAGTGTTATTTCCCTGTCTTTTCCTCAATTTTCCAAATATTTAAAATGCACATATATTTTAGTAATAAGTGAGAAATCCTCTAGGCTTATTGTCCAAGCCACTTCCTTCTTCTCTATCAGACTGTTCCTGGTAACTCAACCCCCTCAGCTGTTGCAGACCATAAATATTATGGCTGCATCCCTGAATCAGCAGAAAACTCTAAGACATGAAACTTCCTGTCTCAGTTGTTGATTCCTATCTTGCTTCTGTTGCCTATGTTTCAACTCACAGCAAATATTTGATTTCCCTTCTAAATAATGGGTGAAAAAGTCTAATGCATTTTATGAATCTTGTGGTTGCTCTTGTACAATTATTTATTTATTTATTAAATTTATATGCCATCCATCCTGAGTGGCTAATAATTTCCCCCATATATTCTTCCACAATTTAACCATTTCTGCTTTCAACATAATATACAATTAATAGTATCTCAATTATTACAATTCCCTAGTTAAATAGAGCTTTTTTTTCTTTTGTGTTTTAAAATCTTGAACTCTCCTCTTTTGCCATTTGCCATAAATTTCCCATTGTTTGCATCTACCTTTTTTGATGAGGAAAAAGAAAAGAAATCTGCCTTTCCAACATTGCAAGCAAACAGCAAAGCCAACAACCTGCTTTACTTCTGCTTTCGTTTCTAGTTGAATTGCACAAGGAGAAAAAAAAATCTGCTCCAGGACTCTTTGCAGTGCAAAAGACCCCTGTGCAAAACAGCTGAGAGCAAATCAGCTGAGAGTCGGAGGCCGATCTAATCAGCATAGGTAATTAACCTATGCTGAAGCTGAAAGGGGCTTTTTTTCTATTTTTGCAGGCCCCAGTCTACTCATTTGTTTTCTTTTGACACTGATCAGCTGGAGTGCGGCCCTTTGAAGCCCTGCTGCAAGAGTTTAAACAGTTTTTTCCCCCTCTAGCCATCAGCTGGGACTCAGGAGGCAGCAATAGATTGGGAGTGGGTGGGATAAGGAGCCGGCGAAAATCGGGACTTTTTAAAAACGCTGCGGGATGCGGGACAAATTGTTCAAAAGCGGGACTGTCCTGCCAAAAGCGGGATGTCTGGTCACCTTAATCTTGACAGACTTGTCAAGACTGGGCCCTATCTAACAAGATGAAATTCAATGTAGAGAAAAGTAAAGTCCTACACTTAAGCAAGAAAAACCGAAAATACACATATAGACTGGGTGAAATCAGGCTTAATAGTAACTGCGAGAGGGATCTTGGAGTTTTAGTGGACAACCAGCTAAATATGAGCCAGCAGTTTACAGCGGCAGCCAAAAAAGCCAATGCAATCCTAAATTGCATTAACAGAGGGAAACAATCAAGATTAAGTGAGGTACTAATACCACTCTATAAAGCCTTAGTTAGACCACACCTAGAATACTGCATCCAGTTTTGGTCACCACACTATAAAAAAGATGTTGAGACTCTTAAAAAAGTGCAGAGGAGAGCAACCAGGATGATTAGGGGACTGGAGACTAAAACATATCAAGAATGGTTACAGGAACTTGGCATGGCTAGTCTAGTGAAGAGAAGGACCAGGGGAGACATGATAGTAGTGTTCCAATATTTGAGGGGCTGCCACAGAGAGGAAGGAGTCAAGCTATTTTCCAAAGCACCTGTAGGCCAGACAAGGAATAATGGATGGAAACTAAACAAGGAGAGATTTATCCTGGAAATAAGGAGAAATTTTCTGAGTGGGAACAATCAACCAATGGAACAGCTTACCTTCAGAAGTTGTGGGAGCTTCATCACCTGAAACTTTCAAGAAGAGATTGGACTGCCATTTGTCAGAAATGGTGTAGGGTCTCCTGCTTGGATGGGGGGTTGGACTAAATCACCTACAAGGTGCCTTCCAACTCTGTTACTCTGTTAATCTGATGGTGCAAAATGGTGAGCCAATCCCATTAAAGGGTTTCTCAATGCTGAAACAACATATCCCTTTAATACATAGGAAGCTAAAAACCATGTAAAGTCATCTTAATCAAAAGCCAACAAAGAAATGAAAGCAATGTCCTAGAGAGAAACACCCCCCCCCCCAAAAGATGTTCAGTTTGTGGAAAGGGCTGCAAGATAACTGATATTTTACTACTAGTTTCTTAACATACTCACATATTTTCATTATCTTTAAAAGTTTTGAAAACCCATTTGTTATTACTCATGGTTAGCCCCTTACTTTATTACCCCTACATATTATTTTATTGGTTATTTCCTTTTTTAGCATCTACCACATAATCAGCACTACAATAGTATGAAGCATAAGAATATTCATTTGGCTTTATCTCTTTAGGCCAAGCGATACTTCAGAATTTGGATGATGGACAATGACAGAAAGAAAAGAAAGATCAATTTAGAGAGAAATCATAGCTTTGCAATAGCTTATATGCAGAATATCCCAAGTTTATCCCATGATATTTGCAATTTAAAAAGATTTAGTAGCAGAACACAGCTTGAATTTCTTGAGAGCTACTACTGACTACATGATAAAAATTCTGATCTGGTGTTACCAAACTTGTTGAATCACTAGCAATCATGTCAGTGGCTTCTCTCTGAGGACCAAAGGTATTGAAAAATCTCATTTGATTAAGATATGGATTTATAATTTCACTGGGTAACTCAATATTTGCCATGCAAAAGGTTTAAACCTTGGCAGGTCTAGACTGGATTGGAAGCTTTTGTTTCTGTGTTCCACTCAGAACATGAGTGATTTGAATGGATTGAGGTGATGCTTTTTCCCTGAAGCAGTATATCTATATCAGACCTAGGAGATGAGCCTCCCCTGTGCCTGTACTGCTCCCCTGAGATGCAAACGTTCCCAACTCTACTAAGGTTTTATAGAGCTTTGATAATCTTTTCCTACTGCATTGGGTCAGGATGTTTAGTGCTGTTAGGAAAAGATGTAGTTGTAGTTTGTAGCTTTGGTTGTGTGTGTATAGATTGTGGTTTTTATAACAGTTTTAAACTTAGAATAGAATAGAATAGAATAGAATAGAATAGAATAGAATAGAATAGAATAGAATAGAATAGAATTTTTATTGGCTAAGTGTGATTGGACACACAAGGAATTTGTCTTGATGCATATGCTCTCAGTGTACATAAAAGAAAAGATACGTTCACCAAGAATCATAAGGTACAACACTTAATGATAGTCATAAGTTACAAATAAGCAATCAGGAAACAATAGCAATATATCCTTATAAAAGCAATATAAGGATACCAGCAACAAAGTCACAGTCATACAGTCATAAGCGGGAGGAGATGGGTGATGGGAACAATGAGAAGATGAGAAGATTAATAGTAATGCAGACTTAGTAAATAATTTGACAGTGTTGAGGGAATTGATCTGTCCCCCTCTACAGATACCCACAAAAACACAGCCAGTTGAGGGTTAAAGAAGCACTTGGCACACACCACAGTTCTTATCTCTAACTTGGCAGCGATATGCACACCGTCTGCCAAGTGCTTTAATAGTTCACAGAAAGAAAATCACATACGTAGCTTTGCCAAAATCCGTTCTTTTAGCTCCAATGACTACCAGATTGAGTTTTTGTTCGTCACAGAGATCATTAACCACCACCCTGTCTTATATAGTCTCTGGGTGTGGTCCAGTGACTCATTGGTACTGTGACTCAAGTCCAGTGACTCAGGTCTATTCCCTCGTACGTCTCCTCAGCTGCTGTAAGCGCTTATCTCGCCTTCTTTGACGTGCGTCCAGGAATGACGTCTCTCCCTCACTCTCATCTGAGACACCTGTTTCCCCACTACTTGGCTCTCTTTCAGCTGGCACCTGAGACGGTGCCAGAGGGGGGGCGGGCTGGAAGATCTGGCTGGCTCCTCTTCCTCATGCTCAGAGCTTCCTTCCTCCAATGGGATAGGCTCAGGGGATGGGGCCACAACAGGAATTATTTATTAAGCAGAGTGATGGTGTTTGGGAAAAAACTATTCTTGTGTCTAGTTGTTCTGTTGTGCAATGCTCTATAGCATCGCTTTAAACACCATTCAGGATATAAATTATAATTTGGATTGTCTTTTAAATCTAAATGATCAAACCAGATATGTAGACAGATATACAAGTGGAGCCTTTCATTTTTTGGATCCCTTCTCCAGTATGGCTATTCTTTGTGCATTGTTTATATGCTTGCACTTTTATCAGATGTTCACTATAATGTATAATCATTGTGTCTGAAACACAGCTTTTATATGGTCCTAAGAACTCTTTATTACATTTTTCTATTATCTCATCCTATCACTGGCAAAACCTTGGCAACTTCCACATATTTCTTCAAATATTTATTTATGGGTTGAAAAGATGATTCCATTTGACTTATTCAGATTACAAAAGGCAAACACTAGAATGACAACTTGTCAGCAGAATGATGCTTCCAAAGCTGCCAAAATAGTTTACAAAATACTTGTGAAATAGGGAAGGATTATGAAGTTCATGACAAGCACTCTGCTTAAAGCATGGCATAATGGGTGCTCAAGATGCTAAAGCAATCTCCCCTTGTTTTTGCTATTAATATTTTTAAAGATTGCCCCAGGCTTCACACTTAAATACTAAATAACTCACTTAAGTATCAGGCGTTCCTTTCAGTTGCCTCTTGTGCTGCATTTTGTTTTATTAACTCAAGGAAAATCAGACTATGAAAAAATACTTAGTGCTTTAGGGAATGCTAAAAATCATCAAGAATCTAGGTAAGGGATGGCCATTAAGAAGAGAACCTCAGGCTAATGTGCACATTCAGGTTTCCAAGGCAACCTGCTACTGTACATTTATATTCAGTTAAGCAGAGTAGAAGACCTACCATCTAATCACAGCACTTGTAATGGGAATAAGTACTAAGTGTCTCAAACAACCAAGCCTAATGTGAATAACTGCAAACACTACCACTTGCAGAAAGGCTTTAGTGATTTTAAGGAGACAAAGGAACTTAGGTTTGTTTCATCATAGTTTATGTGTAAGCCAGGAATTCATGATTTGAGCTAAAACTAAGAAAATCAAACCATAGTTTTGTATAAGAGTTAATCCAATCAACCTTTTCCTCTGGAAGGTCAATAGAAGTTGGGATTATGAGCAAATTAAACAAAGACTCCTTCTAATCTGCATGTAGGAATGATTAATGATATTTTGCACATTAGTTATTTTTGCCAAGTAAGTAGATGCTAGTGTACATCTTGTTTCAGATTTGATTAAGTTTGAAGAACTGGGTCTATATATATTAACAGAGTGTTGTATAAAGCTCAAATATTACCCAAGTGAAGGAACTGGGTAGAGTAAGGATTTTGAATATACATATTTTTATAGTTGTGACATTCATTCTAAATTCTTGCTTAGGGGGATTAATATTAACATTAAAACTGCAGTCCAAACTAATTTATTTGAGATTAAGTTTATGGATGATACAATAGTTGGACTGTCTTTCAAAGAGAGATGGGTAAAATAGTCATATAAATCAAATTAATCCAGATCAGATTGTGGTTGTCCTCCATGGGCCAGGTGGGGAGAGGACGTGGCCAGGGAAAGGGGCATGGCTGGAATGGTCATGATCAACTGGACATGGACCCTTATGTCACTCGTGTGCGTTGTGCCGGCGGATTTGGGCAGGGTTGGGGAGGGAATCTAGGGGTCTCCAATGGATGGTGCACTGGGTGAGAGACTTGTCCTTCAGGATGAGGTGAGGCAAGGCAGGGGGCAGGGCAACTACAGCTAGAAACCCGTCAGCCACTTTGTGCTTGCTGGCCTTAGTGTGCGGGGGGAGGGGATGGTTTCCATCTGTAAATGCAGCCTGCTGGCTCTGAGCTGATGCATGTTATGGCTCCAGAGCCCACTGCCAGCAGAGCACTGGGCTGGCTGACCAAGCAGCAAGCAGAGGTGGTGGGAGAGAACGTGATGCAGACCTCTGGATGTGCTTACGCTGCCCCACTTTTGTTTTGGCTTGTGGTTGGAGAGCAGGTCACTGCTGGTTACCTTCTCCTCAGCTCGCAGGTCTTGCCCTTTGCCTGTGCATGGAGCATGTTCCCTTTGCGCATCTGACTGTAGTGATGGATGCATGAGAGGGATGGTTCGCCAGCAGTCACTGCAGAAATGGGGGAGGAAACAGCATTTCCCCATCCACTGTGAGACACAACATGCGGTGCCCATCTAGGCTTCCACAAAGCAGGGTATGGGGCAGGATAGGAAGTGGCACCAGTCTCAAGGCTGGAGGAAAAAAGCCTTTGAGCCCAGGCACTGGCTCGGGCAGTGCCCTGCAGACTTGCCTGCTTGTGCAGAGGAAAGCCCTGCTATGTCTGAGCCACACCTTCCGGGGAATGTGGCTACAATCCTCAGCTTGGAACAGAGATCTGGGGGGGGGGGTGGCTGCAAGACAGAAACCTGCCTTCAGTCCAGGGAAGAGACTGCAGCCTCGAGGGCTCCATCTGAAGGACCTGTGTCAGTTGGGCAGTGCCCCAAAAGTGCTGTGGAACTGTTGTCTCACAGGGCAGGGCGGACCTCAGCTTTCCTTGCCGAGCAGCCCCAGTGAAGGAGGTGCATCATCAGGGAACTACCAGACCTTCACAGCCCAAAGGAAGCAAAGCAGCCAGCTAGAAAGGCTGAGTAGAGGTGGTAAAGCACTCTCAGGCCCACCAGGCAAAAAATGGCCAGCGTGAGTGGGGAAAGCCAAATCCCCATTGGAGCCCTGGCTACCCAGCCCCAGCAGAGATGGGCGGGAGGCATAAAATCCTGGTTGGGCTTGGGCGGCCAAAGCACCGATGTGGGTCGAGCTTTGCCCACTCATGGTGACCACCTTTTGCCTGCTGTGAATGGCCGTTCTAGTTGGATTCTTTGCCTCCTTCAGGCTGGGTGGACCTGGTGCTCTGGGCAGTGACAGCAGCAGCCTAATGGACCTGTGCTAGCTGCTGTTGGCATCAAAGTGGATTGGTTGCATGTGGGGAATGCACTCCACCCATGGCCAAGGGCAAGACCTGTGAGGGGGCCAAGGATATGACCAGTTTTCCAACTGCAAACCAAAAGAGATGAGATGGAGTAGGCAGCAGCTGCCCCAAACCCTCCTCACCTTGTCTTCATCCACAGCAGCAGTAGTAGCTGAAGGCAGAGGCACAGGGGAGAGGCACATGGTCCGGCCTGCCAGATGTGCCAGGCACCTGCCTGTCCCAGCCACATGGGGTAGAGCAGGCACATGCAGTGGTCTGCATCATGTGCCTCCCCCCACCACCACTTTGCTTGCTCTCAGTGTTGCTGCTGCCATGCCTGTTTTTTGGAGGGCTACCTGTGGAGTACCTGCTGCTGGACACCTCCCCCATGTGCACATACATACACATCTGAAAGGCTGGTAAGGGTGGCCATTCTGGAAATGGTAAGGGGGCATCCAGCATCACTTCAGTCCAGGCAGGGGTGCATGTCACTTCAGCCCAGCCCATGCCATCCCGGCAGGCATATGTGTTCACAGAAAGAGACAGGCACACATGTGCACAGACCCAGCCCACCCCATCCTGGCAGGCATACGTAGCCTGTGCACATGTGCGCCCACCACCTCCTGCACACATGTGTGCCCGCTGGGATGGGTCAGGCCAGGCTGAAGTGATGTAGGCCAGACCCTTACTGTTTCCACGATGGCTGCGCAGGCTGGATGTGATCAAGTCACGGGCCGGACCAGGCCTGCGGGCCTTGAATTTGACACCCCTGCTCTAGAAAGAGTAAAGCCCTATAACTTTTTTTTTAAAGGAATTGAAACAGGGAAAAACTGATCATTTAGAATAGCACAGAAACAACAGAACAGTGTTGCCCACATTGAAGTGTGTTACAAATAAACTAGCACAAATATTAAAAGATGCCAATACTGTAATATCAAATATAAGTGTCAAGTCACTGCAAAAAATAAATCAATTCAATTACAATACAACTGCAGTTATTATGTTATACCTTGGATGCCAAATTATGAAAGAAGATAACAAGACAAACAGTATATTACCAAAATGGAAGGTCAGGTTGAAAAACAAAAAAATGGTAAGATCAATTATAAGCAGACTAGAACAGATGAAAGAATAGAAATAAAAAAAGACTAAAAAATATCCGATCAAGAAATATCTCTTAGAAACTAGGAAGATTGAGGAAGCTCTCTTTGCTTTTATTATTCTCTTAATTTTTTTATCCTCTTAATTTTTAACGTTGTTTCAAATTCTGTTTTCAGCTTTGTTTTTAATTATGTTTTTTATACCACTGTATGTTTTTATTTGCCCAGAGTCACTCTAATGAGATGGTGGTATAGGGCAAGGAAGGAAGGAAGGAAGGAAGATCTCTGATAATCACTGTAAATTTTCCACAAGGAAATTCAATGGGGAAAACATCAAGAAGCCTGAACTTACTCCCAATCCTGCCACTGATTTTTGCTTTTGTCTATACTCACACTATTTTTCTTTTTAGGTAAGGAAATGTCTCTGAAACAATGACCCAAAGGTTGTCTAGTTCATTATAATACTCTATCAATTCAGTGTTCACTGCCCTGGACCAATACATTAAACTAACTGATAGGACAATGAAGTTAAATTTACTAGAAATGACAGTCACAGAGTGGATTTTTATTGGCAGTGTTGCAGGTTTTTTTAGAAATAAGCTTTTCTTTGTGCAATTTCTCTTCTTTCAATTTTGAGCAAAAGTATCAGGGAAAAAAACCCCACAAGAACAGATTTTCACACTAAATCTTGGCAGTTCTGCTTCAAGACCCATCTGTCCTATTTTCATATCTATGAAAATAAAATTATCATGAGCTGATTTCAAATACTTTGGCAAAGATTCAGGGGTTGCCTTTGGGAAGACAGTAGTCCAAGTTTTTCATCCATCAATTTCATATTTAGTTGGGGGACGGAAGATAAAAATAGATCAGAAGAGCAATTCTAAAAATGAATGCAAATCCACTGATTTTAAGGGGAAAAACATTCTTTTACACCATCTTGTCACCTGCATCTTAAAAAAGGAACTGACCTCTAGAAGTGATCTAATCAATGTTGGGAAGAATTATCAAAATGAAATTTTTATTAGTCCTTTCTCAATTGAATAATTTTACTTGTGTGCATTGGCATATGTGTTTCTACTTAGTAATTTAATTTTGCACCAAAGACAACAGTACTGTTCAAAAACTACTTATCTTTTTATAGAAAGTAGGACAGAGAAAGAAGGAAACATGGCATTAAATGTACCTCTCTGTCCCCAAGGGCACAAAGTTACAGTCAAACGTATAGCTGTTGTAAATGCCTAGTTTATTTCCAGTCAGTTAATGGTCTTAAGTAGGGGTGAAATGCTCCCGTTCAGACTGGATCGCCTGATCAGATAGTGATGGAGGCGGATGGTTCGGAGAACTGGTAGCAAAATCCCTACCCCTCCCATGCCCAGCTGAGCCACATGATCATCAGAGGCTTTTTTAAAAAACTTTTTTAAAAAATGCCTTTAAAAGCCTCTGGCAATCCCAGCTGAGTTGCCTTATCATCTGAGGCTTCTAAAAGCATTTTTTTCTGCAACCTCTTAAGGTTGTAGAAAAAATGCTTTTAAAAGTTAAAAAAAAAGTTGGCTATGCCCACCCAGTCACATTATCCCCCCACCAAGCCATGGCCACAGAACTGGTAGTAACAAATTTTACATTTCACCACTGGTCTTAAGTTAATGGTTTTAAGAGACTTGACTTGTGCCTGGTGCCTTGAACCTGAAAATCACAATTCACAGCAGCATCTGAATGGTATACAAAGGCTTTACATGTATGTTTTTGCAAAATGCTCCATCTCTACTTCTAGTACAGTTTTGCTTCTATACAATTTTCCCATTAATGAAAACACTATATCCATAAACTGTATAATGGATGCTGGGGGGAAAAAAAGGATTATCCTAATTCCGTGTCAGTTTGTAGATGATATTGAAGATCAGGGCAAAAGTAGAGTTGAGTAAATTTGTTTCCATTCTGAATGCTTTCCTTATTTTCCTGCATTAAAAAATATTTTCAAAGTACATATTTCATTTAATGCATATTTAATGTATCTTTTCTAGAAGATACATATTTTGGCAACTTTGTGGTACATGAAAGTGTACTGAAAAATTAATAGAAATGAGAAATCTGGCAGATGGCAAAATTTTGAGTTGTTTATCAGTTCAGTTTAATTTGGAATGTGGATCAAGTCCAAATCTAGCCAATGTAATTGATTCTGCTACTTATATATTATTCCTGTATGTCAAATTTTCTGCTGAGTGTATAAAATTGCAAGAAAATCCATATTTGTTGTATATGTTATGTTCAGTGATGGGTTACTCGGGTTCAGCCCGGTTCTCCTAAGCCGATAGCGATGGCCTCCTGAGTCCCAGCTGATGGGCTATAAGGAAAAAAAACTGTTTAAACTCTTGCCGCGGGGCTTCAAAAGGCTGCCCTACAGCTGATCAGTGATAAAAGGCAGTTTGGTGGTAGACCGGTGCCTCCAAAAACAAATGAGTAGATCGGTGCCTGCAAAAATAAACGGGTAGACCAGTGCCTGCAAAAATAAATAAGTAGACCAATGCCTGCAAAAATAAATGGGTAGACCGGTACAGTTCTGCAAGCAGTTAAAAGCATGGTAGACCGGTACCTCTGCTAAATCCTAAAGAATTGTCACATGACCATCAAGCCATGCCCACAGAACGGGTAGTAAAAAATTTTAGAACCCACCCCTAGTTATGTTACTGTGTCATGTTATTCCATAACACAAATATTTTTGGTGCATTTTTTTGCAGCCTACTCCTACTCTGAAGAGTATTTTAACATGTCTAAATATATATTTTTCAGCACACATTTTTTCATAGTACACACTTATTAGAACAAAGCTTTTTCAAGTATATACTTTTTATATTCATCTTTTCTAAATTTATTTTATTTTATACATAATTTTTTTTGAGGGGTGTGTGGAATCCAAGAGTGATGAATGCTGATAAATTCTGGACACTGTTGCCATTTAGGATATGTGGCACCGTATATATTATATAGGTAATCCTTGAATTACAAATATAATAGTGTCTGCTAATTGTATTCATATTCCAAGGATTCATTTGATTGAATCATGTTAAATGAACATGATTACTCCCTTCTTTCCCCGATGCATTTGCTAATCGAATGAGCAGGTCATTAAATGCACATGAGGTATCCCAGGGTGGGGAAGAGCATGCAGGCCTGGTTCTGAAGCAGGCCACCCAAGGCCTCCCTGATCCACTGAGATACTTCATGTTCCCTTGGATCCCCACAATTGTTTCTCACCCCTATCCTATCTGTCATAGGCTTGCTTTGCTAGCATCTCGGATTCCCAGCCCATTTCCCATAGCTTTACTGTGTTTGAAGATCTCCAGAAGAGGCTGACCCACTGGCAGAAGTGTTTTATTCAGAAAATAGTGAAACTGTAAAAACGTAAAATCTAAGGAAAACATTTTTGTCAGCTTCTGAGTAAAAGACTTCAGCTTCAGGCCATGTGGCCAGCAGGCCTCAAGTAATAAATAGAAAAGGCCTGGGCTTGGCTGCAGCAACCTCTGAAGCAATCCCTGAAGGAAAGCTTCAGGGATTGAGGCACATCAGCATCCAATCAATGAAGAGCTTGCTTCTTTGTCTGATTCGGCTAAACTGCAAGCTCCATTTTGATTGGCTGCCATGCCCCAATCCTTAAAGCTGCTCATTCGAACTAGCCAGTTATCAGCAAGCAGGAGGCTGCTCAGCACCTAGGCCCAAACTAAGACTAGGTCCAAACTAAACCTGAAGGCCCTCATGGCAAAGAAGCCAATCTTTTATTCAGATGGGGAAAGCTGTTTTCCTCACATCTCAAATTCTTACAGATGAAATGAAAGACTTTGGCTTCTCTGCCACATGAGTCAGCCTCTTCTGGAGCTCTTCAAAGGTAAATACAGTAAAATCATGGGAAATGGGCTGGGGAGAAGTAGATGGAGTTCAGGATGCTAGCAAAGCAAGTCCAGTGCCTGTGGAGACCTGGAAGGACAGGATAGGAGGGAAAATAGGCAGGGGGCATGTTGCAGCATCGGTCGTTCATTCGTAAGGGAGAATGACCACTGTGGTGCTGCAACATGCTTAACTTTGGAACTGTAAATACTTTTTTTAGGGAGCTTTGTAATTTTGAACAGTTGCTTATTGAACTGTTGTAACTCAAAGAATACCTGTATAGATTCTTAATTCAAGAAGGATAGAATAAATACTTTATAGAGACATTCATGCAAAGGATATTTTACAAACTACTCTAATCATCAGTTCATTCAGGCTCAGGAATAACCTAGATTAGGTAGCATTCCAACAATTAGCAATTGTAGTTTTATTTTATTTTTTTAAAAAAAACCTTGATATTTTCCAAGTATATTTGTTGTATCTACCCATGAAGTGAGCTGATCAGAAGATATATTTTAGTGCAGTAACTACATAAGTTCTTCTACTGCCCAATTCTAAGAATATTGAAATATTAACTTTATTTTTCTTATCAAAGATCTTTTCACAATCTTGGTTCATAGGCATACATTTGCACCTTACTGGCAATTGTGAGAAAGTAAATGCCTCAAATCAAAGCAGAGCAAGTTTTCTTTGTCATGTCAACAGAAGGTGATTTCTCCTTTGCTTTATTTACTTATTTTTTTAAAAAACATTTATTTGATTTATTTTTCCATCTTTATTATTTTTTTACAAATATCTCAAGGTGGCAAACATATCCAACACCTTCCTCCTCCTATTTTCCCCACAACCATAAGCTTGTGAGATGAGTTGAGCTGAAAAAGATTGTCTCAAGAGGAGAGGCAGCCATTATAGCTGCCATGAAGCTGGGGCAGCCAAAGAAACAAAGAATGTGCTGGAGCGGTGTGGATGAACAGTGACTGGAACTGGGTAAGGTGATTCTTTTTTTAACCTACTTACCCTAAATAAAATAAATTCTGGAAAAGAGATTCTTTGACAAGCTTGTTTAAGTGGTGAACAATTACAGACAGAAAAATCACAGACTCAAAGGAAAATATTTTAAGAAGTGACTGCAAAACCTTTAAAAACATTTAAATATAGGATTTCTAATTTTTATTGGGAATAAGGCATTTTAAAATTACTTGTCAGAATTTTGATTATTTGTTTGAATGAATACCAATGGAATCTGTTAGAATTTGTTCATATTGAAAGTTAAGCTGAAGCACCATCTACTGGTGAATGGAATATACATTATACTTCTATAAACCTGGGAAAAATACTGATAAGACAGAGAAGAAAATGGAAATAAATAACACCTGGAGGACTGCCATGCTATCTACTGTTCTATGCTTATTTACTTCATGACTACTGGAGCTCCAATGTGAGAACACAGGAGACATCTAAATAAAGTAACTTTCAAATATCAAGAATTATGATTGAACTTATAGAATGGATTTAACGAGATATTTGGAAATCTCCTGGATTACCTAAAAAGAACTAAATTGACTAACTGTGGTACATAAAGAATTATAATTATTGTATTGCTTTAGGAGCAATGTCAGGATGGAGTAAATGATTTCCAGATTGACTTTCTGAGGTCAAAGATAACTGAGACTTTGGGGCGGTGATAAACCATTGACAGACTACTGAGGTATATTTGGACTTATCAAAAGAAGACAACATGTTTCAGCAGGAGGAAATAAGTGGGTTGCAAAAAAAGAAATGGTGTTGATGTTACAAAGCATTTATGATAGTATGATAAGGAATCACAGGGAGATAAAGGATTTAATGAATAACATAAATGGGAAGCTAGAAAGTGTGATAATGATAAAAAAGCCCAGGAAATAGAGAATATAATAGAGAGACCAGGGGAAAAGAAAGAACAGACAAATAGACAAATAAAACAAGAAAATAAGAAGGTGAAGGCAATAAAGATTTATGAAACAATTCATAAATACATGCTAAAAGACCAAAAAAATGATACTGGATAAACAGAAAGATATTCTTAAAAAGAAAATAGAGATTTGGGCTGATCCTCTGGTAGCTTGGCAGCAAAAGATAGAGATGGAAGAAATACTTACGTTAAACAGGAAAGATGGAGATGAAAATGAAGACCCAAGGGAGGAATTTGGTAGGCAAGTCAAAAAATGAATAAGAATTAAAATATTAAAATGGGCAAGATATGATGTATAGAGGAAGTGTTTTGTAACACAAGATTGACTTTACAAGAAGCTAGAACAAAGGCAGAAACAAGAAATAGGGAAAATATTATTATACATATTTCTATGTAATATACTAAAAGTAATAGCTAGATGTAAAGATTAGATGTTGAAAGATGTTTTAATGATACTGTTATTGTTATTAGAATGGTGGACTAAATGTTGAACAGCTAAATAATGAAGGGCTATATTTTAACACAGATATGTATAATAAGATTACAATTACATAAGTATGATCTAAGTAATAAATAATATTAATATTATCACTACTTTTTGTATCCAAATGAATGATACCTAGATGCCTCACTATTCATGTATTGATACTGATGTATATTCAAAAATTAAAAAAAACTTTAAATGAAATTGGCTTACTTTGTTCCTGATGTCAAGAGCTGCCAAGAAGAGGCACTGGACTAGGTGCTCTGGGACCTCCAAAATTGGGATTAGGGCTCTCATACAAGTTACTGCTCTACCTTAAATAAATGTAGGATATCTTACTTGCCTATATGGATAAGGAGCTCCTTAAGAAGGAATCTGTCGATGTAACTTTAGCCTATCTTCTCTTCTAGTAGCAGGAAGAAAGAAAATTCTCTGTTTCATGGAGTCTTCCTAGTCTATTTGCTTGAAAGTTCCTGTATTCCTTTTTTTAAAAACCATAGTTGGTAATGCCACAGGAAGCCAGACTTAATTCTTTCCATCACCCTGGAAGTTGTATATGGAAGCTGGGTAGAGCAGTAGAAATTCTTCTCTTAAAAGACAACTTTTGAGACTTTCTCAAGCAATGAGTTTTGTTATAAATGTAAAACATTACAAAAATATACTAACATTTGCACTGTTTTGGTACTTTCTTGCTAATATCCTCTTTTCTAAGGCTGTAATGACAATCACTGCAGTATAGAGATACATCTATAGGATACCTGAGAATCTGCCTTGTTAAATTCTACAAGTAGTGGACTGGACATTCTTTCAGAATAGATGGATGGAAAAGAGAAAACGTATGATACATCTGGCTGCTACCTTTTTTGTACTATGGAAGCATGCACATCAGAAATAAAAAATGTTGAATAAGCCAGGCCATTTTTGCTGCAAATAAAACAACAACAACAACAACAACAAACCAATTAAAAAGCAATCCGAAGTGAATTTTGAAGTATTTTTTATTACAATTTATGCATATATTTCACCTATAAAATTCACTATACTAACAAATACTATTTCTATAGAGAATTCTTGAATTTCCATCTGCATTTGAGGTCATAATGGGGCAACTGATGGCCGCAAAATTCTTAGATTGCTAAGTAAAATAAATTATAATAAAAACATTCTTGTTTCTCTTATAATATTTATATACCTGTTCAATTGTAATATTTTTATGTAGCATATTTTTATGTTTAGTCAAGAAACCATTGGAATTTTGTATAGGAATCATTCTGGTCTTATTTTACTGCTTTATACAAGTAATGGATTTCTCACCCATGGATTAATAAGCAAAGAAATGAAGTTAAAAAAGAAAATGCAGTACAAAGTACATGATTATTCATATGTTTTTTATTCATGCCAATAAACATATCTGCATATGGGTTTGATTAGTGCAGAAATTAATGGGAAATCTAATAAAATATTAGAGTTGTATAACGGATTAGTTAATTTACTTCTGATTTGTGGAATAAAAAACTGTATTAAAAAAACATAGAAACATTGTGTGTTAAAGGAAACAAACTATGGATTAGCAATCATTGTGAACATAAACAGGTGAAGATTTTTAGTACATAAAAGCAAAAACTGTAAATAAATAAATAAACCTCAGTGGATTGGTGGATTTGCAGTCTCTTTCACTAACACAGGTGGTTAATAGAACAATAGAACAGTTAATAGAACATCTTTCATGGATTTATAATATACACTTAATCCATTTAATAATTAATCCATCAGTTCTTTCCACAAGAGCAGCTGCAAAACAAAACCAAGGAAACACCGAATCATTATTGTCTTTTAAGCATAAGATAAAGCCCTTTTATACAAAGTATCTAAGTTTATATTTGTCTCAGCCTGGTATTAGACTCAAGCTAAGAATATATCAAAATTCTATGCCTTTTACAGAAACTATGCCAGAAACATTCTCTCCACTTATTTGACAAATACTCCTGCCAATAGATTGCTTCAAGTACTAGCTAATTAAGAGCATAAATTTGGTTGCTGATTTACCATGTGCATATATGTACATGACACATGATCTAATTATACTTCTATTCAGTTATTTTCCCTTTGGAAGAAAAAACCCTGTCAACAACACAGCATTCAAGACAAGAACAGCATGGTGTAATTAATTACAGTATATGATCTGAGCAATAGATCTTTTAGAACTTATTCAAGTATTGTGACTGCTTTAAATTATAATTATTCTCGGTGCTTTGTAAACCATATAATTATGGAGAGATACATATGTGCCTGTATTGGCTGAAGGAAATGGAATGAGCACAGATGACATCTTATCAACCCCTTTTGTAAAAGAGACATTCTGCAGACCTCAACTATCTCTGGATTTTTGTCAGGAAAAGGAGTTTAGAACAAAAATAAAATAGCATAGGACTATGTTCTTACATGTTCAGGTTTGTAGACTTGTCATCAGTTTGCTTAGTGAGGAAAACAAAGTTAAATAGAGTATCACATGCAAGTCATAACAAATAGGACCTTAGTCATGCTCATTTCTTACAATACTGAATTGCAATCTCTGTTAAACAAAAATATCAAAAAGATTTTAAGAGGTTTAGTTCAGTATAGTCAGGTTTATTAGTTAGATCAGCGGTCTGTGAACCACTGGTGGTCTGCAAGAAAAGTTTGGTGGTCCACAGAAAAATTATTTGCATTTTTTATATTGCACTAAATCTAGTGCACTCAGACTACGGCCCCTGAGCCAGATATGTGCAATGAACATTTGTGTTACTGCAGAGAGTCTTCTCCTTTGGGTTTTTTTTTTGTGCAGGTTGGAGGGGGGCAGAAATTCCAATTTAGGGTCTGCTTCAGCCTCCTGGTGCGGGGCTTTGGGTGAATGCTGGAGGGAAGTGCCACTGGTGGTGAAGGGCTGGAGGGCCTTGTTCTAGTGGAACTGTATCATGGCCTGGAACTGGCTGACCATCTTAGCCTCCAGGTGCCAGTACCTGGTCTGGCACTCCCACAGGTCTTCCCTCTGCTTGGAAAGCCTATGCTCATAGTGCTCAGTGAGGTGCTTCTGCTGAGCCTTCTTCTTGGTCAGATCCAATTTGAGCTGAGCCAGTGGTTTTGCAAACTCTTTCTCATGGTGGCTGCTCCAACAACTGCTTCCTGTTGGGGCCCTAAGGAGCCCATGGTTGGAAAGGGAGGGGTGAGTGGAGGCCAACAAGTCACCCCTTGATGTGAGTGACATTGAGTTGACCATGCCCACCCAGTCACATGTTCACCTAGCCACGCCCACCCAGCTGCTCATTAGGCAGATCATATTAGTGGTCTGTGGGATTTAAAATTATGAATTTTGTGGTCCCTGAGGTCTGAAAAGTGGGGACCCCTGAGTTAGATTTGTAATATAAACCAATAAGAATTCAGTATCTCTCATTTTGGTGAATCAATCATTGTTTCATGAGTGGTGATATCTCCACATAAATAGTCAATAAGTAAACTATTACTGCAGTAATGTTATTTGTGTTTGCAAAGCATAGTGTGTAAACTCACATTAGAGTTTGTACTTGATAGGGTAGCATGATGGTCTTGTGAAAAATATTTGGATACTGTGATGAATCTATACATATAGAGATTAGAATCAAGGAGAAAGTGGTTTTCTGTGTGACTATGGATGCAAAAGGTAGATTCAGTGCTTTGAAACTAGTTGGAAAAGTTTTTTGAGAATACTATGATTAGCCAGTAAAACAAACAATTGGATCATGGAATAAACCAATTCAGAGTTTTCACTTGAGACACAAATTAGCTCTTACATGAGACCTATATGACTGGAATAACTATCATATTCTGGACACATTATGCAAAGATCCAGAATCTTTGATAAGTTTATAATGATGGCAAATGTGGAAGGAAAGAGAAGAAAATGAGAACAGCAATATGGATGGACCTAAATGTAGAAAATTCTGGAGAAAGTCCTCTATATAGTCACTAACAGAAGATAATTAACTTTCAATGAAGGTTAATAAATGAAAATAAATGAAAAAAATGAAAAGGGATTAACAAGTAGAAAAACAGATTGTGTAGTGCTTTATTTTAAGGAAAGAAAGAAGCTTGAACAAATGTTTTCTATTTTTGTTGTGAATTATAAAACATCTAAAAACAAGCTAGAGAATTTGAATTTCTGCCAAGAGGCAATCCTGATTTATTTGAATTGGATCAGTGCTAGCCTAAACATTTAAGTACGTAATGGTTAAATTGTTAAACTAGAATTCTGGAAACCATGGTCAAGTTCCCCTCAACTATGGTAACTCACTTGACGGATTTAGTCCATTTTCTTTCAGTATAACTGTTATAGGAATGACTTTTGGAGTTTGGGTAAAAAGATTCTACCTAGGGGATGGTCAGATAAAGGGAGTGTAGCCCATAGTTGCATAGTGGATGAATAAAAGACTCAAGAGGGACAATCCCTAAATTAATGGGCTGGAAAGGTAATGATGGGAGAAATGTTCTTTCAGACTTGCAATATCCTGTTAATGTAGCTTTACAATAAAGTATAATTGGTTTATCTGGTTATATTTACTGTCTGGCCAACCTGATAAGACTGAGATCAATCTATCACTCATGCAAACAGAGCTGCGAATGTGAGTGCCTGCTGGCCATTCATGCGAAACTATTCATGCGGCTGCTCCCAAACCCTTGTTAGTCTGCAAAACTGAAAAGGGCAACTCTGCTCTATTGTTTCTGCCCAGAGATGTTAGAGAGCTGGTCTACTTACTAGCTCTTCATTTTTCACTATGGTCATCAGCTACACTTTTCAGAGGTGTTCTCAATCTGTCATTTCTTTCCCCAGAAGTAAAGTTTGAAAAGTTTCCATAATGTTTCAAATCAAACATTACAGATTGCACAAGTGTCTTTTTACACTACTCTGATGCATTATCATATAATGATGCTATTTTTATATGTGTATGATTCTAAAATTGATATAAATGGCAATTGAATTAACTGTAAAATATGACACAGTGGTGAAATCTGAACTGGTTTGCTACCGGTTATCTGATGCATGCGCATCTAGATTCACTAGAAAGCAGGATTTCCTGCTTTCTAGTGATATTAAATCGCGCAGCACAGCTGATTATTGGAAATACCAGTTCGGAGGAACCAGTAGCTTTTTTTACTACTGGTTTGCCTGAACCAGTAGTTTTTATCACTACCAGTTCACCTGGTGCGAACCGGTAGCATTTCACCACTGCCAAGATCTAGACCCAATAAAAGAGGTTTGCATAACTAGTGATCTATTGGGTATGTCTTGAAATTTGTAATGTGCTTTACATTACATTTCTATCTTGTTGAGTGTTACAATCCTCAGTAAGTAAAACAGGCAATGTCTTTAATTCCTAGAACAAAGTATGCATTAAAGCTGAAACAGAAATAAATTGTTTTTAAATTGAGGAGCATAAATATTTCTGATGAGTTTTGAAGAAAAAAATTTCTGGATTATTTCAATGTAAAATGGTTCAGTGATTCAATATATAACATGGTTAATTGATATTCATTTATAAAGATCAATTAAGAGTAGCACTTGTTTTAATTTAAAATTAATGTTATTTTAATCTTTAAGAAATAATTGGGATTAGAAGTAAATGTTTATTTCTAGTTATAAAACCCATCTGTTCTTGGAGAAAGTGATAAGCTGCTACTAGATACTATTTATATAATGTGAACAACTTATTTTTATTTCCTTTTTGATGGGACAACTTTTATCTCTTTGCCTAACATGTTCTATTCAATCAACAATGTATTGACAAATGGGGAAAATATTGATTAAGAATTTTTGTTGCTTGAAATTGCTTTCAAGAATGGTACAAGTTGATAACATCTTTTCTTTAAGTGGGTTCTTAACAATTCTAGAAGGTATTTATTTTTATCTGCAGAGACAGAAAAGTGTATTGTTAAATAAATCATTCAGTGTTCACTTGTATCCTGCATTTGTTTGGATAAATGCTTCTACTGCTCAAAAGATTGCAAGTAATTTGTTTTAATGAGACATATTTGATATATACTATAGAAGTAGATGAGGCTTTGTTAACTCTCAAACTGCATATTCATTTTATCTAAATTTTTCCCAATTACCCATTAATTTTGGGAGATCTAGTTACATAGATTTCAGTATCTAATTTTTGCATTAGTGACTATGCTTATATCTCCTGTTATTTTGTTTAATATTATTTCAAAGTATTTGTGCATATTTCTCACCTGAAGTCCTTTCTAATGACAAAAGTACCTTTATCTTTAACCTATAAATTTCACATTTACAGCAATGTGTTGAATTAGATTTAGCAAGTTCCTATACACATATTTAACAGCCATTATCAGAAGAATGTGGTTTTTCATTTATCCCTTGCCCTATTAATTGACCTTTAATTGGCATCAAACAAACTGTGTGTGTGTCTCCATGTGTGCACTCATGCAACTGAAGTACTCATACACTTGTCTTTTAATTTACATTTGAGCAACAGTTTTCAGAGTAACAGTCACATCATTACTAATTATAAAGAATTTTAGATTTCCATTTGACACACATTTGTCACAATTCCATTGTGCCATTCTTTTATATTGTTACTGAAAAGGAGGAGAGCACACAATTTTTGTTTATACTTTAAGATTTTTCTTTTCCCATAATGATATCACATTGTCTTATTTGCTCTAGTTCATTTAATAAGCTCAGAATTACTGGTAGGTTTTTTTTCTTTTCTTTTTCTAGAGGCAACTCAATTAGCTATCAGGTTGCCATAGATATATGGCATAAACATTGTAGCAGCAGGACAAATAAACCCATTGCTTTCAATAGGGAATAGTGAAAATTCCACGAAGTCCTAATTGTAGATATAATACCTGAGACTGATGGGAAAGAGGTGAAGTTTTTATCCAGTCACCTACTTCTAATCGTACTTACAACAACAACAACAAATTGATAAGGATTACATTAAGGATGTAAATAAACATACATTTTGAGATCCAAGTGGAATATACATCTAACAAATTAATAAATTAATTATTTTTAAAAAAATTAATGTGACCTGATTACATATTTCCTGCTATCATTTCTAGGCTGGATTTCATTCTTAAGACTTTGCTGCAAAGCAAATTTCTTGAATTATTTGCTGGGAGCCAACTTAAATAATGTTTACAATTAATACGACAGCAAATTTCCAATCAAAGTTTTTCTCTGTTGCACAAAGAGTCTGGGATTAGAGGCTGTTTCTGCCTCTCCAAATTGAGGAATTTTGCACTCTGAAGACATGCCACTATTCTCACACAACTGATTATCATGTTTAGGTAAATGAGATATTAAAACTCTTAACCAATATTATTGATTTGGGGATTTTGGGGAATGAAGGCAATTAAGTCAATGGCACTATCACTTCGTATTGGGTACGTTTATGTTAGGGAAACTTTTTGAGATATATTGATCTTTCACTTGAATTTTTTTAAGCTGCTATTTCATCTATTCAAAACAAAAATAAAAATAATCCAGAGATATATATGTTTAGATGTAAGCAGTACTGCAGCCCAAAGCACCTTATTATCTCTTCAAATAGCTCTTCATATGCATAATTCATAGCATGAATGAATACAGGCAAAGTATTATCTGGATGTCAAGCTCTCCTCCTCTTAAAGAAAGAGGGCAGACATATTCTCTTGTGGTCATTATATGGCTGCTCCAAAGGATAGTGTTTATGAGGGGTGTATTTGCAGGCATGGCTCCATAATAACAGTAGTTCTTTGGCTGTTAGAACAAACCTTCGAATAACCTACTATTCAATTTAATACTCTTTATAGTTCCTTTATTTTAAAAAAGGAGTTGATAAATAAGCCAATCAACCTTTTTGATTTAAGAAAACTGATATATAATAGTCCAAATGTTGCACCTTTTCATTCTATATGTATCACTGGACATATAAAACAAGGATGCTGCATGTTGAAAGTATGTAGCAGAAATTAATATCTTTCTAGAAAAATGACTTATCTACAGTTTATATTTGATATTCAAGGAACAGAAATAATGTCATCGGCTAATTTGTAATAAAATAGTTGTAACATACAATAGTAACAGATGTAGCATGTGAAAATCTCAACAGACAGCTTGATTTACAAATGAATAACACTTTTGTAGTAACTTTTTAAAACACACACACACACACACACAATATTAATATTGATTCCTAGTTCAGAAAAGGCTGTTTTGTTTCCTTTCCCTTCCCTTCCCCCTATTTATTTTGCACATACAAATAAGAAATTATTTGAGAAGTTCAAATAAAAGTGGCAGACAAGCATAAATGTTAGAGTTTAGCAGAAGATAAATTATTGTATATTATTTAGGATTATCTTAAACATTACAAGCAAAAGACTGAAGAATGCCTGAGAGTTCAAGATATTAAGCAGAAGTATTATTATTATTATTATTATTGTTGTTGTTGTTGTTGTTGTTGTTGTTGTTGTTGGTTCAATTTATATACCGCCCTTCTCCAGAGACTCAGGGCCGCTTACAATGCGTTAAGCAATAGCCTTCATACTTTTGTATATACATGCTTAGTAGGGCTTTCGCCCCCCCCCCTCCACAAGCAGTGTTCTTTTTTATATAAAGTCAGCTTATTGCCCCCACAATCCGGGTCCTCATTTTACATATCTCGGAAGGATGGAAGGCTGCGTCAACCTTAAGCCTGGTGAAATTCAAACTTGCAGTAATTGCAGGCAGCTGGTACTATTTAACAGCACTTTAGTCTGCTGCACCACCAAGGCTCTTATAGTATGCATTGATACTAATGCATTAAAATTTTGATTCATTATCAGTTAAATTCATGTAAAACTGATTAAATAAGTTTGTTGTCTATCTGCACTCAGAGTCAATTCTGATGTAACATTTCCCTTTTGTAGTAAATATCTGACTGAAAAAATGGTTGTTTCTTACGGGCTTTTGTTCATCACTCATTTATAAAAATAAGAAACACGTATTACAAAAAATTCATAAATTTCCTAATTTATTTTTCTTGCTCTCAACCTGAATTAATAAGTTATTTCTCATTTTTTTTAAAAAAAGATGTTGAGACTCTAGAAAGAGTGCAGAGAAGAGCAACAAAGATGATTAGGGGACTGGAGGCTAAAACATATAAAGAAGGGTTGTTGGGTATGTTTAGTTTAATGAAAAGAAGGACTGGTGTGACATGATAGCAGTGTTTCAATATCTCAGGGGCTTCTTCAAAGAAGAGGGAGTCAAGCTATTCTCCAATACACCTGAAGGCAGGACAAGAAGGATGGAAACCTAGAACTAAGGCGAAATTTCCTGATAGAACAATTAATCAGTGGAACAACTTGCCTCTAGAAGCTGTGAATGCTCCAACACTGGAAATTTTAAAGAAGAGATTAGATAATTTCTTCTATACTGAAATAGTATAGCATTTACTGCCTAAGCAGGGGGTTGGACTAGAAGAGCTCCAAGGTCCTTTCCAACTTTGTTATTCTAATAATTCCCTTTAGTTGAGAAAGATTTGCAGATGACACCAAGCTAGGGGGAATAGCCAATACTTTAGAAGATAGGCTTTAGATCTAAAAAGTTATTGATAGAATTGAGCAATGGGCCTTATCCAATGAAATATAATTCAGTCGTGAGAAAAGTAAGGTTTTACACTTAAGCAAGAAAAACCAAATGCACAGATTTGCAAATGCACATAGAATAGACCATACCTGGCTCAACAGCAGTAATTGTGAGAAGGATCTAGGAGTTCTAGTGGACAAACACTAATACTTGTCTTTGATAATGCCATCACTTTGATCCCAAGTAACAGAAGGAGTTGGTCTTCATTAGATCTTCACTGATGACATATGGTGGCGGTGCTTGGCTGGTTTCTAAATATTTGGTATTTTTGATATTGAGGTGCAGGCCGTGCAATAAACTTTTGTGCTTACCTTTTCTTACCCAGGACAGCTGAAAGATATAGTTGATTAGTTTGAAGTTTGTTAATGGCGACACAACATTAGTATTTTGGTGTAAAAAGAAAACAAAATGTTTGTTAATAATAAAAAGACATGTTCTAGAATCTCATTTCAGGAAGTGCTGCAGGAGAGAAGTATCATTTTGTCTATTAAAAAAAAAGCCTTGGTAAGTTTGTATATTTTCAAAAGTAAGTAAATATCTACACTAGTATAAGTTCTAAGGGCAAAATTATGTCTGGAAATTTCATTAAATCTAGGTACATTGCGGTTACCAAATATTTTAACAAGCTGTCTCTAAATAGGGAAATTGTTAAGCAAAAAGTCCCAGTATTCCAAAAGCCAGACAGTCAAGGTTATATCTGCTGGCCAAAGGACGTCTGGTAACTTTAGATTAACTGCAGTCCTGTCCACTTAAGTGAGCAAGAAAATGGATCTCTATCACTAGTCTATGCACATTCCTTTTCAAATGTAAACTTAAAAGTACAAAATTTGTGGGTCCTTTTTTAGCCATCCAGACCATAGAGTGTGCATTCTAAATCTATAGATGAAAATGTTCAGAGGATCACAAATGTAAAATGAGAATCTGATGGACATTTGGTAGACAATATATACCTATAGGTTTTTTTAAAAATTTGTTTCATATAATTTCAAAGTAAAAATTACTTTAACTAATTTAACTATATTAAATATTAAAAAAGCAATTATAAAATGCAAATTATGACTAATATTTTCTATAATATCCATTACAGAAGGTCCAGACTAGCTTTTAAAATATCTTCCTGAGCAGTTCAATGCTATGCTATGCTATGCTGCAGGATGCATAAAGTTAGCAATTTTGTCATTAAATTTTTAGCAAAAACAATTGTGTTTTCCCACTGATATTAGCGCTATAATTGTACTGGAAGATTTTCAATGTTAAAATGAGACATTAGAATGTAGGGCTTGGCTTCTCATATCACCTCAGAGCTTGTGGCTATAATGAAATCCCATAAAATATAGGGCATTCTTTAAGCAGCATATCTGGGTGACCCAAAGGAACAGAAGCAGAAATAATGTGGCTTATTTCTCTCCAACCTCAATGTTCCTTTGTAAGGGGGAAAAAAAAGCACTTACCTATTTGAATTTAAATTCTCTTCCATCCTTGCTTCAAGGCAGGTTCATTCAGATTCCATTTCTGCAGTTTGTGTTTATCTGTGTCTAGACAGGATATGTGAAAACAATGGTTTGTATGTAGTTAAGGAATTAGTAGTGTAGACATTTTCATCAATAATTTATTATTGCTCTTTGCTTGGAAGATCACTATGTGCTGTTTTTCCCATCTCCACAAAGGCTGGCTCTTGCACCAAGGCCTGAAAAACTCATCTAGTGGTGTTTTACATCAATGTGAACTGGAATAGTCATGTTGGGTTTGTAGTTAAAATAAGTTTACTCCAATTAACTTTTGTATTTAAAAAAATTGAGTGATACACGTTAAAGGTTTTGAGAGACGGAGGGAGGGAGGGAGGGAGGGAGGGAGGGAGGGAGGAAAGGAGAGAGAGGAGGGGCCTTCTGGTCAAAGAGTCTCTGACAAGGGGTGTGCCCTTCTTGAATTTCTGTAAAGAAATTGTTCCTCTTGATGCAACTTGTTTTCTGAAAGCCTCCCTGGGGCTGTTTATTTGTATAAGTGCTGCTGTATATTCTCCACTGTTACAATTTCCAGAGTAATGTAATTACAGACTAGAAAAGGTCTCCTGTTGCAAATATTTGTGACCTGTCCTGTGGCATTTTCTTAGGTTTCTAATGCAAGTGGTATACCCAGTATGAAGAGCTTGGCAGCAATTTGCCAAGCTAATGGAACTGCTATGTATTTATTCAGCTGCAAGGCCCACAATGTGACTTATTTCCATGTAAATGTGCATAAGTGTATACCTTAAGTGTCTCTTCTTGCATGAGCTAAAACTTCCATTTCCTTGTACATTTTCTCTTTTGTTAGATGCCCAAGCATTATTGGCATTTCAGAGTACTTAATAAAACAACAAGGCTTGGCTGAACGAATGCTGAAGATTTTGCTTCTACAATGCTTCTTTTGTGTCCAGCTTGAATTGATTATTGTCTTCCCATTCTGCACGTTCACTTTCTTTCTATTAAAAGAGTTATCTGTTACCTGCCAGTAATTGTATTACTGTTAGTAACAGAAGATCTCTGGGGAGAACAGAAATCTGCAAAGAAAAACATTGAATTTCTTATAATTCTGCAAGCTTGCGTGTCCCTTTATTCCATGTATATATAAATTTCAAATTTTTCAATAATACCCTTTCATCCTATTTTCCACAACAACCACACTCTGAAGTAGATTGACCTTAGAGAGGGAGTAACTAGCCTAGAGTCACCAGTATGGTTTTTGCCTAAAGATGGAATAGAACTGAATCACTTTAAGCACTAAACCACAATGGCTCTTATGTGTAGATAGGAATCTTTTCTATCATGTATTTTTGTAGGTTTCTAAATACATTACATATAACAGGGTGCCAGAACAACAAAGTATGATAAAGTTTGCAATTCTTGCATCAGAATGTTCCCTATGTTGCAAGAGATTTCATATCTCCCTCAGTTGGAAAACATTTAAGGCTTACTTCCCTGAAGACATCTAAACTCCACATTCTACACTGAAAATCTGCTCCTCCTGAAACTAATTTTCCCCATAGAAATATTTGATGTCTTTTGAGAATAAAACTAGTCATATTGAAACCACATGTTTGGATCTGAGCCTGCCTAACCACTCCTAGCTAGGAAGTATTCCTTTCAACTTCTCATGTAAACTTGAAGAATGAATATAAGCCTAATAGGAGAGTGATTAAATAAAATACATACATACATACATACATACATACTACATACACATACATACATGCATACATAACACATAAAGAAATAAAATATGATAGATAGATAAATAGATAGATAGATAAATAAATAATAAACTGAAAAGTAGGACATTGCTAAATGTAAGTATGAAATTTGTTCACTACAATGCGAACAAATTCAGTTGGTGAAATTATTTTTCCATAACAAATGTTTATTCATGGATTGTGAGTAGATATTTTTATCTTTTCAAGTGCTGCTCCGAGCAGTTTCTGCTTGCTTGCAAAATAAGATTTTAAAAAAGATAACTATTTCTCTCTTTTTCTGTCTCATCTCTCTCTCTATTTCTCTACTTATTTTTATCTATGTCTCTCTACCTAGCTTCTGCCTCTCTCTCTCTCTCTCTCTCTCTCTCTCTCTCTCTCTCTCTCTCTCTCTCTCTGCTGCGTCCAGGCTCCCCTCCAGTCTACAGATGCAGCCGTGCTCTGATTGGCTGTTTCAATTCAGGCACAAATATATAAGGAGCTGTCAAAGGCTGACAGCTGCTGCTCCTGATGGCCGAGCAGCCTTGCTGATCGCAATGCTAGCAAACCTCTTAGAACAATGTTAGTGAAATAAACCTGTTAGCTTTTACCTGTCTTTCCTCAGTCTGTTTGTCCCTAATAGGAACATAATAGCTGGCGATGAGGATGGGATAATTATCCCGACAGACCTGAGGTACAGACAAGAGTGAAGGAAGTCACGACACTGAAGTCACTACTAAAGAGCTGAAGCGCAAAACACGACAAAAAAGTCACCCAAAGGTTCTTGATTGAGCACTAAGATCCCCGACTGTAGAAAATGACAGCCTTGCCTGCTTTTGCCTCCTTTAACCCAAAGAGACAATCCTGGGATGCATACTTGGAGAAATTTGAGTGCTTCTTACTATATAATGACTATGGAGGCCTCTCCAATGACAGGAAAAAAAAAATATTTTCTATCATACTGTGGAGATGAGGTATTTGAAACTGCAAAAAAATCTTTTGGCACCTCAGAAATTACACACAGTACCTTGGGATATCATCCTAGAAAACATGAGGAATCACTATTTTCCACCACCTTCCACTATAGCAAGGAGGCACGCATTCTATCATAGGGACCAAAAAAAGGGGGAAACCATTAATCAGTACATTGCGGCCCTCAGAGCTGCTGCTCTTTACTGTGATTTTGAACATCTTGAGAATTCATTAAGAGACAGATTAGTTTGTGGCATCAGAGATTTAAAACTACAATGCCACCTGCTGACAAAAACAGTACTCCCTCTCCAATTGGTTCTGGACGAGGCAAGAGCTGCTGAGTTGTCCAACAAATCTTCCTCAGACACCCAAAAGACTATTGCTAAGTTTCCCACCAAAATGGAGGCTGTGCATTCTGAGGCAACTGACACAGAGGGGGACACAGTGGGAAAAGAGGAGGGAGATGTAAATTGCCTCAATCAACCCAGAGAACGGAAAGACAACAAGGAAAAAACAACAAGCCAGATGTCCTGCCTGAGCTGTGGAGGACAACACATGAGAGCTTCCTGCAAATTTCAGAACACAGACTGTCTGAGGTGTGATAGAAAGGGCCATTTAGCTAAGGTGTGCAGAGCCACACAACCAACTTCAAAACCTTTTGAGAGGCCAACCAAATTTTAAAAATCACAATTCAAAAATTTCAACAAGGGTGAGGACTGCTACACTGTAAACAAGGATAGCTATCTCCCTGACAATATAATTGAAAATGTAATTGGGTACAGGAAAAAGAAAATTTTTGTCATCATGTGATTTGAAGGAGCCCCACGTAAAATGGAGGTGGACATAGGGTCCTCCATGTCCCTGATGTCCTGGCCTACAATTAAAAGACTAGTTACTCATTTTTCCAAAAATAACATTAAAGCCCTAAGCATTAAATTAAGAGACTATCAGGACAAAATTACACCCATTCTAGGGACTTGCCCCTTCCATGTTCAATATGGAAGTTTTTCAGGATTTCTTCCCACCATTATCATGGAAGAAGAACGCCCCAGACTCTTAGGCCTGGAGTGGTTTCATTCCCTGGACCTCTCTATTTCAGACATTCATCAAATACAAGAGCCCCTTCTAACCAACCTCATACATGAGTTCAGTGATGTCTTCACCGAAGGCCTCAGTAAGTACAGGGGCAAACCCCTTTCATTTAATTTAGATCCCCAAATAGCTCCTATCAGACTTAAACCCAGGACAGTGCCTTTTGCTTTAAGGCAAAAGGTAGACACCGCCCTAGACAAATTGATTTCTCAAGGGGTCCTTGAGCCTATAGACTATTCCAAATGGGAGATACCCATCATCACCTCAATAAAAGCAGACGGCTCAGTCAGAATATGTGCTGACTATAAATGCACATTAAATAAAGCACTGTTTGCAATGTATTACTAATTGAAGAAATGCCTACACCACTGATGGCTAGAGATGTGGCTTGACCCTCTGTCAAAGATAAGATAATATCAAGGGTTTTGGACTGGACTAAGAGACCTTGGCCATTAGGACTTCTGGGACCTGAAGTAAAGGCAATTTGAACTGTCTACAATGCAGGGCTGTTTGTTATGGGGACAGGGTTGTATTATAGGGTTATAATTCCTGTCACCCTATGGAAGCAAGTGCTAACCTCATTACATGACAGCCACCCTGGCATAGTCTGAATGAAATCCTTAGCCAGAAGTTACCTGTGCTCGCCAAAACTGGATCAACACATCTGTGAGTGGCTCTCTGGGTGTACAGACTGCCAGGAGTCAGACCTAACTCTCCAAGAGCTCCCCCAATGGAATAAAACAAACCACAAGCCCCTTGGTCACAACTCCACATAGATTTTGCTGGCCCAGTACAAGGGCATATGTTTTTAATTGTGATTGATTCATTTTCCAAATGGGTGGACGTTAAATTAATGTCCTCAACATCTTTTGAGTCATTAATTAAAGCAATGGAGAACCTCTTTGCAACACATGGCATCCCAGATTGCTTGGTTTCAGATAACGGTCCCCAACTAGTATCAGCATCTTTCAAACTTTTCCTTTCAGAGCTGGGCATCAAACATTCACTCACAGCTCCTTTTTTTCCAGCTACAAATGGCCGAACTGAAAGAGCTGTGCACTCTGAAAGGAGGCTCTGGCAAGGATGGGGCCGGGAGACTGGAACTGTAAAATTTTTAAATACCTCTTAATGCAACATGCCACCCCTTGCTCAGACACTAATCTAAGCCCAGCTGAACTCCTGATGGGAAAATGCATAAAGACAAAATTGTACAAACTACACCCAACATATGCACCCGACACAACCAGGGAAACCCATCCAGGCCTCAGTAGTTTCAAATCAGGGGACTCTCTCTATGCAAGGAATTACTCAGGCCCTCTACTATGGCTCCCTGGGATAGTGACACAAGTTACCGGCCCCAAGTCATATGTAATAACCCTGGGGGATGGAAGAATGTGGAGAAGACACATAGACTAATTAAGGGGATGACACATTGACTTAAATGATTAAAATAATAAAGCACAACCACCAGATAAAAGGTTTCTCACAGATGAGCCCAACAAGCCGGAGTCGGAAGTTGAGGACTGTGACATAACTTGAGGCAAGGACAACTTACGGGGATCTGAGGACTTTGTACAGCGATGGCACCTCTCCAAGGCAAAAAAGAACCTACTGACACCTCTTCAGGGACTTCTTCGGTGCTTCCACCTAATCCACACAAACCAGAAGGCCTTTGGAGGTCAGGATGTGTCAGGAGAAAGCCTGCCTACCTTGAGGACTATGTGTGCACCCTCTAGTGATGGAGGGATGCTGCGTCCAAGCTCCTCTCCAGTCTACAGATGCAGCGGTGCTCTGATTGGCTGTTTCAATTCAGGCACGAATATATAAGGAGCTGTCAAAGGCTGACAGCTGCTGCTCTGGATAGCCGAGCAGCCTTGCTGGTCGCAATGCTAGCAAACCTGTTAGAACAATATTAGTGAAATAAAACTGTTAGCTTTTACCTCAACCTGTCTTGCCTCAGTCTGTTCATTCCTAACAGGGACATAACACTATCTATCTATCCACCCACCCACCCACCCACCCACCCACCCACCCACCCACCCACCCATCCATCCATCCATCCATCCATCCATCCATCCATCCATCCATCCATCTATCTATCTATCTATCTATCTATCTATCTATCTATCTATCTATCTATCTATCTATCTATCTATCTATCTATCTATCATGATCTATATCATATAAGCAAAGGCAGAAATAATCAATATTTGATACCACAAATTTTCTGTCCCTTTCTGAGAAAGCCAGAAAAAAGCTGATAACTTCTATAATTTAAAGTCTCTCTGTTTCATTGAATGTTAACACCATTCCATTTTTTTCTGCAAACTGCTTAGTGATTTTATTACGGAAAGCAGAAGATACAGTTTGCAAAAATATAATAGTTTATGTAACTTTGGGACTTTATTCAAAAGCTAGTTTATTTTTTAGAGTAAAAAAACTAGCTTTTTCTAATCAATTATATAGCACTAGGATATATAGCTATACAGCTTTACAGGTTTTTTTTTCAAATTCTCAGGGTAGTATGTTTGTGCATGTGAATTTACACAAACTAACATGTCCATTTTCTACTGTGCTTCTGGAAGTCTCTCTGATCTTCATCTGCAGCACTTTGGGAGGGAGGAGTCGTATTGCTTCACTTGAAATCTTATCAAACACTAGTCTTAGTGAAACAGAGATATTATTTCTCAATGCCATTCAAATGCCTTTAGGAAATTACAACCATGATATCTGACGAAATGTAACATAGTTTAGAAACTTTACGTTATTATGGTCCGGCTTTCTATCATACACTACCTGATAGAAAATTGAATTTAGAAAATTGTAATCTAAATTGTTTTATTTCTTCTCACTTTGTTTACCACAGTTTTTTTCCCCCTCCCAACCTTTTTATTCTTGAAATAGATAGATTTATATTTCTATTGATTAATTTTGGGCTTTAAGTAGTTCCTACTAGGCATGTCAGAAAACTCCTGAGTTTTTTAATTTCCCCCCAAATAATCCTGAGTCATCTGTAGAGATTATGCAAGCTCTCCACTGACAAATATTGTGTGACATTTCTTTGAATACTAGATAAAATAAACAAAGCTCACATAAAACCTCTAAGCTCTAATGTGGCTTGGTTAAAAAACTAAACCATGTATGCAATCTCAAATATGTTCTTTCAGAAATGGGAATATGTGCTGAGAGACATCTAGTTCTTGTCTGGTAGTAATGAGTCAGTTCTGTTTTCAACATTTTAGAAGGGAAAAATTTTACTTTCATATATTACTTTTTATTTTTATTTTCCAAGCCATAAGAAGCAATTCAAAAGCAATCTGTGATTACATTACATTGTCTTGGAACAGGAGGCTATGATAGAATGTGAGTTAGATCACTTTAAAATGTCTACAGAGATATGTATTAATTTAATAATGTCTGAATAAGCCTTACAAGTTCAGTTATAAAAAGAGTTGAGTTCTCTTGTGATCTTCAGAATGTTTAGCACAGGAAATATGTGCTCATTGCCACTGATGTCATTTAGCCTACTTTAACATACAGTGTCAAAGTCACGCCTGGGAAAACAAGTTCCGATGACTGCCAGCTTTGAATGTCTGCTGGGAATTAACTGGAGTTTACTTTCTGGTAAATGGCAATATATTTACTCAGAAGTAAATCACTTGACCTCTGGACGCACGATCGGATTGCCAACAAGAAACCCAAAGCAAACTACAAATCCAATTGAACTGCATGCAAATACCATGTTTCCCTGAAAATTAGACCCTGTCTTATATTTTTTTGAACCCTGAAATAAGCGCTTGGCCTTATTGCCATGTGCTCAAAAGCCTGATTGGCGGATATCTTATTTGGGGAAAACAGGGTAACAATATGTATGATTGTGGAAACCAAGATAGTCATTAAACATATCAATTTGCCTATTTGAAAACATACATGTGTAAACCATCAAAAGAGAATACAAAATTCCCATTGACTTGAAAGAACTTTTAAAGCAGCAGACTACATTCTTAGACAGTGTATATGAATGATTAATTCAAAGCGAATGTGCAGCATATTTTGCCTTATTATATGGAATCCAGAAGCGTGCTTCAGTTTGCAATGCTTGTAACTGATAATTATGAATCAACAGACATATATCTCAGAAGCCCATGCAGAGATCCTGCTTCTCACAGGCCTATGAATTGTTACAATATTATTATTAGTCATTAGTCTACATGCATATTTAAAAATAAACAACAATATAAGTTATATTCATGCACCAGGGACATTTGCACTTGGCCAATAAAGAATCCTATCCTATCCTATCCTATCCTATCCTATCCTATCCTATCCTATCCTATCCTATCCTATCCTATCCTATCCTATCCCTCATATCACCTTCTTATATCCAATTCAGATATATATAAAGCATAAGTATAGCCATCACGTTGTTATTGACAACTCTCCATCTGAATGTCTGAAATTCTTGTAGTTTAATGTGTTTCCTCTTAATAAGTTTAAATAAAAATAAAACTCTATAAAAGTTATAGTTTAGATAGCTACTAACCATTCTTGTTAGCAAGAATAACTTGGCTTTTAATGCATTTTTTTAAAAATCTAGAATGTTTTGACTAAGTCAAACAAAATGGTAAATATTCAAATATTCAAATATTTCAAATATTCAAAAATACACAAATAATGTTAAGACTTAATGGATATTACACTAAGACAAATTATATAGTCTATTTAACATTTAACATGTTTGTTTTCCGCTTATCTGATTGCACCCAACCCTACCCAACCCCAACCCTTTTGGGGATCCCCTGATTACTAGGAATGAGTTTTGTGGATATGTAATAGCTTATAACAGCTATTTGTTTGGATATAAATACAGATACCCTTAATAATAAGTAAAACATTTCATTCAAAATAATTTTATGGCACTTTTTTCTTCCATAGCCACTTGGTGAGACCCTTTCACACTTGTTCACAAAGAATTTTCTCCTACTTTCTTATCTGACTTCTTGAGGAAAAGAAGTGTGATAAATCTCAAAGTTCATTAATGCCATGACATTAATTAATTAATGTCTTTACTACCATGCAATTCATATAAGGTCAATTATTTATTTCACCAATTTATTGGCAAATTTATATATAAGATGGAGATAAATTGCTGGACTTATTCTTAACATTTGATTCATTTTTATATAATTTCATCTCTTTGTAGAACAGAGCATCTAGGGAAAAGAATAATAATAATTCTTAAATTAAATTTAAAATAAAAAATCATTTATGCAGATGTGGTTACAATTTAATTTTTTTTCACAAAAAATTAGACCTCTGTAGACCATTCTATACAAAAAAGTTACAATGATGCCCAGATTATAAACATGCTTCCTCATTGCCGATAATGGTATGTTCTCAAATGGACTCTAGTATTTGTAAAATTCCTAAATCCCACCAGGAACGTTTCTACCATCTTGGCACTATTACAATGAGAGAAGCTGCACTGGATGAACTCTCTTTTCATTGCATTTTAAAGATTCATTAGTCTTCTGCATACTTGGGTTAGAGAAAACTTCATCTTAGTGTCAGCTTTGCATTTTCCAAATTCAATACTTGGCATTGTTAGTGAAAACAGTGCTAAACTATTTTTCTCTCCAAAAAGATGGAGTTTGAAAATCCCAGTTTTGAAATGGAAATGTCAACTTGATGGGGAAATGCTATGTCCTGAGGGTTAACCTTGGAGTATTATATATGTTTACAGCAGTTGTAAAATCCACTTACCTTCGCTACCAGTTCGGGAACAGGAGCACGCGGAAGTGAGCTTGCATGACACACATGCACACCTCTTCTGCGTATGTGTAGAACTTTTTGTGCATCACAGATGGTAAAAAAAACAGAACGTAATGATGCCCAGTGGGTGGGCAGTGCCTCCCACCCCGGTGCTACTGGTTCGGTGAGCTGGATAGAATCAGAGGGATTTCACTGCTGGTTTACGGCCTTGAATTATTATTTTTTCAGTTTTAAGAACCAGTTATTGTGTGATGTGAAGAAAACTGATAGTTAGCATAAACAATAATGGAAAAGGTAGACCATATAATATCTCATTTGACAAAAAAGCAACTGTTTGTGTTCCCAGCAAGATGTTTTGGATCAAAAGGTATACTGCAAGCAAAGCAGTAGTAAGTTCTGCCCTCCTCCCACCCCTTGCCATAATGCATATTAATGCCCCAAATTGCTTTGGCAAGTCTTCACAAGTCTTGTGACTTTACTGAGGTGTTCAAAAATTACAAGCTGTGCTATATGGTAAATATTCCCATATGTCTTGCATGTGGTAGAAATTAATAATATTGCATTCAACTTGACCATCTGAACTGCATTCACTTCGTTTTTTTCCAGAGTTTTAAACGTGAAAGGAAAAAGAATCTAGTATATTCATAAGACTCTATAATCAGTTGTCTCTGATTGATTGTTTTTTCTGCCAACAACTGCAAAGGGAATAAATACACACAGTGAGTTTGGCCACCATCCTGAATTACTCAGCTGGAGAATCTCTTTAACGGATATTTAGTCACAGCCTGGGAGAAATGTCACCCTGCTGAAAATCAATATATCCTTCTCTAGCCACCATTTTAGTGCTTATTCATTAAAACAGCATGTCATTTCCCCTGGATAATTAAAGCGATTAAAAAAAACCCCAAACAACATTATCAAAGCATATACACCAGGGTTGGCTTGAAATTTTTGCAAAACTCCATTCTGGCTCTGCTGCCTTCATAAAATACAAATCAATCCTTACTAATAGAGAAGAATATATGCAGCTCAGGGTTTAACTGTGGAGTCCTTGGTGTTCTCAGAACTTGGTTGTTTGTTGCTTCTTCATCAGACTAGATAATATCTTCAATGCTAGCAAAATCAATGCATGCTATGGGTTAATGAATCGACTATTTGTTATAAGCCAATGTTGTTTCTCTGCCATTTTTTTCAAAGTGCAAAATCTGTGTGGTTGAATCTGCTTGTCATTACAAAATGATATGTATACTGATTAAACATGTTAGTATTTGAACTTATTCACCTTCAACAGAAGCAAAGAAGGATAAGCAAAACATTGGGATGTTGTAAATTTGGGGCTCTGATTATACATTTTCATGTAATTTCCTTAATTGCATATTCTATGGAATATTTGTAGTTGTTATTTTATAGAATTTATAATGTGTTTGCAGCAGCTAGCATTTAGATGCTCTCCCTGGGTCCTGATTTAATATTCACTTGGAGGTATTACCGTGAGACTATGGAAATAATCGCCTTCAAATCATGGTGCCTGGGCCTGATTTGTTTGTTTGTTTGTTTGTCAAACATGTACAAGATAGTTGGTATAAATATGAACATGGATATGAATGAAAGAAATGAATACAAATAAATGAGACAGTAGTTCAGGGACTTAGGTGCTTATGCAGGTATAGAAAAGGCTCTTCCCTCGATAAAAAAAGCAGTTTCTATACTGTTTGGACATCCAAACCACTTCATCTGAGTTCTTCTCTTCAGTTATATTTCTAATTTAAGGATTAAATATTCAGAGAATCTTTAGCTCTTTACCCACTTCTTATACTTACCCATGGCCAAAAAATGTGGTTCACTGAACATTTAGAATATTAAAGGTATAAATGGCAGTATTTCTAACACAGCTCTAAATCGGCTTTAATCTTAAAGGAATTTAATGTCTTCATGATTCTTTTGTTCTGATAACTGGAAAAATTGGTGTGGTAAAATTGCCACTGCTGCTCATTCATTGCTCTTGAATTGCAATGCTTAAACTATTTAAGATAGCAAATATAACAGCTTTCAGATGCGTTCCTTCATTTATTTTTGGATTTTTATTTCCTATTATGTAATTTTCAAAACTAGATTGTTGTGGTGCCTGTGCCAGCAGAACTATAGTGAGGAGTGTTCTTATTCTCCAGCTGAAGCTCAAACAATTCTGGGAGAAAAAATGGTAAGACATTTGCAGTTTCCTTGGACCTTGACATGCTTGCAGGTCAACATACCATATTTTTCGGAGTATAAAATGCACTCCCCCCCCCCCCAGAAGAGGCTGAAAATTTGGGTGCGTCTTGTATTCTGAATGTAGCTTTTTTGAAGCTTTTTTTTCAACCCTTATGAGGCACTAGCAATTGAAGTGATCTTCTGCACTTTGCCTGCTCCCTCCAACTCTCAGATGTGCTTTAGAAGCTTTTTTCAGTCCTAACAAGGTGCTAGCGAGTGAAGTGATTTCCGTGCTTTGCCTGCTTTTCTCATTGCTTCTCCCTCCAAAGATCAGCTGTGCTTTAAAAGCTGTTTTTATCCCCAAATAGGGGATAAAAAACACGTATGTGCACGCTCAAAAACCAGCAAACTAATGTGCTGAAGCTGACCAGACTAAGGATGCTAGCCAGATGAATACTGGTAGGCAGATTCCCCCCCCCCTCCATTTTCCTCCCCAAAAACTAAGCTTTGTCTTATACTCCAGTGCATTTTATGCTTTGAAAAACACGGCAATTCATGCTGTTGCTTATTCATCAAACCACTGGAACAAGTATGTAAATATTTCCTTTATGTGATACTGTCACAGCTTAAAATGTGTTTATCAAGTTTATTAAAACTGGGAATATAAAAGCATTTTCACAAAAATTCCTGTGAGATTAAATTTAGGATTTTCATCTTAAACAAATGTAAAATAGGATGAATCCTATTCCCAAATATCACTTAGTGCATTAACAGATTGTCATAGAGTATTTTGGGATGCACTTAATGCATCCAGTTATTACAGCATTTTGCCAATAAAATAATTCAGATTGCTCAAGTCTTGTATAGAATCTATGAGAAGGGCATCATTTTGTCAAGTTATCTGGGATTTTTCTTTTTACAAGTAGTATTCGATGTTTAGTGACCATTTGAAGTTATAATGGCATGGAAAAAAGTCACTTATGCATGTTTTTCCCACTTTCAACCATTGCCACATCCCCATGGTCATGTGATCAAAATTTAGATATTTAACTACGATATTTATGATGGCTACAGTGTCCCAGGGTCCTCACCTTTTGCAGCCTTTTGTCAAGCAAAGTCAATGGGGAAGGCAGAGTCATTTAACAACCATATTACTAATTTAACATCTGCAATGATTCACTTAACAACTATAGCAAGAAAGGTTATAAAATGGAACAAGACACATTTAACAAGTGTCTCACTTAGCAATATACATTTTGGGCTCAACTGTGGTAGTAAGCAGAGGTTTATCTGTACCTCACATTGTCACACTGGGGAACTGAAGAGGGAAATCTTGAGAATGTCTTCTGCTATCAGTTTTGGATCCATTCCTCTCCTGGCCTTTTCAAGCATCAGGAGTGAGAGTAGTTTTCTGGATGTCAAAATTAACACTTCCTTGTGTACCTCTGTGTGGAGGTACTGCCAGTTGCCCTAGTGGTACAGCACTGGTTTGAGCCATATGGTGTTCTGTTGTGCTCCAGAGCTCTAAATCTTCCACAGATCCCTATCCGGCTGTCTCTTCATGAAGAGCCACTGTCTGGAGTATTTGTGGATGATTTCAAGTCTTCCCCTTGTCTGGGAAAAAATTATCAAAGAGCTCATCTACTGCCACAGTCATTGGATCAGCTTTTCACTAAGCCTTATTCATTCCATCATTTTTTTCCCGGAAGACCCATTTTTTCCTTGGAAGATCACTTAGTATCCATTATCTTTACAGCAGTTTTAGAATGTAAGTGAACCTGAACAATGGTCAGCCAGAGAACATCACAATTGAGAAGAGCTTTGAATATAACATAATTTGCCATAGCCTCATAGTCTAACAGTCTAACCCTGACGCCATTCTCATGTCCATTTCTTGTAATAAAACAGTTATTCCCTTAATGAAGACTGATTGAGAAATAGCAATCTTGTTCTTTATTTTCCTCATTAAAAAGCTAAAATTGTAATTATTCAAAGGACTATACTTACAATAGTCATCCCTGATTAACAAAAATTTAGCTCAGTTTCAAGCTTACCCTGGCTGAATCAGATGGCTTACTTCTTGTTACTTTCTCAATCAAATCTCTAATTATTCCAGCCCTGTTTTGTCTGTCTGCATTATTTGGGAAGGAGTTGCATCATTTGGGTATAATTTTGCAACCACAATCCTGACTTTCTTCATTCACATTATAAGACATCTTTCAATCACACTTCCTGGCTCTACCCTTTCCTTGTTGAAACCTTGAAAATAAATAATGTGTACATTTTGTAATATTTTTTTATAATTTCCTTGTTAGCAATTTTTAACTTTGGTAAAGTTAGAAAACTGGTAAGATTCATATAGTTCATGGGAATCTCAGCAATTAAAAATGGGGCCTAAATTAAGATACTAATTGATCCAGAAACTTTGATTCCAACTCTAATCAAGTTTGGGAAGCTGTATTCTTAAGCTCTGTATCTAAACCTGGCAATCACTGCTGAGTAGAAGTTGGCAGACAATGATATGGATATGATGTTTGTTAGTCCTATTTGCTTCCATCATTTGATTCAGATCATTTCGATCCTCTGAGTATTCTCCAAGACAAGATATGGCAAAGCCTAACAGATTTTATATATCTTGAGGCTGCCCTGAGACAGTGTCACAAAGAAGAAAATATTATTTTAAGAGGGACACCATTAAGTACAACTTCAGCCTGGCTGTCTTACTGAAGGCAATGTCATGCGGACAAAGCAGAAAAAATGAAGTTGCTAAGGCATATGGTGAAAGGTCCCTAGAAAAGTTAATGAATTTTTGTGAGAATGCAGCTAAAATTTCTCACAGAAATTGAGAATGTTACCTAAAATGACAGTGTCACAGAATGTGTATTTCCCTGAGGATATCATGAACAAAACTTCTTCTGTTCCTTATGCACACAACAGAAGCTTATTTCCATGTTTCACAGATGCAGTCTTGCGCTAGTGATTAATAATTGTTCTCTTACCATTTGGCCTTGTGAGATGTAGACAATCAGAATGGTGATACATATAATTCACATAATTCTGCCTTGCTAATAATCTTCTAGCACTCAGAGAAAGGACTGAAAACCACAGTTGCAGAATAAACAATACTGTGGATCAGGAGGAAGAGGTGCAACTTAGACAATAATCAGATAAATCTGAGGCACATCTGTACCCCAGGTAAATGTCTTAGACAAGGCCCTCCTTATTCTTTAGAAGATAAAAGAAGGGAAGATTGTGTTCATACTTGCAGGATTCTGTTACTATAACCTTATAATAAAAATAATATTAGTATTTATAACTTTGGTTTTTTAGTCTGGTCCAGCTGAAGATAGTAGATACAGTGTTCCTTCCTCCTCTTCTTTCCAACAGCAATCCTGTTCCAAGGGATTTTATTTTTATAAATATATATTTTAAAATATGGTCATTCATCTTGCCAATGTGACCGGGTTTCACAAAAGCATTTAAAATATATATATTTAACAAAAATAAGAAGTAGAAAAATGAATAGAAGATAAAGCAGAAAAATGCAAACGAAGTCTATCAATAATAAACGAACAGTACTTCACAGGCTTGACTAAGTCTTGACCCCCTTGCCTTAGAGAACAGCCAAGTCTCATGAGGTTTTTGAAAACTAACTGGGGGTTCCATGACTGGGATATAAATAGGCTCTTTCCACTCCAAATCCAACTTCTTAACTATTTCACTACTGTGGCTACTCCAATAGAACTGATTACAACATAAATTTTGCATTTCTGTGTCAATGTAAATATTCTATTTGTTATTTATTAATTAAATATATTAAATATTTATTAAAGCATATTACATTGCTTATTTAACAGGAGAAAATCAAGTTTTAATGTGTTTTGATCAATACTAGGGCCTTTGGGGTTCTGAAACCATATTACACAATCCCCTAACATGGCCTCAAAAAACCCATTCTTCAAATATTGCCCTTTCCTTCCTCACAAGAACAAAAGAAAGGAAAAATATGATGCAAGACGTGATAAAGTCCTTAGAAAAGAAAACATTTTAATTACAAAAACAGCAATACATTTTAAGCTTCTTCTGGAGAATTGTAGAATTGCTTATTCGGGGAGTAAAACTTGTGAGCATAGCTTTCCTATTTTGTATTAATATTAATATTTTTTACAAATGTTTTGCTGAAAAAGCAGTACTGCAGGTAAGAGGACTGGGAATATTATTGTGTTAATTTTAAAATATTCTTTGGAATGATATTGTTAGATCGGCGCAGGAAAGAAGAGTGACCAGCTGAGTTCAAGAACAAACATTTATTCAATGCGAACTGAACTAGCTGTGCGCTGCCGGAGCTCTCCTTATATTCGCTCCGGCAGACGCACCGCCCACTGACAGGGATTCAAAACTCCCGCCGAAAGGATCTTCAGCCAATCCCAGGCGGATGTCCTTATAAGGACATAACACTCCTCCCCCCTAGTTCTTAGTCAGTCCATCAGGGAGGTAATCGCTAAGATAAACAGGACGTCTACGTGCCCGCGTAGACCTGCGCAGTTCACAGTTCGGATGGGCACCGACATGGACGGGAGGTGTCCGCTCTGCTCCGGGCTCCAGCTCCGGTGCCGGGCTGGATCTGGCCGTAGAGGACGCTGGCTCAGTCCCAGAACCTCCGGCCGGGTCTCGGATCTCCGCCTGCTGTGGATGCTGGTCTCCCTCGTTCCTGCACGGATCCTGAGGTCGCCGTTGTGGCTCTCTGCGGTGGACCGGTCCGGAACTCCTGAGCCTCGGTAGGTCCCTGGGTTTCCCTCGGTTCCCTGCTGGGCTCGAGTCGCGTCGGTCTGGGTCTGGGTGCGAGTTCGGCGGAGGTGGCTGGGCTAACCCTGGGGGTCCCCTGGTTGAGTCCGGCTTACTCCCGGGGAGTTTGGTGGATGGCCCGGGCGGCGTGTCGACCCTGTCGGGGTGGCGTAGGCCTACCTTGCAGGGGTGGTGTAAGCCCTCTTGGTACGGCTGGTTGGCTGGAGGTGATCTTGATGTTGGCAGGACGCCGGGTTGTTCGGCCATGCCGGGTTGGTGTTGGCCTACTCTGCTGGGGTGGTGGCGGCCTTCCTCGCAGGGTTGGTCTTCTGCGCGGTCGGGTGGTGGTTGCGGGGACTCCTGAAGAGTTGGCTGGAGGTCCCCGTCTCCGGGTTGTCGGGTTACCACCTCGCGGGGTTGCTGTTGGCTTCCCCTGCTGGGTTGTCCCCGGTCTACTTGGCTGTTTGCAGCTGCAGTTGAATTTGGCGCCAAGGTGCTTGTCTTACTTGTTCGTTGGCGGCCTCCCTCGTCTGGGTGGGGTCGTCCTACTTCGCCAGGGTGGTGTTGGCCTACTCTGTCGGGGAGGTCGGGGCCTACCTCACAAGGTTGGTTTAGGCCTACCTCGTCAGGGTGATTTAGGCCTACCCCGTCGGGGTGGTTTAGGCCTACCTCGTCGGGGTGGTTTAGGCCTACCTCGTCGGGGTGGTTTAGGCCTACCTCGTCCGGCTGGTTTTCACCCACTTCCCTCCACCTTTTGCGGAGCTGGTCGAGATGACGTCTCACGATCTGACCGTCTTCCAGCTCAACTCGGTAGGATTTGGGGCCGGTTGTGCTGTGTACTGTAGCTTTAAGCCATTTAGGCGAGCCGTGGAAATTCAAAGCGAACACGGCGTCGCCGATCGAAAATTGGCGAAGTTGACGGCTGGCGGATGCGGGAACCTCCGAAGTGTATTGCGGGTGCAGTCTGTCCAGGGGTGACCGGAGTCGCCTGCCCATCAACAGTTCGGCAGGGCATTTCCGGGTGGCAGAGTGGGGTGTGATATGTTGAGTCAGGAGGAAGGTGTCAATGCGCTCCTGCCAATCCCCAGGTCCCATCTTGGCGAGAGACTCCTTGGTGAGCCTCACCATTCTTTCAGCCTGTCCATTTCCAGCCGGTCTGTAAGGGGCAGAGAGGGCATGGCGGATGCCCAGACGTGCGAGAAAAGCCTCCATGGGCACGGACGTAAGTTGAGGACCGTTGTCCGAGACTAAGACGTCAGGGAGTCCATGGGTGGCAAACAGTCGGCGGAGGGCTCTGATCGTTGCTTCCGTTGTGGTCGATGCCATGGGGACGACCTCCAGCCATTTGGAGTAGGCATCCACCACGATGAGGAGATGGTGCCCCTGAATGGGGCCAGCAAAGTCAATGTGGATGCGCGACCAGGGAGAGCTGGGGGTTTCCCAGGGCGTCGGGTCTGATTGAGGGGGTGCAGGTCTTACTTCTTGGCACGGAGTACACCTGGCGACCCATTGCTCAATGTCTTTGTCCATGGCTGGCCACCAGACGTAGCTCCGTGCCAGAGCTTTCATTCGGACTATGCCCGGGTGCCCCCGATGTAAAGCGGCCAGAGTTCGTTTTTGTAGCGAGCCGGGAATCAGCACCCTGTCTCCCCATAACAAACAGCCGCGCATGGTGGACAGCTCCTCTCGCTTCCGGCTGAACGGCAGGAACTCGCTGCTGACATCTTGGGTCGGCCAGCCCCTTAAGACCCAAGCCTGGACTTTGCGGAGGATGGGGTCGGCCCGCGTGTGCGTAGCGACGTCGGCAGACGTTACGGGACAGTTGCTGTCATTGTCGATGTGCAGCAGTTCGATCGTGGGAGCGGGATCCTCCACGGCCTCGGCGGATGGGCATCGGCTGAGGGCGTCGGCGTTCGCGATGGCTTTACCGGGTTGATGGACGAGGCTGTAGGAGTAGCCGGCGAGGAAAATGGCCCAACGCGTCATGCGTGGGGACATGAAGGCTGGTGTTGGCTTGTCTCCGGCAAGAAGGCCCAACAGCGGCTTGTGATCGGTGACGATGGTGAAACACCGGCCATAGAGGTATTCGTGGAAGCGCTTCACCCCTGCAACAATAGCCAATGCCTCTTTGTCCAGTTGGCTATAATTGCGTTCCGCAGCGGACATAGTCTTAGAAAAGTAGGCAATGGGGGCTGTACAGCCGGTAGGCAGTTCGTGGCTGAGGACAGCGCCCACGCCGTAGGGTGAAGCGTCACAGGTCAGTCTGATGGGCAACGTCTCATTATATTGAATGAGCACGCTGTCGGAGGTCAGCAGGTCTTTCACAGCTCGAAAAGCAGATTCTTCCTCGCGTCCCCACCTCCAGGGAGCCGCCTTTGCCAGCAAGCGGTGGAGCGGCTCAGCAACTGTGGCTTTCTGCTGGAGGAAAATTGCGTAGAAGTTAAGCAATCCAAGGAAAGCCTGAAGCTCCGCTTTGTTTTTGGGGCTGGGAGCTTCATGGATAGCCTTAACTTTTGATTTGGTGGGGCGGATGCCAGAACTATCTATGAGATAGCCCAGGAACTCGACTTCCTGTACCCCGACGATGCACTTGTCCCTCCTGACCCTCAGGCCCTTCTCCTGAAACCGTCGTAAAACGAGTCTCAGGCGGTCAAAGAGTTGGGCCTTAGATTCACCAGAGATCAGCACATCGTCGAAGTAAGGCACCACCCCTGGAACGCCTTGGAGAAGGCGTTCCATCATAGATTGGAAAATGCCTGGGGCTGCACTGACCCCAAATTGGAGGCGGTTGCACTTAAACGCGCCTCTATGGGTGACAATCGTCTGAGCCTCCGCCGTTTCCCGATCAACTGGCAATTGCTGGTAAGCCTGGGCCAGGTCCAGTTTGGCAAAAATTTGGCCCTTGCCGAGAGAGTGCAGCAAATGTTGCACCACCGGCACAGGGTATGCGCTCTGCGGTAACGCTTTATTGATGGTCACTTTGTAGTCAGCGCAGATGCGCACAGATCCATCCTGCTTCATGGGGGTCACAATGGGAGTCTCCCATGAAGCATGATCGATGGGTTCCAGTATGCCTTGGGCTATCAGCTTATCTAGCTGAGCATCTACCTTAGCCCTTAAGGCAAATGGAACCCGGCGGGGCTTAAGCCGAATGGGGGTAACCCCCTTGTCCAGATTAAAAGAAATGGGTTTCCCTGTAAAGGTCCCTAACTTACCATCGAAGACTTCTGGGAACTCTCCGATGAGCGCGTCGAGTTCCCCTGAGCTAACCTGGTGGATGCCTCCAATAGAAAGCCCCAACGGCTCGAACCACTCCACGCCCAGCAGGGTCGGGCGGCTGTGCTCCACGACTGTTATTGGAAGCTGGCCTTGGAATAGCTTGAAGGCGACGTGGAGGTTGGTTCTTCCGAGAACGCCGATGGGATTTCCGCCGAAATCCACCAGTTGGGAGTTAAGGGGTTGAAGGTGGCGCTTGCGGAGTGCCGGCTTCAGCTTCTTAATCTGGTGCCAGTCGATGATAGAGTAGACGGAGCCAGAGTCCACTTCCATGGTGCACGGCAACCCTTCTGCCAACAGTGTCACATGGAATTTCGTGGCACTGTTGTTGCTGGTGAGTCCGATGGTTGTTTGGTGTACAGCGCCGCCCTGGGAGTCGTTGCGGTCGTCGCGGTTTTGCTGGTTTGAGGACCGTTTGGATGACCTCTGGGTATCGCGGCGATTTTCAAGAGTGCGGGGCTTAATCGAGTCCGGAACCGGATCAGAGGCTCTGCATGCCTCGGCGATGTGCCCCTTCTTGAGGCAGCGTCTGCAGGTTGCATCGCGCCAGCGGCAGGACTGGCGTGGATGGAGTCCCTTGCAACTGCCGCATTGAGCTGCGCGGCGGCCATCTTTTTGAATTTCCCGCCTAGATGGGCGGGAAACTTTTAAGACAGTCGATTCTCCCTCTGAATCAGTTTGTGCAGCCGAGTCATCGGACGAATCCGACGCCGGCTTGTGGATCTTGTGGATCCCACGGGACTGGCGCATCGCAGCGGCGGCGGTCTCAGAGGTCTCCGCAGCCGTGGCCTCTTCGAGGACGTCCTTCAGGGACAGGCGCTTCCTACTCAGGAACTTTTTCTGGAGGTTGGCATCTCTCATTCCGAAGACGATCCCGTCTCGTAAGGCATTGTCGACATTTTCAAATTCGCAGTTCGCTGCGATTTGTCGCAATGCCGCAACAAAGTCCTTGAGGGATTCGCCTTCCATCTGGTTCCTTTGGCGGAACGTGAAGCGGTTGGAAATGGGGGTGCCCGATGGTGCATAATGGTCTTGCAGGGCAGCCTGTAGATCCACCCAGGACATGACTTCAATGTCTCTGGGTGCGACAAGGTTGACAGCGAGCTCCAACACATCGGTGCCGCAGTTGGCGAGGAAAAGAGCCCTCTTCCTCTCGTCGTCGATATTGGTGTAGCCGTTTCCCCGGAGGAATTGGCGGAAACGGATCATATAGGAGCTCCATTTCTCCCGGCTGGGGTTGAAAGGAGCCAGCGAGGCGAACGGCGCTTGCGGCGTTGCCATCTCTCAGGCCGCGTCGAGTGACTTCAGCTCGTTAAGGCGATCGTGCCACGCGGGGATTCTTCTCTAGTCCTTCGTCGCCAGTGTTAGATCGGCGCAGGAAAGAAGAGTGACCAGCTGAGTTCAAGAACAAACATTTATTCAATGCGAACTGAACTAGCTGTGCGCTGCCGGAGCTCTCCTTATATTCGCTCCGGCAGACGCACCGCCCACTGACAGGGATTCAAAACTCCCGCCGAAAGGATCTTCAGCCAATCCCAGGCGGATGTCCTTATAAGGACATAACAGATATGATGAGGGGAATAAGAAAAATATAATAAGAAGTGTTAGGTTCATATAGTGTTAGGAAAGTGATACACATACAACATTATATGAAATACTCTTTGGATATTATTGAGGGGAACAATAATTTTGCAGAATATCAATGTATGTAGGTGTGTTAGCTTCCAATTTCTCATGACTCTAAAAACAACAACAATGCTTTTTGAAGTTCACCTTCCTCATTTTCCTATTCCTTCCCCCCTCCCACCCTCCCCAAATGTGAAAATAGAATACTGGGTATTGAAGGCTACACCATCTCCAATGCAAAGACACACCAATTGTCAGTTCCTTGTCTTGGCAGGCCTATGCACACTTAGTCTACTCAGCTGTTCTGGGGAAAGCAATTAGGCTTGTTGTGACATTACCTTTTTCCCCATCAGCATATTTCTTAACTGACTTTAATTTGTACAGTTTGGGGTGTGTTACCTTGAGAACAAAAATGTTACAAAAACAAAATAGTGACTTCAAGGAAAAGTGCAATAGCAAATCTAAGCCCTAAACTCCAGTTTAATGTGTCCATTAAAGAAATACCACAAAGCAGGTGGCTGAATACTGTATGAAGCAATATATTTTTTTTATATCCCAAGAACATATCCCAGAGCCAATGCAATCACAGCATAAATAGCAACTCAGATAATTGCAGTCCTGCATTCTCTAAGGTTTGGAGTTTGGTAGTCCCTTAAGGCTAACCTACTGTTGGGTTAAGCAGTGGTGTTTACAGCAACTTATTACCCAGTAAAGTTGGTTAGTGTTATTAACTCTAGGCCTATTTGATTACCATAGATTAATCTAAGCATTTCTGTACTCTATAAGGCTGTGACAGGGGCATTGCTGAATTCCTGCTTGAAATATTGAAATTTTTTAATCCATTGTTTCTTAATTTTAAAATGAGTGGATTTCAGTTCATACTGGCTATATAATTCTGGGAGTTGAGTTCACCCATCTTAAAGTTGCTAAGATTGAAAATCATCAGTCAATCAATTCTACTCAATAACAAGAGTTATAACTAGAGAGTTAAGGTGTAATTAAAGAGATAAAAACCAAGACATCCAGTACAATACCAAACAGTGCATAGATAAATGCAGATTGTAAAAACCACTGCACTTATGACCACAGTTCAGCCCAAAATTTATGTTGCTAAGTGAGACATTTGTTAAGGGAGTTTTGTCCCATTTTATAATCTTTCTTGCCATTGTTGTCAAGTGAATCACTGCAGTTGTTCAGTTAATAACATGGCTGTTACATGAATCTGGCTTCCCCATTGACTTTGCTTGTCAGAAGGTCACCAAAAAAGATTAATGTAAAGGTCTCCCCTGTTCAGTCATGTCCAACTCTAGGGTGCAGTGCTGATCTCTATTTCTTAACCGAAGGAGCCAGGGTTGTCCAAAGACATTTCCATGGTCATGTAGCTAGCATGATTATATATTGAGATGCATGGAATGCTGTTACCTTTCCAACAAAGTGGTACCTATTTATCTACTCACATTTGTGTGCTTTTGAACTGCTAAATTGGCAGGAACTGGGGCAAATAATGGGAATTCACCCCATTGTGTGCCACTTGGGTCTTGAACCCAGGCTATCAACTTTCCAGCTGACAAGCTCAGTGTCTTTAGTTACTGAGCCATTGGGACACTGCAACTGTCATAAATACATGCCAATTGCCAAGCCTCTGAATTTAAATCATATGGCCATGGTCGTAAGTATGAAAATGTTCATGAGTAAGTGTCATTGTAATTTTGAACTGCTTCTAAATGAATGGTTGTACAATAAGTCAATGATTAGCTATATTTTCAAACAAGAAGGACACTTAATCATTTTAAAAATAATGGGAAACTCTAGGTTGGTAAAGAGGAAGGTCTCATTTGATGATGAAAAGATGGTGTTATGAGAGCCAAGAAAGCCTCATTTTAAAAATATTGCATAATAAACTTGCAGGGAGGGAGGGAGGAAGTTAGTTTTTCCTATCCTGTGAATGAGTTTAGGGTCACCATTGTGTGTATCTAGTTCAAAATAGGGTACACCCACACAAACAAACAGAGCACATAGACAATTACCCAGGAAAGTAATGGGTTTCCTTTTGGTGGAAGTTAATTAAGCACCATTGATATGTTAATTTGGATTTTTGAAATGAGTAGATGGTTGTGTTCAATGGCCTAACTGTAATCCAAAACACAAATGTGTGTGTGTGTTTGCGTTTGTGCATCTGTGTATGTCTGTGCATCCATGCATATACGTGTGTGTGTGTGTGTGTGTGTGTGTGTGTGTGTGTGTGTGTGTGAAAGAGAGAGAGGAGGAGGGAGGGGGGAGAGAGGGAGAGAGAGAGAAAGAGTAGTATATGAAAAAGTGCATCCATTTTATATGTATGTACTATTTCTTAGGACTGTAGTATTACTGAAAAATGATCATAATGTTATAACACAAGTATGAATGAATTATAATGCAAATGCCTATCGCCACTTCTGCGCTTTGCATTTTCAGCCTCCGCATGCCCCGTTTTTGGCCTCCATGCATTACATTTAAAACAGAGCATACAAAGGCCAAAAACGCGACACATGGAGGTGGTGATAGCTCTGATGATCCCTGCAGGCTGGAACAGCTGATTGGAGATATTCCTGGGGGCCAATCCAACTTCCAATCAGCTGTTTGTGCTAAATCAAGGTATGATAATGTGCTGAGGCTGAAGCTGAAGCTGACCTGGCTGTTTGCTGTTTGCTGTAAGGATGCTAGCTAGATGAATACTGATGGATGCTAGTAGGCAGACACAAAAATTTTTTTTTCTTGTTTTCCTCCCTAAAAACTAATGTGCATCTTATACTCCGGAGCATTTTATACTCCCAAAAATATGATAAATACATTGAACTTGATGTATTTACTTTTCATTTAAATTTTTACCATTTTATTTTCAAATTAAGGCCATATTTTTATTTTATAGTTAGGTATTGCTAATATTAAATTAAAGTAAGTCGAATTATGTTACAGTGTACACATAATGGATTTGTGTATATTATTTCAAATATTGTTATAAAATGTCTTTTGGCTGTAACGTTTTTTTAACATCAGTATGAGAATGCAAATGTATTCTGAGAAATATCTTTGGTTATTCTCAATCATCCAGGTCATGGTTGTCCCAACATTTATTTGAAAATGTTTCGCTTCTCATCCAAGTAGAACTGAAGAAGCTTCTTGGATGATAAGAGAATATTTTCAAAGAAAAAAAGGAAGAAAGTCCAGTTGCCTTCTGGAAAAGTAGTCTTTAGGATAACCTGAGAAATGGCATACAGAAAATCTAATTTATAACATATATTAAGTTTTGAATTTACCAACCAGGTATATTTTATGTGGTTTCAGAAAAAAAGTAAAATTTCTAAGGCTAGGTGCATTATACTTTCTCTTTCATTTATCAAAGGCACTTGTCAAGAAAGCTTAATTTAGCTAAGCAGTAAAGATACTTGATGAAACATTTCTGAAGGTATAATGACAGATGTTTCAATAACTGTGTCATATTTTATCTAATTTTAAGTCTGCAATTCTCCAAGGCCTTTTCCTTCTGTTTTTGGAGATGTCAAGGAATGAACCTGGCCTTGGAGAATGTATTAGATTGCTTAGCTCTACTTACTAGCATGTAGAGAGGGATATTTCTTTTCCTTTTCCTTTCATTGATATAAGGATATAAGAAAGGAGCCTTGGTAGTGCAGCAGACTAAAGCGCTGTTAAGTAGCACTTAGCTGCCAGCTCCCTGCAATTACTGTAAGTTCAAATCTCACCAGGCTCAAGGTTGACACCAGGCTCAAGGTTGACGTAGGTAAAATGAGGACCTGGATTGTAGGGGCAATAAGCTGACTTTGTATAAAAAAGAACACCCTTGGGGTGGGGAGGCAAAAGCCCTACTAAACAGGTATATACAAAAGTATGAGACTATTGCTTAACGCAATGTAAGCTGCCCTGAGTCTCCAGAGAAAGGCGGCATATAAATCAAATCAAATCAAATCAAATCAAATCAAATCAAATCAAATCAAATCAAATCAAATCAAATCAAATCAAATCAAATCAAATCAAATCAAATCAAAAAATAAATGGAGAAAATTCAAAGAAGTGCCTGCATGTACAATGTCCCTGCCATAATTTCCAAGGGAACCAGAAAACTGGCTCATTAAAAAGAAAAGAAAAGAAAAGAAAAAAACTGGAGAAATCCTGCAAAATACAGAGATGAACTCAGTATGTTCTTTGGGGGGGGGGGGGGGACCAAGACAAAGGGATAATAAAAGTTAACCAGAAGAGGACTGTTCAGGAAAGAGGAGACAGAGAGAGTTATCTCTAGCTATTAGTTATCTTGCCAAATATTTCAATAGTTGTGCTTCCAGATGGAGAAGGAGGGGTGGAAAAACAATCCTGGGAACACAGGCTGCAGTTAAATTCAGCAGTTGGGTACATCAAAGATAAGTTCTCCCCTATATAATTTTATTGCAAATGCCAGAAGAAAACAACTGGCTCCCCCATGATAGGCAGCTAGCAACAAATGACTTTTCCGTTCTAAGAACAAAAACCCCATGGTATCACTAAGCGTCATCCACAGGCCCAGCAGTCAGAAAAAAATAAAGCAGATGCAAGACGGTGCAAAGGAAATGAAAAGAAGAATGGTATTTGAGTTAGTTTGTTATTCATTGCATGACAATGCTCCATTATCTATGCATGTTTTACTAGGTTTTCTTTCCTTTTTTAAAAAAAAAAGAGGAGTGGGAACCCCTTTTCTAAATGCCAGCACACTCTTGGTTTTGTCCCATGGGGGAGGGGAGCACTTCTTTCCTTTCTCTTCTCTTCTCCAACACAAGCCAGCTACTTGTGTTGGAGTAGCAGCCCCCCTCCCCAAATTTCCTATTGGCCTGAGTTTGATTATCATCCAAAGAAATGTGTTTCCCAGTGCTAATTAACTAACATAAGCTCAAAAGGGATTTTGCACTTTAAAAGTAAATCATTCTTTTATGCCTGACTAAACTCATCCTTTCTGCTTTGATAATTCCTAATCAAAAGCAAAGGGAAATTGTGCTGCTCTTCTTTTTGTTTAGGAGAAAGCTGCTTTTTTTTTTTGCAGGATGCAATCTGTTGCACAAAAGATAAATAAATTGCATCTTGAAAGCAGTCAAAGGTAATAGTTGGCTTCTGACAATTTATGTAATTGTTGCCCATATTTTGCTTTTCATAAGGAAGCAAGGGAAATCCTTTGATGCTTTCTTTTCACCAGTGGTGTCACATAATGTACTTTCAAGCTGCTAAATCAAGACCTATTCTCTTAAATACTTTGCAAGTCCATAACCTTTCTTCAGTAATGATAGCAATGCTCTGAATGACTTGGATTTTAATCTTTTAGGTGAAGCTTCAAAGAGCAAATTTGGGTGCTGAAATCTGGCACCCGAAGACAGAATAGGATACCACACACTATCTATAGAAAGTTTAACATTTTGACAGTTGATTGATGTCTGCTGGATTTTTATGAGGATGCAGGTATTGTATGTTGTTTTGTTTCCATAGGAATACAAATTAAAATAGGCAAGAAAATGGTAAGAGAATACCTATCTGCCCTAGATGAGTTCAAATCAACAGATCAGATGGATTACATCCCAGAATAAAGAATGAGTTCATAGACATGATCTTGGAACCATATCTTTCACAGATCATAGAGCACCCAAAAACTACCAGAAGAATAAAAAAGAGAAAATGAGTTACTCCCATTTTCTAAAAGGAGAAAAAAAATGGATCCAGGAAACTGAAAACCAATCAGCATAACATCAATATCTGGGAAAATCATAAACAAATGTAAGCAACAGATCTGGAAACATCTAGAAGCAAGAAAAATTATAGTCAGAAGTCAACATGGGTTTGTCAAAAATAGATCATGGAAAATAAATTTTGTGTCATTTCTTGACAAAGTGATTAAATTAGTGAACCAGTGAAATGCTGGGCACATAGTATACTTGAACTTCCGTATGACATTTGCCAAAGTAGACCACAATTTATTACTTATTAAGTTAGAAAAATTTGGGATAGACAGCATCACCACCAGAAGGATTTGTAACTGACCGATAAACTGCACTCAATGTGAGATCCTTAATAGAACTACATCTACTGTATATGGAGTAAGCAATGGGACATCCAAGGTTCTGCCTTAGGACCAGTATTCTTCAATATCTTGATAAACAATTTAAATGAGGGAATAGGACGGGTATCTCATTAGATGAGATCCCCTCCTATTCCCTGTAGACGACACCAAAATGGCAAGAATAGCCAATACTTCCAAAGATAGGATCAAGATCCCAAAGGACCTTGACAGACTTGAATACTAGGTCTTAACTAGCAAAATGAAATTCAACGATGAGAAAAGTATAGTTTTGCACTTAGGCAAGAAAACAGAGCAAAGCAGAGCAGAGCACATCAGAGCAGAGCAGAAAGATTGGAAGGGATCTTGGAGGTCTTCTAGTCCAACCCCCTACTTAAGCAGCAGACCCTATATTATTCCAGATAAATGAGTATCTAGTCTCTTCTTAAAAGCGTCCAGTGATGAAGTACCTACAACTTCTGAAGGCAAGCTTTCCACTATTTGATTGTCAGGAAATTTGTCTAGTTCTAGATTGGATTTCTCTTTTATTAGTTTCCATTCCTTGTTTCTTGCATGGCCTTTGGGTATATGTAGAGGTTGACCTCTATGTGGTTTTCAGTCTATTCTCTGTTAATGCATCCTAGGATTGCATTGATTTTTTTGGCTGCTGTCACAAACTGCAGACTCATATTTAAATGAGTTCTACTAGAACTCCAAAATCCCTCTCACAGTTACTCTTATTGAGCCAAGTTTCATCTAATCTGTACCTGTACATTTGATTTTTCTTTCCTAAATGTAGGATTATACTTTTTGCTACACTGATTTTCATTTGTTTGGGCCCAGTGTTCAAGTTTGTTGAGTTCATCTGGCTCTTGAACCTATCATCTGGAGTGTTGGCTACTCCTGTCTGCTTAGTGTTGTCTGCAAATTTGTTATTTTCCACTTCTATTTCTTCATCTAAATCATTTATGAAGATATTGAAGCATGCTGAACAGCCTAAAACTGATCCTTGGGGTACTTCACTGTTTACTTTTATCCATTTAGATCCATTAAGAACTACACATTCATTGTGCATGGCTGGGTGGGAGGGCATGTGACTGAGTGGGCATGGCCAACATGACATCACTCATGTCCATGATCATCCCACCTAGCCACACGCACAGGAAAAGGTAAGAAAATTTTTGGAATTTCCACCTATCTACCCTTACCATCCTTTCATCCATTTCCCCTCCTTTAGAGGCCCCAGGGCTAGCTCCACTTCCTCCCCCTCACCTTTATTCAGGCTGCTTACCTTCCACGGCAGCTGGTCCAAAGTCTGGAAGGCAAGCTGACTGGAATTTTTGGCAGCTCCCAGCCAGCTGCTGCTGCTGGAAAGCTGCTGGCAAAGAAGCCAACTTGACACCACTCACACCCATGCCCACTCAGTTACATGATCTCCCCCACCTACCCATGCCCACAAGAAAAGGTAGGAAAATTTTTGGAATTTCCACCTATCTACCCTGGCTCTTTGAAAGTCGCTTTGAGGCTTTGGTGGCTGGTTGCAGGCTGCCAAAAATTACTGGAGGTTGCGGAAAAAGCTGCTGCTGTCACTGTCATGTTCTTCATGCATGTGCATCCCATTGGACTTGCAAGGCAATGGGATACATGTGCGCAAAAAACATGGCAGTGATGAACATGGCAGGTGAGACGAGTGAGCAGCAACTGGGGGACCAATTCGGGGGTATGGCCAGCTATTGCTACTGATTCGGTGACCTTGGCCAAATTTCTGCCAATGGTTTGCGTGAACCATTGCAAACCGGATGAATACCATCTCTGATTCATAAGCTGCATTAACAGAGGGATAAAATCAAGATCACAGTAAGTGTTAGTGCTGTTTCATAACCTCTTAGTAAAATCACACTTAGAATGTTGCATTTAGTTATTGTTGCCACAATATAAAAAAGATGTTGAGATTCTGCAAAGAGTGCAGAGAAGAGCAAGAAAGAAGATTATAGGACTGGAGGCTAAAATATATGAACAATGGTTGCAAGAATTGTAGGAACTGGATATGCCTGGTCTAGTGAAAAAAAGACTGGGTGACATGATAGCAGTGCTCCAATATTTGTTGGGCTGCCAAAAAGAAGAAGGGGTCAACCTGTTTTCCAAAGTATTAGAAGGCAGGGCAAGAATCAATAGATGACAAATGGTCAAGGAAAGAAGAAAGCTAGAACTAAGGAGCAATTTTCTCACAGGGAACAATTAATCAATTGTCTGCCTGCCTTCAAAAGTTGTTCACAGGAGGTTTTTAAAAAGAGATTGGACAGCCATTAATCTAGAAAGGATTAGGGAACAGATGTCAAACTTGCAATGTCATGTTGCCATCATGTGATGTTTCACAACTTTTTTTCTCTTTTGAGGACCTGGGGTGGGTTTCTGTGTGTGATGCATCTGATCTGCAGACCACAAGTTTGACATCCCTGGTATAGGATTTCCCACTTGTGCAGGGGGTTGAACTAGAAGACTCCAAGTTCCCTTCCAACTCTATTATTCTGTCAGTCTATCATCATCATCATCACCTTTTTTCTTAGGTACATATTGTTTCTGATCATGATTATTATTTGAGTTTCTTTATTAACTGCTGCAAGCTGACTTTGCTGGTGGAATGCTGTGTATAGAAAGTTGTGTACATAAAAGCTGAAAATAGCTACTGATCAATAGCTGATTGTCACAGCTTGTCAATTGTCTGACACAGACACAGATTGTCTGAGATATCTCTGTCCTCTAGTGGCCAGAAAGAACTCATTTTTGGTTCTCAGTGACTGCAGTATATTCACAAGACAGAATTGTTCATAATAGAGGGCTACCAGGTATCTATCTGAATAACTGGAAAGGTACATTTAGAGGGAAAAGGAGGACATACAGTCTGTTTAACTTTCTTGCCATCTAAAAGAAAAATATCAGTGATTAAAAAAAAATACTTCGACCTACATATATATGAAATTATTTTTTCTAGTATCAGAAGGACTGCAAATCATAGAAATGTGCTCCTGCCAGTTAGTACAAAAAAATAAAATCATTATGTAACTGATTACAGTCTTCTCAATTTCAGGCTGGAGGATACTGATCAACTAATTAGGATTGCTTAATTTAGCTTGTTAATTAGTCATTAACACTTATTAGGAAAGTGCTGGGCTGTGGATAAAAGGTGCTTAGGAACTGTTACTCCATAAGTGGACAATATTTTAAGATTATGCCTACCAGAAAGAGAATACGAGGATCAAAACGAGGACACATCTTCCTTTGCTGGAAGCCTGGTAGTCTTACTCTAATATTCTAATAATTAAAATAATAAGAACATTCAATGCATGTTCTGCTTAGTTTCAGCTCTAATATCAGAAAACTTTAATAATAGAGTGTCAGGTCTTCTGGAAATAACCAGACAAATAAAACCATCATGCTTAACTGAGGTGATCTAGTGAAGATAAGAAACTGAAGCTTCAACAAAAGGGAAAAAAACTAAACAAGAAATAATTAAAGAACATAGATGTGTTTAATCCATTAGAAAAAATGACTGAAAGGAAATATAACAGGAGTCTTCAAGTATTTGAAGATCTGTCAAATAGGAATCGGAGTGGAAATATAACAGGAGTCTTCAAGTATTTGAAGTTCTGTCAAATAGGAATCGGAGTGGACATTATCTTAAGAAGGAGAATAATCCTTCTCTGAGATATTATTTATTATTTATTTATTACGTGTATTTATATGCCGCCCTTCTCCCGAAGGACTCAGGGTGGCGAACACAAGTTAAGAAACATGTACAATAAAATCACACTTTAAATCAAATAACTAATTAATGATAAATAATAAAACCCAGAATCAGAGTCAGCCTATTTGCTTGAACAGCCAAGTGTTCAGGTACTGACGGAAGGAGCGGAGATCAGGAGCCATCTGGAGCTCGGTAGGTAATTCATTTCAGAGGGTGGAAGCACCCACAGAGAACGCCCTACCCCTTGACACCGGTAGATGACATTGGCTCGCCGTCAGAACCCTGAGGAGAGCGGCCCTATGTGAGTGAACAGGATGGTGGGAAGCAGGCAGAAGAAGGTCCTGTAAATATCCTGGACCTAAATCATGTAGGGCCTTATAGGTGAGAATCAGCACCTTAAAGCGGACCTGGAGAACTACTGGTAACCAGTGCAGCTCACGCAGGAGGAGTGTTATATGGGAGTAATGAGGGGCTCCCATAACAACCCATGCGGCTACATTCTGGATCAGCTGGAGTCTTCAGGTGCATCTTAGGGGCAGGCCCATGTAGAGGGAATTGCAGTAATCCAAGCGGGAAGTAACCAGGGCATGAGTGACTATGCGAAGGTCATCTCAGTCCAGGAAAGGGCGCAACTGGCGCATTAGGTGAACCTGTGCGAAGGCCCCCCTGGTCACGGCTGTTAGATAGTCTTCTAGGGACAGCCGAGCATCCAGGAGAACACCAAGTTGCGAGTCCTATCAATGGGGGCAAGTTTTTCTCCATCCATCAAAAGTGATGGGGCTTTTGAAATCCAAGATGCTGGCATCCATAGCCACTCAGTCTTGGAGGGATTGAGTTTGAGTCTGTTTCTACCCATCCAGGCCCATACAGCCTCCAGGCAATGGGACATTATGGAAAGGGCATCTCTGGGGTGGTCTGGGGTGGAGATGTATAATTGGGTATTATCAGCATATTGATGATATCTCACCCCAAAGCCATGAATGATCTCACCCAGTGTTTTCATATAGATGTTAAAGAGTAAGGGGGAGAGAACTGACCCCTGAGGCACCCCACAATTTAGGGGCCTTGGGGTGGATTTCTGCCCTCCCACTTATACAAACTGTAAGCAACCCGAGAAGTAGGAGGAGAACCACTGTAAGACAGTGCCTCCCACCCCCACCCCCTCAAGTTACTGCAGTAGGATACCATGGTTGATGGTATCAAAAGCCGCTGAGAGTCACGTAGGATCAGAATGGAGGAACAACCATCATCCCGAGCCTGCCAGAGATCATTCACCAGAGCGACCAATGCCGTTTCCGTGCTGTGTCCACGTCAGAAGCCCGATTGGTACGTGTCAAGTTATTCTGTTTCTTCAGCAACTGTGGGAGCTGTTGCACCATTACAGTCTCAACAACCTTTGCAATGAAGTGAAGGTTGGAGATGGGACGATAGTTATTAAGTGAGTCTGGATCCATGGGAGGCTTCTTGAGGAGAGGTCAAATCACTGCCTCCTTAAGAGAGGCAGGGAAGTTCCCCTCTCTCAACAAAGCGTTGACAAGATATAGTGTTGGAATCCAACTCCGGAGATTAGATCAATTCATGAAGAAAAACCTGAATAGATATTCTGAATAGAATATAAAGATGGATTTAGCAAAATAAATAAATATAGGAAAAGCAAACAAAATATGCAATTCACTAGAAAAGCAGGTAATTGAAGGTGATGAGAAGAATGTAATGCTTCTTGCAAAGGATAAGCCCAAAGCAAGCCAGATACTAAACACTAGCATGAAAAGATGTTTGATGACAAACATGGTTTGAAGAAGTTTCAATTCTTCTTCCTCTTCTTCAATCTCAGAAAATATTTCTACTTGAAAAGAATAAGATTCTCTTACTTCTACTACATGAAATTTTCTTTTGTGAGCTAAATATTGGACAGCCAACATGCTAGCTAGAGAATTCTGGGAGTTCAAGTCCATACAGCTTAAAGTTGCCAAGGTTGAGAAACACTGAATTGCACTAGTCTTGCTTTAAGGTGGATTTGAGCCAAGAAATTTAAAATGGATTTTAGCTGACAAGACTAGTTTGACTGCTGATGTATTGTACCACCTGCAAGAATGCTATCTGTTGTTCTCAGCCAGTGATGGATGTCTGATTTCAATTAAGGTGGTTCTGGAAAGAATTCTTTTGCATTTCAACTAGAAAAGCTGAACCTGACTGCTATTTCTGATTACAAACTAGTGGAGCTGATACTAACCTTCCATAACTTCCATGTAAGATGCTACTGGCACTATTGTCTCCCTAAAGTTGTCATCAATGAAGGATTAGATTTAAAATAGGCCACTGTAGAGAATCTCTGCTCTATTTCAAATAATGAACATAAAATTGTAAATATACAGGACATATTTTTTCATGTCTTCAATATCTTCATAAACAATTCATATGAGGGAATAGAAGGGGGTCTCATTTAATTTGCAGATGACACCAAGAAGGCAAACATAACCAGTATCTCAGAAGATAGGATCAACATCCAGAAGGACTTTAACAGATTTGAATACTGGGCCCTATCTAGCAAAATGAAATTCAATGGTGAGAAAAGTATAGTTTTGCATAAGGTGACCAGATTTTAACATTGGTAAAGCGGGACAGCATTGACCATGGGAGGGGGGGTTCTTTATTAAAAATTTGGCTGGCTGGTGGCCTGTGCGTGTGCGTACATGTGTGCCAAGTTTGATTCTTTCAGGGGAGAGAATTGATCCGGGCCTTATGCATGGCAGCAAGCTTCCTCCAAAGTTGAAATGGCTGGATCGATTCCCCTCCCCCAACCCTCTCATTCAAGACCATTAAAAAAAAAAAGCAAAACAAAACCACAACACAATCAATAATTGCAAGAGTCACATCAAGCTGTTGGCTTCACCATCGCACTCCTCTTTGTTGGCCTTCAAAGATACTCTCTGCGAAGGGGGCAGAGAGAAAGAAGCGTTGGAAAGGACCTTCTGCCCGCATGGACAATGGTGAGTCTGGAAAAGGCCTGCGTGCATGAGATGCCCCTCCCCCATTGCAAGGACACATGGGGCTGCCGCCGCACCTCACTCTGCTCAGCTCAGCTTGCATTACCCAAGCCTGGCGCCGAACCCTTCTCGCCCCTTCAGGTCTCCCAGCCCGCCTCCTGTTCCTTCGCCTCAGCTCTTCAACCGATCCACCCTCCACCACCGTGCTTAGCCTTCTCTTCTCTGTGTGGCTTCCTTTTTGTGGTTGGAAGGTGAACAGCAGAAAGTTAATTTTCCCCCGCGTGGGATTTTTCTGCTCTTTACTGTAAAGAGGAACTCTTTTCTTACACATACATTAAGGTTGTGGTTGTTTTTAATTGCTGGTTATCAATCCCTTCACTGCTGCTGCTACTGCTTCCTTCCCTCATGCCCTTCCTTCCTTCCCTCATGCCCTTCTCAAGCCCGAGTATGCCATGAATTCTTTCAAAAAATCGGGACTTTTTAAAAGCTCTGTGGGATGCGGGACAAATTGTTAAAAATTGGGACTGTCCTGCCAAAAGCGGGACGTCTGGTCACATTGGTTTTGAACTATGTGACTAGAACAGAGCAGAACAGAATAGACAAAATTTGCTATAAAAAAGTTAAAATTTCACAGATATGTCTTTGCTCAATATAAAATTATTGAATGGAAACTGGGGCTATTCTGTTTGAGAATGTTCAAAAATACTAGGTCCCCCCCCCCTTTTATGAGTGAATCAATTTTTTATAATTAAGATTGCCATGTTCTGGCAGCAAACCATTTATTTTATGTGGAAATTATTTTATTATTTTTGTTTTAATATGGAAAAAATACAAGAACTCTGAGTGAAGGGTAGCAAGAACATGCTATGCATAAAATGAACATCCCCTCCTCCACTGGAGTTTGTAAAGAGAGAGAGCTTCACATTCTGGCAGCTGATGCATAAAGGAGGCCTCTTTTTGCCAAGCAGTTACAATCCTTAATAGTAGAAGCTGGAATTGACATGTTAAATTAGGCTTCCCTTAAGTGCAGAGATTATCAAGTTCATTGCCAAACAAAGAAGGTAGTGCAATATGGGGCATTGCAATAACTCTTTGTTAATAGAACTATTGTTAAGATTTGGCAAGAATCCTGGAATAAGACAATAAACTGGCAATAGCAGAGTGATTCTGAAAAATCCACACATGTAAACCACAGTTTGTTAAAACAAAAACAAAATTCCAGAATCTTACGTAGAAAAATCTAAATTAAACCTAGTTTTGATCTTTTTCTTTTAGAAAATGGCTGTCATGTTAAGGTAAGGTAAGTAATGTATGGATTATTGGGTTGATAGGAGAGAGTATGCTGGCACCACTCACCATGACATTGTCAGCTCCATTCTATTATATATATATTCATCCTGCAATGGATAATGACTAAAATGATGATGATGATGTGTGTGTATATATTCAAAATTACTAAAGCTAACATGAATTAATGTTTAAAATAAAAAGGAATAAAAAAGTTCCGAAACAAAAGTGCAAAAAAGAAAGAAAAGAAATATATTTTTCTCAAAGATCTATAGTTTTACAGCAGTTATAACTATACATGTAAATTAACATGTCTGTTTTTCAACATTATAAACATTTTCTCTATCATTTATTTCATTTCTAAATATCAATAATTTCTAAAAATCAATAATTTTTTCTCAATTTACACAAAAAGTATACAGAGAATTTTCACTCAGAATTAAATTTAGATAATGTCTTGTTTCTAATTAAAGTAATCAATTTTGCCATATCAGTTCCATAATCGTCACCATTCATTCTTATTCTGAGTAAAGTCAAGTCTTTTCACCTTTCGTCATATAATAATCTTGCTGCAATTGTCATGCGCAAAACCAAGTTCTATGGGTTTCCCCCCCCCATCCATTTGTTCATTAATTCCATGAGAAAAGTCTCTAGTTTCAATTGTATATTAATCCTTAAAATTAGCTCCATCCTTTACATTCATGCATTGAATGATATGTCTGTCTATTGGCTGGAATAGGATAGAATATTTCATGGTTGTGAAGAGTATAAGAGTACAGTCAATTGGAATGTGATAATATCTTCATCTGTTAATAGATTTTATAATTATTATTTAGAAAACTGTGTAGACAAACATTTATCATGGTTTTCTAGATGCTACATGAGAAATAGAAAGTACCACTGGAGCAGGAAGTTTGAACAAAGAGAAAGTTTACATAAATTAGTAGATAAAAGATAAAAAGTGAGGATAATTGATCTAGACATTGAAATAAATAGAAGTCAAAGAGTGTATCAGGTATGAAAAGCAAGTATGAACATGTACTCCATTGAGTGAAGAAGCACACATCTTTTTTAAAAATATATTATTATATTATACTGAAGTATAATTATCAATCAGATATACTCACTCTCTAGAGACAAACTGTATCCTGGCTGATAATTACTCTTCCAAAAACTTTCAAGGTTTTTTTTACCACATAACTTTGAAACCAAAAACTCTGTGACCCTCTAGAGATTATTTTTGCTTGAAAGATCAGGGTGGTCAACAGGCAACCTCAGATTAATAGCTTCATTGCATATGGGAAGTGAAGAAGCTGTGGGTAACTAAATTACCGTTGATATTTCCTCCCTTTTCTCTCCCCCCCCCCCCACTTTACATGCTGTTTTCAAGGGCTTTTCACACCTTCTCAGTGAAAGCAAGCTTATTCAATCTTTTATAGCACTTGATGCTCCTCACTAATCATCCTTCAGCATCTTGACAATAAATGGCATCTGTCGCTTTTCCATTTCTCTTTCATAACCTCTCTAGAATACAATAGATTCCTAAATGACTTTTTCCAAAGTATAGTGGTACTTTTATGTAATAAAGATAGTTGGCTGCACAAGTAGATGTTTCATTTATCTAGAAGGCTCACTTCAATTAGACTTTCTGAAATTCTGAGCTCTTGAGAATCTTCAAGGATAAAAGCAAACATTTCTTTTCACAGCATCTTTCCCTTAATGATGCTAATGGTGCATCATTTTATCCAAAGACAGCCAATTATTTAAATCACAAGGTCTTTCCTGAAGGATATTTTCCATCTGCAACTTTATTTCATATTCTCATATTCTCATGTTAAAAATAGTTAATCAAACAACCGACAGATAGAATGAGTTACAGTATTAAAGGCATTTCAACAAGTGGTCTCTTTCTTATACTATAGATTTAGTTTCAGAAACCTGCAGCTCATTTTAACATATTGTGTTGAATTTGTATATAAAAAGCAACTAAGGCCATATCTTGCAGTAAGATAAAGAGGTTTTCACGCTTTAAAAGAAATTCCTTTTCACACCATAGATATAATGTTTTTTCTTTAATCTTTGGTCCTTTAATAGAGGCCTGGAGGCTCTGTGCAGTGTTTTTATCTCACCTTTATTATTTTCATAAATATTCCTTCCTCCTCCTATTTCATCATAACAACAATCTTGTGAGGTGAGTTGGACTGAGAAAAAATGACTCGCCCAAGTCACCCAGTTGGCTTTCATGCCTAAAATGGGACTAGAATTCACAGTTTTATGGATTCTAATCTGATGCTTTAACCATCAGACCAGTGAAACTGCTCCTAGCATTGTGTTCTTCTGGGCAACTTAGAAGTCTCAGCAACAAGTGCTCCTACCACTACTGGGACCACTTTGGCCTTTATTTTCCACATCTTTTCAAATTCCTAATTCAGGCACTGGTTCTCCAGTTTTTTGTATTCCTTTTTCCTGATGTTATTGTCACTTGGAATAAACAGGTATATACAAAAGTTATTAAAATGAAAATTTAATAAAATGAAAAGTATGAAGGCTATTGCTTAACGCATTGTAAGCCGCTCTGAGTTTCCGAAGAAGGGAGGCATATAAATGGAACCAATAAATAAATAAATAAATAAATTGCTACATCAATAACCACCATTGTCTTCTGGTCTTTGTTTACTCTGTATATATCCTTCTAGTTTCTTTATATTTTGGATACAAGTTTAAGGAAAAGAATAAAAGAAATGTTCACTAAATGATAAGAGTTAAATTTTCTGTGAATACAATGTATACAATTCTGAGTTCTTTACCGATTGGAACAATGCTTATGGGTAATGTTTCCCATATAATTTCAGGAAATGAGAAGTGGGGAAAACAACAGAAGATTAAAAAAAATGGCCCAAATTTCACATGATTGGCAAATGTGATTTGTTTTTGATTATGTGTCAAAAATTCTAGAAATCTCATAAATTTAAGATGTTCCCTATTTTAAAACAATTTAATGTTTAAAACTTTTTTTAAAAAAGTGTTGTGGAATCTGAGATTATAGCAGATTGTATGCTGATTGCCTGCAATTTGGCAATTCAAATATCACCAGTCTCAAAGTTGACTCAGCCTTCTATCCTTCCGAGGTCAGAAAAATGAGGACCCAGATTGTTGGGGCAATAGGCTGACTCTGTAAACCACTTAGAGAGGGCTGTAAAAAGGAGAATGAAGCAGTATATTAAGTCTAAGTGCTATTACTATTGCTAATCAATCAAATGAAAAAGAAAAAATAGTTGATCTGAGTGTAAAGTAAACTAGAGTTGGTTAGGTTAAAGAAATTACAATATATTTGTGACAAGTATTAAAAAACAAGCTAGATAAAATAATTATAGAGCAAAATATAAGCTCAAGAATTATTGCCATATGATGTAAATGCTATCAGTAAAAATGCTGAAACTGGAGCAAGATAAGATGAAAATAGAAGGAAATAGCCCTTGATGAATTGGTGATGAAATGATATACAATTCTTTGTACAGTATTTATGTGTGCAGAGTAAGATAAGGAGCTAATCCAATAAAAAAATCCCACAAGAAAAAGCCAGTGATAGATGACTTTGGCAATTTTGTAAAGGCAATGAATCATAAGCAAACCTTTCATGGGGTATTCAAAACACCAATGGAAGAGGGGTTTTAAAGAAAAGTTTACTGAAGCTAATTGAGAATGAAGGTCTCATACTGTCACAAATTTGCAATACAGATGAGACTATTTGTGCTAGTGTTTGTTTCCAAGAGTACTCAAACCTTTAGACATAAAAGAAACCTCAACAGCAGCATAAAAATTCAGCAAAGAACAGATTTCAGTGTCAGTTTGATTAACAGTAGTCACTTTTGGTAAATCATGTCAAGAGTGCCAAAATACATTGTATATCTACCACCAGGCATAAATTGTAATGCACAGAAGTCCTGATTTACATCAACTTTTTTCAGAAAGGATTCATGAATCCTTTGTGACATATATATATGTATATGTATATGTATATGTATATGTATATGTATATGTATATGTATATGTATATGTATATGTATATGTATATGTATATGTATATGTATATGTATATGTATATGTATATTTGTAGGTCTTTGGTTATTCGGGTCTTCTCCCGCGTAGAATTGGAAGTATCTTGGTGACGTTTTGACGAAGTCTCATTCGTCATCTTCAGGCTGGTGTTCTCGGCTTTGTGCTTCCAGGAGCAATGTGAGATCGCAGCTGTCTCTTCCTTTTAACTGGTAGTGGGGGTGTGAGATGATTGGGTGGGAACTTGGCTGTGTTCTGATTGGGTGGAGGTATGTTCTGATTGGTTAGGGGCTTGGCTGTGCTCTGATTGGATGGAGGGTTGGTTGTGCTCTGATTGGCTGGGGGTGTTTTCTGTTTGGGTGGGGGCTTGATTGTGCTCGGCTTAGTCTGAGTTGCAGGGGAATTTGAGCTGGTGAGCTGCATTGTTGTTGTTTGGCTTCATGTTTGTGGCCGTGAGAGCTCTTCATGGTGGGTGTCGGTCTAATTCATGTATGGATTGGAGGGGTTAAAAGTGGCTAATGATGCAGCTGCGGTCTGGCTTCTGGTCCTTGGTCGTGCCACATTATCAGTGTGGGTTTGAGTCTGCTTTCTGCGTGGATGTGTGGTGGTGACATCCTGTGCGGCTCTTGTAAGTGTGGGTCTGGTGTCATTCGTCATGTTAGGGACTCATTTGTCAATAAGGGTGGGTTTCCAAATGGCTGGTAGGTAGGAGATATCGTCTCGTTTGTTCATGCTGTGTGGGCGTTTTTCTATCTCAATGGCTTCTCTGATTATTCTGTTGTTAAAGTGTTCAGTTTTGGCGATGGTTCTGGTCTTTAAACCCCTCCAATCCATACATGAAGAAGACTGACACCCACCATGAATAGCTCTCATGGCCACAAACACGAAGCCAAAAAACAACATGCAGCTCACCAGCTCAAATCCCCCTGCAACTCAGACTAAGCCGAGCACAACCAAGCCCCCACCCAAAAAGAATACACCCCCAGCCAATCAGAGCACAATCAACCCTCCATCCAATCAGAGCACAGCCAAGCCCCTAACCAATCAGAACACACCTCCCCCCAGTCAGAACACAGCCAAGCTCCCACCCAATCAGCTCACACCCCCACTAGCAGTTAAAAGGAAAAGACAGCTGTGATCTCACATTGCTCCTGGAAGCACAAAGCCGAGAACACCAGCCTGAAGATGACGAAGGAGACTTCATCGAAACGTCGCCAAGACACTTCCAATTTTACACGGGAGAAGACCTGAATAATCAAAGACATATATATACAAACTGAAAGTGCAAACAGAAAACTTTCTTAAATCTGGCCAATGACTTCATTTATACACTGGGATTGGGGGGATCTTGGGGTATGAAAGGTGGAAAGTGCTTGGTTTTTCTAAAAAAAAATATGCAACAACCATTTAACCTATGGACCAGGAGATATTCAGACATCTAAAATACCTTATAGGAAGAGGTGATCAAGAGAGGTGATAGTTGCGCCATAAGATGATAAAGAAAGGACACAAGTGAGCAACATACTTTCATAACTGAAGCCCCCCTTCAATATTGCAGCAACTTGGAAAGTAGTCAAAATGTCAGTGTGAAAAATTGGCTGGTGAAAGATAACCTGCATTATGACATGGATATGGGATTTGAAGTCAATGACTACTATAGAATCCTACCAAAAGCTGGTAATGATGATGTGGTTAAGACAATGTGATTCTCCATACCATGATAGAGTAACAGAAAAAGCTATGATTAAAAGAACTGGAAGAACTTCAAAAATCAGATTATCAGTAACGTAATAAATTTTATAGGTCTCAGATATGTCAAATCCCAGGCAGCATATAATAACGTTTTTTGAAGGCATGAGTGTTGGAAGCTTGAAATATTTGATTCATTATTTTGTCTTTAAATGAATATCCTGTTTCTTAATTAGTCTATTGAAGGATTTGCTATAGTCAAACCATAAAAGCGAGTGCTGATTTTTTCTCATTTCCACTATAATAAGTAGCTTAAATTTAAAATAGGACTTAAATGCTGGCATTATTTAAAAAAAATGGGAAAGAACTTGGTCTGACACTGAGAAATGAACATTTATTATACAGCATTTTCTTCTGCCCTTGAATGATGACGCTTGAAGGATCATCATGTAATTGCAAGAAAGATTGATTAATCTGTCATTCTTGTCTTCAGGCAACATAAGCCACAGTGCATTTAAACTCTGATAGAATACTGAGTCATAACAAAAAAAACCTTAATACAGAGCTTTATTATTAATAATAATTCCTACAACAATGTGACATTTACTTTCAATGAGCAATTCTGTTTTACTTTGAAGTGCAAAATTTAATGGAATTCAGTGTAGGACTATGCGAAGCCACCAAGGCCAGAGTAGAAAGAAGGAAGAGAGAAAGAGAGACAAAGATATTTTGTCAAGAAAATAAATATTTTCAATTCAGTGCCAGGCACTGATTAAGATATGCAGGTAATGGTAGTGTTGGAAGAGATGTGGAAAGTACTTCTGTAAATAGATATCTTAGAAATGAGATATTTTAAAGATGTTATGCATTCGCCAACATTTTTGATAACATTTAGTCCTTCCAGCAGTTATTGGAACAAGACTATAGCAGGAAAACTGACAATTTTCTTTGACACATAACCCAGAGGAAAATTATATTTAGAACATTTTTATTGTAACTAAATGTATGATGGGCCTTAGTGTACATCTATTCTGTAATACCTCATAAATTACATCTTTCTAAATCATTCTGATATGCAGAAACATCCCTTTCCAGCTTAAAACTTTTAGAAAGTTCCTTGCAATACTGAAGAGTATTGAGGCAGGTCATTAAATCATCATGGACATGTATGCCTTTGATTTATAATGTCAAAGGGAGAGATCAAAGAAAGCAGGAAACCTCATATACAAATTTGGAATTTATGAAGGAATTCAAAGGTTAGAGGTTAGGGATCTCACATTGTAAAGTAAGATTTTAATTAATCTTTCCTACAAAGGAAGTTTTTAGGATTAAATATGGTATCGTTAACTTTATAATCAAACTTGCAAATTAAGGACACAAATAATTATTTTAAAGTGCTTTCTACTGGTTATTAACTAGATTGACATTTGTTGTTCTGACTGCTGAGCTGTATTCTGCTACAGTAATGAGTCCAGCGACTGGTTGTCCTTACCATTTTAATGTGACATATGTTAAGGAAATATGACTAGTAGATTCCTTCAACCCTTTTTACTCTTCCCTTAATTCCTGATGAAAAAAAGAGTCACTATAACTCTCCACTATGGGCTGAGGAACGGTTGGATGCGTGCTTGGAAGAGTGCTTAGCCATTATCCATATTGTGTGACTAACAGAAAGTACTGTTCAAAATCTAAATGTGTTGAATTTTGCAAATAATCAAATTAAGATTAAACTGAAGAAGCTTCTTGAATAAGAAGAGAAACATTTTCAAGGGAAAAAAACACAAAAAAGTCCAATTGCCTTTTGAAAAGCACCTTTTGTTTAAGACTGAAATATCTAGTAACTAACAGATATTTTGATGTGAATTTTCAATGTTATACTCAACCTTGAAGGAAAGAGCCAAATAATGCTATGCTAATAATATTGACATCCTAAATTGTAATTAAGATTGACAGAATTTTTTCCCCCTTCAGTTCAATCATGCCTGATTTTTGGAGACTGACTGATTTTTTTTTTTTGGACAAGATTTTTTAGAAGTAGTTTGCTATTGCCTGCAGTGACTGTCCCAAGATTACCTAGCTGGTTTTATGCCTAAAGTGGGACTAAAACTCACAGTCTTAACTACTATGCCAAACTGACCATCAAATCAAACAATTTAAAAAATGTACATTCTTTAATATGTATACTCCAGACTGGTAATTCATACTTGGCAATATGGTTTAACTGTAAGAACTTTATATACTCATTAATTAAGTCTGTAAAACGCAGGTATGCAATCGATTCATACACAAAGTATTCGTTATAATACAAATGATCTACAGATCTTATGTAATACACGTAATTGCTAATAGAGTTATATGTATTTCAAAAAATATGGACTAAAATGTGTACTATATCATTTAAAAATATACTTTTAAAAACTTAATTTAAAAAAACCCTCAGTAAAGCTGTGAAAATATGCAAAGTGATGTGTTCCTTCAACAAAGTTTTGGGCAAAATGCTATCTCAAAACTGCTTCTGGAAAAAAAAATGAAAACGATTGTGTGCCTTCATTCCTGCTTGGCTTTCATCCTCATCCATTTCTTCCAGCATTTCTGGTCCTCTTGCAGTTTCCTCCAGTCCTGGACAGATCTGGAACAGGATCTTGTGAGGGCAGAGGAGGATACATAGAAGAGGCTGTAAGGAAATAGTAGCCAATGTATAGTGTTTAGTCAAGGAATCTGTGTCATCACTTTGATGAAAACCATGGGAATCAGATATTCCCAATGATGTGAAGATTTTTTTTGGAGTGTGTGTGTGAAACCCAAACAAACCTAACATGGAACACTTAAATCTTTGTAACCAGACTAAGCTTTTTGTCCTTTTTCATCCCTTATTTTAATGTTATGTGCAGCTTTATTTCTTAGGCTATGAAAATTAAGCATTGCAAATTTTCTGGTCAGAGAAAAAATAAATATATTTCACTGATATAACTGATATGCAGTTGTAATATTCTAAAATATACCAATTTGCATTGGAACAAATGTAAAAGAAAATCAATAAAAATGATAAGGATGCTTGATGAAGATTCCTGCATACACAGTAAACAGTAAACAGCAGGCTATGAACCAATGTGCTTTTTGAATATATATAAAGACAATTCACCATCATCAGTTGCAGCAACATTCAAAGAAAATCAAAGAACTCCTCCTTTCTTTCATGTCTGTGTGATGATCATTGGCTGGAAAAAAAAAGCAGATCAAAGCATCCTAACTAATTTTGCATTCACATTCACAGCCAGCATTATAATTTACTCATTGACATTCAATGTGGATACCATATGGACTCTCAAGTGTTCCAGCAACAGCAGACTGGTTCAGAAACAGTATCGTTAAGGTGATTACCATAATCAATACTACTTGGGCTTGTGAGCACCACTCTGAACCTTAAATTATTCTGATTGCCACCATCTGCAAATCAAAATACAATTTACAATTAGAAATTAAAATATGGTTTTACAAACAGAAAGTACAAGGCAGGTGAAAAAGGATCTCAGAGAGAGAAAATGTGAGGGAGTCTGGTTCCAGAAGAAATGCCTGCTTGCATTTGAGTAGGAGCAAGAGTGACTTCTGATTTTCTGATGGCTTCTCCACTGAATTTCCTTATGGAAAGCAGGCATGAAGCATCAGAAACCTTGTTCCTTCTATTTCTCCCTCCTTCCCTATTCCTCCTGTTCACTTCCTTTCTCCCTTCCTTCCTTCTGTTACGGTCTCCCTGGATGCTTTACTGGATGCCTCTCCGGATACCAGCTTGGAAGAGAATGAGTCAGTCCCAGACACATTGGTGGCAGGGAGGTGGCAGCACATCTGGAGGTGGCTGGTATCTCCTAGTCAGAATCAGAAAGGCCATGAATGGTGGAGCAGTGGCAGGGGAAGCAACTCGGTGAGCAGTTGATTGAGGATGTGACAGTCAAGACATAGATGCAGCAGGACATTCCCAAAGATTAAACCTCCCCTTTATAATGGGGAGGTTTATAAAACATTTTTAAATGTTTTATATGATTGGATTTTAAATTTTTTCAGCATAATCATTTAATTTATCTTAAATATTTTTAACTTTTGTATGTTTTGTATTTTATTCGGCTGTTCACCGCCCTGAGTCCCTTCGAGGAGTAGAGCGGTATACAAATTTGATTAAATAAATAAATAAATAAAAAATTTGGAGAAACTGCCTCCCCTGCCTTATCTGAGAGTATGCTGGATGGAGAAGGCAGGAGCAATAGTGGTCAATTTAGCTACTTGCGTGGTGGTAGCCTCAGACCTCTTGATGGGCTACCCCAGGCAATGGCTATTTAGCACAGTGGTAGGAGAGAAATGATGCTGGAAACAACAAATCCATTGTGGTTCCTAGTGTTTGCCACTTTCCTGACCCAGACCAGGACATAGATCCTAAATTCATGCCTTGACTCTTGGATCTGTTTCTCAGACTTACTTTTGCCTTGAATCCTGTACTACATACCCCAGATGGTGGATCTTGGTGTGTGTACCTCGCCTTGCCTCTACTTGTCCTTGCCTTGTGGACAGGGGCAAAGTAGACAGGAACCTTTGTTGATTCATGCTGGAGCCATTTTGGAACTGAACTGAGAATTTTCTGGGAAGACTCTTGGGATGGCTCAGTAACCCCTTGAATCCTCTGTGGTGTGTCTGCATATGAGTGGGAACAGGACATATTTCCTTCCCCCCTTCCTTTCTCATTGTTCTTCACCCTGTCTCTTTTCCTCTCTCCTTCCCTATTAACTACTCTTCATCCTTCTTTAACAACTGCAATGGGAGGTGCCACCATCGCCATTACTAATCAATGAAGTCACATGATATGGTGTATTCCAACCTTATTGCTTAGTAGCACAAATTATAGTCCATATTGCTTTCACAGACAACCTGTATCTGCTGTTCCCTAGATCATCATTTAGGCTCTTTTCAAGCAATTATTTGCTTTTTGTCAGGAATCAGCAAGGTCCTCTACTGATCTACTGATTTCCAGCCATACCTGCATCACTTGCAAAACATCTTGGGGAAAACCTGTTTATTGTCTCCAAGATAGATGATTGATAGCTGTTTCCCTGCTGGCCACTTACATGAGAAAGGAAAGAAACAAAGTTATAGGAATCAACTCATGTGCAAAATCAGGCCAGCCCATTTTGGCAGTGAATCAGAACAGAAGCAATAGTGACAGGATAGTGATTGGCAGTAGGGTAGCAAATTTCATGCTCCTACAGTTTTTGGCTGAGTTTGAGAATGGTAGTACATTAGCTCAAGCTTTTCATCACAATCTAAAGTTTGCTGATTTCCACATATTTTAGGAGGCTAAGAATCAGATCTTTAAAAAAGATATTTCCTTCCTTCCTTCCTTCCTTCCTTCCTTCCTTCCTTCCTTCCTTCCTTCCTTCCTTCCTTCCTTCCTGCCTGCCTGCCTGCCTGCCTGCCTGCCTGCCTGCCTGCCTGCCTTCCTTCCTTTCCCTTTTACTTATTTGTAGGGCAACAAATAAATAAATACACACATTATATATTGGGGCAATCACAGAAGTTAAATTCAAATTTGCAAGGGATGGCTGTTTTTAGAAAGCAGAACTGCTGTATCTAACAGTATACTCAACTTTTTCTTATTTTTGCAAAGTAACTGAATTTACTCAAAGTGAATTTTTGAAGATTTACCAGTAATAGCTGTACCTCCCAAAGTGCTACAATCCTTTTTCTCAAATTTAGATTGAAAGAATAATAATGTTATATAACCTAATACTGCTTTCTTCCTACTCCTGGTTATTTTTCTCTCTCTCAGTAGGGTTGGAACTGCCTTCATAGCAAAAATCTCTTCTTCAATTAATTCTGTTTTTAAATGCCTTTGATATTATTTGTTTTATTTATACATATTTTGGTATCCTATTAACACATCCTTACGTTCTGAAGGAAAGATCAAAGAGAGCCATGAAAATCCATTTGTCTAGAGGAACATGTATGAGCCCCAAGGAACATGCAGCGTGTGACAGCTAGACTTACAAAATGGCCATTTGTCATGCTTGCAAAGAGACAACATAAACCATTCATAATTGTGTTTTGGTATACATGGTAGCTTGAATAGGGCAGCTCTGCCCAAGAAAACAGAAACACTTTGAAAATTTGAATTAAAGGCCATTTCTATTAAATAATTTCTATTAAAAAGGAGAGGCAATCAATTAAATGGTAATGAGGAAGTGCATGTCTTCTCTATCCCTTCCTCTGATATTTGGAACAAAATCTCCCTGGGGAGATACACATCTCCCATTCTCTTAAGAGTTCCAGAAGTGCCTTAAGACCATGTTCTGCTTCCAGGCCTGGGGTTAGGGTATCTGTGGAACCCCCCTTGCATGTTGGAGTGTTTGTTTTGTTTTAGTATAGTCAGTCAGGTGGTAGTTGTGTTTTACATATATTTAAAACACTGTATGTATTGGACATACTGTAAGCTACCCAAAGCCTTCTTGGAGTTGGGTGCTCTTAACAAATTCAATAAATTAATAATTAAATTGTAGGGAAAAGTCAGAGGAGATATTAACAGGAGCATTGATAAGAGAGGAGAGGTAAAAACAAATCAAGAAGATGGGCATGATAGGAAAATTGAATAACACCTTCTCTGTGTTGGGTCAAATGCATCCCAGACAAAAAAAGGACAGAGATTCAAACATATGGTTGCAGTCATCATACTTATCTTTTTGACCCCTACCATCATGTGCCCCTAAATATTAATTCATTGTCTGATATTTAGGTAAGGCTACAAAGCTTCTTTTCCGGATCATTTCTTTTAATTTAAGAATAGAAATAAATCTCAGGAATGAAGGCAAATATACATGTCCCAAGATAATGTTGCAACATCTAATCTGAGTTGGTCACCAGAACCAGAGGTAAGAGTAAACCTCTGTTTCTGGTGACTGACCCAGATTGGATATTTCAGAAATAAAACTAATCCTGAGATTTAAAAACTGACAAACTGCACAGTATACATATATGAAGTCAGAAGAATTAAAATTAAAGCCATACTATGGAATGATAAATAAGTTTTATAAATTGTTGAGAAAATATTCAGAAACTAAACAGACATTAACAATATTTGATAACTCTGGAAACAAGGCTCAGCAAACCAAATTACAAATGATAATCATAAAAAAAACCAGGAGTTTTTAAATTGAATGGGAGCTAGACTTCTGTCAGACATAAACTGAGCTGATTAATGGATAGTATGACATATGCATCATCGGTTATGGTTTGTCACAACCTTGTCTAAAAGTTTCTACCGGCTCCTCTTATTTGCTAAGTCAGATTGAATGTCTGCTCATTATAATTCATATCATCCTTTATAATCTTTTCAATTACTTTTCAGAGTTACAACCTCCCAATTCCATGTACAAACAGGTGCAAAAGGAAGAAACAGAAGAGTAATTAAATATGAGCAAGAATGCAGACTTCACTGAAAAACTACTGTGATTTTATTTTTTGGAGGCATTGAGGAAGTCTACCCATGTCCTATTAGGAAGATTTATTTGAAGGTAAGATAAGATTTTCAAAGACCTTAAAATGGAAGAAGAAAGACAAAGAATCATGATCAAAAGGAAAGGCTTTATCAATGTCCTTGTGAGTTAAACAAAGTATTTAATAGTTTGTCTTATCTGCATTTCCCTTCTTGCACTTGGCCCCTTTCATATTGCTATCATCTATAAAGATGATTCAAGGAGCTTAAACAGGTCCAATAAAGCCTGTGCTTAGCAAATAAGATGTGCTGAAAGCATTCTAACAAAATGAAGGTTGTCATATTTCTCTTTATGTTTATATATAATGACCAATTATAATGAGGAGCTGCGTGAAAATTCTTAGTACTAGTAATAGATATAGTAGTTGGAAAAACTATAGAAAACTAGGATGAGATCTCTTGTTGTCTTTCTGATAGTAAGTGTTGATTGTGTTGACAGCATGTAGTGAGCAACTGGACTGCTCCCAAAGTAATCACAAGTCACTGGATGGACTGATTACATTTCAGTAATTTTTGGCCTTCATCTTGGATAAAAGGTTGCCTTATAATAGCATTGATCAACACCTATCCAGCCCTCCTTGAGAAACATTACAGTTGCAAAAGTTATGCAGTGGAGCAAATAATGAAGAACTCTATAAAAACATGATTCAATAAGTCTTATGGCTTTTCCTCATGCAGATTTAGTCATAGTTTTCTATCTTTGAAAAGGCAGATGGCTATAAACTGCAAATTCCATTATGTTGTATAATTTTAATAATGTAATTAAAAACAAACAGGAGGGAAGGAACAATTTCCTTCCTACCTATCTATCTGCCTGTCTTCATTTTTAATATACCATCTAAACTACTTTTAATATACCACCTAAACTACTTTTAGTAGTTTATCATTTTATAAAATTTCTCTTTAAGAATATAACATATTGTAAATTTCAATCTTTTCTTCCCATTGTTTCATCTCCATAAGTGCTGTATAATCATCTCTTTAGCCCATGTTATCATACATTCTTTCACTTGTTCTTCTCTTTCAAATTTCAGTAAATGATTTTGTCATTTCATTGTAGCCTTGGGCAAAACTCCAAGACAGTATATAAAAGTCTTTCAAAAAAGTATAGGTTTAAAAGTACAGTCTAATCTATAGTGATTTTTGCTTCTAGTCACCAACATAAAGGCAGTTTTGTATCTGTTCAAAAGGAACATTTAAAAGGATGATGATTGCTTGATAGAAGAAGTTGATCAAGGAGAATGACACAGGCATCTGCATTTTGGAAGAGAGTCTTTGTATTTTGAACCCTATTAATAGTCTAGATTAGTGCCAGCTTTCAATACTATGAGTCTTACATGTTTAGCAAAGGTAAGTTATCCAAAAGTATCTCTGAGTAAAACAAGCATTTTATCTTGATTGACCATAGAAACAGCTGGGGCTTCTGAAGCAACTTGCAACATTCATTTAAAAAATAAATTCAAGAAAACATGAATCTTGGTGGTTTATTTGGCAACTTTATACCTCAAGTACCTGTTATTTCAGGCTACCCTGTGCCCTGCTGTTCAGGAAAATTGGAGGGGAAGGGCTTATGTCAGCCTGGAATAGCAATAAGAGCCTTTGTGTTTACACTGACTGCTAGGCAAGGGTTTCACCTCTGGCATGCTGGGTCGAAAAACATAAGGAATCATGTACACATTCAGGCTCTCACTGGATGGTTTTGAATTCAGCAGAAAATGTTAATGCCAGCACAGTTAAAGATTTAAGTTACTCTCATTTGTGAGCTGCAGATGATGTAAAAGCAACAATGTGGGGCAAATGGAGAATCCCTGCACCAAAAATGATTTTACTATGGTAAAGTCCAGGTGGGAACATGGTCAGAGAAAACTTTAGTGTCCTCAGTATGATCCTAGGGTTATTTTGTTTCAATTAACCAGCCTGTTAAGGTAGAATGGAATAAAATATGCATAGACAATTAGTTCTAATTTGACATGAAGCCTTGGAACCTTGTAGATAATGTCATCTCTGTGCCACAAAATATCTTGCTGAGGTATAATATGAATTTGGTTATGTTGCTTTTTCTGCCACGTTATTTTAAAGGTTAATTCTTCACCAGGATCTCAGACAATGCTGTGCTGTTCAGGACTTTCTGCCAGAGAGAAAATGAGATTAGCTAGCAAAAATAAACCAATCAATATCTGATATATATTAGGCAGCGTTTATTTTTATCTCATATGATCCTAACCGGTTTGTTAGCTTTAATAGGATCAAGTTGCAAACAGTAGTAGTGTCATTGCTGCAAACCAGGAAATAGATCTACAATTCCAGAGAAGGTGTGTGTGTGTGTGTGTGTGTGTGTGTGTGTGTGTGTGTGTGTAAATCGACCATACATTTTGTTTGGAATGAATTTGGGTGTTCACTTCCATTAAACTTTGCCAATGGAATGAACTCTAGCACTTGAAATTTTCATTTATTGACAATTTGTGCACATAGTGGTAGTGACACTGAAAAGCGTGCCTGAGGAGAATTTGCTTTGAAAATACCTGCATCGTGTGTCGACTGAAAGCACATTAATTATACACACCCAAAAACTCTATGAACAATTTAAGCTAATTTTTCTTACGCAATTTATTTAACCAGTAGATTAGGGAAAGATACAAACAAGTTCTCTCCATATGAAATATTGCAAATGTAAACAATTATCTCCCTGAATATTTAAATCTGTAAGAAAAAAATAAAGTACAGGCAGCAAGCTAGAAGCAGATCCATACTTTCTAAAAATCACGTACTGTTTTCTGGGTGCAAATGATTTCCTCCTTTTACCCCAGGCTATTGCAAATACATCCTACATCTGTTTTACACCTTTGATTCAAAACTATTGTTTTCTGACCTGAGCTGTCTTAATGCTCTCAGTGTGGAGGGTCTCCACACTTAACAGGATTTTAGGACTAGACTCAGCTCTGATTGGCTAGAATGCTTGGCATGACCTCTGCCTCTAATAGCCCACTGCCACTGTGCACAGTCTTTTCATCCTGGGCTGTTATATTCTCTGCATTTTTAAATAGTCTTGTAAATCATCCAATAATGGCCCATTCAATCAAAGAATTACAGGTAATCCTCAATTTAGAACATCTGTTTAGTGATGGTTCAAAAAGGCTCTGGAAAAAGTAATTTTCAACTGGTACTTGCGCTTACAATAATTGCAACATCTGCATGGTCATGTGTTTGGTAAGTGGCATATATTTATATTGTTGTAGGATCCTGGGTCATGTGATCACTATTTGCAATTTTCCCAGTGGGCTTCATACAAGTACAGTTATTAGGAGAAGGCAGAATGCATTTAATGACTGCATGATTACTTAAAAATTCCAATGATTAGCTTAACATTTATAGCACAAAATATTGCTAAAAAGGGTGCAACTCACTTAACAACCAACTTGCTCAGCAACATAAATTCTGGTTCCAGTTGAGGACTACCTGTATTCTTATCCCTAGATGTTCATGTACCATTCTCCCCCTAAATTCTCCAATGGGCAATCTTTCTGTTTCTACCCAGGCTGGGCCAAGCATGCTGTCCTTGCTTTTCAAAATATTGCAAAGCTTTCCTTCTCTTCCCTTTAAAAAACCTAAATCTTTAAACTGCAAAGTAGGAATATTACTACTTTTGTTATGTCCTTATAAGGACATCCGCCAGGGATTGGCCAAATCCACCGGCGGGAAATTCAAACCGCTGTCTATGGGCGGTGCATCTGCCGGAGCAAATATAAGGAGAGCTCTGGTAGCGCAGCACCAGTCTATTCTCACCTTTAATAAAGTGCTGAAATGGACCTGAGCTGGTCGTGTCTTTGTTCCTGTGCCTAAATCTAACACTGGCAACGAAGGAGAAGAAGTAAACCCCGAACGCGTGGCACGATCGCCAACCGACCCAGAGCTGACACTATCGAGCTGAAGTCACTCACCTCGAAGAAGGTGCAACATGGCATCGCCGCACGCTCTGATGGCATCACTGGCCCCATTCAACCCCAGATGGGAGAAATGGAGGTCTTACATGGTCCGGTTCCACCAGTTCCTATGAGGGAATGGCTACCAGGACCTGCACAACGGCAGGAAGAGGGCCCTGTTCCTTGCACATTGTGGACCCGACATCCTGGAGATGGCCATCGACCTTGTGGTGCCCAGGGATATTGAAGAGATGTCCTAGGCTGATCTTCAGGAAGTCCTGCAGGAGCACTACACACCCACAGGCAACCTGATCGCCAATAGGTTCACCTTCCACCAAAGAAACCAATGGGAAGGTGAATCCATCAAAGAGTTTGTGGCCTCACTTCGCCAGATCGCTGCAAACTGCGAGTCCGACGTCCACAACGCAATCCGTGACTGCATCATCTTCAGGATGCGGGATGTGGGCCTGCAGAAGAAGTTCTTGAGCCGCAAGAGGATGCCGCTCAAAAAGGTCCTAGAGGAAGCCACAGCCGCCGAGACTTCCGAGAAAGCAGCCGCTGTGATGATAAAGGCGAGGGGGATCCATAAGATCCACAAGTTGGGCCAGAATTCCATAGATGACTCCACCATACCACCCGAAGAAATGGCCATGCACAAGGTTTCCTGCCCTCCATGGCGGGAAAATCCTCAAAATGGCAATCGGGGGGAATGCTGCGGCAGCTGCAAAGGCGACCACCCCAGGGCAAGCTGCAGATGGAGAGACGCCACCTGCCGCCACTGTTTGAAGAGGGGGCACATAGCTGAGGCCTGTAGAGTAGCAGATCCAGCCCCCGAGCCACCCAGGCCGCAATTCTGTGAAAATTGCAAAGATACCCAGAGGGCATCCAAACGGTCCTCGTATCCGTCAAGGTGCGGGGACGAGTTTCCTTGCAGTGGAGCAGTGCACCAGACGACCATTGCGCACACCAGCAAAGACAACATGGCCAAGATCAATATCACCCTGTCGGCCGAAGGGTCACCATGCACAATGGAGGTAGATTCGGGCTCGATCTACTCCATTATGGATTGGCAACAACTGAAGCGGCTGAAGCCCACCTGCACAACTGAAGCCCTTGTGGTCGAGGCTCATGGATTTTGGCAGGAATCCCATCGGCGTCCTGGGCAGAACCACACTCCAAATCTCCTTCAAGAAATTCCAAGGCAACCTCCCCATCACAGTCGTGAAGAACAGCCACCCGAACCTGCTAGGAGTGGAGTGGTTCAGGCCAGTAGGACTCTCAATCGGTGGCATCCATCAAATCCAGAGGGCCGAACTCGAATCACTCATCGAAGAGTTCAAAGAAGTCTTCAATGGTAAACTGGGGAAATTTTTGGGAAAGCCCATTTTTTTTAATCTGGACAAGGGGATCATCCCACTGGGTTCCATTTGCCTTGCGGCCCAAGGTAGACGCTCAGCTGGATAAGCTGATCGCCCAGGGCATATTGGAACCCATCGATCATGCTGCATGGGAGACTCCCATTGTGACCCCGATGAAGCATGATGGATCAGTGTGCATCTGCACCAATTACAAGTGCACAATCAATAAGGCGCTGCCTCAGAGCGCATACCCAGTCCCAGTGGTGCAGCACCTGCTGCATTCCCTAGGGACTGGTTCAATTTTTGCTAAACTGGACCTGGCCCAGGCTTACCAGCAGCTGCCAGTGGACGAAAAACGGCGGAGACGAAAACAATCATCGCCCACAGGGGAGCGTTTAAGTGTAACCATCTCCAATTTGGAATCAGCGCTGCCCCAGGAATATTTCAATCAATGATGGAACGCCTTCTCCAAGGTGTTCCAGGGATGGTGCCTTACTTCGACAATGTATTGATCTCTGGAGACTTCAAAGCACAACTCCTTGACCGACTCAGGCTTGTCCTACAGCAGTTCAGAGAGAAGGGCTTGAGAGTCAGAAGAGATAAATGCATAATAGGAGTCCAGGAAGTTGAGTTCCTGGGCTATCTCATAGATGGCACAGGCATCTACCCCACGAAATCAAAAGTTAAAGCCATCCATGAAGCTCCCAGCCCCAAAAACAAAGCGGAGCTTCAGGCATTCCTTGGATTGCTTAACTTCTATGCTGTATTCCTCAAATAGAAAGCCACAATTACTGAGCCGCTCCACCGCCTGCTGGGAAAAGCAGCTTCCTGGAAATGGGACGAAGAGGAAGAAGCAGCTTTCTGGGCTGTCAAAAGACTGTTATACTCCAAGAGTGTTCTCATACAGTACCATGAAACACTCCCCATCAAGCTTACCTGCGACGCCTCGCCATACGGAGTGGGAGCGGTGCTCAGCCTCGAGCTACCAAATGGCTCAGAAGCACCCATTGCCTATTTCTCAAAGACAATGTCCAGCGTGGAACGTAACTACAGCCAGCTGGACAAAAAAGCCCTGGCCATTGTCACAGGGATCAAACGGTTCCATGAATACATTTACGGCAGGAGCTTCACCATAGTGACCGCCCACAAGCCACTGCTGGGGCTCCTCACCGGCGACCAACCAACCCTGACCTTCATGTCACCCAGGATGACCAGATGGGCCATCTTCTTAGCCAGCTACTCCTACACTCGTCCACCAACCAGGCAAGTCCATTGGGAATGCCGACGTCCTAAGCAGATGCCCATCCAGAGACCCAGTGGAAGACCCAGCCCCCACGTTCGAGCTGCTCCACATCGACAACGATGTCACCTGCCCAGTCACATCCGCCAACATGGCCGTCCACACTCAGAAGGACTCGACCCTCAGCCAAGTAAAGTCCTGGGTACTGCGAGGCTGGCCTGTGGGAAAGATGGCTGAAAAATTCACCGCTTTCGTCAGGAAACAGAAGGAGCTGAATGGCTGTTTGCTATGGGGAGACAGGGTGCTGATTCCTCACGCTTTACAACAAAAGACACTGGAAACCCTGCACAACAGCCACCCCGGCATCATCTGCATGAAAGCCCTGGCACGGAGTTATGTCTGGTGGCCATCTCTGGACAAAGATATCAGGGACTGGGTCTCCAGATGTGACCCGTGCCAGGAAGTGTGCCCCGCTCCACCACAAGCCAAACCATCGCAGTGGGAGACGCCGAGCAGCCCCTGGTCCCGGATCCACATAGACTTCGCGGGTCTGATGCAAGGGCGCCACCTCCTAATTGTCGTAGACACCTTCTCCAAATGGCTGGAAGTCATGCCCATGGCATCCACCACAACCAAAGCTACGATCCGGGCTCTCCACCACCTTTTTGCCACCCACGGACTCCCCGACATCTTGGTCTCAGACAACGGTCCCCAATTTACATCCCTGCCCATGGAGACGTTCCTGGCTGGACTGGGCATCAGCCATGCCCTCTCCGCACCCTACAGACCGGTGGAAAACGGGCAGGCAGAACAGATGGTGAGACTCACCAAGGAGGCACTCACCGAGATGGGCACGGGTGACTGGCAGGAACACATTGATAACTTCCTCCTCACCCAACACATCATGCCACATGCCACCACCCACAAATGCCTAACAGAAATCCTGATGGGCAGATGACTGCGGTCACCCCTGGACAGACTGCATCCACAGTACAACCCAGAGGTGCCAGCAACAGCCAGCCACCCACTCTGGACTTTTGCCATAGGGGATCCAGTTTTTACATTAAACTTTCACGGATCCCCAAGAAGGCTCAAAGGGAAAGTGGTGAGCACAACCGGCCTGAAGTCATACACAGTAGAGCTGGAAGATGGACTGATCTGCCGACGTCACATCGACCAGCTCTGCAAAAGGTGGAGGGGAAACGGCGAAAACCAACCTGATGAGGTAGGCCTGCCACATCCCGACGAGGTAGGCCTGCCACACCCCGACGAGGTAGGCCTGCCACACCCCAGTGAGGTAGGCCTGCCAGACCCCGTCAGGGAAGGCCTAACCTCCCCCGATCAAGTGGGCCGGCAGCGGGCAAGACAAGAGAACCAGCACCAAACAACAGGAGTAGATCGGGGACCGCACAGCGGGGGCACCAGACACCACCCAGACAAGGACAGCTACCGACTCCCAGGGGATGAGGACCACCCAAACACCAAAGAGGCAGGCCTGGAACCGACCAACAGAGCCAACCCATGCCGCTCCGGCGAGGTAGGCCAGCACAACCCCAGCAGTGGCAACCGGCAAGACAAAGACATGGTAGACCAGGGACGATCCACCACGGGAGCTCCGAAACAGCCCCTCGAGGTTATCAGGCACACCCCCGGCGAGGGAGACCTCCATCGACCAGGTCAAACCCTTCCGATGACCAACAACCAGATGAGGTGGGCCCGAGCCAGCCCTGCCAGAAGGGCCTCCACTACCCCAGCGAGGGAGGCCTGCAACACCCGGACAGGATGGACAGTCAACATGCCCGTCCTGGACAACAATAGGGCACAACCCAGAGACGCCAACCGAGCAAGGAGGGCCACCACCACCCCTGTGAGGTAGGGTGACACCACCCCGGCAAGGACAGACAGCGGACCCCACAACCTGACTGTCACCCCAGGAGGCCACCGACCTCAAGCAAGGGCTGTCCGAAGTCAGCCCAACCACCAACCGGACCAGAACCACCCAATGCCGAACCTGCCGAGGGTGAAGGGAACACCAGTCACGCACAAGATTCAGGCGTTCTCCACTGGGCAGCAGCGAAGGTCAGCTCACCGAACCTCAGCATCCAGGCCAAGAAGAAGATCAGTGACACCCTCAGGAGAGACTCCAAGACTCAGCCAGAGGTGCTGGGACGATACCCGCACACTCGACGGAGGGAACCGGGAGAGACAGGAGCCCCGCCAGGACAGAGCGACGGTGGAGCCCAAAATGAATCTGCGCAGGTCAAGTAGGACTTCTAGGCGTCCTATGTACCTACGCGACTTCGTGCTGTGAGACCTGATGGACAGACTAAGAACTAGGGGAGACGAGTGTTATGTCCTTATAAGGACATCCGCCGGGGATTGGCCAAATCCACCAGCAGGAAATTCAAACTGCTGTCTATGGGCGGTGCATCTGCCAGAGTGAATATAAGGAGAGCTCCGGCAGCGCAGCACCAGTCTATTCTCACCTTTAATAAAGTGCTGAAATGGACCTGAGCTGGTCACGTCTTTGTTCCTCGACCTAAATCTAACAACTTTGTTTCTATTAAACTACATTTATACATTCTCCCTTGCTATAAAATTGCTATAGACTTACAGAGGAAGTAAGGATCTTAAAACAGCCAATTTCTTGTAAATTGAAAAATGAAACAACACAAAAGAGAAAAAGAAAGGGGCTGATAAGGGCCGAGGTGGCGCAGTAGTTAGAGTGCTGTACTGCAGCTACTTCAGCTGACTGCTAGTTCAGCAGATCAGTGGATCAAATCTCACCGGCTCAAGGTTGACTTAGCCTTCCATCCTTCCGAGGTGGGTAAAATGAGGATCCAGATTGTTGGGGGCAATATACTATTTAGTATATTGTTGATTGTTGTAAGCCACCTAGAGTCCTCAGAGAGTGGGCGGCATAGAAATATGATTAATAAAAAAAGGGGGGGATCTTAAAGGCCGGGTATGTAGCACCAAAATATTCAAATATTTGGGAAAAGTATCAGAGCTATGAGAAAGAAAGAAGAAACAGAATTAAGTTTTTCTTTTAGAAATATATTCTCCCTTTCTGTCACCAACAGCCATACCACAATTACTTCCTTGTTTTTCAAAATAAAATGGCTGAATAAATTACTATTCCCAACTATGGTTCAGGTCAGGAAGTGAACCATAGTCCTAATGGCTTAAAACCATATGGCTCTAACTGACCATCCTTCCGGACCTCCTTCTCAGAGTGCCTACTTCATTGTACCTAATGAAAGATGTGGTTTTGCTCTTCACTCACCATGAATCTGGGAAACATAAAAGGCAGGGATATATAATTAAAATCCAAACTGTAGAGCAAATGATGTGGCTGTAAGAGTATAGGTAGCCCTTGTGATTGGTTGCTTAGAAATCATCAGAAGGAGAAATATCTCTATCATTAGTTTAGCAAATCCAGCTATATTTTTAGATCATACATTAGGCACTCAATTCTTTAGCATCGGAACTGTGTGGCATTATCTTGTGGTTAATGGGGAACTGAAAAGTCCTTATTCAGTAATTTGCTCAAATGTAGGACAAGGCAATTTTGCACAGCTGAAATCAGCAGATATTGTACTGAATCAATGAACTAAGCAGGAGTTTCTGCAAATCATTTTGAAACACATGGAAACTATACAGCTGCCATTTCATGAAAAATTGAATGTGCAGAGAAGCATAATGATTGCGGCTTTCATAATTTTAAAGTCCAACATGTAAATGTAAGTGAATGTTCCAAAGAAATAATGAGCAAGTCTTTATTCATAATTTCCTAACCATCTATAAAACTGCCAACACACAAGCCTTCCATTTTTGTGATAATTCTATTGAATATTTACAGGAAACACTTAAAATCATAGAGGGTTTGGGGGATGACTAGAGAATTTCACTGTTACAGTGAATCTGACTAATGGCATACTTTTTCAAAAAAAAAAAAAATCCTTAATGTTGATAAAGCATTTTTATGTAAATATCATGTACAGGGTGTGCTGTTTTGAGTTCACTTGTAGTTACATGAAAAAAGAGATTTTATAAACATTCAGCTATCCAAAATTATCCTGGCTTCTATGATTTACAGCAATCCAATGAAAACATGCAACTACTTAAAATGTCTTTGGTAAGCATTATTAAAATCCAAATTGCAATCCATTTAGAATAACAATGAGAACAACAATGAATAGACTAGAGTAGGGCAGGGCAGGGCAGGTTGGGTGGGGTGGGGTGGGATGGGGTGGGGTGGGGTGGGGTGGGGTGGAATAGAATAGAATAGAATAGAATAGAATAGAATAGAATAGAATAGAATAGAATAGAATAGAATAGAATAGAACATTTTATTTGGCCAAGTGTGATTAGACACACAAAGCATTTGGCTCCAGTGCAGTATACATGCAACATAACAGAGTAAGAATAATCATAATAAAGATGCCAGTAAGAGGAGGTAGCAGACAAGATGAGAAAGATAATAATAATAATAATAATAATAATAATAATAATAATAATAATAATAATAATAATAATAATAATAATAATAATACAGCCATACTATATGGGTAAATATACTTAGACATAAGATAGTACTGTGATAATTAGGTGTTTAGCAAAATGATGGCATGAGGGGAAAAACTCTCTGTATTTAATTATTTTGGCATGCAATTCACTCTAGCATCATCTCAAAGAGTTGAAAGAGTTTAGCCAGGATGTGAGGGGTCTGTAGATAGTTTCTCAAGCCTCCTTCTGATCTGTGCAATATACAATAAAGAAAATAAATTAAAAAACCAAAATACAATAGTTAAATTGTAAAATTGTGACAATAGTTAGTCTCCAAACTCTTTGCAAAAGCGTCCATGATAAGTGACTTCTAAAACATTAGAAAGGATGGTGTGAGTCTTAAATTCAAAGAGAAGATGGTTACTTTAGGCTATCAATGACTGAAAAACAGATCTCCTGGGATTGCATAGAATTTTTTTTCCCCAAATGAGTTGTTTAAATTCCCGAAATGAGTTGTTTAAATTTGTTTAAATATAAATTGTTTAAATTTTGTCTGTATGAAATTGGTAATTTTCACCATTTTTTTTTGTTTGTTTGTTGTTCTGCAACTGGCAGTAATTTTACTCTTTGTCTTAAATATAGAATATAAAGGCATTTCCACAGTAAAATGCCTGAAGAAAATATTCATATCTCTTTTGTTAATGCATATACTTTACAGGGAAATCTGCCTCAGGATAAATAATGTATGAATTCAAGTTGACCTAGTCAGAAAATCAATGTATGCCTGATGAGGAAGGGGAAAATGTAAGATGTGGGTCATTGCTTGAACAGAATTTTTACAATAGTTGTGGAAGGAAGGGAATAAAAGCAGAAAGTAAGCCTGTTGTAAGTAGTCATGTGTTGCCTTGTTGAGGGTTTCATGCCACAGACAAACATTGTTTGCTTTGCTAAGGCACAGAAATGACGCAGTTGCCTTGTTGAGATGTTTGTTCTGCTTTAAGAACCTTCTCCAGTATTTAAGATCCATAAATTCCAAAGGAAACTATTGGAATAACCATAAAGTGAAACAATATGGCAACTTCAGTTGTTAGAAGTGGGAAACATAATGCTTTGAAGTGGTGCTTCTAGATGTATCTGATAGGAGAGAATGTTCACTAGATGGGCTTAAAACAGAACCAACAGATAATTCTTTTATTTCATTTTAATAATAACTGCTGAAAAGGAAAGAGGTTTTATGACACTGATACATCTTATCCCCTCTAAATGTATAGCATAAGGATCTTCTTTATCCCTTTAAAACAGGCTATGTTTCAACCAATACGATTTATGGTCCACCACATCCAGAGGGCATTAGAAAACTAATTGGAGCCAAATCAGTGAATTCTTCCAATTCCTCTTCTAAAATTAATTGAAACAATCAGTGATATATTATGTTTGATATTTTGCAACTATCTGGAGACTTTTTGGATTGAATGGAATTAACAAATGTATTAATAGATTTATTAAATACACACACACACACACACACACACACACACAAGATAAATCAGACTCTGTTATGTTTCTGCTATCAGGCTGAACAAAATCAGACTGCAGTTGGAGATTTATTGCTTTATATAAGACAAATAAATTCCAGCTTCAACATTTTTCTTAAAAAGAGACTTCGCAAGATGAATTTCTTTTACCTGGGCTCACCATAAAGAAGAAGGGAAAAAAAGACAGAAGATAAAATATTCAATGATTCCACCTACCATTATGGTTAGACCTTCTAATTTAATTATCATGCATAACATTTTCCCAACCTCAGATATGCAGACGATACTACTCTAATGATAGAAAGTGAAGAGGAACTGAAGAACTACTTGATGAAGGCAAAAAAAAAAAAAAAAAGAGAGAGAGTGGAAATGTTGACTTGACAATCAACATTTTTTTTAAAAAAAATAAAGATTACGGAATCACCATTGTGAACTGTAGTAAAGGTAAGTAGAACTCACCCCTGAACTGAACAATAGCAACAACAAATAAGCTTTCATCCATACATTTATCTATTTTTCTTCTATGATCGGACTGACAAATATATTCAACAGATTAAGTTAATCAATTCATTGGATTCACCCAATGGTTGCTCACATTTGAATATTAGCAGGGTGAGATTCAAGGATGCAAGTACCATATTTTCCGGCGTATAAGACGACTGGGTGTATAAGACGACCCTCCTCAGAGCCATTTAAGGCTCGTCAGAGCCTTATGGGCTGGTCTGCCTGGTTACAGGAGAATGAGACCCGGCGTATAAGACGACCCCCGACATTTGAGAAGATTTTTGTGTGTTAGAAAGTAGTCTTATACGCAGGAAAATACAGTAAGCTAATTTCCTTAAATATTAAAAGAGCAAGAGCAGTAAACAAATAGCTATTAACTATAAAGTGACAGACATGAAAGTCAGCTGGGTAACTTTGGGTCAGTAACTCGCTCTTAGTCTCACCCATTTCAAAGGGTTGTTGTGGAAAAAATAGGAGAGAGAAGGAATATTAGGTATGTTCACCACCTTAAATTACTTATAAAAATAATAAAGACAGGATAAATAATAAATAATAATAAATAAACAGTCATGAGACCCCCTATATTTCATCAGGTTAAAAAAAATAAGCATAAAGTTGATAGACCTGCTTATAGAAACAATGTGCTTTTTTATGAAGGAAATACAGTTTGGTGACTATTTTGCCTAACACATATCCATTATAAAATTTCAGAGGGAGAGATAGGCAAAGGTTTTGTTTACCTGTACAAAAACATACTAAACATTGAAATCAAAATGATTTATCCCTTCAGGCAGAAGACTATGTGCTGATTATTAAACATTTGGATTTGCATCCTTATTAATGTATCATATTTGCTGCTTAGAGTAATGTTGTTTTCTTCAAAACAAAAACAAAAACAAAAAACTGGTTTCTATAAATGGATGATTGCTTGTATGTTTAGTTTCTAAAATATCTTTATAAATGTGACATAAACATGCCCTTTCCTTTTAGTCTCTGGGACAATCTTCTAATTCCCTAAGATAGTTTACCCCCCCCTCCCCTGCCCCCCTGTTCTTTGGGTATGTGGGCATAGTTCCAAATTCCAAGTCCAATCATGCTCATTTTTATTTTCTAAGAATAGTTAGGGGCATTATGACGGGAGACAGATGCATTCTTGAAATAATGATGATGCTGGAGGTTTAGATCAAAATAGTCTAAGCACTTGTATGGGAGAAGGGGCAAGGAGCCTGAAGGAACAATGACCATGTCTGTGGGAACATTGGTATTCATGGATATAAATAATCTACATTATTCTTTGCATTTTTCTCCTTCTTTAGCAATTAAAAAAAAGTCATGATCAGGACACATCAAGCAGAGCAACATTCTGCAGTTGGAGAGGTGTGAGTTGCAACTTCTGAAATTTTCCATAGTTAGTTTAGAGAATTGTGGGACTTCTGCACATCTGGAACCTGCCAAGTTGGTGAAAGCTGCTGCACTAGAGGAAGAAAGGGAAGAGATACAATTTTGAAAACAAAACAAAACCAACTCTCAAAAAGCTGGTAGGTTCTTGATTTCAATCCAAGTAAAAAATGATTCAGTATTCAGGGTGTACATGGTGTGTAAATGCTAAAGGAACCAGGAAAATATATTCTTTAAAGTATAGCTGTCCTATTCTTATTTGTTTCACTGTGGATTTAAGAAACTAGTGTTATCAATTCTGGTCAATCATTAGTTAAGCTGAACAGTCCTTTGCAACAAAAAGCAAATAGAAAATATGAAGGATTTTCACATATGTCTGTGCAGATGGTGCAGCGTTTGGAGATTACTATCTTTTATAATGACTTCTGTACATAGACCAACTGGAAATGAAGACTGCTTAAGAAATTCCTTACCAGATTTCAATTCTTTCCCCTATTTTGGCCTGGTGATAGATTGATGTTCTGATGTGGGTAGATTAAGATGAGATTTCTAATTGCTGACAGAAAAGAAAATCTGAAGCTACAAACATAGAACTATTCTAGGAACATAGAATGTAATAAGTTTGAACACACACACACACGCACACACACCACAGAAACTCAAAAGATGAAATGAAACAACTACAAATTGACATCCTAGGCATCAATAATTTTAAATAGACTAGAATAAGATACTTTCAATCAGAAGATCACATTGCTTACTGTTCAGATCATGAAAAAGGAGGAATGTCATTGTTTTATAGGTATAATGAATATAGCAAGAATTGTCCTTGGCTAGAAAGGAAAAAAAGACCGAAAAATATTAATTAGATTTTGTGGAATGCTGGTCATTCAAGTTAGTGCTCCAACCACTGTTGCAGAAGAACAGAAGGTTGATGAGTTTCAAGTTCAATTTGAAATCAACAAAAAATGTAAGCAAGATGTTCTGCTTGCTGACTGAAAACTGGAATACCAAAGTTGAAAACAGGTTAAGGATGAATGTGAAAGGAGACTACCAACTGAAGAAAGGGAAGAAGAAAACTGCATGGCAGAAATTGTTAAGAAGAGAGCAGAAGCCAAAGCCAAGAAAGAAACCTAAGAAAAAGTTAGGAAAGACAAAAAACAATATTACCACAATATGCGTAAAGACACTGAGATAAAAATAGACATGGAAAAACAAGTATGGAATGAGTATGCTGAAACAGTTTGCAATAGAAATGTCAATATCCAAGATACTGTACCTTAGAAGATATTTTTAGAAGATATACAAAAATTCTCTAGTACTCTAGTCTTTACCAAATTGGAAGGCTACAGGAATTTAAATTAATTTAATTAATTTAATTTATTTCATAAATTGCCCATCTCATTTCACACTGATTCTGGGCTAGTTCAAAGTGACTCTAGGCTGATGGAATACCTGAATTATAGCAAGCAATAGAAGAAAAATTACTAAAATTCTAATCAAGCTATGTCAGCAGACCTTGACACAATGGCTAACTGATTGGAAGAGGTCAATCTGCATTTAAAATTTTAAAAAGGAGATTTAAGAGAGTGACCAAGCTATTATACAATAGAATACAAATTAGAATCCTACATGGTAAAAAAATACAAAATGTTCAAGCTGGTTTTAGAAAAGATTAAGGAACATGGGAATTTTTTACTGATAGATAATTAATAAAACCAAATAACACCAAAAAGAAGATACCATGTGCTTTATTGATCACAGGAATACCTTTGATTGTGTCAGTCATTTCAAGGTATTCTCAGAAAAATGGAAATCTCAAAACATCTCACTGTACCCATGATAAATTTATGTATAGATCAGGAAGCAACAATACAGAAGTGAAACATGGTGAAACATACTGGCTCCAGATTGGCAAAGAAGTACAGCAAGGCAATGTATTCTCTCCTTATTTATTCAAACTGTATGCCAAATACATATTAAGCAAAGCTGGATAGGAAGAAGATGAACAAGATTTTAAAGCCGTAGGAAAACATTATTTTGGTAGCCAAAAATACAAAGCATCTGAAAACTCTAATAACAAACATCACGAAGCAAAAATTTTAAAAATTAAATACAAAGAAGACCAGACTAATAACAACAGATATTACAAGCACTTTTAGAAACAACTATCAACATTAAAGGAAAAAGCAGTTGAGAACTATACTTCAGACACTTGGTAAAGCAGCCATGAAGGCCTTAGAAAAGATATTCACTCTCATGTGTTTCTACATACAAAGATTAGAATTGTGTAAGTCCTAGTATTCCCTGTGACAGTCTATGGTGTTGGAAATGGAATTTTGAAGAATCGGGATAGCAGCAGGATTGACACTTCAAGCTTTGATGTTAGAGAAGACTCCTAACAGCCTTGGTGTCAGGGTTCAAGTAACAGACCCAAAGCAATCAAAACTCTGAGGCCTAGAGTTTCCTCAAAGCATAATTTTATTCCTCAAAGCATAAATTTATTTGGCACAGATGGAGAAAACCTGACTCTGAAGGGGTTTCCCCACCCAAATCAAAACCCAAAGTTCTTGCCTTCTTGCCCCCCAGGTCACATGTCCATCACATGTTCCAATCAGGTTACAGTCCCAAATCTGTCTGGCTTTGGTCTATGCCCTTCCAACACCTGGTAGAGCGTTGTTGGCACCCACGGGAAAGAATATTATTTTGGCTACACATCTCCCCAGCTATATCTACCTCCCCCCTCACATTCCCACAGCTCTACCTGGCCTTGCTATTGCAGCCCTGAAGATACTCCCCAAAAATGGCTTCAGGGCTGGCTTCAGAGAATCACCACCAGCAAGGTGAATGAACTTAGTTATAGTGGCAATAGGTGCACTATTGAATCTAGCTTTTAAAATTTCTTTTTCTTTAATGGAAAAACTTAAATTATTTCCAAACAAATATTTTGTTAATATAAAGACTGTCTAGCTGAGCATGGCCTACTTTTTCTTGACTAAGGATGATGCTCAAACATTCAATCAGTTTTAAAGACAGATTCTTTTTTTCTTTGAATTCTTAAAAATATTAAAAATGTTGCCCAATGAAGAAGACTTGACAATGTTTTTGAAACATCACATTTACCTAATAAAAAATTGACATAATATAGCTAAAGCTTATAGCTTTCATGATAAATTTACTTGATCCATTATGCATCATGACATAATGTAAAGCCTGAAAATAATCTGTAATAAAAAAGAAATAAAGTCCACTGATTAGATATGTGTCATCAATGATAAGTATTTTGAAATATTTTCCCCCTTTTTTCTTTTCTTTTCTTTTCTTTTCTTTTCTTTTCTTTTCTTTTCTTTTCTTTTCTTGATTTTTAAATTCTGTATAAACAGTTGGTTTCTTAATTCAACTAAAATGGCTGTTACAAGAGAAGATAAATTCCATATCTGATTTTTCATTTTGCCTACACATATATTATATTGTTGTCATTATTAGGATGGTTTGTTTAACGAGTGCTTAAGGATTTTTTTAAAAAAATGAAAGGATCAGAGTCACAACATCTAGTTGGACTGATCAGCCAATCTCAGGAATGAGTCCTCATTGCTTGAACAATATAACCTTTCAATTTTACTTCTATCTTCCAGTCAAAAGGATGGCATCTCCAAATGTGTTTTTTCATGGAATTATTTTCAAATATTTCTGATCAAAGTTTAGAATTGCAGAGATCTGTAAACATTATTTCACTTATTTCTGATTCTTAGATACAATTACCATAGTTTGTTTAGTCAAAAAAGGATTATCTGTACCAAAGGGAAAAAAATCTCTGGACTTGAGGGACCCTTTGACAAGTTCAAAGTCTCTTGGAAGAAAAAGATAACTGAAAAACAAAAGGAATGAAATGATTGGTTGTAGAAAAACAGTCATAAAGTATCTTAGAAAAGGGAATGTCTGTCTGAGTGGACATTAAATGAATTGGGGTGAAGATTGTTCAAAATCTCAAAATAAGTTTGTAGCATCTTAAAAAGCAAAGATAAAAGTGTCACAATATTTACTTTTGCAGATTAGGTCCTATTTTATCTTGTGCAATATACATGGCATCCTACCTAAAAAGGCTGCCCCTACTTAACTGTTTCACTATTCTCCGTGAAATATATTCTCCTACAAATGTGCCATAGATGCAGTATATAATTGTGTTTAACATGCACAGAATATCTGTGTTTGTGTATATAGGCATTCGCTCAGATGCAACATTTGGCACTTGTATTCAAAATGGTTATTAACTTTTTTTCCCTTCAGGGAAAACAAGTGTGGTCTTTCTTTTTCCAGGCTTCTGGATGAAGTTCTATAGTGAAGTTTTTCTCGATAGAAAAGAAGTGGAAAGATTGCCCACTTATAATCAGAATACTGCTTCTTAGGTTTTATAGTTTCCTCATGAGTAGAATGGCAAAAGATAAAAGGAGAAAAAAATTGCTCTCATGTTGAAGGACAGCTTTTAAAGGTTCAACAAACCGTCACTTTCTTAATCATTTCATGATCCAATCAATTTACAGCTGAAAAAGATTATTTGAAAACAGTGGGAGAAAGAACTTTTTTTTCAACCGTTTAACCTTTCTTCTGGATTACAAAAAAAAAGTACCTTTAAAACACGTTAAATTTATTAAGAAAAGAGCTTAATAAATATTTTGACACAAATGTTATAAATGGATAAAGGCATTAATCTGATTGTACTTATTTAGTATAAATCTGAAAGATAAATATTTTGCAAAATTGCTTTGGTGTTATTTGGAAGTAATTAATGAAATGAACTGACTTTCCTGTGAATGTTGATTGTTTGACAGCAAATATTGTAGACAGTGAAGATTAGAATGGAGTAATTTGTCCATAAAAGGACAGAAATTTTGAGAAATACATTAAAGCAACACAAGGGAAAATACCAAAGTGTGTTTTGTTTTCTTTTTTTACATAAGAATGATTTGGGACAAAATCAAAGGAGTTATTTAGTGGATTGCCAGGAGGGAAGGAGCACATTCTAGAAGAGCAAAAGACAATGAAGTTTAGATAGTTTGAATGAGAGGACAAAAGACAGAACAATTCCTTCCTAGGAGTTTTCAGGGGGTATATTTAAGTTTGGCAAAATTGATGTTAGATTCAAAAACCAAGAAACTTCCTTTTTACAACCTATAGTACCTATCTGGGGTAGAGTCGGGGAAACTGGATGGAACTGAGTGTTTACTGACCATATGCCCTTCCTGATGCCACATGGAGTTCGCAGCAGATATTTTTTCTTTAAAGCCCTAGGAGAAAAACATCTGTCATTACCTAGGATTGAACTCAGAAGGTTGAATGGGAGGTGAATGTCTTCACCACTAGGTTAACACGTTGCTTGCAAAACCAAGAAAGACACCCTGAAATTCTTCTTAGCAGTTTCCTTTATTATTCCTCAGCAATAGACAAATTTTGGACACAATATATTATGAAGGAATGGAAAAATATGTGTTAAAAGGGAATGAAATTTATGCTGTTATGTTATAAACTGAAAGAGAACTTTCATAATACACAATTGGTATATGACTCTACAAAAATTGTCTAGAATATATGAAAGTACTTCAAAATTTGGCTGGACACATCGACAACATGAAGGATCTTTTTATCAGGCCTGGGGAAGTTGTAAAAAAGTTAGAAATTTCTGGAAATTTCATATCAGGGGTGAAATTCAGCAGGTTCTGACAGGTTCTGGAGAACTGGTAGTGGAAATTTTGAATAGTTTGGAGAACCAGCAAATACCACCTCTGGCTGGACCCAGAATGGAGTGAGAATGAGGATTGTTTTAATATTCTTTCCCTGGAGTGGCGTGGGAATGGAGATTTTGCAGTATCCTTCCCCTGCCACGCCCACCAAACCATGCCTACCAAGCCATGCCCACAGAACCGGTAGTAAAAAAAACCGAATTCCACCAATGGTTCATATACATTTAGTAATACAAAGAATTTTAAGATCAACATTCAACTGATCTAGAAGGATGCTTTAAAATTGGGCTTAATGGACAATCAATACACACCAAACACATGCTTTTATGGAAAAAAGAGGCATGGAAAGGTAAGTAGAACAGCAAGGGGGGGGAAGCTGTGCTCCATGATTTAGATTCACTAGAAAGTAGGATTTCCTAGCAATTTTAAATCACGTGGCACAGCTGATCGGAGAAAATACCGATTTGAAGGAACCGGTTTCTTTTATCACTACCAGTTCCAGGGCCGGATTTAGATGAAAAGAGGCCCTAGGCTATTCCACTTATGAGGCCCTTTCACCTCCCATTTTTTTCGGTTCAGTGTTTTAGTGTTCACTGTTTTTAGAATAGTGTAATTTTAATTCTGCTAACAATTTGAATGCCTAGTTAGCCTATAGGAAAATCCGGCCCTGACCAGTTCGCCCAAACTGGTGCAAACCAGTAGCATTTTACCGCTGATTTATAACCACTGTCAAAAAGATCAGAAGCTGCTTATTTATAATTCTTTCATTTTACTCTTTCTTTATTATTCCTGGTTCTTCTTATTTTATTGATTTCTTTTCTAATATTTGTATTGCTGTTATCCTATTAAAACATATTTAATAAAATTATGTGTATATGTGTGTTTTTGTGTTTGTGTGTATAAATTACTCTCCCCCCTCCCAAATTTATTTTTAAAATTTGAAAGAAGACTTGAATTAGCTGAAAAATTCATTGGAGGGCAGATTTTTTTTTTCTTCCTTATAGGTAGGTTCATCTTCAATTTGGAATTACCTTAAAAATATTCTTAAGCCATCTTAAAATATATACTCAGACTGCATGTTCAATTATTTTATTGGTTTTATAATCAATGTCCTACTGCAGGGGTGTCAAACTCAATTTCATTAAGGTCCACATCTTGGTTGTGATTGATCTTGGGGTGACAGGTAGGCATGGCAAACTTGGTGGGTGTGGCCAGCTTGATGCCACTCCCCAACATGCTGGCATCTTTCCTCTTCGCACTGGATAGATTGGGCCAAAGCCATGCTGGCCTGATCTTTTCTCTTCGCATTGGGTAACCAAGACGGCCCCACGGGCGATATCCAACCATATCATGGGCTTTGAGTTTGACACCCCTGCCCTATTGTCTTAACTTGAATTATTTTGGAAATCAACAAGCTACTTGTTAACCTTCAGCAGGGTTTTTTTTTGTCAGAGCAGCATTTTTTGTTTGTTTATCTTCTTTTTCCACTACCCCCATAATCATTTTAATATGCCATTATGGCAGAAGCCATGCTGTTCTATTTGTGAAGGAAATCAAGACAGAATGGAATGTTGGCATGTCCTATATTGAAATTATATTATGCACCAAATCTACAGTATGTTGTTATTACATCGGTTCTGGTTATTAAAAAAAGAGTGGTTCAGAACAGGGAATTCTTTTGTCAATTCCTGTTCTTTAGTGCATTTGTGACAACCTCCCCACAGCTTCCAGCACCTAAAATGTCAAATATCAAAATGCATTCATTGCAGAAGCTTAGCTTACTTTGCTCTTCTAATATAAAAATGCTTTCTAAATAATTTCATGTCTTATGCATTAGAGGAAGTTAGACTTGAGTCACTATTTCCTGGAATTGTTGGCTCAAATGAACATACTGTATGTTCACAAAATCTGATATTCTTGTGCCATTCAAGGGATATGTAGATGTACATCTTGTCTTCTCATTACAAAGGCTTCCCTTTTATATTTTTACTTGGATGATAAGAGAACTCTTTTCTGTTCCCACAATTTATATTGATTATTCAAGCCTGACTACCAGTTTTATCTAACAATTGGAATATTAGGCAAGAATTGGTTTCTAATCTCCATTATGTCTGGTTAATCTATATCGCAGATTTATTGTGAGATAAAGTAATCATATGAAAAAAAGAAGGAGAGTTGGGAAATACATATTAAGAAAAGGTATTTCTTGGACAATATACCTTAATAAACACACATACAGAAAGCTGACTATTGCAACTCTATGGAAAACTAAAATGTAAGTCAGAATAGGTTTTTATTTAATCAGTTGAAAGAAAATGCCTAGGAAACCAGACTAATACCAGAAAAGCACAGTCAAGTGAACTAGAGTTCTACTGATGGGCACATTTTGGATATATGTATTTATTAATTCAATTCCTATTATACCGTTCTGTCCATTTGAACAAGCAATTTACAGCAATGATACGATCACAGTGGTCAACCAAATAGAACATTCTCTCTTTCCCAGTTATTTTGTTGAATTTTCTTCAAGCTCTATAAGCATCTCTTTCTCAGCATCTCTTTTGTTCTGGGAGATGGGGCAACTAAATCTCTAAACTACTCTTTAACACATCTGGGGCAAGGAAATATACTTTTTTTAGGGAATAAAAGTATAAGATACTTGCTTTTGACACTATTGGGGTCCATGCATTGAAACAGGCCTGAGATTTCCCTGTCAATTATTAAATGACAGTGTGCCAAACCTTTTGTCTATTTTATCGGTCTTCCCATCTATCCTATATTACTGATGTCTTTTTTGATAATCACATCTTTTGCCACCTGTAGCTATCTTTTCCTGTACAATGATAATATATAGTAAGGATCTCTAGGCATGGATGTTAATTACACTACTTGGTAGTCATTGAATAATTATATAGATAAGTGTCTTTTTGATTAGTGATTAATCATTGCAGAAACAGTCTTGCATGAATTAGAACACCATACTTTTCAGAATTACACACCTAAATTTGGTGTCACTATTTGGATGACAAATTTGTCATTATCAAGAAAAATGCACTAAAAGAACTTCATACCATACTGAACTCCATCTTCTCTGACATACAGTTCACAGTGGAGGAAGAAACAGCTAAGCTATTACAGGTAAGAGGATGAAAGCCTAGATACCACAGTTTATAACAAGGCCACCCACACTCCCTGCACTCTGAATTTCAACAGCAACCATCCACTATCACACAAAAAGAGTTGCATCAGAATATGGCAGGGTGAGATCTCACTGTAGTATCCAGCAAGCCAAACAGCTGCACAACAGGTACCTATGTGAACAATTCAAGCAGAATACCCCAATCATTTTTCACAAAATGGCTGTGCAAAATAGTGGGGAGAGAAAGGAAGGAACAAGGTACAAGGCCAGTCACATGGCACACCTACCATACATCAAAAATATAGAACACAGCTTCTGAGATCTGCAAGTAGCCCAGAGACTACATACAAGGACAAATTATGCATTGTAAAGGCTGCTTGAAAGTGGAAGATATTTACAATATAATCTACCAAATCCCCTGCATAGATTGTCCCTGTGACTATGTAGGACAGACGGGGAGGAAGTTAACCACCAGATTTCAGGGACACAAGCAAATGCTCAGATGAGGAGATCCGAACTCATTGGTAGCCTCACCCTGCAATGAACAAAGACACACATTCAATTTTGCAGCTGCTAAGATTGTTGGACAAGCAGACACAAAAACAGCCAAGGAAGTGATTGAAGCCTGGGAAAAAGGCCCCTGATCAGTCAACAGGAGTGCTGATTTACCACCAGCCTATCAAGTACTTAAAAAGTGAGACCTAAGAAGCAGAAGCAAACAACAGCTAATGTCTTAAAAGCCAGCCCATCAACACATTCCAATCAACATCTAAAAAGCCATTTGCAACAGGCACTATAAATACCACACATGGAACAGCATACACTCTGCTAGAGAGAAGTTCCCTGAAGACGGACTCCGGCATGAGTTCAAAACCTTGGAAGACAAAACTTCTGGTCCTGGTGTCCAATCCAGATTGGATCCTGCACTAATTATATTAAATAAATGCTTTCCCTATCTGGCTACTGGAAATTGCTGGATTTTGATAAACTCATTGAAAGATAAGAAGGAAAATGCAAGTACATGATCTGTCAATGGTAATATTGCTATAATGCACTCATCCTAACTGAGGGAGATGTAAATAGATGCCAAGCTTGATTGTACCCATGATAACTTCTGAAAAACGTAATTGTGCTAAAGTGCTACCATAAAAGCCTGAGTGTTTCCCTTTATAAAGTTGTTGAAGAAGTCCATTCTCAAGATACCACACTCAAAAGATCGACATAAGGAAAACAGCAGGAAATGAAAATGAAAATGAAAATGAGGCTGGACTGAGTAAGAGTATGAATTATTCCAGTTACATGTAGTCAGATTTAGTTACAACAAGGTACCATAGTACCATTTGACCTGGGAATTCTGGTACCTAGGTCTAGAACAATATCAGCATTATATATTTCTGCATACTACAATCTGAGTTCATTTATCTTGTTAAACCATGATTTGTGGAAAAGATTCCCAGTTGCTATGATGAGAATCAGTGGTCTCAATATGTTCTATATATGTTGAGGCTCTAGAAAGAGTGCAGATAAGAGCAACAAAGATGATTAGGGGAATGGAGACTAAAACATATAAAGAATGCTTTCAGGAATTGGGTATGTCTAGTTTAATAAAAAGAAGTACTAGGTGTGACATGATAACAGTGTTCCAATATCTCAAAGAAGAGGGATATAAACTATTCTCCAAAGCACCTGGAAGCAGGACAAGAAACAATGGGTGGCAACTAATCAAAGAGATAAATAAAGAGAAATCTCCTTAATGACAACTAGAACAATTAATCAATAGAATAACTTGTCATCAAGTTATTTGTGTGGGCACTCCTTCACTGGAGATTTTGAAGAAGAAATTGGAGAGTCATTTGCAGGCTTTCTTGCTTAAGAAGGGGATTGGACTAGAAGATCTCCAAAGTCCCTTCCAACTCTGTTATTCTATATTCTGCTAAGTGTAAGTCTTTTCGCACACATAAAAGCTATTTAGGAAACATGCCCGCATGTAAAATTCAGTATATGATGGGTGAATAAGAAAATCCTCCTTCTCTAAGTCTATTGATCCATAAAAATCTGATCAACCATCGAAATAGCATCTGTCTAAACTTTTCATCTATTTTTAAAAGCCTTCTAAAGATTTCCATGTAGCTCTTTTACTTATCTGGTAGATTCATTTACTATTTGTCGTTTGTTCCATTTGACAAAGACCCTGTGAAAGAGCTTAGCTTTTCTAATGGAATCCCATTTACATTCTCCTCTCGTGGCTATGATAGTTGGAATCAAAACTGAAGGACGGTGATCCTAACAGAATCTGACATTGGTTTCTCCTGGGTGGTAATAACTTGCTTTTTTGGTTTGTGTTTTGTTGTTTTTTTAATCTCAAGGACCATGTTGCATCCACTCTATTTTCATCTTCTTTTAGTGACAGACCAGTACATTTCTTCCATAATGAGATGGAAGAAAAAGGGTCAAAGTCATTAAGTCCCCAGAGAACATATTTGACAAAAGTGAATTAAAAGGCAATTTTAAAATGCCTTCTAGAGGACTGGTTAGAGAGGGATGGGCTTTTTGGGGTTCTGCCATTCTGTCTTGCTTTTTCAGGTATCAATTGCTAAGAAATTAATGTGAAAGTGTAAGATAGGGGTCTTCTCTTATATAAATAAACCTCTGCAAAGAGTTAGTCTCTGTAAAATTTTAATGTGGCATAATTAAATTTATTTAATTTAAATACAATTGCATAATTTTAAAATTGCATAATTGCATAATTTTAAAATTTATGCAAATGAGAACTCTGTGAAAATGATGTATCCATTTAAATGCTACAGCTATACAGTTGAATAGAATAGAGTAAATAGAATTCTTTATTGGCCAAGTGTGATTGGACACATAAGGAATTCGTCTTGGTGTATATGCCTCAGTTGCTTGAGATGTCCATTTTAGCTTGCATAGACATTACAATGAGGGTGGGGATTATTTCATGCGGAGTGGTAACAATAAAATGTTATCCTTTCAAGTATCCTTCCTTCCTTCCTTCCTTCCTTCCTTCCTTCCTTCCTTCCTTCCTTCCTTCCTTCCTTCCTTCCTTCCTTCCTTCCTTCTTCCCTCCTTCCCTCTTTCTCTTTCTTTTTTTAAAAATAGTGTAAGAGTTTATTCTAAGATTTTAAACCTTGACATTTCATACAGCTTGTTGTCTAACTCAGTGTTCATCTTCTTGCTTGCATTTTTTTGAAAAAGTTCTTTCCAATGGTACTTACTGGCAACAAAATTAAAATCAAACTAGGAAATGCTTTATAGCATGGATATTTACCATTTGGAAAAGAAATTGAAGGACTCTAGTCCAATTTTACTATCAGTCATGGCAGCTGAGGCAGAACATTCACACAAGTTGTTCAAGTATTTAATCCAGGAAGTCGGAAATGTTGCATCTGTTCCTGCTATGCCCTCCTGTAATGAAATAAGCTATATGAAACAAAACTGAAAACAAATAACTATTTTCATAGCCCATGTGGCATAATATTCTAGAACATGATAGAGGAGTCAAAAAAAGTCAAGATTGTTGCTGTGACTACACAAGTAAAACCCTGTTCCTTTCTTATCTGTGTTATGGATGTAATACACATAAAATAATTGCATGAAACCAGTGGTGGGTTGCTCCCGGTTCTGTCTGGTTCTTTAGAACCGGTAGTAAAAGTGATGGGAGGCTCTGCCCACATGCCCAGATGTCATAATTGATGATCTGCGCATGCACAGAAGCTTCTGCACATGTGCAGAAGCGCATGTGTGCACGCTCCCATTGCGAACCAGTAGTAAAGGTAAGTAGAACCCACCTCTGCATGAAACCTCACAAAGTATCAGGCAAAATATATGTAAAATTTCAAGGTTTTCACATTAGATCACATGAGATCTCAGGAATAATATTATGAGATGTGAAGATCTTTTAATATCTCAGCCATTGTTAATTTTTGGTAACAGTAGCATTATACAAAGTCAGCATTTTGTGACCAGCATGCAAGAGCTGTCTTAATTTCTTATCTTGAGAGAAAAGAGTATTAATTACAGTTTCTTGACATAAGAATTGCATTGTCCTGGTAAGAAGCATGATTGGCCTACCCCACCTGGCTGGCAAGGTCCAGGAGAAGAGTTTTCTCTGCTGTTATCTCTGCTCTTTGGAACATCTTGCCCCTAGAACTTATGTTAGTTCCCATTCTGCTGACCTTCTGCACAACTTGAAGAACTGGCTTTGCCAGTTGGCCCAGGGCTCCTGTGGTGGAACATCATTCTTGTTGATAAACTAATAGCAAAAATCTCACCCTACCCCTGGTTAGCCTATTTCCTTCCTCCATCTGTTAGTTCAATTTATAGCTGACAATTTGTACTTCTATAATGTTTTATTCCTATTATATTCCTATTGTTGCATTGTTTTATTCTTTTTAACATTATAAGCCATCCAGAGTTACCTTGTGATTGAAATGGCTGCAAATGAATTTAATGAAAATAAATAATAATAATAATAATAATAATAATAATAATAATAATAATAATAATAATAATAATAATAATAATAATAATAATAATAATAATAAATGATCATGTCCATGAAGTTAATCAGCAGCCTGATAATCACTCTTAACTAAAATGAAGTCTAGAGGAGAACTCCTGAAATGATTTCTGAGCTTATTGATAGTACTAGGTTTCGATGCTTCCAATGTGGCAATTGAGAAAAATCTTCAGGCTTAAGCAAATTACTTAGCAACATGCCTAGATACAGTTTAAAATTGGCATGAGATGGATCTCAACAATTTCTTTTCTTTTCTTTAACTACATAATTTTGTTAAATTATGTTGCAACAGCTCCCTCTGGCAGACCATGCTGGAAAATTCCACTGTTATCTGCTACAAGCATGAATTGCTTTATATTTTTTAAATTTTTAAAAATATTTTGTGGAAACTCAGGCTATTTCTCTACTTTGTGATGATAAGTAATAAATTCAGAACTGCAGGTTAATTAAGGTGGCTGGTAACTTCACCAGTTTAAAAAAAATGTTGGCAAGTTGACTAGAGGAGCTATTGTTATCTGTTCCATAATTCCTCCCCCCCACCACCCAACTGACTTGCTAAAATTGCCTTTAACAGTTTCATAAAATCTTCAGAGTAAGCCATGTAAAGAAAGCATTAAAAAAAAAGCTCTGATGGGCAAATTGATTTTCACTTCCCTCTCTCATTTTAAATGCTGTGAAATTACACAATAAATGTGAAGTGGAATACTAAAAATGATTAAACTGGGAAGAAATCTATACTTTTAATTCTAATGGATAATTAAATGAAACTCAACATAAGAAAGACTTTGGAGTAATAATATTAATAGGCTGAATCTAAGCTTTAAATAGTCCCTTTGGAATAAATGACACAAGTTGTAATGATAACCACTAACTGGAATGAATTTAAATAGAAATGAGAGAGATTCATGGAAGATAACCATATAGCTGGTTACAAGTTATAATAAATATGTTCAAAGGTTTTTGTACAATCCACTGCTTTCATTAAAGTGACAAAAAGTATTCAGCTTCAAACTTCAATCTTTTTGGATGCATATGCAACATGACACAGCACGTACAAAAGCAGTGTAGCTTGCAGTGACAGTAAAAATAATGGTATAGCATGTTTAAAAGTTGCTATGGAAGAGGAACAAGTATTAGATGACAAGATTGATACTGATTTGAAGGTGGATTTAAACATGCCAGGATAACATGGAAAATGACAGGGCACACAATGAAACTGGACAAGGTCTAAAAAATTAAGAGAGCTATACAGATAACAAACTCAGAGATTGACCTGGACATTTTTTAAATATTGGATTTACAAAAGAGGCTTGTTCAAATTTAGAAGAATTGTGTGAGAAGCAACAAGGAAGAAATGGAAAGAAAAGAAGTTGTTTATTTTAAAAGGATTAAAGATGAGCCATGGTGGCACAGTGGTTAGAATGCAGTACTGCAGGCTACTTCTGCTGACTGCTGGCTGACTGAAATTTGGCACTTCAAATTTCACCAGGCTCAAGATGGACTCAGCCTTCCATCCTTCCGAGGTCAGTAAAATGAGGACCCAAATTATTGGGAGCAATATGCTGACTCTGTAAACTGCTTAGAGAGGGCTGTAAAGCACTGTGAAGCAGTATATAAGTCTAAGTGTTATTGCTATTGCTATTAAGATTATTAGAAGTAAAAGAAAGGAATATGAAGTTGGTTTTTTTTATCAAGATTAAGAGAGAGATATTGTATTCTCTGCTAACTCTTAATAAACTTTTGCTGACAACAATGCTGAAATGAGGAGGCTGTATGGATTTGTTTATAGATAAGAATTAGGACATGGAAAGAAGATATCATTTGTTATATTTTAAGAGAAGGTGAAAAGTTACTAAAATTGTTTATACTTGTCATCGTGAAGGGGAAAGTTATTCTTTTTTATTCTTTTTTCTTTGCTATGTTATTTTTTCTTTACCTCCTATTTTTCGCTATTTTTTATTTTCTGAACTTTCTATTTTTATTTATTTATTTTTATTTTTTAGCTTATATTGTAATTACAATTTTAATAAAATTATTATAAAAAAGGGTAGGGCTTTCATCATATTAGGATGGATTTTATTATTCAAGTTGTTTGGGTTGAGTTAATAGAAAACTGGCATCATCTTTTCAATGTTCAAAGAACAGTATTTTCCCCCCAACATTGGACATTCTGAAGACTGAATTTGAGAACATTGACATCCCAAGCACATGCTCATTCCCTGAGCTACCATTCTCACAAAGTATGTTTAGTTGATATAACTGCTTAGTATTTATCAGGACTTCATTTGAAGAAGTGGTCTAGTGCCACTTTCTGGATCTGCTCACTGAGCTGTGAAGCAGATGCAGTTGCTCAAAGGCTTAGCACAGCTGCTTAGAAATCCTCCTGAGATCTTTGTACATGTATATGCATGCCTAGAAGACATTTCTGCCATGATGATCGGTTGTGGTTGCTTCATAGTTTTGAAGAATTGATTCAGAACAAAATATCCCACAGAATTATTTGCACAACCCAACCTTTGTTCTCAGATGTTGATGAGCTAGAGTTCCCATAGTCTTTGTCCAGTACAACCAGTGGACAGTTGATGAAATCTGTCGTTGAACATCATCTGGAAATTTATATGAATAATGACTGTCTGTAATGGACAAAAAAGCTCTACAAAGAATCATTAAAATGTTTCAAAATATCATCGGGCTCCAGCTACCAGCCATGGATGACATCTTTAAATCTCGCTGTTTGAGGCAGTTATATAACATTCTCAGAGACTCTTCCCATCCTGCTTATAATATTTTTTGACTGTTGCCTTCCGGCAGAAGATACAGAACAATTAAAATTCGGACCAAAGTTTTCCGAGTAGTTTTTATCCCAGAGCTATAATTGCATCATTAATATGATGGCAGAATCAGGAATGGGGGGAAGGAAAGAGGCCTACCTGCCTGTTGGATAGCAGAATCAAGAATTATTATTACTACTACTACTACTACTACTACTACTACTATTATTATTATTATTATTATTATTATTATTATTATTATCATCATCATCATCATCGGTTAATCTGTAGTGAGATTCACAGTCTTTGAGGCTGGTTAATAGCTCAGCAGCTTGAGTCCTAACCAAGGACCTAGGAACTGTTAAGGTATCGTTGGAGGATGTAAGCTGTTCCGAGTAAGGTGGTTTTTTGTAGAGTCAAAATATTCAAATCCGGTAAATTTAGAATTTCTAAATAGCAGGGTAGTCCTTTCGGTATTGCTCCAAGGGCTCCAGTTACAATTGGGACAACACACAATTTCTTTTTCCACAGTCGCTCAACTTCAATTTGCAAGTCCCGGTACTTTGTGATTTTTTCTTGCTGCTTATCTTCAATCCGTGCATCACCAGGTATTGCAATGTCAATGAACCATACCTTTTTCTTTTCAACTATTGTTATGTCAGGTGTGTTGTGGACCAAGTGCCTATTATTATTATTATTATTATTATTATTATTATTATTATTATTATTATTATTATTATTATTATTATTATTATTATTATCATTTTGACAGTATACACAGCAAATGAGATGACCATGCTGGATTTCGTATCCCAAATCACTAGTCGAACACTTCCCAAGCGTTTATGACTGTATGATGTATCAGTGAATTATGTGAGCAGATCCCAGTAAGGTGGCCATCTGCAGCTGACCAATGGTGATCTTGTCAGCGCCAATTATTTTTAAGTGCTTGCTTAGGTCTTTAGGCCCAAAGTGCCAAGTACCACTGGGGCCACCTGCACTGGTTTATGCCAGAGTCTCTGCAGTTCGATTCTCAAGTCCTGATATCTGGTGACTTTTTCAAGTTGTTTCTCATCGATTCTGCTGTCACCAGGTATGGCAATGTCAACAATCCACACTTTTTTCTTCTCCACAATCTTGATATCCAGGGTATTGTGTTCCAAAACTTTGTCAGTCTGTATTCAGAAGTCCCACAGTAGTTTTGCATGCTCATTTTCAACTACTTTTTCAGGTTTATGATGCCACCAATTCTTTGCTACAGGCAGATGGTAGTTGTGACAAAAGTTCCAGTGGACCATCTGAGCGATTGTGTTATGACATTGTTTATAGTCAGTCTGAGCTATTGTCTTGCAACCATTGATCAGTATATGATCAATGGTTTCATCTGCTTCTTTGCAGAGTCTGTATTTGGAGTCATCAGCAGATTTTTTTGTCTCTTTCTTCAGTGTTCTGTTAGTCAGCCATAATCAGGTCTTTTCCTTATCTACTTTTCCTTGGATCTTCTCAAGGAACTGTCCATGCAGTGCTTTGTTACAGTGATCAGCTGTCAGCCTGAGTTTGCATCGCTGTTTTCCTATATTGAGTCTTGGTTTGCTGCACTTTGAGCAGCTTCCTCTTGTTGACCTCCAGCAGAGCTGGCTCAACACTGCCTTTCACGTAATCTGCCAGAGCATGCTTCTCTTCTTTGTCTGTCTGTTTCACTTGCAGAAGTCCTCTGCCGCCTGCTTTTCTGAGCAAATATAGCCTGTCGATGGCACTCCGCAGGTGCAATGCATTGTGTATGGTCATCATGTTTCTTGTGTATCGTCATCATTTTCCTATCCAGGCTGTCCAGCTCTGCCTGTGTCCAGTTTACAATCCCAGCAATATATCTGATTATGGGTATGGCCCAGGTATTTATAGCCTTGATAGTGTTACCACCATTCAGTTTGCTTTTTAGAAGTTTCCTGGCCCTTTGTGTGTATTCTTTGCTGACCACATTTTTCACTTGCCCATGCTTGATATTGTCCAGCTGCAGTATGCCCATGTATTTTTAGGCTTCGGGTTGGTGGCACTTGATGGTTTGTCCATTGGGCATTTCAATTCCATCACTTTCTATGATCTTCCCTTTCTTCAATGCCACTGTGCGCATTTGTCCAAGCCGAACTCCATGCTGACCCCGACATCATCAAAACGCTTCTGCACATGCACTGAAGCTTCTGTGCTTGCACAGAAGAACGCGCGTGTGTGTGAGCAAAGCACACACACACATGGCCCCACTGCAAACCGGTAGTAAAGGTAAGTAGAACCCACCCCTACATTGCACATAGGTGAAAGGAGCAGAATTTGTCATGATGCAGTTCTGTGTATGGTGGCCCTACCCTATGCAATCAGACTTCTTAAAAGCACCAAGCAAGGAGTGAGTGAAAGGAAAGATTCTGGCCGAGTTCCCATATTTTCAGGTTCTAAGATTGGGCTACCCGCCTAATCTTCTCTTTATTTACACCAATGGCTGCATTGGATGTTTGTCAGATTTCATTGTACATCTCTGTGGTACTGTAGTGGTAGTGTTATCATTTTGATAGGAAACTATTTTATTTAATACAAAAAATCAGGAATTTTCTCTTTTTCAAGACTTTATAAAAAGCTTGTGTACAATAGAAATTGTTTATGTGAGTTGTAAAGAAAGCTTTTGAGAAAGTTCCTCAGCAGGATTTACTGAAAAAGTATAGTTGAGACAGGTCTCCTAAGTCATGGTGTCAAGATCTGAACATTTAAATAGTACATAAATAATCTGGACTTTGTGCTGAGCAGTGAAGTGACTATGTTTCTTGGTAATAGCCAACTGTTAGTAAAATTAAAGAGAGATTATTCCAGACAGACAAATTGGACTTCAAATGGCAAATGCAGTTATACATGTGTATCATAAACACACTATATTTCTATTATACATTTATGGAATCTGAGCTTGATGATGACTGGTCTGGAAAAAGGCCTTAGAATTACACTGGACAGCTCAATGAAAATGTCAGTGCAATTTATACTGCTCTTAAAATGTATATTCCATACCTGGAATAATTAGGAATGAAATTGAAAAAAGAACTGTTAATATAATAATACCCTCATAATAATTCCCCCTGTAGTGAGAACCATACGTGATCTGGTCTAGTGTATGCATTCTGTCAATTTAGGCAAACTTAAACAGGATTATAGGGCTAAAATGCTGTAAAAAGGAGCAATCAATAAGTATCTCTTGTTAACAGACGATATTTCTTGGATATTATAAAACTCCATAAATTCTGACTAGCAAATAATTAGCAATGATTTAAATTGGATGCAAAGAAACAGAACTGTCAATTTGTTATATTTACCACAAAATGGTCAATTTGTTATGCTTACCAAAAGCAAACTAACATGAAAGGAAAAGCAACAAATCTTCAGTAAATTTAAGTATAATAATCTTCTAGTTTTATAATATGCATACAAAGTTCCAATCACGTATTTTAGTAAGATTTATTATTCTATAAATAAAGAGATCAAAACCACAACAGTAATGCTACAAAAAATTATCCATATTTACAGAATTATTTTCTCTTGCTTTCAGATATCATTTTAATAGCTATCACCTCCACCAAGAGATTTAAGATGATAAAAGGTTTTTCAATTTAGAAATGGTCAAGAGGTAGTAGGGGAAAAAAATAGAAATATCATATGTTGTACTTCTAAATAATGTCCTTGTCCTGATACAGATATTTCACTTGAGTAATTCTATTTTGAAATTCTGCATGTAGAAAGCTAGAAGTCAGGGAAAGGGATTTAACACCATGGCATCATATGCTATTTTTCTTTATTCAAGAAATACTTTATCACAATGATCCTGCTTAAATCTTGATGTGATGATGTTTTTCATATAACTGAAGATATCAGCCAACTAGTAGAATTCAAACTGATATATGGACAACTTTCTGAATGATGACAGTTTTCCAATAGCATTAATGACTAGAGAGGTATTCCATGTCAGCAAAGATTCCAATACATATCCTGAACATTCATATGTTGGCATATTTTCACTCAAGTCATGTAGAGATGGAAGGAATCTAAGAGGCCTTGCATGTTGCAGGTTTTACTACATTATTCCTGATAGATAAATAGGTGTATATATCCTATATAAGGAAAAAGGTTTGAATAAATAGTTTCCAAGAATCCTTCCAGCTTTTTGATTCTCACTCTCTCTTTCTTTCTTTCTCTTTCTTGCATCTATATCTATCTATCTATCTATCTATCTATCTATCTATCTATCTATCTATCTATCTATCTATCTATCTATCTATCTATCTATCTATCTATCATCTATCTATCTATCGTCTCTGTGCATGTGTGCACATGTGTGTCTGTGTGTCTGCATTATTATTTGAGAAGGTTTTTGACTTGCCTGGACAAGTCTCTGCAGTTTTCTTGGCAAGGTTTGTTTTTTTAAAAAAATCTGTTTACCATTGCCTGCTTGCAAGGTCACTCAACTGGCTTTGTTCACAAGGGAAGACTGGAACTCATGATCTCCCAATTTCATAACTGCAGCTTTAACCTCTACACCAGATCATCTCTCTTCATGATACGTAGCTAGTTAAAAAAAATGAAGCATATCTCTGTGTAATTATCCCATATTTAACATTTGTTGAATGGGGATTAACAACCAATTGGCCAATAACAAAAGAACAAGGAAATGTAGAATGGGAAATCATATCTCATACTTTGTGGAATATATATTCAATTCTTTGTAAGAATAATATATAAATCAAGTAGATTTTCTCTCTTTCTTTCTTCATACTGAGACTTTAACAAGTTTAAAATCTCTATTTTCTATGTTCCACCAGCATTTTATAAAGAATCGTCCAGAAGCTAGAAATAGTTTTCTTTCAAGATAGAAATAGATGTACTGTATAAAAAGATGACTATGCCTTAAGAGACTATTACTGTGAAAGGCAATGAACATTTGAGTGTTCAAATTCTCCCAATGACTAATGTGCCAAAGTAGAGATGTTAATTCCATATTTTCAATGCAAAGACCTCCCACATAATTGAATCATTTTTTTCTTTCCAACCATGTTCCAAAGGAGTTGCAGCAATTTAAGAGAATGGCTGAGAGAGAATCAATTGCAAAAATGTGAAATTATACTGTCATTATTGCCATCTATATGGCTTATTTATGATCACAACCATATTTCTTTGATATCCAATGCATAGGAATTAATCATATTATGAATGACAATCTGTAAACTGAGCCACACTGTATTTTTCTCTTCTCTATTCTTCAAGTAGCTTTAGTAAGTGCTCAAGAATTTCAAGAAAAGCAAAAGAAGGTGCTACAATCTTCATTAGCATCTTCCAGTATCATCCACCTTTTAAAGTTCAGGTGATGCAAAGCGTCTTCTTAGATCTGCTGATTATCTGAGATTCCCTAGTTATCCACCTATCTTTTAATTTTTATGTTGTTTTTGCCTACCCTTTTTTTCTTTACTATATTTTCCATTTATCATAATATATTTTTGTAGTATTTTAAATATGTATTTACATAAGCATTAGTTTTTAATTTTTCATAATACTACTATTACTACTACTACTACTACTACTAATAATAATAATAATAATAATAGTAATGGTAATGCAAGAAAGGCAAATGAAGAACCGAATGGAAGCATGGGAAAACAAATCACTGCATGGCCAGTACATTTAAAAAAAAAGGGGGGGGGAATCAGATAACAACAAGACCTGGCAATGGCTAAGAGCAGGAAACTTGAAGAAAGAGACCAAAGGGCTAATTCTGGCTGCACAAGACCAACCCTTAAGGACAAATGCATACAAAGCCAGAATTGAGAAGACAGCAACAGACAGTAAGTGCAGCCTATGCAAAGAAGCTGGAGAAACAATGGACTATCTAGTAAGCTGCAAGAAGATCTCACAGACTGACTACAAGCAGTGACATGACAAAGTAGCAATAATGGTGCATAGAAAGATTTTCACGAAATATCATTTCCTGCAAGCAATAACTGGTGAGACCATAAAATAGAGAAAGTCATAGAAAATGAAGAAGTTAAATTGTTCTTCGACTTTAGAATTCAGGCAGACAGACATCTGCCACATAACATCCCAGACTTAACAGTTGCCTATTAGAAAGACAAAAAAGTCTGGATAGTCGATGAGACAGTACTGGGGACAGCAGAATAGAAGAGAAAGAATTGGAGAAAATAACATAATACGAAGACCTACAAATAGAAATAAAATGACTGTTGAAAAGGCAAGTAAGGGTAGTACCAATAGTAATAGGCATCTTAGGTGCAATTCCAAAACAACTGGTAAACAACCTGAACACCATAGGCATTGACAAATTCACCATCAGTCAATTGCAAAAGATGGCTTGACTTGGAATCACATCCTACAACAATATCTATAACACCATCAAACATCCAGATTGACCTATCTCTGGTCCTTGGTATGAACTCATAGGTAGACAAAAATGCTGAGCCCAGTCTGAACATCTGGCTGACTGTGTGATGATCAATAACAATAGCAACCATACTCAGATCTGCCTATATATGCAGAGGCTACCTTAATAGTTCTTAGGTTCTTGGTTAGGACTTGAACTGTTAATTTTTTACCAATCCCAGACTTTGAATAAAATTGAAGATTAAATCTATAACAACAGCAACAACAATCATCATCATCATCATCATCATCTTGTGGGACTTTCAAATACAGATGGATCAGCATTTGGAACATAACATGCCAGATATCCCAGTGTTGAAAACCGAAGAATACAATTTATTGATATCACTGTACACGAAACGCCAGAGTCGAAAAAAAAGAAAGTCCACTGGTCATTATGTAAAAAATACGACATAACTGTATCCAAAAAGTCATGGGAGCACAAATTGAAAAAAGTTATCAAAAATAAGAGAGTGAAGATCCTGTGGGACTTTCGAATAGATATGGATCGTCATTTGGAACATAACATGTGAGATATCATGGTTGTTGAGGGCCAAAGCGTACAGTTTAGTGATATGGCTGTACCAGGAAATGCCAAGGTCAAAGAAAAAGAACTGGAAAAAAATCACAAAATATAGTCACCTGGCCATCGAAACTACATGGTTATGGATAAAACATGTAACAGTCATACCCATTGTCATTGGGGCACTTGGTACCATGTCCCAGAATTTTACAAAACACATCAAGAAACTGCAGCTTCCTGCAATAACGCCAGCAGAACTGCAAAAAACTGTGCTTCTCATATTTTAAGAAGGTACTTGGTTGATACCTAGAATGCTGACAGCAACCTGTATCAACCATTAGCACCAGTCAATCATATTTGTGACACATTTTTAAATGTTCAGTTGACTGAATTTCATGTTTAAATAATAAAAGAGATGATGATGATGATGATGATAATAATAATAATAACAACAATAATAATAATAATAGAAGTTGGGCGACTATGGAAAAGGAAATTGTGTATTGTCCCGATTGTAATTGGATACCCAATACCCAAAGGACTACCCCGCTATTTAGAAATTCTAAATTTACCGGACTTGAACATTTTGACTCTACAAAAAACCACCTTACTCGGAACAGCTTACATCGTCCGATGATACCTTAACAGTTCCTAGGTCCTTGGTTAGGACTCGAGCTGCTGAGCTATTAACCAGCCTCAAAGGCTGTGAATCTCACTACAGATTAACCAATAATAACAACAGCAGCAGCAGCAGCAGCAGCAGCAGGAACAACAACAAGAAGAAGAAATAGAATGTCTGTGGCAAAAAAAAAACAAAGATAGTACTAATAGTAATTGCCATCTTGGATGCAATCCCAAAACAACTAGAACCACCACTTGACCACCATCAGTATTGATAAAACCACCATCAGTCAATTGCAAAAGGCAGCTTTACTTGGAACAGCTTATATCCTGAAACAATAACTTTAAGCCCACCAAATATCCACATCTGCCTATCATAGGTCATTTGGAAGAATTTGTTAGGGTGGACAAAAATGCTAAATACAGTTTAAACATCTGGCTGATTATGCGAGGAACCATAATCAAATACAGATTTTTTAAAAAGAAAGAAGGCATCTCCTTATTGCTTTAACTCCTGCTTTAACTGTTTTAACTCCTACTTTCTTACTTCTGATAGTGGGACAGTGGAGTTTCTGAGCCCCTCCACCTCTCCCTGCACCCGATCAACGATAAATGGAAAATTGTCTTCTTGAATGCTCAGTCCTATGACACTTTCAATGGAAACGACAGGACTGCTCTTTTTATCCAAAAAGGAAGCTATAGTTTGCTGTCTTACTGTTGCCAATGGCAGCAAGAATGTAGTTATCACAATATGTTCAGATCTCTCTCTGGGAGGAAAAGTGAAGTTATGAAGTGTCTCTTTTCCTTCTATAAAAAAGGAACAAAATCAATGCTGTCTTTCTTTGGGGAACACAAAGGAAGTCTTATTGCTACCTTCTCAGTGTCATTAATAAATAGAAGACAGTAATCAGATGCTCCTTTCCTCTCTTTGCCAGGCAGAAAAAAATGAAAAAGGATTTTGTATCGTGGTCCTGCAACTGTTGCTGCTGACAATAAAAAGTATTGAAGAAAGGGAAGAGGATGTGCCCATCTGAGTTTATATAAATCAATATGTTCATGGAAGGGAGCATATCTTGTTATTTGTTCAATTTTCTAGAGAGGTTCTACATGAAAAGAAGGCATTATCTTATCTGGTAAATCTATGGGGCCAGTCTTGAACTGGCCGACGTTGACCCCCAGAGTTTAAAATTGTCCATTCTTGAAGCATTAATTGATAATGAAAATAGCATTGTCAACAGTACTGATTAATAATATATATATAATAGTTTCTAATAACATTGGAAACTTGATCTTAACCTCTCCTCTTAATATTACTTCTCAACATCTTGTTTTTTGCCTTTACCAACATGGCATCATTTGTCTGTATTGTGGTTTAATTCAATTGCATATCTAGCTATCTATCCTCAATTTCAAATTCATGTTCCTCCAATTCATGGTGGTTTACATGAATTAAATTACAAAATGTAATTTACAAAATTCAGCCATAAAATAACATTATGATAAAACAGCACACACAATCACCAGCTACAGCAGAGGCTGTAGCATTAAAGAGACGTTTGTAGCACTTGACTGAGTACAGAAAGCTATGAGGCCAACCTAGCTGCATGGGATAAAAATGTCACAGTTTCAGCAGGATTATATGAATCAATCTGTCAATAAAAAGGCAATTTGGTGATGGTGGTAAATGGAGCATGAGAAAAAATGACCCATTTGAGAATACCAATATTTATTTTTATTTATTTATTGGTTTGATTTATATGCCACTCTTTTCCGGAGACTCAGGGCAGTTTACAATGAGTTAAGCAATAGCCTTCATACTTTTGTATATACCTGCTTAGTAGGGCTTTTGGCCCCCCCCTAAGGGGTGTTCTTTTTTATACAAAGTCAGCTTATTGCCACAATCTGGGTCCTTATTTTACCTACCTTGGAAGGATGGAAGGCTGAGTCAACCTTGAGCCTGATGAGATTTGAACTCACAGTAATTGCAGGCAGCTGACAGCTAAATGCTATTTAACAGCACTTTAGTCCGCTGCACCACCAAGGCTCCTTCAAGTTTGAATGCCAACCAAAGAGGTAAGTTTTGATAGCTACAAAATGCATGTGGTAAGGTGTTCTGCCTTATTTCTAATTTGGAATTTGCCCATATGGATATGAATGGAAAACCAGGTGGTAGTAACTAAACAAAAGTAATTACAGCATTTGCTGAGGGAAAAGCCCACGCTACTCACAAATGCAGCATTACTAGCATATTATTAGGGTTATTATATTATAAGAGTTAAAATAGGAACATTTCAATTGCTTCATCAAAGAAATGCCTACTAAGTTATTCTTCTATATAGTAGGCTCTGTTAATCATCATGCAATTAGTATTTCCTCTGAATATATCCTGCTGATTTTAAGTTCATAGTTAATATAATTATACCACTTCTGGAGAAAGAGGCGGCTTCTTAGATTTATTGAAGTAAAATTACAGAAAGGCTGAAGGTATGAAACCATAACTGTATCTTTATGGAGTTGAAAAATCATTTTTAAAAATAACCATAAATACCATACTTATACTTTTCAACAGTCATTCATTATAAAGTGAAGCATAGGCATTTTCTTACTCTATATCATTTATATGACAATTCTAATTTACGGCAAGCTTTTTAGCTTTCATTATATTCCTGTTCTCCATTCTCTCCTGGTATCTACTTCTAGTCAATATTCACTCATTCATGTTTTCTTTCTTTCTTTCTTTCTTTCTTTCTTTCTTTCTTTCTTTCTTTCTTTCTTTCTTTCTTTCTTTCTTTCTTTCTTTCTTTCTTTCTTCCTTCCTTCCTTCCTTCCTTCCTTCCTTCCTTCCTTCCTTCCTTCCTTCTTTCTTTTTTTCTTTCTTTCATTCTTTCTTTTCTTTCTTTCTTTCTTTCTTGCATGAAAGTGAGATTGGGGCTATGCCTCCTGGACTCATCACCTGTATTGAAGTAATTTTTAATATGAAGAGACTATTCTATTCTGGTTTGGTCCTTTTTAGACTCATAATCATATAGGGTTTTAATTATGAGTAATGGTGTGAGAAAGAGAGAGGGATTCTTCTACAATGATTCTGCCAAGGTATTGTGAGGCAGCAGACAATGTTTTTTTTTTAAATTTGATTTATATGCCACCCTTCTCCGAAGATTCAGGGCGGCTTACAATGCATTAAGCAATAGCCTTCATACTTTTGTATATTTATACAAAGTCAGTTTATTGCCCCCACAAACTGGGTTCTCAATTTACCTACCTTAGAAAGGATGGAAGGCTGAGTCAACCTTGAGCCTGAGGAGATTCGAGCTAGTGTAATTGCAGACAGCTGGATGTTAATTACAGTGCTTTAGTCTGCAGAGCTAAACCAGGGCCCATCACATCTGTGATGTGATGGTATCTAGTGGAAAATCCAGGTTGGTTTACTTTTTCAGTTTGGGACACATGTCATTTCCCTGTAGATTATTTAGTCTGAGTTTATATGACAAACCCTGTTTTTGTTTTAGTAACATTCCTCTCTAATGGAACAGCAAACATTTGTGGAGGATCTTCTTGACCCATTTGTGTGTCCAGAGTCCCAGGGGCTTTCTCTGATCAGGAGTGCCCTTATATAATTATATAGACCTTAATTGCTTCCTGTTTATATTACTACAAAGTTTTGCACAAGTGAATAGCATCAGTAGTGGGTTTCAAATCCTGTTGCTACCGGTTCGCTTGTGGATGCTTCATGGATGTGCATGCATAGAGACGTCCACGCAGGTGGGCGGAGTTTCCCACCACTGAATAGCATGCTGCTGCGTCCTGGTTTCACGTCAGTCTGCAGAAGCCGCTGCGCTCTGATTGGTTGTTTTGTTTCTGGCGCGAGTATATAAGTAGCTGTCAAAGTGCTGACAGCCATTGCTCCTGTTAGCCGAGCAGCCGCCAAACTAGCGAAAGTGTTAACCGCACTTGTTAACCTAATAAACACTGTTAGCCTTAAAGAAACCGTCTTGCCTCAGTCTGTTCATCACTACAAGGACATAACACATGCAATAATTTGTTCATCATGTGCTTTAGGAACAATATTGCTGAACATGAACAGCATCAGTCTCTCAGTTGGTTTCCAGGCCTAGATTAAGGTACTGGGGATTCCTTATGATGAGATAAAGAACAATGACATTTTAAAGACATGTTCTTACCTAAGAAGTTTTACATATGTTATCAATTTTTGGCAAAGCCTGGGTTAATGGGTTCCCTAAGTACTCTTCTCTCTGGTAACACCCAAATAGCAAAACATTTTCTCAAGTGGGCAGCTGGCTCCATTCTTACTGAACTGTTAGATGGCATGCATGTTAGCTTCTGAGGAACTTGAAAATAGCATTTGCCTTTATTATATTGGTTTATGTTTAATAGTATGTTTTGAGGGCTCTGGTTTGCAAAAAAAAAAAATATGTTATTTATATGTCTGCCTAAGAACAGAATAGGGTAAATAAATTACCTTATTAACCCGGCAACAATCTTTTTGTGACATAAATAATCATGTTGTTTTCTTCTTCTGATATTTTACTGTGTTTCTTTCCCAATACCAAAGTACTGTCAAAAAGACACAAAGGAGCCATCTGAGAAAATATATATCATTTTCATTTGATTCAGATAATAAAATTCTAGGCAACGAGTATCATGTTGCTGCCAGAATCAAGATAGGCACCCTAGTTACTTTACAAAAAATAAAGCCTGCAATGTTCCAGAAGTATTAGAAATATAGTTTTGCAATTAAGGTATAATTATATACAGATATACAGGTTATGCTGCATGAATTAGAGATTTTCTTGTTTATGCAAATATTCATCACTTTCCCAAGGTCTTAATTATAGCTGATCAATAGTTTTCCTTTAAAAATGTACCTCATCACCTTATTTAAATAGTATTTTAATTCATCATCTTAATTGCTGCATAATTTAATGAAGAAAATGCTATTTATTTTCATGTAGTAATGAATGGATTTATTTAGAAGCCACAGGTTTACAGCAGGGAAGCAGATTGTGGCATACAAATGAAGGATTTCATTCAACTGTGTTGTTTTCTGTACCTTTTGGCTTCAGTCCCTTCTTCATTCCTGCAGTCTCTCTGCACAAAAATACCTGAAATAGTAGATATTCCATAGAGCTCAGGGTGCAAGGGTAAGCAGGCAAGTGAAAATCATGGCCATGTTCTATACAGGGGTGAAATTTCCTTTCCTTCCCTACTGGTTTGCCAATGTGCACGCACCATCATCTACACTTACAGAAAGCCTTCTGTGCATGCACAGAGGCTTAAAATGTCACAAAAAAGCAACATCAACTAGATTTAACAAAATAAGCAAAGCAAATAGCATTTAACAGAAGAAGCAAAGGGGAGAAGAAACCTGAGGAATTGTTGTGGTCTGCCAGCGGACCTGGTAGCAGAGTTGGACACTGAAGAGATTGGGGAGGAACATGGACCAGTCCTGGAATCTGGGGAAGGCTCGGACAAGGGCTATGAGTCAGAGGCAGAGAGGGGGCCAGGGCCATTTGGGAGTTATGTACTTTGTCCGGGGCCTCCAGAGTCGGACATCAGCAAGGCAGAGGAACAGGTTGAGCCTAGTGCGTGCATGTGCAGAGCTACCAGAAGGCAAGAACAGTTAAAACAAAAGGGATAATTCGGGAATAGGATTTGGAGATGATTGGCTCCTCCCATAAGACATAAAGGAGGAGCAAAGACACGTGAGACTTTTCAGGAAGCAGCTTTGTTCGTTCTGGTTTGTTTAAATTCTGAAGCACCGTTTTGATTCGTGTGACCTTGCAAAGCTAATTGGTCTGAAGCTTGTGTGGCCTTGCAAAGCTAATTGCCAGTTAGGTCTTTGGCAGCGTGTCAAGGGAGATAAAGATGGATGCTTATCAGCCTTATCCAGAAGGAAAGTGGCAGACTTCTGTCAAACGCTTTACAAACTATTTGTTACTCATTACCGGCTGGGAATGAACATAGTTTATTTATTTATTATTATTTATTTATTAATTAGATTTATATACCGCCCTTCTCTTTACGGACTCAGGGCGGTGAACAGCCGAATAAAAATCAGTACATAAAAGTTAAAATTTTTTAAAACACATATAAATTTGGCTGAAAATTAAAACAAGTAAATATTAAAATGCAACAACTCTACAAACTCTAAAAATTTTAAAAATTCAACAGGGATCAGACTAAACCGGCAAGCTGGAAAAGATAAGTTTTTAGGGCCCGACGAAAAGTCCGGAGGTCGGCAATTGTTCTCAGTTCTGGAGGAAGATCATTCCAGAGGGTAGGGGCTGCCACAGAGAAGGCTCTCCCCCTGGGGGTCGCCAGCCGACATTGTCTGGCTGACAGCACCCTGAGGAGGCCCTCTCTGCGGGAGCGAACCGGCCAGTGGGAGGCAATTGGCGGCAGAAGGCGGTCCCGTAAGTACCCTGGTCCTAAGCCATGGAGTGCTTTAAAGGTGATTACCAACACCTTATTATGCACCCGGAAGTCCACTGGCAACTAATGCAGCTCGCGCAGGAGAGGTGTCACATGGGAGTGCCCCGTCGCTGCCATAATCCCCCGCACGGCCGCATTCTGTACCAGTTGGAGCCTCTGGGTGCACCCCAAGGGGAGCCCCATGTAGAGAGCATTGCAGTAGTCCAGGCGAGAGGTGACGAGTGCCTGAGTGACTGTGCATAGGGAGTCCCGATCTAGAAAGGGCCGTAACTGGCGTATCAGGCGAACCTGATAGAAAGCCCCCCTGGCCACAGCTGTCGTGTGATCCTCTAAGGACAGCCGTGGTCCAGGAGGACGCCCAAGTTGCGCACCCTTTCCGTGGGGGCCAATGATTCACCCCCAAAAACCAGCGATGGTGTCAGCTGGCTATATCGGGACGCCGGCAGCCACAGCCACTCGGTCTTGGAGGGGTTGAGTCGAAGCCTGTTTCTCCCCATCCAGACCCACACGGCTTCAAGGCACTGGGACATCACTTCCACGGCATCGTTGGGGTGGTCTGGGGTGGAGATGTACAGCTGAGTATCATCAGCGTACTGATGGAACTCCACCCCAAAACCACGGATGATCTCACCCAGCAGCTTTACATAAATGTTGAACAGGAGGGGCGAGAGGACCGACCCTTGTGGCACCCCACACACTAGGCGCCTCGGGGTCAACCGCTGCCCCCCTGTCAACACAGATTGCGAGTTCACAGTTGTTGAAATAAAAAGAGGGTTTTTGGGACTAATCATGTGCTTTTTATTGTCTCAGGAAGCCTAGGTGAGAACAGGAATTTCTCACTGTCATTGAGGCCACAACAGAGTTTAAGCAGAATTTTGTCTAATTACTGTTGACTATGCATTTGTCAACAATGATCCAGTCATCAGTCTTGACTTTTCAGCTGCAGAGGTGTTGAAATTGCTATTTCAGAATCCAAAAGGCAGAGTATATAGTTACTTGCAAAGAAGCCAAACTGCATAAAGTTTCCTTGAGTCTTTGCTTAAACGTATATATATAGTTGCTAAAAGTATTCACTTCTTATGTTCAGTGCTGATCAGTAACCCCTGTGATCAGATGTAAACTAGAAGTTTCCAGTATGAAGAACCGTATTTGAAATCAGTTAATTCACAGGACAGCTTCACTAATAACCTGACTATGTGTATCTCCATGTATTGTTGTCAAACCTGTAACATCTGAAGAAAACTACAAGGAAGAGAACACAGCACATGTTTGATGACATCATCACACATATCCTGATTTACATATTTGAGATCTAATGCAGATAAAAGTATTAGGTTATGGCATCTGAGTAGTTTTCATCCATGTAGTTTTCAAATCTCCCTTTGTTCTTCCTGAGGATGTTTATGGGGTAATCACAATGCCTGCTTTCCTACAAATGATGATTGTATGTCTGGACCTGACAAAATGTTCTGTTTTCCCTACTGAATGTTATTGTGAATAAGGCAAAAATTTCACTCTAAGACAGGGCTGTCAAACTTGCATCGTCAAGTCATCATCACGTGACATATCTTAAATTTTTTCCCCCTTCTCTAAACCAGGCTTGGGTGTGGCCAGTACATGATGTATCTAGCCCATGCGCCACAAGTTTGACACCCGTGCTCTAAGAAGTTCACACATAATAGAGTTAAAAAGCAATCTGAATCTGGTCTATCAATCAAATCTAACATGTCAGTCAGAATAGTTAGCAGAGACCTTTGTTTAACAGCCTTGGATACAATTGGCAATTTTTAATTTCAGATTTCTAATGGATTATTTTCAGTTGAATCAAGAGTTCACCTGCTTTATTAAGGTTTTATGGAAAACCAGACAACCCATGACCTGTTAGATCATCATTTTGGAGATATTTCGGATATTTTTTTCCCCAGAATGACTATGAGTGGCCAAAAAAAAGTGAGAGTGAAAGTGACCTCTGACTTCCTGCTGGTTTTCCCACTGACTTTACTTGTATCAAGCATGCAGAAAATGTCAAAATCATTTCTCTTCCTCTTCTGCTGAATCATGGAACTCTCTGCCATACTGCTGAAGGGAGGGAATAGGGGAACCATGGACCATGAAGAAAATTGCACCTTGCTCTCCATCCTAGCATGTCCCCAAGGGGCAGAGAAGAAAAGGGCTCAACCATCAATTTTCAGCACTCCCAGACAGTACCATAACTCAAAACATTAATACAGTCATCTGAGTTGATCCTTCATTCTTGTCATCAGTGCAATTCAGTAGGAATATGGTTCTCCCATCTTCCCTTGCACCATGTGACTTACAGATTTCTCGAAAGTATGCTCAGAAGATGCATTTGTGCTTTAGCAACCACAACTTCTCCAAATTTCATTTCCACAGGAACATTCTATACATTAGGCCATGTTGGTTTAATAACTGTTGCTCTATCCCAATCAATTTTGCCCAATTGAAAGTTACAAACAAATAGATAAGGGTTTTGGTAGTATAAAGACTATTTAAGTCAATTATGCCAATAATCTGAATTGATACAAATGATGTAAAACATGCAAATGATACGACTTCAGATTTAACAGACATTTGGATTTAACAAACACTCCCTATTCCCCTGCTGTGAGTCTCCTTCCTGAACATCTCTGGGGATTCAGGGCGGCTTACAATGCGTTAAGCAATAGCCTTCATTCTTCTGTATATTTATACAAAGTCAGCTTATTACCCCCACAAACTGGGTCCTCAATTTACCCACCACAGAAAGGATGGAAGGCTGAGTCGACCTTGAGCCTGGCTAGAATTGAACTCGCAGAACTTGCAGGCAGCTGGATTGCTGCCTTTAGTAGGAGGCATTTGTCCCCTATGCTACTCAGGCTCTTATCAGTGATCTGCGCATGCACAGAAGCTTCCCATTGTGAATCGGTAGTAAAGGTAAATAGTACCCACCCCTGTGCAGGACCCAAGGTGATCAGCAACCTGGATGGGGAGAAGGTAGGACAGCATTTTTCACTTTTGCCCTCTAAAAAAAATCATTCATTGTTCTCAGTAGAAAGGGGAATAAGTATATTATTCTAAAGCTGATATATCCCTTATCTCTTGCAAGGGATAAGATAGATTTAATGTCTTTAGTATGTCTCAGGATTTTTCAACATTGACTACTTTAAGATATGTGGACTTCAATCACATGCTGGCTGGAGAATTCTGAACCCTGAAGTCCACATATCTTAAAATTGGTCAGATTGTGAAAACTTGATCTATTTTACACCAGGTCTGAAAATCCTCTCTCAACTCACATGACATGCTATCATTTCATTATAGCTCCATACAGGATGATTTTCAATACAAATGAAGGATGCTTGAGAAATGGCTCAAATTTATTTTTCTTTTTTTGCAAACAAGTTGGTAAGTATAGCGAGCATAAATATATTGAAAGTGTAGATTTGGAATCCAGTGGATTTATTTTAGTTTCCTTTTATCTGGAAGCAGATAGCAGAACACTTCTCTGGTACACAATTAGCTCACAGTGGCTATAGTCAGAGTTTTGAAATGACCAGACCAAGCAATGAGGGTGATTTCTGGTGAGTTTCAAATTATTTGTATTGATTTGGAAGGGTTCAGTGACAAAGAATCCAGTAACTAAGCATACCCACTATCACATACATATTAATATGGCCTAATATACACCATGCTTCCCAACTATACAGTTAGTGAAATGTAGAGTGTCACACATTTAATAAGCTAGAAATCAATAAGAATGGAAAGCCAAAGTTTGATAATAACACACTCATTTGCACATTAATGTAGATTTTATTATATTATCTTTCCCAATAGTCATGGGGAAAGCCACACACACACACACACACACACACACACACACACACACACACACACCCTGATCCCAGAGAATGAAATATTTTGGAGGATCTTAAAAGAGGCAGAATATTGTATTTCCCTGAAGGAGAAAAGCAGAAACATGCTCTTAAAGGCAGAAAATCACCCCAGTCTTCCTGCTCTAGGAAAACTCAAGCTGCCTCAAGCAGCACCCTGAAGTCTTTAAAGATGGATATTTTGTGCCCATTGAGGAATCTAGGCCAGCCTATTCATAAACAAAATACCTTCAGTCCAGTCCAGGCTGGAGTTGATGGGATTGAGAATGTACATTCCTCCATCCAAATTCTAAAGACAGAACATAATAGGATTATGAATATAATTAACCTACCACCACTTTAGGACATAATAGGACTAAACTACCACTATTGAACTAGTATGAGACACAAGGCTCACTACATTGCACAACCCCATGGAGCATCTCAATCACCAAACCCCAGAATCCTATAAAAATCTATCCAGTCATTCAGCCATTTTGTCAGCCACCCCAGAAACATACTGCTGTCATTAAAGTTTCTGGCATCCAAATAAATAGAGACTTTCTTTCCAACCAGTCTCTATTTTATTTCTCGTAGCTTGGATCCAGACTGGATTTTTCTTTAGTACAGACCAGTAGAGTAGAGACCAGTTTCCAACCTGATTTCCAGAAAAAATGCTGGAAAAGAAAAATATTTTTTTCAATGGTGCATGTAATCTGATATTTATGACAAGTGGCATTTTTTAATAACTTTATGTTATTACTGTTGATTACTGGCAACTGCCTGGACTAGTCTCTGCAGTTTTATGGTAATGTTTTTGGAATTGGTTTGCCATTAACTGATTTCTAGGCCTGAGAGAAAGTGACTGGTTGAAAGACACCCAGTAGGTTCCATGACAAAGGCAGGAACAGAACTCAAGATGGTTTCTAGCCTGTTGACTTAACCTCTGCATCAAACTGGCCTTGCAATTCCATTTATGGATTCACCAGATTAGAGAAAATCTCCAAGTCTCACTCAATACTGAAATAACAAATGAAAATTATAATTTGAATTGCATTTTGAAAATAATTACACAATGTTACCAGAGGTTGCTTTACATCACAATACATGGAAAATTAGTGGAAAAAAACATTATTATTTTTCACATATGATGTCTCTGTTATTGCTTAAACATAATTTTAATCTATTAATTTGCCTTTTACTTTCAAGTTTCAATGTCATTTATCCACATGGTTTTGCACAAAGAAGTTAATTTCCTCTTGCAGATTAATCATTAATCGGTTTAATGATTAATCCAAGAGACTTAAAATTATACAAGACATAATTATAAATGCATTATCTATTTAGACATAGAAAATCAACATTTGAAGCAAGCTGCTAACGGATGTTTTAATTGGCTCATTGTTGGCAATGTCAACAGATTATTCTCTGAGTAATCTTAATTTAGAATTAAGAAAAATTGATGTGCCCTAGGTTATTGTTAAACCTTTCTCATCTGCCTTTTCAGTTTGTAAAATTAATCTCAATCACTCTCTTTGAACGACCCTGTGCATGTTTATTCAAAAGTAAGTTCTACTTTGTTTGGTGAATATTTCCACACAATTATCAATTGTGCAACTCAGTGTTTATAACAACAGGAGTCCTCTAAGTATTGCCAAAAGTCAGTGTCAAACTGCTCACTAACAGGAATGTGATTTCTCATGGGACAAAGAAAAAAGTGAAAGTTTTAAGCATTAGACAATGTGCCTATTTACCTTTTTTTTTCAACCAAAAGTCCTCAAATTTCCACCCTGCAATGGGAAGAAAATAATAGCTATTCTAATGTGGACTATAAATGCCTGCTCTGAAAAGGAAACATGTCATACAAGAATTCCACAAGAAGCCTTCCAGATGTGTGGGAGTTACAATACCCAGGATTTTCATTTATGAGCATTAGTATACATATGGGCTATTACTGGCAAACATATTCCCAACTTTCTAATTAGACAATAATTAGAATCAGATTTGTGTTATGAAAACGGAGCACAAAATTTTATTACAATAATTGGTTTAAATAGTCTAGATCATAAAACATTTCAGAAATATAAAAAACATCACCAAGGATTAAAGCAAACAGTAGCAGTAAGTATAAGACATAGGATAACAGAGTTGGAAGGGACCTTGGAGGTCTTCTAGTCCAACCCTCTGCTCAGGCAGGAAACCCCATACCATTTCAAAGAAATTGTTGTCCAATTTCTTCTTTCAAACTTCCAGTGTTGGAGCAGTCACAACTTCTAGAGGCAAGTTGTTCCACTGATTAATTATTCTGTTAGAAAATTTCTCCTAAGTTCTAGTTTGCTTCTGTCCTTGATTAGTCTCCATCCATTGCTTCTTGTCCTGCCTTCTGGTGCTTTGGAAAATAAGTTGACCACCTTTTCTTTGTGGCAGCCCCTAAATTATTGGAACAATGCTATCATGTCACCCCTAGTCCTTTTTTCCATTAGACATATTCAATTCCAGCAAATGTTCTTTATATGTTTTAGCCTCCAGTCCATTAATCATCTTTGTTGCTGTTCTCTGCACTCCTTCTTGACCCTGAACATATTTTTTACATTTTGGTGACCAAAACTGGATGCACTATTCTAAATGTGGTCTTGCCAAGGCATTATAAAGTGATATTAACACTTCATGTAATCCTAGTGAAGATTTAATAGGTTTTCTTCTTACTCTTTCTAGAATTTGTTGCTCCTGGTAGAAGAAAAACAAGGATTGATGTAGTTATTTAAAAGGTAGCAAGGAGTTGCAGAGGGGGAAAAAATGTTTTCAGGGTTTAATTCCCACTGAGAACAATTTTAATCTGAAACCTGCTTTTCTAATCCCATTCTTTTCGATTTGGCTAAGCAAAGCCAACTCTGCTCAGCAACTGTAATTTGTGCAGTTTCTCAGCATGCTTCCCTACTTTCTTACCTTTTCTCCTTCCCTAAACATATACAAAAAGGAATGCTAAAACTACTGCATAATATGCCCATGGGGTGAAACCAATAAGTGATGTTGCTCAAGCATGCAATTAAGTTTATTATGCATATACACAGTGTACTCTGGCAAAAGATGTGCTGAGTAAGAAACTAAGAGGTAAATTGTAAGTAAACTGCAGTTCTACTTAGAACAGTAGTTCTTCCATTCATGGTGGCTTAGTGCGAGTGTGCTTTATTTAAAAACTACCTGAAAATGTTTCTAGGAAGCCTACTGTGCTGTTTGACTGGTAACAGAATTTCTGCTCTTTATCAAACAGGGTAATGACATTTTGGAGCCAACTGGAACAGCAGTGCAGTGTTACTCTGTTACCTCTTGTAGCCTTGCAAAAATGTCATTTACACCATGCTGGGAATTTTTTATGAAAAGAAAGGAAACATTCAAATAGCTTGAGCCCCTGCAGTTTTTGACTGAAAGCTGTCATAATTTTAATGCACAGAAAAAGTGTTATGTGTACATAACATATATTCACTTCAACTGAGGTTCCAAGAAACTGATAAACGTCCCTTCTCTAATCTAATTTTCACCTTAGTGTGTTTGGTGTTTATAGCTGCTTAGCTTTCTTGAGAATGTGAATGTATTCTTATAATAGAAAGCCTTCCAGTGCAGAAAGAGACAAAACATATCAAAAGAGGCATTGTCAACTTTAGTCAATTCTGTGAAACAAAAGTACATCATCTTTTATCCAGCTGAAAACCACTCTGCATTTTAAGTAATATAATAAAAGCTATACTTTTAATAGAATCCAGATCAGCACAAAGTGATGGCTGTGGGCAGAACAAAGTTTATATTTGATTTATAAAATACATTAATCATGAAAACCATTGATCATTTTCCTCTTTCTTTCACATCCAAAACAAAGTATTTGATGGTAACTTTTGAAGAGGTTCAGGAAAGCTTCTTCCAAAATTATTACAGAATTGGTCCAGTTTTTCTGTTATGTCAAAAACCAATTTCAAGCCCGCATGGAAGCTTCAAAATTTTCATAGTTTTAAAAAGAGGGTCTTCTCAGGAATGGCACACAAATTAGAAATCTCTCCACAAAAACATTTGGTTTAATGTATTTTCTGTTGTATATTATTTATTGTCTTTTTACTTGCTTTTTAGTTACTGATAACTTATGCCTCATTTCTCTCTATGCATCAGTTTCTAAGCATAAGAAATAAGATATATATTTAACCTACTAGTGAATTTAAATTCTTTAAAAGTTTACTAGAAGTCACCATTTGTGGTAGCAGCCAGAGATTCACTTGAAGAATAAATGCAACAATTATTAATAAAATAGGAGTTCAGCCTAGGAAAAAAAAGACCACATGAGAAAGAATTTCTGAAGATGATCCACCTTGACAATACAGGTAGTCTTTGTTTAGTAACTGCCTTATTAGTGACTGTTTGCAGTTATGATAGTTTGAAAAAATAACTTTGCAACGCTTATCACATTTATGACCTTCATACATTTGTAAGAAAAAGAAAAGCCAAAGAACATAAATACAGCAGTGGTTTCTCCTAGTGACTGCTGGGTAGTCAATCCTAATTGTGCTTGCTAAATAAGGACTATCTTATTTTACAATATAGAGTAAAGAAGGATAAATGGTTTCCAAGATACTATTCTTATATGCTATATAAATAGACTCTTTAGTATTTCTTGTTCTTCTTTTTTATGTTCCCTGGCTTGTCCTATCTTGGGGTTGATGTTTATTACAACTGATGCAGGCATGGGAAAGGGCAGTTTTGTCATTCATAAGCAGGCAGGCAGGCAGGCAGGCAGGCAGGCAGGCAGGCAGGCAGGCAGGCAGGCAGAAAGACTGTCTTGAAATTTGTTCACATTTCTCCATCCTGGTACACACCACTGAAGATTGCTTTGTTAGAGATTATACAGACCTGTTAGATATCTGTGACCAAGGCCATTTGACAGAGTTATCCTATTTGGTAGCAAAAATTCAGATGTCCGCTCTTTGTGGCTATGCAGTGATTGTCTAATTCTTGGCAGAACAAATGCAGTGATCCTGTGATATTATGCTTTCTGGTAAAAGTTTCTCCCTTACAGAATTTATTTCCCTAGAGTTATGTAAATCCTACTCTTTCAGTGTTTTTAAGTCAGCTTTCAAAATCTATGTATGCTTTATTTTAGTTTCTTTCAACCTTGACAACTTTGCAGACGCCCATTCCCATGCTGGCCTGGGAATTTTGAGAGTTCACAGCTTAAATCCACACAGCTTAAAATTGACACGGTTGAGAAACACTGTCAATTTACTTAATTGTGCATTATGATGTAATTATCTGCAGGATAAACTCTTCTTTAAGTTAAGCTTGATTCCTAGTGATTTTATAATTATGGTGAACATCACTGCCCTCTTCCGCCCTCTATAGCTTGGAATTACCAGGTGTTCTCCCATCCATGTACTGGCTTAGCTGCTAAAGTGAGTCACTCAATGTTATTCAATGTTGATGCAATTTCATCATTATGAAACCAGGGTTTCAAGTCAACGATGAGTGATCCATACCACTGTTACTATCAATAACAGAAGTGAGATTGAAAAAAAACAATTCTTCCTTCCACAAGTGCTGTCATTCCAACCAGAAAAACAAATCCTCATGGCACATGGATCACTTTGGTGAGTGCAAGGGTGGCTTGGTTGAATTAGAAGATAAGGCATCTGTTTCAATAGAAAACTGACTTTGTTCCAATAAGGCCATTTCATTTATTACTCCTTATCTAATTTAGATAATCTAATTTGCATGAATGGATGTGACAGATTTTTCTTTTTCTGGGGGCAGGGAGAGGAATACATTCTTTTATCATGTTACCAAGCTAGCATTCCTCCCCACAACACTCCAAGTATTCCATTCATTGACAAGGTGTTATTCCAGGTGAAGCAGGCATGGGAATAATGCCAGAATTAATTCTGTAAAATACTCTTCAGACTCCTTAGTTTTAATTACCCAAACCTGGCAATTTATTTATGAAACTTTAATCATAAGTAAACACATCATTTAGCAAAGTGCATAATGCATTGCTTTTCAAAAATACTGTACTGAGCTGTCAACTTATTATGCACAGATAGTCCTCTACTTACAAGAGTTCATTTAGTAATCATTCAAAATTACAACGACACTGAAAAACGTAACTTATGACCGTTTTTCACAGTTACAATCTTTACAGTATCCCCATGATCATGTGATCAAAATTCAGAACTGGTTCAGACTTATGACCGTTGCAGTGTTCTGGGGTCATGTGATTACCTTTTGCAACCTTCTGACAAGCAAAGTCAATGGAGAAGCCTGATTCACTTAACTTATTAAATGCAGTGATTCACTTAGCAACTTTGGCAAAAAATGTCATAAAATGGAGGAAATTCACCTAACAGATGTCTCATTTAATGACAGACATTTTGGACTCAATTGTGGTCATATGTCAAGGACTGTATTTTTTCTGATCAAACCACAAGCACTTTTTTATTTTCTGCTTTGGATTCACCTTCTTTGTTCTCTTCTTATAACATGCTGTATTTTTCAGAGTATAAGGCGCACCGGAATATATAATGCACCTCAATTTTGGGGGAGGAAAATAAGAAAAAAGCTGATTGCCCTCCCAGAATACCCTCAAGCAGCTGTTCCCAGAGGTTAATTTTAGCAACAGGTTCGTTGGTTGTGAGCTCTGTGCCTTGCTTTTTTTTTAGCCTCTGAAAGCCTCTGAAACCTCTGTTTCAGTGGCTTTTTTTCTGCCTCTGAAACTTCTGAAACTTTTTTTCTCTTTTTGAAAGCCTCCAAAACAGAGCTTCAGAAAAAAAAGTCTCTGAAACTTTGTTTTTGAAGCTTTTTTTCCCCCTGAAGTGTTGTTTCTGAGGCTTTTTTCAGCCTCCGAAACCTTTGTTTGAGAGGCTGAGAGGGCTACATTTGGAGTATAAGACACACCCAGATTTTCACCCTCTTTTTTGGGGGGGGAAAGTCTTATACTCTGAAAAATATGGTACTTATAGAAAAATTAGTTCTTATTTATTCATTTACTTATTTTCATAGGATAGGCCACCAATAATCTGAAAGTATCTGCAAAGGTCCACAACTTCAGGCATCAAAGCTAAATATGATGCATGCCCGAGACTGCCACTGATTTGTAATGTTTAATGTACATGTTTAATGTAACAGAAAAGGTAGGAAAGCATGGAGGTACTGAATCTATCCTGGCTCTTCATGATCTGTCAGCAGCTTTCAATATCATGGTCAGCTTTAGTGGTCTCTACACTCCTTTGCTACAGAGCTTAGTGCTTTCTACACTTCTTTTTAATTTCTTTATAAAGCCACTGGGTGAGATGATTTTTTTTGCTATAGGATGAGGTATCATCAGTATGCAAATGATACCAGGTAGACATTTTCACTCCAGGCAAAGTAAGTGATATTTTGCACCCTTTCACGGTGCTTTGAGGCTATGGGTTCTGAATAGTGGACATTTCAATTGAACTAGTAAGACCAAGCAATAGTGGATAGGAAGTTCCTTTGCATTTTAGGATTTATCATTTTCACTCTTGGGAGGGATTGCATTGCCCCACATGGACTTAAATGCATAATCTGGTCCAAGACTCACAACTCCTGTTTAAGGAGCAAGTGGCAATTGTAGTTAGGTGGGCTGTTGTTCAACTTCATATTGTGCACCAGTAACATCATTTCCTGGATTGAGAAGACTCCCTTTCAGTCACTTATGCCCTGATCATTTTCTGGGTGGGCTACTGTAGTATGCTCTTCATGGGGCTACCTTTGAGGAGCATCCAAAATCTATAACTGATGCAGAATTCAGCAGTACCAGAGTTTTGAGTGCACATGTAATACCTCTGCTTCACAAGATGCATTGGATCCCAGTTTGCTTCTGGGTCCAATGTAAACTATTGGTTATTATCTTTAAAGCTTTATGGCATGGAACCTTTTGAGCCGTCTTGTCATAATTACATAGTGGTGGGCTTCAAATAATTTAACAACAGGTTCTTTGTCCTAATGACCAGCTGGGTAGGAGTGGCTGAGTGGTCATGTGATTGAGTGGATGTGGCAGGATTACCTGTACAAAAATATCAAAAGCTTCTTTGCTCGTGAAAAACTGCCCTAAATACCAATCATTAGATTAGAAATGTGGGAATACACACTGAAGATCAATGAGTCACAGCTGACATGGAAAGCTAAACCATTCTGTCTGAATACCCTCCTTTTCCTCATCAATACCTGCAACCCAGAGTTACAAATCAGCCAGAGCACATTGAGGAATTAAAATAGTTAAAATACAGCCAACTCTTGCTCATAAAATGAAACCCTTTAGCAGAGAGCTCTCCAGAAAGCGGGTGTGCATATTTGGACTACAAAATGCCAAAATAAAGAAACAAATTAACAAATTAACATCTTGAGTAAGAGCTAATCCCATTCTGTTTTTGTTCAGACCTTGCTTCAGGGAATTTTTGCCTATGAATATAGCTATCTCTCTCTTTATCCTTTAAGTGCTAACATCTGCTGTGGGCTATTGAGGAAGGTGAGGGCTGCTTTCTTCCTCTAAGAAAATATGTTTCTCCATTTCTCATACAGGGAAATATATTCTTCATTTTTAATATTTCTCAAAGTATTTCATTCTTCTAGGAGAGGAGTGGGTGCTAACTTTCTACAATTGTTGCCATGTTTACTATGCCATATTATTATGAGAGCAAACTATAACAAATTGAAAGGAGGATCCACTTATTAAGAGCCTTGGTGGTGCAGCAGACTAAAGTGCTGTTAAGTAGCACCAGCTGCCTGCAATTACTGCAAGTTCAAATCTCACCAGGCTCACCAGGTTTGTGGGGGGGAGTATCTTTATCAGCTTAGCTTCATTCCAGAAGTTGCATAGTGAGAACTTATATTTTCAGGTGCTGCTAGAAAAATGCACGAGGAAGCTCGGTATTGTTGTTATAGCACATATATTCAAGGTTACTGGGAGAAATTCCTCCTTGACTTTTCCCCTTCCTGGGATTTATTCTGACTAAAGATTAACTTCTTTAAGATGCCAGAAGTTCACCTGCTGTTGCTGCTCCAACATACCTTCTTAATAGCTTGTGGATCCTTCACCAAATATAATTTTTATGTTACAATTGCAATACTGACTTCAAGCATGGGTTTGGTCAGGACATTTCATCCAGATGTCTGTCTGTCTGTCTGTCTGTCTGTCTGTCTGTCTGTCTGTCTGTCTGTCATTCATTTGTTCATTCATTCATTCATTTGTGGCTCATTTTACCATGGGCCTACTCTGGGCAGCTTACAAAAATAAAATTTAAAAAGTTGGCAAAAGTGTAAATATAACAATAGCAAAGGAATGAAACCCTAAACAATGGAAAGGCAATAATATGAAATTAAAGAAGATGAGTGGAAGGGAGCAGAAAGTGCAGAGAGCTGGTGGGGGTCAGCTCATCAGTCTAATATCCATCTTCTGTACATTGTGATGTACTTCCCGACTGGGCCCTCAGACTAACTAGCAGAGGCAGGTCTTCAAGTTCTTGCAGAGAATAGGATGGTGGAGGCAAATATCATTCCAGGGCTGGGGCAGAATGTTCCAGAGGCAGAAGACTCTTCTCCTAGATCCCATCGGTCAGAGTTTCTTGATCAATGGGATCCTCAGCAGGTTTCCTCTGGTAGTATTTGATAGTGCAGGAAGTTAGCACCCACCCTCTCCTAGGAAAATGAAATATTCTAGGAATTATTAAAAAGGCAAAATATTATATTTTCTCTAAAGGAGAAACATGTTTCTAAAGACAAACTCGGAGTTTCAGCTCTCTTTCCCCCCACCCCAGCAGATATTTTGGTGTCAACCTATCTATAAAACAAAGGCTGGGCCAGCTTATCTACAACACAAAAGACATGGCCTTCAGGATATGATAGGATTAGTCCTCACTCAAGATCCAAACCAGGCAAAGCCATTAATCCATAATAGGAATTGCCCAAAGCCTCTTCATTACATCATTACCCAGCAAGATTCAACCAGGCATGAGACTTAAGACAACCTACAAAGTTACCCCTGCATAGCCCTATGGGAGTCTGACAATCAATCAGAGTACATTCCTTACACAGGAACAGGAAGCTCCAAGGTGGGGCCCAAGAGAGGGTATAAATGTCTCTCCCTCTCTCACCCATGTGCTATTTTTCACCCAGGACCTCAAACCATGTGGTCCTGTCTACTATTAAACCATATTTCAAGCAGTCTCCATGTTTCCAATGTCTTTCTTCCCACTTGGAACTGAACTCAGATGCACATTTCTTCCAACAATAGTATAGTACTGGGACTCTTATCTTTCTGCAGCAGTTATTGCCTTATGTCGATGTGTTAGTTGCTTTAGTCTGCACTATACAGCTATACCTTTAGATTACCTCATGAATCAGGAAGTTGTATGTCCCAATGTTTGTCATCAATTGGTGGAGCCAAACAACTTCTTTGCTTGCTAATGTTACCACAATGGCTTTCATTGATAATAAGTATCAGAATAAATCAGAATTTTAGGACTTCCTGTGGCGCCTTCCTCGTCGTCGGCGGGCTCCTCCATGCCCGCCGGCGTCTCGCCGCGTATAGAGCCGCCTCACAGCTGGCAGGCGGCTCGATCAACCTGCTCCTTAGCGGGAGGAGCAGGCAGAGCTTCTGGGGGTGAGGCTGGGCCCCCTGAGTCGCCCCAGGATCGTTCCGTTTGTCCTGGGGAGGGCTCAGAAGGATGGCCCCCTCCATACCTCCAGAGAAGCTCCGCGACGAGACTGTCCTCCGCTAATTAGTTAATTAGCGGAGCCAGACGCTGGAAGCAACACCACAGCGTCTATGGAGCAAGTTGAAAAAGAAAGAAGCAAAGATGAAGCAAGTATGGATTTTTTCTATTGATTTTTATTGATTTTTTGGAAGAGGAATGAGAGGAGGGGGGAAGGAGAGGAAGAGAAGTGAAAGTTTCTAAGAAAGTTTTCTAAGATGGCGATTGGTTTTAATTGAAAAATGCCAGAGCGATTGAAAATGGAGGCTTTCAAATGAATACCTTGCTATGGGAGAGTCACTTAAAGTAAGAAGAATTTTTCTTTTTCCTTTTTTGGATATTTTTCTTTAAAACAAGGATTAAAGTAACGTATGGCAAAGTGAAGTAAAGTATAATAAAGCCATTTAAAGTAAAATAAAGATGACTAAAGGAAGGGGGGGCTCCCCCTTGAGCCAGCTGAAGAATAAAGCTGACATGATGCAATTGTCTGGATTGGCAGAAGGGGACTTAAAAGAACTTATAACAACTGCTTTACCGAGTGTAGTTGACAAAATTAAAAACTCACAGAAGAATCTTGTGGATTTGATTGCTGGAAAGCATGACCAATTAAGTCAAACTATTGTTAAAGTAATTTCAGATCTTTCAAATGTGGTGATTGAAATGGAGGAGAAAGTAACTGAAATTAGCAGTAAATTTGGCTCCCAGATTCAAGAAATACAAGAAAGGTTTGAGAAAGCTGAGATTTGTAATCAGACTATGCAGAATGATATTATCATGCTTCAAATTAAAATCATGGCCTCAGCAATCAGAGTAAGAGGTATTAAAGAAAACCAGAGAGATTTAAAAGCAACTATTGCAAAGGTTTTTGCTGAACTACTAGAGCTTGAGGATGAGATAATTCTTGGTTGTATAGAGAAAGTTTACAGAGTCAACTCACGAGTAGCCAAACAAAGGAATTTATCCAGAGATGTTGTTGTCTACTTTACTGACAAAAGGTTGAGAGATGACATCTTACAAAGGTCCTATTCTGCCAGAGTGCAAGTAGAAGGTGAACAAATTAATATTTTTAAAGAATTACCATCGAAGGTTCTAAAGAAAAGGAAAGAATTTGCTTTCTTAACTAAAGAATTGAAGAAAAGTAATATCCCATTTAGATGGGACTTACCAGCCGGTATAATTTTTAGATATCATGGCGTGAGATATTGCTTGAATACTATTGAAAAAGCGGAACATTTTTATAAAAATATTTTTAAGGGAGCTTCGAAAGACCTCAAGAATAAGAAACAAGAAGGAGAGTTTGTAAAAGGTAAACAGAAGGATGAGACTCAAACAATGAATCAAAGAATGTTAAAAGAACAAGGAGTGCAATCTGGTTTCTCGGAGGATCTTACTATGGACTTTTCAGATGGGAAAATAGACCACACCAGTGAACCTAGTCTAGGAGCACCGGATCTTGAACTGCTGGAGCAAGATTTAAAAAATACTACAATTCAAGATGATCAGCAGCAGAGGTCCAACGCTCCGCAAGAAAAGGATGGTGATATCGAGCAGCAGGAACCAGACTTTAACGAGGAAATTCGAGAGGTAACTAATGAGTGTCGTAAAGTCCTTCATCAGATGCAGCTGTTGTCAGAAAGCTTGGATAACTTTGGAAACTGGTCATAAAATTCCTAAAGCTTATACGGATTTGGATTTATGGATTATAAAGTCTTCATCCTGATTTGGAGTTTCTTTTTTTATTTTTGAATTGGATTTAACATCTTGAGCAAGTTTAACAGAGGGCTGCAATGGTAGCAGCGTTCTGTGATTATCCTATCATAGTTTTTTTTTTGGAACTTATCATCCAAGAGGAAAGAATGGAAATGAGAATATCTAACAACCAGAAGGAGTGAAAGGGTGGCAGGATTTGAAACAGCTTTGTAAGAACATCTGGGAATACAGTTGCTAGGATTTTTTTTTCTTTTCTTGATTTTTTTTTTCTTTTTGTCATAAAGGTTTGGCGGAGCTGCATTGGGGTTTTTTTTGTTGTAATAAAATACGTTAGTTTGAATGTCTCTACCTAGAGGATTGAATATCTTCTGGTTGGATGCTATCTATATAATAGCAGTGTTTTGTGATTACCCAATCATAGTTTCTTTTTTGGAATTTATTATCCAAGAGGAAAGAATGGAAATGAAAATGTCTTACAACCAAGAGTGGATGACAAAGGGTGGCAGGATTTGAAACAGTTTTTATAAGAACATCTGGGAATGCAGTTTCTAGGATTTTTTTTCTTTTTTCTTGTTTTTTTTTTGCTCCTAAGGTTTGGTGGAGCTGTATTGGGCTTTTTCTTGCTGAAATAGAACACGTTTGTTTGAATGATTCTACCTAGAGGGGCGAATATCTTCTTGGTTGGATGTTATTTATATAAAGTCACACGGGGGGTTTAAGTGGAATGTTTTGTCTTACTGATGGGGGCAGATAGAAGATGAAGAGTACTGGAACTGGATACAGGTGAAGAAAGAAGATTTAACTTCAATCAGGAAGAAGAGAAGATTGTAATTCGAGTTATGGAAAATTATAACAATATATGTACAATTATATTATATTGTATACTTTATCTTTTTTTTCTTTGAAGGGGGAATTTTTGGGTTTTTAAATTAGGGGGAGTAGTTCGGATTAAAATATGTGGCATTATTTAATATGAATAAGTAAGTTATATAATCTGGGAGTGATCGACTATGGTATATGATTAGTAATGTTAGTAATGTTATTTTTATTTTTCTTTTTTTCTCTTTTCAAATTGGGTTAAATATTATAATGGCTATTTTTTCTGGTGACTTTTTTTTTATTACAATACTGTTAAGCTCAGACAAATATCTATGCTTATGGGGGGTTTTTTTGTATTATTTTATTTTATTTTATTTTATTCTATTATATATATATATATATTTTAAATTTTTTTTAAATTCTTTTCTTTCTTTCTTTCCTCTTCCTCTTAACTTAGAACTGAATATATAATAGTATTTGCTTTTCTTGTTGTTATAAATTCTTGTTGTTTTTCTTTCTTAAGAAATGTGTAGCGGAAGTCAGGGGTGGGTGGGAGAGGGACGGGGTGGGATTGGGGGGAGGTTGGGGGGCATGAGAGGGTGGGGGAGGGGGTAGGGGCGAAAAAAAGGGGGGAAAATTTTTTATTGTAAAACTTTTTCAATAAAAAAAAAAGAATAAATCAGAATTTTAGATTTAGAAATCTAAAATTTGTTACTACCGGTTCTGTGGGCATGGCTTGCTGGGGGGAGGGTTAATGTGACTGGGTGGGCAAAAGTAAAAAAATTTCTTTTTATCTTTAAAAGCATTTTTTTTTCTTTTTTAAAGCCTCAGCCCATCAGGCAACTCAGCTGGGATCGTCAGAGGCTTTTAAAGGCACTTTTTCTAAAATCTCTTCAGCTGAAGAAGTTGTAGAAAAAAATGCTTTTAAAAGCCTCTGACGATCCCAGCTGAACTGCCTGATCATCAGAAGCTTTTTTTTTTTACTTTTAAAAGCATTTTTTCTGCCGAAGAGGTTGTAGAAAAAATGCTTTTTAAAAAAACAAAAGCCTCTGATGATTGTGTGGCTCAGCTGGGCATGGGGGGGGGCAGGGATTTTTGCTACCAGTTCCCCAAACCACCCACCTCCATCACTACCGGATCAGGCAATCTGGTCCTAACAGGGAGCATTTCACTGCTGGAATAAACTGTTCATTACTAACATACTACTTCTGGCCACAAAGTGGTGAAGCTCTACACTTATGGTCTTTCTTGTTGCAAATAATCTGTATCAGTATAAGCAATCAGCTTTTGAATTGATGATGTGGGTGGTTTCAGCTACATGCAAATTGTCATTTTGGGATGATGCAGTGACTTACCTGCTTAGGATTCCAACCTACCAGTGTTATTGTTTCCTATACACATTAGTAATTATAATTGTTTGCCAGTGTATTTTTGTGTGTGTGTGTGTGTTTCCTTCCATTCCAAAGCACTTTTGCCTTGCAGAATAGAAAACTTCCATCTAGATCCCTATTTAGATACCATAATAATGTGTGATTTATCTTTGATATCAAAGTTCTCAATGAATTTCTAGGTGATTTCATACATAATATCTGGGGACTCCTGCAAAAGATAATCAAGCAATGAATCTGCTTAAGAGGCAAGCAAAGTTATACCCAGAAGCCAACATGAGTTTATTAAAAACAGATCATGCCAGACAAATTATATTGCATTTTTTGACAGTGACTAAATTACAGTTAAGACTCAATGAAGTATTCCTTTAAAAATTATTATTTAAAAAGACAGCTTTTTAATTTAAATACATATTCTATTCAGCAATAGATTTAACAGATTAGGGAACAAGCTGAAAACTAATATTTAATATTACATTCAATTATCACATCACTTCCATTAGATTTTCTTAATGATTTTGATCTTTCTAATCATATCTCTAGGTAATTAATTAGTAACCTCAAGCAGTAAAACCTCAACAAATGTTTGTTCGTTTTTTACTAAAAGTTGTATCTAAGTTTGTTGGTTTCAACAAAGAGAAGCTGCTGAATTCTCAACTGCAAGAATAATACACTTACTATAAGGTACAAGAACATGCATTGGATGCATGTTAAAACTCAGCATAACCCAAATCGGCAGACAGTATTCATATTTTATATTTCAAACTATACTCTGAAGTTTGGTATTAACAGGATAGAATAGCATGCAAAGCAAATATGTATACCAGCATTAATTATAATTAAAATTACAGTACCTAAGCAATATTAGGTATGCAATAGCAGCAATACTTGAGTGTGAAATATGTTAATATACTCCCATGCTTTTCCATTGCCTGCTTGTAAAATAAAAGCTTAAAACTACATATGTAATTCATTCATATGGATTTTCTCTCTTTCTCTCTCTTTTTTTAAAAGCATGCTGGTGATCATGTAGCCACAACTCCCCTTTCAACAACATCAAATCTCAACCACTGGCATTTGACCATGGGTGGTGTAGGAATTTAGCACCCACCCCTCTCCTGGAAGAGTGAAATATTTTTGGGAAATGTTGAAGAGGCAGAATATTGTATTTTCCTGGATGAGAAATGGATAAGCATACTTTGAAAAAGCTCCCATCTTCCAGCCCCCACCCTTTGTCAATGGGCCATTAAGGCCTGGGCCAGTGTATTCTACATAACAAAGATCTATCTCCTTTAGGCACAGCCATAGTAGGAATTGCCAAATATCCAGCAAGATAGGATTAGCCCTCTACACAATAGCAGCAGAAACTCACCACATGTGACCTGGGAAGCACATGTGACCATCAGCCAGCAAGGTTAGCTAAGGCCCCCACTCCCTTAGAATCTGACAACCAATCAGGATACTCTTTCTGGGTCCCAGGAAGTTCAAAGCCAGAGAGAGCATAAAACCCGAGAACTCCCTGTATCTGCCCTTTTTCTGTTCAGGAACTCCAGCCATGTGATCCTGTCCACCATTAAACCATCTTTCCAAGCAGTCTCCATGTCTCCAGTGTCTTTGTCCCCACTTGGAGCAGAACCTACAAGGATGTTTCTTCCAACAGGTGGTCAATGACTTATTAAATTGTGCATGTTTCAGAAATGATTTGGAAGAAGTTGCTCAGTGTTTTGTCAAGTCTCAGATGGCTAGTGATCACAGATGCCCAACAGGAGTGGGTTCACAACAGGTACGCTTCTGCGCATGCACAGATTGTACCTTATGACATCTGGGCAGGTGGTCGAAGTCTCCCACTGCTTTTATTACTGGTTCTCAAGAACCGGACAGAACCAGAAGCAACCCACCATTGGTGCCCAGGCAATTGGTTCATTTGGATCCAGAAACAATGAATGCACCAATAAATAAAAGGATTTTATCTATATTATTAATTCCAGAAAGTAATTAAAAGCATAACATAAAAAGCATATGTACCAAGTAATATACATCTCTTATAAACTACCAGGATCTCCTTAATAATGACAGCAGAGATACCCCAAGAGTGGCCAGTTTTCACAGCACCTAAAACTAGATTCTATGCAGAAGATCCCAGCAAATAACAAAACCCTGTAGTTTTTTTTTTTAATTAAAACATGGCACCATGACTTCATGGTTCTATTATGGTCAGGAGACTACAAGACTTCACCTTCACCTTGACGAGTGGCATATGAGTCTGGGATGAGAATTGAAAGTCTGAGACTTTCACAGTAGGAAAACCTTTGTAGTTATGAAGATTCTACTTCTATTCTTCGTTCAGCAAGCAAGAGTGAAAAACACTGAGGATGAGCCCTAAACTTCTAGACTTTTCTTAATATGAAGGAGAAATTAAAATGTCACTAACTTCTACTAACAATAATGGTTTTATGCATTGCTACTACATTCATATATCATACAAATCCAACAATCCTTTGCTGTTTGTTGCAACAGTCTGAATTTCATTGTTTAGATATAAGCCTAAAAAAAGAGAGAAGGGAGGAAGGAGGGGAGGGAGGGAGGGACGGAGGGAAGGAAAGAGGAGAGAGAAAGAGAGAGAGATTTCTTCAAGCAGCATTTTTTCAGAGTGGACAGGTTTTTTCTGAACTTCTTGCTGCCATTTTATGATTGTCAGGATTTTTGCATCCTATGTAGAACCCTATTGGCTAAATTAGAATGATTAGAAACAAAAAAATGCCAACATTAAAAAAAAAAACACACCTCCAAATCAGCCCACGGTGCTCAGTGTATTTGATATGATGCTGCTAGAACTAATCAAGCCTGATGTCATATTTGGAACATATTGAGTTCAAAACATTTTGAAGTCAAAATATTTTGTACAATTTCAATTGCCTGACTTAGCTACAAACTTCCACCTAGGTCTGTAGCATCTATCATTTTTTTAAAAATTGAGCACTGTTTTATGCATTATTGAAAACCACTTAGGGATGTGTAAAAATAAGTAGCAATAGAGAAATACTTTGTTCAGAAGGTACATACAGCTCTGAAATTCTTATTACATATGCCAGTGATAAAATTAATTGAAATTGTGAGTCTAGTTTACCAATTGCTCTATCTTATACTTTATTTCAAAATGTGGGTACAATTATTTTTAGCCCTTCCTTTCCTTTATCTCTATAATTCATAAAGCAATTAGCATTCACAAGGCATTAAACAGCTCTTACAGCAGTTAAACAAGAAAGCTGAGACCATATTATAATTTCTCATGTACCAAAGTCAATATTTCTAGAAATCTGTAACAAAACCCATCTGTTATCTTTATTGATTGCAAACAAACATGGATCCAAATGAGACTGCAGACCCCAGCATGTTTACATTGTCACCAACTATCCCCATGAAGCACCAGTAATACATTTAGCACAGTTGATGAATGTGTTATGCTTGCAGTTGGTTAACAAGGTGAACATTTTTTGAAGAAACTTAAGAAGAGGGCACCAAATTATTTATTGATTTTGCTACATTTGTGCATCAAACTAGCAGGTAGAGATCTGTCAGAAAGAAAGATAAATTTGAGTGCAGTGTTGAGTGGGAAAACTCCCATCATTCTGCAAACAAGCTATTGGTTCAAATAATAAAATTCTGAACATGGAGAGGTTAGCAAATGTTTCCAGGCTAGAATGAATTTGTACTTCCTTTACTAATTAAATTCAAGTTCAAGGTCACCAAAGCTACATGGGTGAAAATAATTTTCCAGCAACTTCATTTTTGACAAGCAGTTTGCATTTTATAATATTTCAAAAATATATATTTTTTGTAAACATGTCCCTGTGTCATAAAAGCAAAAGTTAGAAAGACGATAATTATAATTTTGATATAATCAGTCTGTCTTCAAAGGCTAATTATGAAAAAAAAAATAAAACTAACATCACCAAATCTTTCATAAAGAGAATTAGATTTTATTTTGGAAACAAACTGCTTATCTATTTCTTTTTGGATAATAATATTTCTGTATCAATTTAAGAGAGACACAAATTAGGCCAATTCTCTTTAATACCAAGCTGAATTTCTAGATAACTTTGGAACAAAGCAAATGTAATGACTTCATCAATGATATCATGACAATTTATCTATTATCTGAATGTTTCCCCTACTAATTTCTTTACAGAGAAACTTATCTGAATGTTTCCCCTACTAATTTCTATACAGAAAAAGCAGGAAGGATCAAAATGGCCAACACATGAATTACTAAAGGGCTCTTTGGCATTGTCTGATTCTGAAATCACAGATTTTCTTTGTCACAGATTTTCTATGTGACTGTGACCTCTGCCTCAACATTTTTAATAATTAAATAAATAAACAGGTCAGCTGTTACATTTTTATTATTATATAATAATGAGAAGTATTTTTAATTTGAATATTAAAAGAAGGCTATAATAGATGGAACAACAGCAAATTCTTATTTAAAGGATTCAGGTTCATTAAGCAATGATTGGCTTCACTTTTCTATATTCATCTAATGGCAATAAAAGAGCCAATACTGTCTGGCTAGGATTCTTTAAATAGCACTCTGATGTGTGTGTGCCTGCCATCTTGCAGATTTTGACATGCTCCCTTACAAAAAATGCTTAGGCTCTTTGCTTAGATTACATTTGGAAATATTCAAAATAATCCATCAAATCAACTCTGGGTGCAAATAACAACAACAACAACAACAAGAACAAAAATAGGCATCAAAACTACACAGCATGTACCATGTCCAAGAATTTTACAAAACACATGAGCTTCCTGCAATAACACCAGCAGAACTGCAAAAAACTGCACTACTCGGAACATCATATATTTTAAGAAGATACTTGGTTGATACCTAGGATGCTGGCAGCAACCCATATCAGCTATTAGCATTAGTCAATGGTATTTGTGACACATTTTTGAATGATAAGTTGATTGAATTTCATGTTTAATGAATAAAAGAGATAATAATAATAGCCTTTATTGTCATTGTACATTATGTATACAACAAAATTGGTTGAAATTGGAAATTTCAAACTATACTCAACATTGTTGAGAGATTGACAAACTAATCATCCAGAAATTCCTTTCTTCTAGATTTGAAAGTTTCTCTGAATAATTTCCTAGGCTATGTTTTTCCCATGCAGCTAATTTTATAACCTATCTAGTATGTGTCAAACACACCTTAATTTAGTGCAGTTAATTAATTAAATTAAGTAATTTAAGTATCAGAATATTTTTTTATATTGTTAGTAGCTGCCTTACTATTTTCATCATACCAATGTCTGTATATTAGTCCATCCACCCGAAGGCAAGGCAGTTCCACACGCCAAGCAGTCAAAACATTGGTTAATCTAGACTTGCATTTCTCATTTGTAAAAGTAATTAAATGAATTTCCAATATTATAAACAAAGAGAACTATGTAGCCCTCAGGGAAACACAAATATCTTTTTTTTTTGTCCTTGCATAAGAACAAGATTTTATGCTTTGAGAGCAAAGCTAAGCTGAAGTTTTCTTATGTCAGCTTTGAAACCATTGACTTTCAGTGTGTTAATTAGATTCTATAGCACTGTATTTTGCTGAAGTTTGCAATAGAAGAAGGATGTATAAATGGATTTATTCAGAATCCAGAGAAAGTCCCGTGAGAGGAACTTTTATCTTAATTAGCAGCTTAAGGTAAAGATGGAAAAAAACCCTGACATATCCTTTTATCCGTTCTGTAGCTTTCCAGTATCCTGGAAACCTCATTGCGTATGGATGCCATTTTTCTTGTTTTTTTTACTTGTAAAAGCAAGATGTCCAGTGTCGGTAGGAATCCTGAAATCAGCACTGATAAAGGGAATGAACTGTCTGCTCATTTCCAGGTCTCTCTTCCCCCTAATTCACGTCCCACAACATTGGTTCAATCCATTCAATCCATCAGAGGCTGCCCCTTTTATTGAGAAAAGTCAGAAGCTTTCAGGCGGATATTTTTGTGGTGGTCTGCAAAAGTGGAAATCTTCCCTCAAGAAAATGATTCTTATTTGATGCCTGATTTAATGGATTCTGGGGAGAAGTTTGCATAATAGGGTTTTAAATTAGCTAGTTATCTAATAAGCAATGAAATGTCTTCAAATCCCACCACTATCAAAAAACAGCCAAACTCAGAGAGCCCAAAGGACTTCACAGTTCAACCCTGACCTACAAATATTCTCTTTTACCAATTCGCCTGATATTTCTGATTTTAAAAATCTTGTTGATAGTTTTATTTTATGGGCTTTCAGTGCATTACTGTTGTTGCTTATGTTTAGTTGTTTTTGGTTTTCCACATTTAAAAAGATTATAAATGTTATTAAAGGGCAGTATTAAAATATTTGTACTATTACTGTTAATTCTTCTACCATTGCTACGAATCATAGTTTTTAATAGTCATATATAGTACCTTCAAGGCTCACAAATATAAACTTCCATGAATAATTCAACTCTCAGGCAACATGCTCTACAATTTCTAACCACCTCAAAATTTTATTTTCACACTCCTACTTTGAACAGCCACTAGACAAAAACCTTTGCTGAAATCTAATGGCTGTCTAGATTTTTCCAGCTGATCTATGACAGCTGTAATTAATAAGTATGTACCAGTGGTGGGATTCAGCCAGTTCACACCACTTCAGGAGAACCGGTTGTTAACTTTCTGAGCAGTTTGGTGAACTGGTTGTTGGAAGAAATCATTAGGGCAGAGAATCGGTTGTTATATTATTTGAATCCCACCACTGGTATGTACACATATACAAATCAAAGTGTCCCAGATTTTGCTATTGGAAATGGGGCTTCCAATACTTTTCACTTGGATTTTTTTCTTTTCTGGGCCTGGAATACTATCCTCCTGGAAAAAATGCTGGATCTCAAGAGTTTGGCACAGTCTTAGAGATTCATCTGCTCAGTGAAACTGTGACATTGAAAGGAGAGACGCTTATGAAAAAGTACCTACCCTCTTCCTGCTTTCATGATTATTAAAATAAAAATATTATTATTCAGCTATTACCTTTGAAACTTGTTCTGTCATCTCTGCTGTGAATTAGGCAATGCTATGAAGAAATCAGTTGATGGCTCAGTAGGGAAACAGGGAAGTGAAGCTCCTGACATATCTTCATCGCTGCTTGTAGGGGTGAAATCCAGCAGGTTCTGACAGGTTCTGTAGAAACAGTAGCAGAAATTTTGAGTAGTTCAGAAAACCGGCAAATACCACCTCTGGCTTGCCCCAGGAGTAGTGAGGGAATGGGGATTTTGCAGTCTCCTTCTCCTGGAGTGGGGTGGAAATGGAGATTTTGCAGTATCCTTCCCCTGCCATGCCTACTGGCCACACCCACCAAGCCACACCATGCTCCTCAAGCCACACCCACAGAACCAGGAATAAAAAATGTTGGCTGCTTGGTGTATTTGCCAAAATTCAACATGAGTGACTTCAGCGTAATTAACCCATTAGGGACGCCACTATATTTGGAAAAAGAGGATTCCAAATACCCATGGGTAAGGGTGGGGGATATATACAAGTTTTTAAAGGTTATATATAAGTTATTTAAAGCTAATAGAACCCTGCTTGCTTGTACCCTTACAATATAACATATGGTGATGATTTCCATGAAAAAATAAAAATGCATGCAGGCTAGTTTGCTTTTGTACAGTATTTATTTCCTTTTATATTCTTTTATTTTGTTGTTGTTTGTTTGTTGTGGTATGCTGCACAGGCCATCGCTAAGAGACAAGACTAATTTGCAGGCACAACATAAAAATAAAATTTTACCCAGAGTCACAACCTGTGATCAATCAAAACTTGTGAGAAAGGCAGCTTTATAAATAACATAAACTAACCAACTAACTAGTTACAGTACAATATAATCAGTGGTGGGCTTCAAATTTTTTTACTACTGTGGGTGTGGCTTGGTGAGCGTGGCATGGCTTGGTGGGCATAGCTTAGTGGGCATGGCAGGGGAAGTTTCTGGCTTTTAAAGAAAGACACTTTAAACTTTGTAACAATATAAATTGGTTAACAACTGTAGTTAATGAGCAAAGTAACTTTAATAGTGGTATAATATATTCATCAATTAAAAAAATTAATACAAAAATGATTAACTTTTGAATTGTTCAGGTTGAAGATTTCTGAACAATTTTTTTGCACAACTGTAATTTGTCCTATTAAAATTATTATCATTTATAAATTATAATTTATAGTAGATAAATAAATAAGTTTTGGTCACCATCATGTTTAAAAAGTTGTTGAGACTCTAGAAAGAGTACAGAAAAGAGCACAAAGATGATTAGGAGACTCAAGGATAAAACATATAAAGAACAGTTGCTGGAATTGTCTATGTCTACTTTAAAGAAGAGAAGGACTAGGCGTGACATTTATTTCTTTGTGTGTTTCTTTCTTTCTTTGTTTGTTTGTTTGTTCAATTTATATATGCCACCCTTCTCCGGAGAATCAGGGCGGCTTACAATGCATTAAGCAACTAACATAATAGCACTGACATAATAGCTGACATAATAGCAGTGTTCCAATATCTCAGGGGTTGCTACAAAGAAAAAGGACTCAAGCTATTCTCCAAAGCACCTGAGGGCAGGACAAGAAGAAATGGATGGAAACTAATTAAGGAGAGAAGCAATTTAGAACTAAGGAGAAATTTCCTGTCAGTTAGAACAATTATCAGTGGAACAACTTGCCTCCAGAAGTTGTGAATGTTCCAACACTGGAAGTTTTTAAGAAGAAATTGAACAACCATTTGTCTAAAATGGTAGGGGGCTGTGATGGCGAATGAAAGTAGGTGAATGGAAGTAGCACACAGTGCCCTCTCTAGACACATAAGCCGTCGCCAGTTGCTATTCTGGGTTCTAGCTACTCTTTGTGCGCATGCACGCCAAAAATCGGAAGACCAGGTGGCTGGCACGCATGCGCCTGCTAGAAACAACTAGCTCAGCTTCCTGGCATGCCAGCGAGCTGCTCTTCTGGTTTCCGGTGCTCCAGCATGCCACACTGGGGAGCTACACTTCCGGTTTCCAGCACTCCCACACCTGTGTACCAGGGAGCTGCTCTTCCAGTTTCTGGAGCTCCTATGCATGCACACTGCAGAACTTCTCTTCTGGTTTCTGGCACTCCCACATGGGTGTGCCAGAGAGCTGCTCTTCTGGTGTCCAGTGATCCTGCATGTGCACGCTGGGGAACTGCTCTTCCAGTTTCCGGTGTGTGTGCGCTGCTGTTTTGGCACTCAGTGCCAAAAAATTCCCCAATACTGGTATAGGGTTTCCTAGTCCAACAGGGAGTTGGACTAGAAGACCTCCAAGGTCTTTTAACTCTGTTATTCAATTCTAAATAAATTTTAATATGTCCCTAATAACCAACAAGGCTATGATGTTTTTATAAAATTAAAATATAAGATATGTGATATTTTCTCTCTCTCATTTTTCTAACATCTACCATTTATCTAAAACACTTACATGCTGTCCATCCTTTGTGCAGTTGTGGATAGTTCACAACAGACATACCTGACTACTTGGCACAGACTGTGAATTTATTCCTACATGCTTGGATATTATTCTTGTTCTCCTTCTTTTCTTTTTCTTCCTCTTCATTAAAGACTCTAATCTACCAATCATTGTCTTATAATATAAAATACTAAGAAAATTTATGAAGTAGACCAATACTGCCACCCAGAGCATTGATGTGCAGATAATAGAAAAAGAATAATGTTTTTCTGTTTCTAAAATATAGATCTGGATTTATTTGTCACACATACTACAGTATAGGCCAGGTCCAAAACTGTTAAAGAATTTAAAAAGCACCCCAAACAGTTAGAAATCCTTTAAATGTTCAATTCTTATAGTATTCGTGCACAATTAACAGGAAATTCATTTAATTAACAGAAAATAAATCAATTTTTATTTACTAAATTATACGAATCAGACTTGTGTTTCATAGAAACATTTCAATTCAAATCATTCCAAATCACTGTATATCAAAAATATACATTATAGCATAATCTAAATTTTTAGATCATTGTTTATCAACCTCACCCTCTATGCAACCATTAAAGAGGTATCATGGAGCCGAAGTTCAAAAGATCAGAATTGCCAAACAGTGATTATAACCTGTTCAATACTAACTTTCAAATATAAGATGCTGAATTTCACAATAATAAATGCACTCAATTTGTTGAGTATATTATCTCAGATGAAGAAGTAGTTGGCTGCATAAGCATTGTTAGAATGGCCGTATGTGACATTCAAATTGTTAGATATTACACCATGGGTCTTGACCAAGTTGTAAAAGACTTTCATTATCACCAGAGAACAAGATTGGCAAACACAATTAAAATTATGAAATTTTAATTTAAAATTTTAAACAAATTTTAATTTAAAATTATGAAACAAAAACTGTTAATTCTCAGAATAATATTATAAAGTGGAAATCATTTATTTTTGGGCCCATGAAGAAAAATTATCCTGCATTATTTTGTTTCTGATCTCCTACAAATTCAATTTATTCTTTCTTCTCATGGCTCGCATGAAATACTTTTGACTTATTATAAGGTAGTTAAGATAAAGATAAACATTTTGTCTTTGGTTCCACAACTTCTGGTGGCAAGCAGTCTAATGGTTAATTGTCCTCACTGTTAGGACATTTCTCCTTAATTCCAGATTGCTTCTCTCCTCAGTTAATTTCCATCCACTGCTTCTTGTCCCACTTTCGGGTGCTTTGGATAATAAGTGGACCCCCTCTTCTTTGGTGCAACCCCTCAAATATTGGAAGACTGCTATCCTGTCTCCCTGGTCCTTGTTTAGACTAGATATATCCAAATCCTGCAACCATTCATCATATGTTTTAGCTTCTAACCTCCTAAGCATCTTAATTGCTCTTCTCTTCTTCTCGCAAGGAGGGTACCAACCTTCCACTCAGCCCCTCTTGGCTACCTTGTATGGGTCAAAGGTGTCTCCTTTCTGGACCCTTGCAGATGCCAGATGGAGCTGTGCAAAGTGTGAACATTATGGCTGGACTCCTGCCATTGGCTACTGTTGGCGTTCGGGGCAGTGCCAAGTCTGTCAGGGTTTGTCTAATCTCACCGTCAAGTGCTCCCAGTACTGTCCCAACAACACAGTGGGTTGCCCTGAGGTAAGCCTGCCCCCTTCCTTCTTTTTCGAATTCCCAAAGTGCTTGATCTTTTGCTAATCCTCTCTCATCCCCCAGAGCCGAGTTCTGGTGAAGGGCCGAGTGGATGCCTGTTGCTACTGCATAGAAGGGGGTAAGTCCAAAAAGGGGGAAGGATGGGTGGTGGAGATAGCACAGGTTCCGTATCGCCACAGCATTGTTAAATCTTGTCAGCTTTAAGATGTTTGGACTTCAACTCCCAGAATTACCCTGGCATCTTTTAAAGTAGGCTGGTTGGGGGATTCTGGGAGTGGAAGTCTACCTATTTTAAATTACATTGGCTGGAGGATTCAGGGCATTGGTTCTCCCCTCTTAAAGATGCTGGCTGGGGAATTGGGAATTGAAGACTACCCCTCTTAAAGCATCCCCGGTGGGGGTTTCTTGTAGTGAAAATCCACCCCTCCTGAAGCATGCTGGCTAGGGTATTCTGGGAGTTGAATACTTCCTCTCTTAAAGCATGCTGGCTGGGAGATTCGGAGAGGTGAAGTCCTCGCCTCTTAAAGCATGCTTACTAGTAGCTGTGTTCACACAACATCCCAATTTTGGTCCACCTGAATCTGGGCCCAAAGCTGTTTGTGGCTTCTGAATTGGCCCAGCCAGATTGCACCAGGATGCTCCCAACACAGCACATGTGAGTTGGGAACAGTACCACTTCTGCCTATGTGGGATCAGATTGCTATGAGTGATTTTCATACCCCTTGATGGTGTGAGTGACCTGCTGTAGTGCTACTCATAATGGATGCCTCTTCCATATCCTTCAACTTCTGTGTTGTGGTCCTCCAGCAGCCTGCAGAGCAGGCAACGGAGTCGGACAGTGATGAGGCTGAGGAAGAACATGGGCCAGTCCTGGAGGCTGGGGAAGGCCTGGGTGAGGGCTCTGCATCAGAGGCAGAAATGGGGCCAGAGCCATCAGGGAGTGGGGTGCGGACTCCAGAGCTTCTGGAGACTGATAGGAGTGAGGCAGAGGAACAGGAGGAGCCTGTTCCTAATGCACACATGAGAAGAGCTGCCAGAAGGCAAGAACAGCTCAAGCTAATAGGACAACTCGGGAGTAGGGCCAAGAGATTATTGGCCCCTCCCATAAGGCTTAAAACAGACTAGCAACGGTGTTTGGGCTTTGCCGGAAAACAATGTTAGTAGCTTTATCTTCTTCTTCGTCTATGTCTTGTATTTATTTTTTTATCTGAGACTTCTGAATGTTTGCCAAGAAAGGCCTTTGGCAGTTTGCCTAATTGGACAAGGTTTGCGATAGGACTAAGGAATTTATGTTGGGAGGAATTTGCTTTAATTTAGTTGAACGACGCTGGGAATGAAATAATTCTCAGCTGTTCGAATAAAGTTTGTTTGTTTTTTCACTACTACTTACTTGGGCCTGGGTCACAACATTCTGTGCTTTGTTACAGGGGAGAACCAAACAGCCATCCTGAGCACTCTACCTCTGGGACCCCTGGGGATCACCCGAGCCAGCTCCACACCCTTCCCCATGGCTCCTCTATTCAGACAGCCATCCCCCTGCCTCTACTCTGTGATAAGGAAGTCCACATACCATGTTGTCCTTTTGTGCAAATGAAGCATCACGCAAATCTTGGGATGGTCCTGGGTCTCGGCTTCTGCTTACTATATTCCTGCCCCCTCGACCATCTTCTGTTTTCACAGATCTCTGCTATGGCCCACTGGGCATTGCCTCACTGCCAGACACCAGCTTCACTGCCTCTGCACCATAGCCAGACAATCCAGCACATGCTGCTCAGTTTGGCCACCTGCTGCCCAGGGCCAATTTTCAAGATTGGCCCCACCCGGCAGAAGTGTATCCAGAGCTGTTCCCTCGGGCCCCTTTCTTCCAAGTGGATTTGGGATAGCTCAGGAACCTGACAGGTAGGGGCCTGGTCTGGATGGGTTGAGACAACTTGCCGCAGCCAGCTCGCCAATTCGTCATGGCCAACTTGCCATAGCCAATTTTCATTTCATCTCCAGTTCCAGCCATTCCTTGAAGCTCCACCAAGACTTTTTGGTTGCAACTCTATCCCTCTTCTTCTCCCTCTCTTGTCTTTTCTTCAGTAATCTGCATCCTCTCTACTTAATTCAGATATCAACCAAAGAATAATGAAGATATTTTCTGATTGGACAATTTCAGATTGAAAACTCTAAGCAACAAGGGAAGATGTGTAAATGAAAAAAAGAATAAAGACATCACCTATAGAACTGGCTAATATATTTAGCAACCAAATAGCAATAACAATAGCATTTATATACTGCTCCACAGTGTTTTATAGAACTCTCTGAGTGGTTTACAGAGTCAGCATATTTTCCCCAACAATCTGGACCCTCATTTTACTGATCTTGGAAGAATGGAAGGCTGACTCAATCTTCAGCTGGTCAGGATCGAACTCTGGACTGTGGGAGGACTTTGCCTTCAGTACTGCATTTTAATCACTGCTCCACCAGATTACCAGAACTCCTAAGTAATCACTTCAAAAAGATTGAGAATAGAGTATAAAATATCAAATGTTATTTGAAAATGGTAGAAAGTAGAAGCATTTTCAGAAATTGCACAGAAGTCATAACTGCACATGTTTATATATTATACTGAACAACTTCAACTTCTCACCAAAACTGGATTTCTTCTGTTTATTTTTTATTTATTTAATTATTTTCATTAAGCATGTATTAGATAACAGATATAAGTATAAACATGATTATGAATACATGAAATGGATATGAATAAAAGGAAACATTAGGACAGGGATGGTAGGCATGCTGGTACGCTTATCCATGCCCCCTCTTAGGGAATGGACTTCAGATTTACATGAGTATGTTTTTGGAGCTAGCAATATGTACACAGGGAAAAGTAAGTACACTTTTACTTCCTCTGTATGGCTATTAATCTGCTTTGCAATATTGTAGATGGATTACTAGATGAAGGCAAAAAAGAAACCTTCTAGATCTCTTTATTACCATCTAGTGAGGGTTGAAATGCTCCCAGTTCAGACCGGATAGCCCGATCCGGTAGCAATGGAGGTGGGTGGTTTGGAGAACCGGTAGCAAAAATCCCTGCTCCCCTCCCCATGCCCAGCTGAGCCATGCGATCATCAGAGGCTTTTTTTTTAATTTTTAAAAGTTTTTTTTCTACAACCTCTTTGGCTCAAAAAATGCTTTTAAAAATTAAAAAAAAGCCTCTGATGACTGCGCGGCTCAGCTGGGATCATCAGCGGCTTTTAAAAGCATTTTTTCTACAATCTGTTCAGCCGAAGAGGTTATAGAAAAAATGTTTTTAAGGAAAAAAAATTTTCCTTTTCCTTTTTTCCTTTTTCCTTTTCCTTTTTTAAGGAAAAGAAGCCTCTGTTGATCAGGCAAGTCAGCTGGGATTGTCAGAGGCTTTTAAAAAAAAGAAAGCCTCTACCGATCAGGCAAGTCAGATGGGATTGTCAGAAGTTTTTTTTTTTTAAAAAGAAAGAAAGAAAACCCTGCCGATCAGGCAAGACAGCTATAATCGTCAGAGGTTTTAAAATAAAAAAAGAGAAAGCCTCTGCCCATCAGGCTTTAAAAGCATTTTTTTGCGACCTCATCAGCTGAAGAGGTTGTAGAAAAAATGGTTTTAAAAGTAAAAAAAAAAGTTGGCCACACCCACTCAGTCATATTACCCCACACACACCAAGCCATGCCCACAAAACTGGTAGTAACAAATTTTACATTTCATCACTGCATCTAGTGGTCATCCAGTAACCCCATTTTACATCAGAATGACAGCCATGTCGTAAAATATGTGAAACAACTCTTAACTTGATTATATTCCTCAATGGCAAAATAGATAACACAGATTGTATTGAATCCACAATACAAAAGCAGCTTCCTATTACAAAGAATCTAAGATGGGAAAATAAGTGGTGCATTATGGCCATAACTGACCATAAGATGATTGTATAATGGACTTTGGGCTAAATTACCAGATAAAAATCCTATTGTATTTACAACTTTTCACATAATTTATGCAGTGAGAAGTACTAGTAGTACAAAATAATGCATATAATTGATTTGGAATTCTGCATAAAGACACAAAATATATATTCTGATTTCATAGATAATTGGGAATAACAAAAACTCCAATCATGGTTTCACTGTAAAGTGTGCAAAATTGTGAGGATCCTGCTTTCTGGCTCCAATAAACAGATAAGAAAGTCAGAAGAAATGATAATGCTTAGCCTATCTTTCAAACAAAGGGGTGTCATCATATTACGTGGCAGCAAGGATACAGAGGTGATTTATCTCAGCGGCCTTGAATGTACTGACATTCACTTCAGTGGGCACATTAAATGTATTGTAGTAGTAGGGAAAATATTAGTCCACTGAGACTACCCATACCATGGCAAATCATTTCACATTATTTTCTTTTGCCCATATCCTATATTCATTTCAACAAATCCCTTAAAAAGAGATGTTTCCGGATGTGCCCTATAATTATCAAGAAATTAATAATAGGCTGAATAAAATAATATTTTGTTGTACTATCACAGTTAAACTATGGGTAACTAAAGAATTTATTTCGATAAACCTAGCTTTTATAAATTGCCTTGATAATTTCCACTAGACCACTAGGTGGTGAGGTTGGCTAATGATCTGAAGTTTATTTTCAGTAAGGAAAGAAGTTGACAAAATTTTAGACAAGTTTGCAAAATTCCCATGCTGTTTAATTAACTGCATACTTTTTGGCAGAAAAGAGGTCAATATATGTTGTGACATGGGGAAGGAAATCAAACTCCAGTTCTTCCTCACTTTACCTTACATAAAATTCATGATTTCTCATTCCAGCTTCCTTTAAATTATGCACAACTGGCTAATTCAAACGTTATACAAATTATATTATTACCAATCTGATTGATCCATTTGGGCCAAACAACATTAGGCAGAATATAGAAAACTTTTAAGGAATACTAAGACAAATAAATTAAAGCTCTGAAATAATGAAAAAAGAAAAACTAGTTTTCAGCAACTTTGTTCCTTTTGTATTTCATATCTTTCTGTAAATGAAAATTATCATTATCAGTGTCGAGATGCTGATGTATAAATTGCCTTCTGACTGCTCCTTGGTGTACATGGATGCATTCTGCAAATCTTTTGACCTATGTAGTGGTTGTTGGAGTCATTACACTGTATGTTATAGATAGCTCCTGCTTTTTCTTTTGAAACTGCAGGATTTTTTACTTTAATTAGGATGCTTTGAATGGCTTTAGTTGGCTTGTGTATTATTCTGATTCCATGTGGCTGTAGCAGTCTGTTGGTAGTTTCTGAGATGTTCTTGATGTGTGGCAGTGTTATTCCTTTTACTGCTTGTATTGGGTTGAGTAGTTAGGCAGTTTTTGATAAAGATATCATTTTATTGAAAGTTGTTGCATAGATCCTTTTTCTGCTGTTCAGAGTTGCTACAATGAGTTTGTGTTCATCTAAATAAAGTTATTCCACAGCTTCTCTTGTGGGAGGTTGGTTTATTATTTTGGTAATGAACACTTGGTTGGGGTCAGTGAATCACCTGGAATTTTTGATACCCTTGGGTTTCTAATTTGCCATCATGGTTTCTACTGATCAGGATGTCCAGGAAAGATAGTGAGTTTTTTCTTCTTCTCTAGGGTAATGGGGGATGTAGTAGGGTGGGCTGGAGCAGCAGCATTTATCAGAGTTGCCTGAGCCTGGAGACAGTGGCACACAGCTGATCAACCCTGATCAGATAGGCAGCAGATGGTTTCAGGTTTCCTGGGGCAGCAGCCCTTGGCCAGTAACCAAATATGGGCACCTGAGGGGTGGCACCTGGCCAGTGGCTGTGTGGGACCTCCCAGGATGACCATCAAGTGGAGGGAATCACCTGGAAATTAAGCGGAAAGGGGCAGCATGGAACAGAGGAGGATAAAATGAGGAGGTTTGGTAAAAAAATGGGAAAAGAACAAAAGAGGTGAGAGGAGGAGAAGGAAGGGAGATGGAGTGTGAGACAGAATGAAGGAAGTGGAGAAACAGTGTGAGGAGAAAGAAGACAGCAGATACCAGAAGGAGGCAGAGGAGGAGGCAAGGAGTGAGTGAGTGAGTGAGTGAGGGAGGGAGAGAGAGAAAGAGAGAAAGAGAGGGAGGGAGAGACAGAGAGACAGAGAGAGAGACAGAGAGAGGTGGGAGAATATAGCATAGAGCTGGGAAGGAGGAGAGAGCGAGGGGAAGAAGGGTTTACTGGTCCACTCTGCTACCACCTCATCCCCTGGTCCCTCTTTGGTGGGTCTACATAGGAAATGCTAGAGGCCAGATTAGGGGGAAAAGCCAGTGACCATAAGAAACACCAGATGCACCAACAAGCAGTGGAAGTAAGCTGGTCCAGGCAAGGGGCCAAGCCAGTGACTAGAGAAGGCACAAGAAGCACCAGCAGATAGGGGTAACAAACTGATCCAGGCAAGCAGGCAAGCCAGTGACCAGAGAGTGTGCCAGACACACTGGAAGACAGTGCAGGCAAACTGAAATGGGCGAGTAGCTGGGTGCCTGGGTGACCAACCAGAGCAGGCCAATGGCCAGAGTGAGGGACAGAATAAGAGACCTTGAGATTCAGGTCAGTGACTGACAGTGGGGAGGAATCTAATTTCCTGGAAAAAGGAACAGAGATACTCAGACTCTAGCCCGACCCTTTTGCTGGTTGGCACTATGCTAATAAATAGGATTCCTTTGAAGATATTGATGGTTTTGTGTGTGTTCTCTAACTGGTCCTTTTTTATTATGGTGAAGGTGTCGCCTACATATCTGATCCATATTTTGGATTGTGTGTGTGGAAGTACTTGGATTTCCAGACATTGCATAATACTATAAATCCTAAAAGTGGTGATCCCATAGATTTTCCTTTAATTTGTTGGTAAGCTGGTCCATCATAATGGAAATCTGTGGTTAGGCAGATATTTATGAGATCCATAATCCTGAGTGTTTCAATCTTCATGTATTTAATTAAGTCAGGTGTGCTGTGGAGCAATGTGGTTATATGTTCATTGGCTATGAAGTTTAGTGGGATTTATTCTCATAATAGTACATAAGTTTACAGCTTGCAAAAACTGTGAGAATTTATTTTTTCCCTAGCCATGTTTTTTTTATTGCAGAACAATCTGTCATTTTTTTGTATTCACAAGTGATACATTAATGTTAGTATATCTCCTAGATGTAGAAAATTAGGACTCTATATATGAAAAAAATAAGTGAATTCGGATGGTGAGGAACAGATGCAGAGAGGAATTTAGTCTCCTGTGCCAGAATCCTTCAGTTCTGCAATAGTATACTAGTATTTAATTATTTTTAAAAACATTTCACTGTTTTATTCTTTTTTTATATATAACATCTTAATCATTTAAGATTAAATTATTTCCCTGTCCTGAATGTAATATAGAATATTTATTAATATATTTGACTATGGCATTCTAAACCACTGGGTGGAGAACTAGTCATACAAATTGTCACAATGAAGAGGAGAAAAAGTCCATCTGTTCTACAGTGCTCGTAAATCAACATTTGTCCTGTGAAAGTTATCTATCTGAATCAAAATTTGAATAACCTAATATTGAAAACAGAGTTTTGGATAATTAAGAAAGCCAACAGTTTAATTAAGTCTTAAATAAATCTAATAACACATTTTATATATAAGAATGCTAAATGCTGGGACTGAATTGTAGGGAGCTCACAAAAAATTAGATAAAATCAAAGAAAAAATACTTTAATGTAATGAATGGTATATATTGAATGTATTCATTTATAATATTTATGTGAGTGCCCACCTCACAAGACTGTGAAACTAGATCAGGGGTGGGTTCTACTTACCTTTACAACCGGTTTGCAGTGGGAGTGCATGCGCAGATCAACCATGATGATGTCATGGCGGGTGGATGGAGCCTCCTGATGGTTTTACTGCTGGTTCTATAGAACTGGACCAAACTGGGAACAACCCACCATTGCTCTAGGTGATGTAGAAGGAAACAAATAAATATGTAAAAAACAGACATCACTAAAAACTATTTTAAAAGCACACAATCAGAGAGGATTATGTTAGCTACAATAAGGGATCCATTACAAGACCTCATAGAAATCTGGTGGCATAGCCAGATATGGAAAGCCTTGCAGAAAGTTGAAAGGAATGGAGCTAACCTCACATCCAGAAAAAGAAGATATGATAATGTGGGCATTGTAGCAGATACTTAGTAGATAGGACACACTGTGCGCTTTCATTGCCAGATCTGGTAGAACAAGCAAATATAATTGAGCAGAGGAAGTTCCTCAGATAACTGAACTGAAATTAAAGACTTAAAGGTGCTACTAATAGATGGATTATATAAGAATATATGGCTTTGGTGTTATAACTTTGGGGTTATGGAGAAAGAAATGGGGCAGTAAAAATTCAGCATAGTTCAGTACAGAAGCCATTTGGGTGAATCGGTTATCTTTCATAGGTCTCGGAAAAGGCAATTGAAAACCATCTAGAAAACCATTGTATGGATTTTGGGGATAAGAATCAAGACTGATTCCAAGCCAAAATAAGCAAGTAAGTAAACTAAAACCAGTCAATAAGCTTGGATGAACAATGCTTTTCTATAATCATTCATGCCTTAATCATCTTGTGTGAGGGTTGTTGGAACATGCTTTGCATAGGACTGGACTTAAAGATTCTTCAGAAGATGCAGCATACTGGTATTATGGAGATGTCTGGATACACCAATGTTATATTCTGCTGAAAAAGCTGCATTGGTGTGGTGTAGGTATGTAGGTATGACTTGAGGTGTTGATATCATCTATAAAACCCTTCATGGTATAAGCCTGGCTATGTGATGGATGCTTTCCCTCAATGTTCCCTCAAAAAGGAGCCTGGATAGCTCAGCAGACTAAAAGCATTGCTATTAACACCAGTTGTCTGCAATTACTGTAAGTTTGAATCTCACCAGGCTCAAGGTTGACTCAGCCTTCCATCCTTTCTAAGGTAGGTAAATTGAAGACCCAGTTTGTGGGGGCAATAAGCTGACTTTGTATATATATACAAAAGTATGAAGGCTATTGCTTAATGCATTGTAAGCCACCCTGAGTCTCCGGAGAAGGGCGGCATATAAATTGAACCAATAAATAAATAAATAAAATAAATAAAGGAGAGCTGGCAATAACTAGTTCTCTCTGACAGCAAAAATGGAGTCCAGGTGGTCTACATGCTGCCCTCACAAGCTCCATTTTCTGCTGGTAGAGGAACTGCAGGCTGGTCCTTTGCTGTTTCAAGAGTGGCACCTCAGGCCAGATCTAAGCACCCTGCTGGCTGGATCCAGCCTGTGGGCCTTGAGTTTGACACTCCTGCTTTAAATGAATCTTAAGGACTTCTTAAGATATATAGATGTGTGTTCGTCTGAAAGAGCTCATGTTAATGTGGTTGAGTTTGCCATTTTCCCCTGGTTTTGGCCATCTTAATTTATTGTTCTTATTGTCATTATTAATTTATTATAGTTGTCATCTTAATTTGCACAAGGCCCAGTCTGTAAAAGTTGGGTGGAAAAGCTACTTACTATGGATTGTTCAAACTAATTTATCAGAGACGAGCATGTTAAAAAATCAAAAATTATGCTTTCTAATTTCAAATTGCAGTTTGTTAAAGACAATTTTCTTGTTTCAGCTTAATCTTTAAAATAAAAACAAGTATTTGTAAAATGTTTTCTCTTCTATAAAATCAAATGTCTGTACTCCATAAAATTATACTGTTCTGACTGTGCGTCCAAATCAGGTGGCACAGAAAATGAAAAGTGCAATGCAATTTCTTATTGTCTTCCATTGACTCAGACACAGATAAACGTATCTGTGTATATACAATTACAATTGCACATATTTAAATGCACACACATAAATATAAATATAGATAAAAACAAGACATTGTACAGTTTTATCACCATTCTTGGCTTGAATTTCATTTAATTTTTTTAATTCCAACTTTCTCATAACATTATTTCTGGTGCATTAATTACTCATGTCATTCTTCAGGCATCATTCTGAAGTGCATATTCTTGGAAGGATTGATGAAAAATCTCCCTGTTCTTTCTAGCAAGAACAAAAGTTTCACCAGCTGACATTTTCCAGATGGTTATCCAAGAACTTAAGAAAAATCTCTCAGCTTTTATTGATGAGTGGGAAGGTTGAGTTGACCTATGACATTTTATGATTTCTATATTTAACTTTTACATTTTTTAAAATATATTTTAAGCCAAGATTACATTCATAAAGTTCTTTTATAGATGTTTGATCATTTTTATATTCCGTCTGCATGCCATTAAAATTGATATACTAAGTTGCCGTAAATTGACTTTATTTCATTGAAACATATGACGTGACGTCCATTTTAATGTTAGATGAGGATCTGGTATTGAGCATCTGGTCGAATTAGTCTTCTGAAGACAGAAATGTATGTTCATTAAACTCAATTAAGTTAGTTTCCAAGAGAAATGAAAATAAACAGGATTTTGGCCTTAGAAACGAAGCATCATTTAATCTTTTTTTTAAAGAGTGGAAAGTATTTCATAGGGCATTCCAGGTATATTTGACTACAAAACCCATACCACCAATCTGCAGGAGCAAAAACTATACTGATGAAGGTATTGCTCTATCATACCTAAAAAGTGCTATATGGAGAAGACTAACTGAAATACAACCAAGATTCTGCTCGGCAGTCTTCTGAACTAAATTTGAAATAAACTTTTAAAGTGCATGACTGAATGTGCATTTCTACCTGTCAGTTACAAAAGTTCATACAGCTTGGATTGATACACATACTAGGCCAATACATTATGGGATCCTAGATTTCGTGAGGAACTCATTCTGTATTAAAGCCAATACTTCAAAAAACTCAAGATAAAATATGTAGTTTAAATTTTATTACAAATTATCACGTTTGATATTTTTTAAAGAGTTAAAGCTCCCTAAGCAATAATCAAATTAAAACAGATTTAAATAACAATAGAACACAGGTCAATGATAACTTAATTCTTCTCCAAAACAAATATCCACATGAAAGCAGAAAATAACACAATTTTAATCATAATAGACAGATAAAAATATTATTTGCAGAATGAAAATGCCACTTGTACAGTTCAGGATATTGAATAAATTAGTTTGAAAGACCTATTTTTTAAAAATATATTTTTGTGTTAGAGATTTTTACGTAAAAACATAAACATGAACAAAATACAGAAAATTAGATTAAGGAAACAAGAAAAGGCAAAAAATGTACAGAACAGAAAAGGATATTTACAGTGGTGATGTTCAACCTTCTTTTCAACAGTTGGCAAATTCATAAATCAACTCATTTCAATCAATTTTCAGTTGACTATAAGCCACACCTAGATTTTAGAGGAGGAAAAGAAGGAAAAAAAATATTCTGAACCAAATGGTGTAGTAATATATTTAATAAAATATACCAGAATAAATTTTACAGCTATGTAAAGTCAACTGTGATATTATGAACCATTATCAATGTCATTAACAAATGAGGAGAGACTTTAAGATTCAAGCACTCTTCTAATTTTCTGGAAACCCCAAGAACTTATCATTGCTAGTGTCAGAATTTAGGAAGCTCAGTTGCTCACAATCACTGATATCACTTTCTTTGCTACCTTCATATATGATATCATCTTCAGTTCTATCTAAGGCATTGCTAATGCCACATTTTTTAATGGCCGTGTAACAATTTCTTCCTTCACTGTGTGCAATGATGTTTTTACCCATTCACAAACTTGAGTGAAGGTGGGCATCCTCATCCATCCAGTAGATGTCGGATCATGATTATCAGCAGCCATCTATTTGTTCCACTCTTCTTGCATGTAGACTTTGAATGGCTTGTTGATGGAAATGTCAAGAGGTTGCAATTGGCTGGTAAGACCCCCAGGAATTACAGCTAGATGAGTCTTCAGTTCTTTAAATCTTTTCTTTGTGGTTTCACTAATATGTGCTCTAAGCTTGTCAAGCACTAATAAAGCAGTTTTTTTCATAAGCCCTCCAGGACATTTGGACCATACTTTTTCAACCCATACTCTCATTCCATTTTCGTCCATCCATCCTATCTCATGGACATGTACAACAACATTTTTTGGAATCACTTCTTTTGGGAAGGTTTTCCTTTTGAATATTAACATTGGTGGCAATTTGGTACCATCTGCACAGCAGGACAACACAGCCATGTAATGTGTTTTCTTATGTCCTGTAGTTTTCATAGTTGTGCTTTTGGCACCTTTCAGGTCAACAGTCTTATTAGTTGGCACATCAAAGGTTAGAGGGACCATCCATCCCAATCTGGCCAATTTCAAAATTATTTTTCTTCCTAGAGTCTATCACAAATGTATGAAAAGACAGAATCTTAGATTCTTTTGGAATTTTTTATGCAAATCTAGTTTTGGTGCACATAGCAAGGCCATATTGTCTCATAAACCTGAAGCACCAAGATGGTGATCCAATAAAATTCTGAATGTCTTTCTTAAAAGCAAAGTGTTTGGCTTCATATATTACCATTTTTGTGGAAACTGCAAAGCCATTATTCCGGTGACAGGTGATCCAGTCATTCATGTCCACCTCTAACTGTGGCCACTTTGCAGGAAGGCCACAAAAGTTTTGCTTGCTTTTATCTTTTACTTTTTGCAATTGATCCACCTGTTTCCTCCACTCTCTTATCATTTTTTCAGTTGGAGATGGTCCAAAATGTTTCTCTGTTGTTCTGTTTCCATGTTCCTCAGCATATTTCACCACTTCCAATTTAAAAGAAATTTTATATGCTTGTCTTTTCTGCTTTGACTTCCTTGTACCAGTACCAGTCAGGAGATACTGTAGCATTTTTCTGCAAGAAAGAACAGTAATGTGTCCCTTATAACAATACAAAGCACTGTAGCTGAAACCATGTTCATATATTCATACGTAAGATACCAGTATATCAGGAGTGAAATTCAGCAGGTTCTGACAGGTTCTGGAGAACCAGTAGCAGAAATTTTTAGTAGTTTGGAGAACTGGCAAATACCACCTCTGGCTGGCCCCAGAGTGGGGAGGGAATGAAGATTTTGCACTATATTTCCCCTGGAATATGGTGGGAATCGGGATTATCAGTATCCTTCCCTGCCATGCCCACCAAGCCACGCCCACCAAGCCACACTATCAGGCAGCTCTCAGAAAATATTGATCAGCCAATTCTCCTCACTTTAACAAACAGTTCAGCTGAACTGTTTGAATCCCACCTCTCCAATTGGTAGTTGAATCAGCCTTCCAGAATACTGCCAATCAGCTGCCTGTTGCTGTTGCCACCACCTCACCAACTTCCTCCCCATCCCCCCAGGTATGGCTGATGCAACATTTGATATATAAGATGCACCCAAATTTTCATCCTCTTTAGGAGAGCCAGGCTTTAAGTCTTTTATGGAAGGCTGCAGCAGAGAGGACTCTTCTTCTGGACTATACCAGCCAAAATTCTTTGACTGATGGGATCCACAGCAAGCTCCTTCTGCAGGTGTAAGGGGAGTTGAGTAAGACAGTTCTTCGGGTAGCCAGGATCCATGCCATAAAGGGCATAAAAATTACTTAGTATATCTCTTAACTTTTCATTTCTTGTGTTATTTGTGTATACCTTGTCTCCTTTTACACCAAGTCTTCACCATCCTATTCTAGTTTTTTAAGGATTTAACAATCTTTTTCTTACTAATTTCATTAAATTATTCTTCAGATGTTTCCAATTTGAGATAAAATTCTTTCTGCACATAATCTATCAATTTCTTCCATTCCCAGACAAAAGTTTCTTGGGTCCTATCTTTTAAATACGCTGAAATCTTTGCCATTTCTGCAAAACTAGCCATCTTCAAAGTCCATTCTTCAATAGTAGGTAAAATGTCTTTTTTCCAGTATTGTCCAATCAGTAACCTAGCTACAGTAATCATATATAATATCAGTCTTGTTTCACTCAATGAAAAATCCTTAACTATACCCAATAAAAACAGTTGTGGAGAAAATTGAAGCTTCTTCTTCAAGACATTTTGCATAACTCACCAGAGTTTAGTCCAAAAAGCTTTCACTTTTCTACAAGTCCACCATATATTATAATATGTAGCATCTGAACAATCACATCTCCAACATCTTGGTTGAACATTAGGATATATACATGACAGTTTCTTAGGATCTAAATGCCATCTATAAAACATTTTATAAAAATTTTCCCTCAAATTCTGTGCCTGAATAAATTTAACATTCTGAACCCATATCTTTTCCCATGTTTCCATCATAACTGGTTCTGCAAAATTTTGTGCCCATTTTATCATACAATCTTTAACCAATTTCCTTTCAGAGTCTCTTTCTAACAATATATTATAAACCCTTTTAATATGCATTGGCCCTTTCTGTTTTATCTGTATCACCAAATCTTCTTCATGCAACATTAAACCAGTTTTTTCATCTTCTCTCCATCTTGATTGCAGTTGACTATACTGTAACCAAGTTAAGTTAATCCCTTCTTCCAAAAGAATTTTTAATGATTTCAAGTTCCAGCTGCCCCCATCATTAAAAAGTATCTCTTTATATAAAATCCCCCCGAGTGACTTTATATTCCGTATAATGTGCCCAAGATCCAACCACAAAGGTATTTTGTAATCCAATTTGGACTGGTGCTTCTTCCAAACTCTCATCAAAGAATTTCTGAGTATGTGACTTCTAAATACATTGTTCACTTTGTTTTCATAAAATAAGTATGCATGCCAACCAAATTCCAAGTCGTGGCCTTCTATATTTAAAATTTCAGTCCTTGTTGTTCCAAACCAATCACTTGCTTGTGTCAACGCTGCTGCTTCATAATATAGCCGTAGGTTTTGAACTTTAAGGCCACCCCTTTCCCGAACACCTTGTATAATTTTCACTGACTGGCTAGTTTTAATGAGCAGCTTCAGAGATTGGGGCATGGCAGCCAATCAACTTGTTTCCTTTGTCTCATTGGGCTCCTCAAATACCCTGAGATATCCAATGTGCACTTAACAACTTGTGCATTCAATTAGCAAATGCATTGGAGAAAGCAGGGAGTGATCACATTCATTTTATGTGATTCAATCAAATGAATCCTCAGATTATGAATGTAATTGGCAGATTGTATTACATTCATAACTCCAGAATTACCTATAAAAACTATTTCAATTGTGGTTCGTCATATCTAAATACAACCTAATCTCTCTTTACTCCATATCTCATCCCTTAAGTAAAAAGCAAAAAACAAAAAACAACTAGTTTTACAGGTGTTACAACTAGTTTTCTGTTCATCTGAAGAATATTCCAGAACTTAATTACATTTATTTTTATATCCAATAAATAAAATCTATACTTTTGTTTGTCACTTCTAATAAATTTCTTCAATATCTTAACAGAGCTCTTTTGTATATCAATAAGAAAAGGTTATCCAAATCAGTTTCCTGGCTCAGTGGTTGTACATCTCCTTTAAGGAAGAAGTTATCCATGAGTACTATTTGTGTGTCAGTATCCTTCTCATAACTTATCACATTTAAGTCTCCTTTCAAAATAATTTCAAAATGATCCATGGCAAATTATTCTTGTTCTGTAATTTCTGTCTGTCCATCTTTCAAAAAATTTGGAAAACCAATATATATATATATTTTAAAAAACTTCTATTCTAGATTTATGGCCTATTCTTTCCTAGTTTCTCTTCTAGTGTCCAACCTTCAAGGTCCCCTTATGATATTTCTTCCTAAAATTACCCAAACAATCACTATATCCTATGGGAAAATTTCTTCCAATTAATTCAAAGCTGTAATTTCAAACCCATCTGGAGCCTTAATCCACTGTTAACTTCCCAAGAACTCTTTGCTACATTAATAATAATAATAATAATAATAATAATAATAATAATAATAATAATAATAATAATAATAATAATAATAATAATATCCAAAATACTTAAAATCATATTTAGACCATCTTCCTTTAGAGAGAAGTGTAATGGAATGCATGAATGGAAAGGGAAGAGATGCTATCTAGGAAATAATGGGACAAGAGAGGCAGGAGCCCTCAGGGGCTTAATGGTCAAATAAAGAAATTTAGGAAGGACTCACCTTAATGGATCAAGTAGTTAAAAGTGGCAGCAAGAAGTTTGTGTTTTCAGATTTTCAAGACTGTTAATGTAGTCTTACCATAAAGCAATATTAGTCCATCTGCTCCTGTTTCCTGTATGGTTACTTTGATGGGTAACAAGAAATGAATTTACCCAATGAATACAGTAAAACCTACTAATCTAAAGGGTCTCAATTTCTCCAGTGCAATAAAAAAAAATCCAAAATGTGATTAAGAAAGGAGATTAAATGAGGAAGATGCAGGAGTTGAAATGTAGTAACAAACAAGTGGAAATGGAACTGACACAGAATATATTATAGAAATTGAGTACATTGTTATTTATATATATATAAATCAATATAAGAATCATATGTATAAATGGTAAATTGAAGGGAGAAAAATGGATATATAAGAACTGATTACTGATGTGGAAATATAAAGAAGAATTGTTTTTTGATTTAAAAAAACCTGTTTAATAAAAAAAATTAAAAAAAGAAAAAGAAAGGAAATTATGAATGTAGCCATAACCAACTACAAAATAACATTTTCTGTGATCTATTCACAAAGAACAGAGCTTTCTGGAATCATGTGGATAATTTCAACAATCTCTCCTTTCTATTGAAAGGTTTTGCCAGGCTGGATCCAGGACTGATCCATTTTCTTTGTAAACAGGGTCCCATTAACAGCAGAATGGCAGGTTGCCATAGTATTCACAGGAAGTTCTTTTTTAATCCCGGCTGACTAAGAAAATGATAAAGCAGTGTCCATTTGGCATATTTAGAAAACAAAAGAGCGTAGTGAAAAGTAGAAAGCTCATGGAAAGAAAACAGTTAATTAAAATATGTTTCTGCTGGATTTTTAATCAAAAATATTTTATTTGTAAGGTGCGAAGGACAGCTATTGTGCTATTATAGCCTCCCTGGTAAAAAGACAACCTTTAAAAAGTAATAGAGTACAGTAAACACAGACTTAGTTGAAGGGATATTCTTTTTTTCTGCCAAGTTGCCAAGGAACTAAAAGAAATTTATGTAGAGTCACACTTGATAGGAGTACTCAAGACACCATGAAATGGGCAGAAGTATTTTAGAAGCAGAACAGAAAAATGCACCCAGAAATTGCTTTGATAGGGAATAGAGAATTTACAGAGTGCAATATTGTCTGTTTTTGCTTCCAGAAATGATTGCTGGCCTGTTTTGCTGATAGGGCAACTGGCCAGCGTGGATAAGCCCTAATTTTCTATCCACAATGTGTGATAGCATATTTCAGATTCTTAGCAATAAATAAACTTTCCTAAATAAAATTTGGCTTTATTTTTCCTTCATGCAAGCAATAGCCTGAAGAATACTTTCTTGTGAAAGTTATATTGCTAACTTTGGAAAGTTAAACTGGTAACTTTAGTGTTCTTCCCACATATCTGTTTTATAAAACTATCTGCTCTTCAGGAGTAATTCCATATTATGTCGATATGTAAAACTTCAAATTGACATAATTTATATATATCTGTAATATTCCTATTTGCAATATGCAAAGATTTCAATCACCGTCTATCATATGTGACTACATGATTTGACATCCAAATAGTGATGATTATTTTTCTTATGAAAAGTTTTTATGTTGGCATAGGAAAGAATTTATTTAATTCTTATCATAGTAAGAACTGATTTAATTCACATTTCCTGAAGCAGTATGTGAACCAGAAAGTAATTATCCTTCTATTTTTGGATTTCTTAGAATGTTGCAATATGTTCAATTTTTTTTTAAAAAAAATGTGCATCTGAAAAACATGTACAAAAAACATGTACAAAATGTACTACAAAACTATAATCTTGGTCACTCTTTAAAAAAATGTAAATTGAGTTGGGAATAAGATGGAATTATCTTAGAACTGAAAACATAGAAAATGATATTTATTTTCCTTTTAATATAAATATTTCTAAGCAATCTTTTAGGACAAAAAGCCTACCAAAGCAGCAGTAGCAGATTCAATAACAACAACAACAACAACAACAACAAAAGTATAGTAAAATCTGCACGTGTTAGAAGTTAAAACATTTCACCACAATACAATAATCAGAATCGTATTCCAAAGGATTTTCTAAATCTATTTAGGATTGTACTCTAAATGAGGCAAGAGGTCTTAATTAATTATACTCTTTCCCTCTCTTTCCTTTTAATTTGCTTTAGCCCTTAATTATCTCTTGATTAAATTAAATAAATCAGATATGAATGAAAAAAGAATTTTCTTTCCTTCTAGAATCCTTTATCCAAGCATTGCTTGGATCGTCCTATTACAATGTTAAGGAACTAATAAAAGTTAGCAGTCTGTTTTTTCAATACATTCTGTTGAGAATTCTGGCATATGTGATATACTGGAATGACCTCATATCAATTAAAACTATCCCTTCCTTCCTTCCTTCCTTCCTTCCTTCCTTCCTTCCTTCCTTCCTTCCTTCCTTCCTTCCTTCCTTCCCTCCCTCCCTCCCTCCCTCCCTCCCTCCCTCCCTCCCTCCCTCCCTTCCTTCCTTCCTTCCGCCTCCAAAGCACATTGTCCTTTTTTCTTTTTTCCCGCATTTTGCTTGTCCTCATTTGTCGCAGTCTTGAGGCAGCCGCCATGGTGCCATCCCCCGCCACTGACTTAGAGGATTGCCTCCAGCCTCCGAGGAACTTGCTCATTCCTCTTGGTCACCCAAGGGGTTCCTCTCTTTCCCCTGCCCCTTCAGGACAGGGTAGGTCCGCAGACCTGTCAGTGGCAGTTAGCCAGTCATGGTTTTGGTGGGGCTCATCAGAGCCCCACCATTTCCCTGACTGCATCCCCATGACACAAAACTGGATATTAAGTCTAAAATTCTCCTAATCTCTTTCCTTGCACCACTATTGGGTGGTGGTCAGGTTTGTGGTCTCAATCTTGAACTGACTGCTGGCTTCCGCAGGCTGCAGTAAAAGATTGGATGCACTTTCCCTAGTACATGTGGGAACTGTTCTGGGCTAATTACTTTCACTATCGGGAAAGGCCCTAAGAATTTAGCCCCTAGCTTCTTGCTCGGTAATTTCAATTTAATGTATTTGGTTGATAGGTAAACTTGATCTTCCACACAGAAGGAGGACCAGAGAGATCGGTGTTTGTCAGCTAGTTTTTTGTATGTCTCCATGGCTTTTGTCACTTTCTTAGTTCCCTCTAAATTCCTTAGTTCACTTCTAAATTCTGTTACACTGGGGATTTTTATTTATTGTTTTAAATTTATTTATAAAAATTTGAATGCTAAAGAAGATACATTTTTATCAAATTAGATTTTAGTTCATGATTCTAATACATAGTTACCATATCACCTTTTGAGACCATCTACAATATTGTCTCATATTTCATGGCCATCTCCATTTCAAAAGGGTTTTTTTTTTCAATTTCTTCAATAAATGCAGGTTAATTGGCATTTTGGTGATCAACTGGATGTGTGAAGGCTTCATTCAAACACTGTATTGATGTCCATTACCAAGATCCACCTCCTGATGTTGAAGATTACATCTGCTTTTTCTTCTTTCTTCTTTTGGTGTGATGAACTTAAAAGTTGGATGTCAAAAGTAGTGACCATTTTCTGTGCTTACATAGATCTGATCTGAGGCCTTTCACAGTGGTGAGTTACTACCCGTTCACCCCTGGTTGGGCGAACCGGTAGCAGTGGCAATGGGAAGCTACACCCACCTGCCCAGATGCTTCTGTGCATGAGCGCCCATGAGCAAACCAGTAGTGACAGGTTTTGAAGCCCACATGTGGCCTTTCTTTCACTTCTGATCATTATTCCTTCCTTCTGTCTCCTTCTCTCTCTCACACACACCTTGTGTATTTCTTTTGCCTCCATCCCAATGACTAATAATAATAATAATAATAATAATAATAATAATAATAATAATATTGTTTTTTTTCTATACCACCCTTCTCCCGAAGGACTCAGGGCATGTACAGCCTATTAAAAACACAAAGACAAATCTGAATTTAAAAATAATTAAATTTATTAAATAATTTCGGCTCAATATAAAACCCCAAATTTAAAACACCCAATTTAAAATCATTACATTGATAGCCCAGCCTGGCGGAGGGCACAGCGAAATACACAGAGGTCGGAGATCTTATGCATTTCCGTGGGCAGTTCATTCCAAAGGGCAGGGGCTCCCACAGAGAAGGCCCTCCCCTTGGGTGTCACCAGCCAACATGGTGGACTACATTTTGAATGCTAATGCAGGAGGAGCAGACTAATACATTTAATTTATTGGAAGGGCTAGTCAGACATGAACTATAATGGGAAGATCCTTTCCGGTCAGATAAAAACTTTGTTTAAATGAAAATTAGGTGTCTTTGATATTCAAGTCTAAAAGGTAAAAGGTAAAGGCCCAGAATTTAAAACCTGGACTGACACATAGGGTGGGAACTTAATTCTTATATAAAACAATTTACTCATCCAGGTTGAATTCATGAAGCTTCTATTGTTATCTAATAAGTGAAATTAGGGTTGCGTTCCTGGAGAGCTGAGATTTCTTGTCATGTCTGCTGTGAAGTCTGATACTTTCTACTATAAATATATAATAACTTACCAAGTTATAAAATTTGTAAGATTAAAACAATATTAATTAAAATTTTAAGTTATCATCCCTTGAAAATCATTCCAATTATAACAACATGATTTTAATGTTGGGCATTACTATCCATGCATTATTAAAAAAATCAGCTAAAACATTGAATTTAGCAATATTTTTCCTGGAAAGCTTCCACATAAAGCTTTTTAGTGTTAAAGATACAGTTGAAAAATTGAGAATTTGGACTATTAAAGCCAATTAATGAATTTGAAGCATGGTTGGTTTTTATATAATCTACTGGATATATATTTATAAATGCTTTATCAATTCACAGATATGCATCTATTAATTAATAAAGCATTTATATCATTGCTTTTAACGCAGACACACAAAGAAGATAGCTGTAGAACAGTTCCTTAGTTGGGTAGTTATGTTACCACCTATATCATACATGGTTAAGTTACCATACTTTCCATCAGCCCCAGCACAGTCTACTAGGAATGCTGCTAGGAAATAGCAATAGCAATAGCACTTAGACTTATATCCTGCTTTATAGTGCTTTACAGCCTTCTATAAGTGATTTACAGTGTAAACATATTGCCCCCAACAATCTGGGTCCTCATTTTACCCACCTCAGAAGTATGAAAGACTTGAGACTGGTGAGATTTGAACTGCCAAATTTCAGGCAATTGGCAGACAGCAGAAGTAACTTGCAGTACTGCATTCTAACCACTGCGCCACCGTTGCTCATAAAAAATGATTTTATAAATGCAGTTTAGTAAGATTTGGAGGTCCATAACTGTGTATCAGTGAGTAGAAAAGCTATTTTGGAAAATGAAAATGAAAGTATTTTGGAAAATGAAAAAAAAATGTGTTTACTATATTGCACTGAAATCTGCTGTGCAGTTAGTACTCCACTTACAACCGTTCATTTAGTGACCATTCAAAGTTACAATGGCATTGAAAAAAGTGATTTATGACCATTTTTCACACTTACGACCATTGCAGCATCCCCAAGGTCACATATTCAAAATATTTCAGATGCTTGGCAACTGGTTCATATTTATGATGGTTGCAATGTCCCAGGGTCATGTGATTATCTTTCTTCTGACAAGCAAAATCAATGGGGAAGCCAGATTCACAGTATTAATAACAATAACAACAGTATTACTAACTTGCCAATTGCAGTAATTCGCTTAACAAATGTGACAAGAAAAGTCGTAAAATGGGACAAAATTCACTTAGCAACAGAATGTCTAACTTAGCAACAGAAATTTTGGGCTCAATTGCGGTCATAAATTGAGGATTACCTTTAGTTCAATTTCTTCAAAGTGTCACTTTCTTGTCGAAAGAACCACCTGAGATTTCCATTCATGTGGGTTTTAGGTGTGTACTCTGTGAGCCAGGAGATAGTGAATAGTCATCAGCAGTAGTGGGATTCAAGTAATTTAACAACTGGTTCTCTGCCCTAATGAATTCTTCAAACAACCAGTTTGTCCAACTGCTCAGAAAGTTAACAACTGGTTCTCCCGAAGTGGTGCGAACTGGCTGAATCCCACCACTGGTCATCAGTATGAATTTCCTTCTACTGGTCCTGAGAAGTACTGCTTTTAGCTTCAACAGATGTGAGATCAAGACAAAAGTTGTTATCTGTACTGGGTATTATTTTATATATTCAATATCCTTCTTCATTCCAAGATAAAAAGCCCCAGTGTTGTACCTATTGTCACAGTGAAGTTATTCCCACCTCCAATAATACACATGGGCCTTTTTTTTTGTTCTATAATACATTTGTTAAGGCATGGTGAAAGAATTACATGACCTGAAGAGAAACCAGAGTATATGCTGATCATCCTTTTGTAAGTTTACTGATAGGATGTTCGAAGAAGGAATGCTGTTTTAGATCTTTTAGATTTTTTTTCTGTTGCTGATTAATATATCACTCAGCATCACCTCTCTGCAAATATACTACTCCCATTGCTGTTTATGCTGGTTTCAGAAATCTGAGTGTGGTATTTGATTCACCTTTGTGAGAGGTCATGGCAAAATCTTATAGCTTACTCTATTGTCAATTTCTGAATTTATTTTTATTTATTTAAATTCATTGACCACCCATTACATGAATGGAGGAAACACAATCCAGGCTGCTCAAGCAGTAGAGAATGGACTGACCCTATCCCAATGGAGTCAAACAGGGATGACTTGGTCCCTCTACTATTTTTTGCTTATATCAACAAAATGATTTTGGTCCTTACCAAAATCAAATGTCATTCTTTTTTGGCCAGTAAACCATTCTCTGTTCTGCTAGGTGAAGATGATGCTGTTATCTTGTCTCTTTCCCTAATAGGACTGCAAAGCATATTTAATGCATTAGTATCTTAATTTCTACCAAATTAAGCTGTTAAAAATTAACCGTATGAAAACCAAGGTGTTTGTATTAACCAACACGTAGCCATCCTGTGTCTAGGAGACCATTAACTATTAAATTGAGCATTTGAAGGATGTCAATAATTTATCTACCTGGTATTTCCTGGTATTTCATTTTCTTCTTGGAAGTTTAACTGTTCAAACATTTTGTTGTGAACGTTTATTTATTAGAAATTAAACCCATACAGGTAACAATTACATGCCTGCTGCATTTAAACTTTTTAAATTCAAAATGCTGTGTTTTGCTGTATGACACATAATATTGCACTTTCAAAAATATCCATGTGTTAGAAGCTGTACATTCTAAATTTCTGACATTCCCAACTCTGTTGCTTGCTCTGTTGCTTATGTGCTCTTCTAACTAAAACATTCCTTATGTAATGAGTTGTGAGAATAACCCTGAAGAAAATAAGGAAGAATAATAAACAAAGCAATTGGTCAGTAAAGAGAAATCTGAGCCCAAGGCAGGAATGGGATTGCAGACATGGGCTTCCTTAGTTCTTTTAATGATAAAGATAAGGTCATGAGGAAAAAAACACATTCAGAATTGCAAGGTTTGGTTACTGAACCCGAAAACAAATGTATTGTTTTCAGTGTTCATGATTTTACTGGTCTAGCCTGGTTTATCTTAATGAGCTGACATCTTGAATGAATGAATGAATGAATGAAAAGCAAAGAGCTAGATTGCTCAGAGATAGTTGTTCAAATCTACAGTTCTCCTGAATACCTCTGCTATTTATAATGTTAGAATTCATTGTTGAATTACTACAGTAGTATTTAGCCAGTAGATGGCAGTATTGGATCTATGGTATATATTCTATGGCTATGCTCTCTTGTTCTGATTAGTTTCTTGTTTCCTGTTATAGTTATATAGTTATATAGTTGAGCAGTAAAGCACATGGTGATTGTACTCTTTGTTTGCTTTGTAGTACATTATATAAACATAATTTATAATAAATAAAAAAGAGCACAATGTGAAGCGTTTTCTTTTCTTTACAACAACCCCCTCCCCCAAATCAAAATTGTGATAAATGTATCTACTCCAGGTAGGTTATTCAAAGGGTTTCTGAATTGTCTCCTATCCAGAGAAATAAATGGCACTTCAATTCTGATTATATTAAAATGTATTCTATCTTTCTTTTTGATTTCATGATAGTCAGCATGAGAGATTTATAATCCAGTCAAACTTCCAATAATGCCCCCATCTGTTGAACCATCTGCCATGTTCTTAAAGGCAACACAGACATTAAACCCAAGAAAAGGTTCCATTTGCTAGTGGACGATGGAGACTAAAGAAAGGAGATTCCTCATAACTATTGGTTTATAATAATCCCATGTCTATTCTAATGACTGAAAAGGTTTTTACAAAGGCCTTCCCTTCCATTCAGCCTAAAAGAATACAGTATTGGGATTTCAGAGTTAGGATTAGGGTAGGTGTAGCTGAAAAGGAGGATGAGATTCTGATCAAATAGAGGGCTTCATTCTAAGCAATAATATGTCCATATATTATGCATCTATGCCAAGATCAACTGCCAATCTCCATTAATTTTATATAATTTCCATTCTGGATCAGAAGGATTTATCAAATTTTTCAGCCACTGGTTCAAAAAAAAAGAAAAGAAAAAGCATTTACTTTCTGGAAAATATATATCATGTAAACCTGAAAGCGTTCCTCCACTTTTTCTTCTAAATGCATACATACTTGCCATTTTAACTGAAAAGTCTAATGATTACATCATTAAAAATAGCACTACTTGGCAAGTTTTGCAAATGGATCCAATCAAACTACAGTTTCCAAATACAGAGTTCTTTGTTCAGTGACTGACTGGGTAGTTATTCAGAAACATAATAGTGTGATTTTGTGTTAGCAAACGCTAATGCATGGTATTTTACAGTTCCCATGTTGAGCTGTTGTCTGAAGTCTTTTATGTGTATGTTTTAGTCTATTTATATAACCAAAATGCACTCCATTTAAACTTTTGCCATCCCTAGAAATAAAAGACATGCAGAGATTTTGTCTTAATCCTCACCACAAGTGTTCCCAATTCATTTTATTTGTCTTTTGTACAACTGATAATCACAATATTTTTATATCCATGCCAACCGGGCAGTTTGAAAGTATTCATACATGTGTATTCATAGAATAACACATCAATCCAGTGAACACAATAAGTTCAGCAATTTCTTGTAACGTGGCCAAGAGATGGAGCTCCTTTTTCTGATGTGACATTCAGCTGTTTCCAGACTGGCAGTGAAAGTGATAACCAGAAACATTAGTTAAACTGCTAGGTTATATAAGAAACAGGCCTAGGTTGCAGCTTGATTAGTAAGATTGTTTTAAACTTGTCCACAACTGTGTGTAGGCATTCATCCCTATGCTATCAAGAGGTTGGTTGGATAAGCAAAGGCTGCAGATGGTTGTAAGCAGGCTGATGGACACACCTTCCAAATCTCAACTATGCATTGTATGAAGGCGCACATCCTGCATGCTGATTGGTTGATCTGACTTTCTGTTGGGAGGCCGGCGGAAGGCAAGGCACATTGTTATTTGAGCAAATTCTAGCCAGAATGTTAACATTTTCAGAAATATAAATGCAATAGGAATGCAACTGTCTCTGAATGACATATGCAAAGCATACATTCTCTGACAGGCAGCAACACAAGTCTAAAACAAGATGTAATCTTGGAGATGTGGCACCCCCCCCCCCATATATTCTTTCTTTAGGCTACTGTAGCTACACAAGGTTAACAATAAAATGATGGCCTTGAACAAGCTATTGGTCTGAATATATAAGCTAACTAGCCATATGCTAGAGGCAGTGGAGATCTTCAAACAGTATAACTGCAGTCAGCACAACCTGGATGAAAGTTAAGGTTTTGCTTGCTATTTTTCAACAATTGCTTTTAAACTTCAGCTTTTTAAATCTGAGGAACTTTTCAAGTGAACCATTTATAGCTTTGAGGCTGATTTTTTAAAAATCTGATTATTCACAGCTTGCTAATTTGTAATTGGACTTTTGTAGCTTGAAAACCTCCAGATTTCAGGGGAAACTAATTTATTTTTTCTTTCGGTTAATTATGGTATTCACACTTAAAACAGTTGAGTGAGATGACTTCTAGTGGGCATGTGCATTGTTCTGGAACTAATAAAATATATTATTGATCGCTTAATGAAAACCACCATGTTCACACAATTTGACTGTGACTGGCATAGAGACAACAGCTTCTTCTGATTTCATATGGAGGATCACCTCCAACTTTGCTTCTATTACTGGGGAGTAAGGGTGTTTTTAAATTAAATTTGGCGTTACCCACAGGGCACTAAGTTGGGTGGCTCAATTAATACATCATATCTTCCCACCCACACAGGTCCCCCTACTGGTTCTCATTTAGCTTAAGATAATAACAATTAATTACAATTGAATGTATTCAAAGTTATAGCAGGCAGTTCCTCAATAGGTGAACAAAATCTAACACTTTGTCTTGTGAATGTGCATGGCTTGAAACTCTTTTCCCTGTTTAATTTTGTTCATCCAACAGTTTAAATATTCTGGAGTGATTAAAAAAAGAATCAAAGCCCTCTAGAATGGAGGATAAACTGCTAACACTTATTTAATTAAAATAAGGGTACAATCAATGTTTAAAATGGTAAAAGCCATTTTTAATTGAATTAGGTCCATTTTATCTGCAGCTGTGAGAAGAATATAATAATTATTAATCAGTTTCTTTCTTCATGATTTCTCTTTTATTTTCTATTTTTCTTTAAGTTGTACAAGACAGCATGTAAAGCTATCTTCCTACCAATTTTACCCACACTAGAATTGATTGATTTAGTTTGAGGCATAGAGACAAAAGCTAGCCTTTATAGTCTAATGTAAAATTTTCTTTTTTCCTTTCTTTTCTTAGGCCGAAAATCTAAAAAAAAAAAAGTTCCATGGAGATGGCCACCTAAACAGGAAGAATGCTACCCATATACAAATGATCCTCATTTAGCAACTGCCTTGTTTAGTGATTGTTCACAGCTATGGCAATGATGAAACAATAATTTTATGACCAATCTTTGCTTTATGACTTTACAGTTCTGTCAAGCAAAGGAAAACTGAAGCAAAATAACAATCAATGGCCCCCAATCTGATTGCTGTATATTTGAGCGTACAAATATCTTGGGAAATTAATCAGTGGAAATCAATCCTTACCCTTTTTTGATAATATGATTCTAATGGTATAGTTCATAGAGCATTGATGAAGCCCCCTTTCCCTGTATAAACTGCTATTACATTAAGTTTCTTGCAAATACAAACAAATCAACAGTTTCTTTACTTATCTTTTTGCTTATAATTGGCCTTTCCCTTACAGATATTGTCCATTTTCACTACAAATAGTTTGCTTTCTGAAAAGAAGAACCTTGGGCTTCTCCAACAAGCAGATTCATTCAAAGACTTCTTTATATGGTGCAGAGTTGAACTATGGAGCTTACTCTCCTGAAATATAACACAATAGCTACCATACTGGAAATTTGCAAGACATAATTTGCTACTGCATTTATGCCCTGCCTATGGACTTCCCATAGTCATTGGGTTTGATCACCATGAGAACACAAATGCTAGACTATGCAAGACAGAATTACATTTGGATTCATTTCCAGGGTTTTTCACCATTCTGGTATCATGGCAAGAAACAACCAGATCGTAAAAGCCACATGTTTGGTAGAGTTCCATGAATATTATTCCACAGAACACCAGCTGTTTTTCTGTGGAATAATATCTACATATGAATTGCAGGTGAAGTAGCTGAGGGCAACTTATTGGAAAAACTCTCCTTCAATTTGATGAGTAACTTGACAGATGAATCTTTTTGAACATATTGTCATAAAGTCATAAAGTATGTCATAAGACTTGCAGTACCTTGGAACATATAATCTACAACATTTTAGAGATGTTCAGAAAGCAATCAGAAAGTTAGATTTTACTAGAGGAATTCATTGGAATTAAAGTAATGTATAGAGAATTCCTTATTATATGCCTCTGAAAATATGAAAATATGAATGTGTTTTCACTAAAAACACCATTATATGAAAATCCCAAATTGGCTGTCAACAATGGAGGCAATGACATACCCAAATACAATAGACCTCAGTAAAATGGTAAGATACTCAGAAATTTTAGACGAGAAAGGAGAATTAAAATCAGTGCAAACATTGGAAACACAAGGAATACATATAGAATGATGGTCCTACCTATAAATCAAAACAAGATTTTAAAAAGATCAAGAACAATTCGGCATATATGAAAAACAATTCGAGTTGGATAAATTTTTATTGGGAACAGAAGGAAAAAATATTACAAAATTATATAAATTTCTACTAAAAATGGAGGAGGAAGTTGTAAAAGAAACAATGATTAGTTGGGGAAGGAATTTCGGCCACAGCATAGAATTAGAACAGTGGGCAAACTATGCGAAAGGAACTACAAACTCACAACAGCAGTTACCTATTTAAAAAACCCTCTATAAAATGCTTTATAGGTAGCATTCGTCACCAGCAAGATTGGCCAAGATGTAGTCCAATTTATCACCTAATTGTTGGAGATGTAACTATAAATCCGGAACATTCTACCATATGTGGTGGACGTGCCCCATCACAAGGAAGTATTGGTGTCAAATTCAAAAATGGTTGGAAGAAATTACAAAGAAAAAAATAGATATGAAATCTGAATTGTTTTTATTAGGAATACTGGACCTGAAAATGAATAAAAACCTTCAATACATTATATTGCACATGCTTACTGCAGCAAGAATCACATTCGCAAAAAAATTGGAAACAAAAAATAGAGTTTCAGTTTCAGACGAAACTGAAACTTAGAGTTTCAGATGAAACTGTAATAAGGAAAATTCTAGAATCCACAGAGTTAAATAAAATGACTATGGAGTTGAAAGAAAGAGAGGATTCGGACTACTATGAAATATGGAATAAAATGTACAGTTGGCTTGAAAATAGAAATCAGAATAAGAAATATTTAACTTTATATTGATGAAACTTAAAGTAACTGAACAACATTAAATAAAGAGAGGTAAAAATAAATGAATATAAATGTGTAGATAAGAACAAATGAATATTATAATGTATATATGTATGTGTATGTATGTATGTATGTATGTGTATGTATATATATATATATATATATATATATATATATATATATATATATATATATATATATATATATATATATATATATATACACATACACACACACATTATAATATATGTTGGAGTAATGCGATTACTCCATTACTCCAACATTACAATTATTCTACTATTGAATAGTAAATAGAAATGATAGAATAGAGAACTACAAAAGCAAAGTGCGTAAGATGATATGAAATGCTGCAAAATTACCATTAATGTCATGTAATGTTCAATATGTTACATTTTGACATGTTTTGCTTTTATATATGTGTGATTGTTTTTTGTGTTGTTTTTAAAGACAAATTGTTTAATAAATATTATTTTATAAAAAAAGGAATTAAAGTAATGGTTTCAAAATAACACACTCAAAGCTTTAAAACTGCATTTTTAAAAAGTGTTTAAAGGAAAATCAGAATTTTGGAATGAATTCCATCTTTATTTCTTTTTTCAAAAACTAGTTTCAGGTGGTTTCTAAATAAGATTAATGAAATGGGAAGGGGGATAAATAAGGTCATTTGAGAATATGAATTATGTGTAGTATGTCCAGTTAAACATTATGCATAAAGACAAAGCACTATACCAAAAGATAAAAAGGGGGAAGAAACAGAAACTTTTATACATACATTTTTATTTATAAAATTAAGCTGAGACACTGAAAACCTGTAATTACTTTTCTTGGCAGCTAGAGGGAGTTGAATACTTTATAAAGAACTGATAAGTTTCATTTATTAACATGCCTAATAAAAAGTGTTCAGGAAAGTAGACTCAGTATTAACTGAAAGTCAGCTAATGTATTTTCAGGCACCTGTGATATAAGAAGAATAAAAAAAACCTTTTTTTTATTTCACTTGCATTCACTAGCATCCTAAAATTCTAGGTGAATGAAGATTGAAAGCATATAATTTCCTGAATGAAAAACTGATTGAATGGTAGTGAAAATGGGTAGAAAATAATAAATAAATCCATAAAAATATAGAAGTATAGTTATTAACAATAAGTTTTACTGATGCAATAGAAGGTGAAGATGTGGTGGATATGAGTTACTAGCTGGATACCCATGCTTCACTATGAAACTATGTGATCGGGCTTGATAAATTGACATTACAGCTTGAAAATTAATGAGCAGTTATGATTGGCCTCTGCTCTCCCCTTCTCTCCCTCAGCCTTGCCCCACAGAACCCTCTCCTCTCCTCTCCTCTCCTCCCCTCCCCTCCCCTCCCCTCCCCTCCCCTCCCCTCCCCTCCCCTCCCCTCCCCTCCCCTCCCATCCCATCCTATCCTATCCTATCCTATCCTATCCTATCCCCTTCTCTCCCTCAGGCTTGCCTCACAGAAGGCTCCCCTATCCTATCCCATTCTCTCCCTCAGGCTTGCCCCACAGAAGCCTCCTGTTCCATTCACTGAACAAAGGCTTAAGAAGGGAGGTGAGGCAGGATAAACACTTCACAAAATGTTTATTGGCTAACAAATAAAGCTAACAGTGACTCGCTCTGCTTAGCTAACTATCTTGGAGAACGAGTGGCGTTTTGAGGCACTGCAGCTCTTTTATACCGAGCTGTCAGTAGCTGGGCCAATCAGGAGCCGCCAATTTCCCACTGGCTATTTGCCGGTACACAGACCAATCGGCTGCTCTATTGGCTGCCCGTGCTTGCCGTCCAGACGTAACACCCCTTTCTTCCCGGATGGCACAAGCATAATCAGCGAGGTAAGCTGGGCGTCTCCAGCTCCTCCCTGATCTGCTCAGCCCACTGGATTCAGTTGGAGTAGGAGGATCTATGCTTGGTGCTTCTGGAACTCCAGGAGACTGCTTGTTGACTTCAGGTGGGGCCTTGTGCGGCAGTGTAGGTACAGGAACAGGAGGTGAGTCTGCAGTCCACTCGTTGTCAGTTTGAGACTTAGGGAGTGACTTGTTCTCTGCAGTCGAGGCTCTGGCAGACCCAGGTGTGATAGGCCCAGATAGGGCTTCACTAGCAAGCATCTCTTGTGGAGGCAAACAGCGGTAGTTGGTCCACATGCCTCCGCCAGGTACAGCCATCCCCCAGCTGAACTCTGTATGACTGGGACCCCGTAACCTCATTTATCTGGCCTGGCAACCAGCGAGGATCCCCCCCCCCATAATTTTGGGCATATACCCACTCTCTCTCTTGGAAGGAGCGGGCTCCACCACTCGACTCCAGGGATTTCTCAGAAAATAATCAGGGTGTAAACGGTCCAGGTCTGTTCTCAACTGGTGGCCCATTAACAACTCAGCTGGGCTGCGGGTTGTTGTTGGGCATGGGGTCACATGCTGCGTTAACGAATAGGTAGCTAATTCAGTTTGCTAATTTAGGTAACTAATTTAGTCCCCGGGCCCTAGTTTGGCAAGAAGCTCCTTAGCTGAGTGCATGGCCCTTTCAGCAAGGCCATTTGGAATGGGGCCATTGTAATGTGCCTAATGCCATGCCTTGCTAAATAAGTTTGGAAGGTGGTTGACATCAGTTGAGGCCCATTGTCTGTTACAATCATGTCAGGTAGGCTATGGGTTGCGAATAATTTTCTTAGTGCCTGAACTACTGCTTCCACTGTGGTTGAGGCCATTGCCACCAATTCAACCCACTTAGAATAGGCATCCACAATGACCATAAGGGTATGGACTTGGAATGGGCCTGCAAAATCCAAGTGAACCTGGGACCAGAGGGCCTTCGGAACCTCCCATTCCCCAACTGGAGCTTTAGGAGGGGCTGAGCTGGTGCGCTGGCACTGCTTGCACTTTGCAACCTAGTTTGTGATTGCTTCATCTAACTTGGGTCACCATAAGTAACTGCAGCCTGAAGCCTTCATCCAGGTGATGCCCGTATGGCCATTATGCTACGTTTCTAGGACTTGCCATCTTAGTTCTACAGGAACAACCACCCTGGTGCCCCACAATAGGCAGCCCTGCAATGTGGATAGTTCCTGTTGCCAGATTTTGTAGGGTTGGAACTCAGAATCAACTTGTCCTAGGGGCCACCCCCTCCTCACCCAGTCCTGAACCTGGCATAGAACTTTGTCCTTGGTGGTGTACCTAGCAAAGTCAATGGCAGACACTGGACTCTGTTGGTCGTCAATTTGGAGAATTGATGAGGCTGGAGCGGGGTTGTCGACCTGAGCAGGAAGGGGGCATCTGCTGAGGGCATCAGCATTACCCAAGTCCTTACCTGGGTGGTGGATCAGGTCATAGTTGTAGGCCACCAGGAACACAACCCACCTGGTCATCCTTGGGGACAGGATCTGTGGGGACTGGCAATCACCAGCCAGAATTCCCAATAGCAGCTTGTGATCTGTGAAGATGTAAAAGAAACAGCCATATAAGTAATTGTGAAAACATTTAACGCTGACCACAATGGCCAGCGCCTCCTTATCGATGTGCCCGTAATTACGTTTTCACAGCAGATGCCCCCTTCGACAGATAGAGTTCTGGAAAAATATGCGATGGGGGCCTCAGTCCCATTAGGCAGTCAATGACTCAAAACGGCCCCACCCCATAAGGTGATGCATCGCAAGTCAGAGTCAAAGGGAGGTCATTGTCATACTGTACTAAAACAGAGTCCGATGTGAGTAGTTTTTTTATAGCTCGGAAAGCATCAGTGTCTCTGCATCCCCAGGTCCAAGGCGTTGCTTTATCAAGAAGGTGGTAGAGTGGCTCAGCGACTGTTGCCTTGTGATGAAAGAACATGTTATAAAAGTTCAAAAGCCTCAGGAACGCTTGTAGTTCAGATCTGCTGGTAGGCTGTGGACATTTTGGATTGCTTGCACCTTTGCAAGCATTGGGTGCAGGCTGGCAGCACAATGAGGTAGCCCAAGAACTCCACCTGAGGCACTCCCAATTTGCATTTGTTGGGCTTGAGTTTGAGTTCTGCTTGCCGGAAACAGGATAACACGGCACGAAAGCGGCTGGCTAGGTCAGCTTCTGTCATGGCAGAGACGAAAACATCGTCAAAGTAAGGAATTACTCCTGGCAACCCATGCAAAAGCCTTTCCATGAGGCATTGAAAAATGCCAGGGGCGACACAGACCCCAAATTGCAATAGTCTACAACGGAATGCACCGCGGTGGGTGACATTTGTTTGTGCCTCTGTGGTGGAGGTGTCCACCTCCAATTGTTGATAGGCTTGCGCCATATCTAACTTTGCAAAAATTGAGCCACGGCCCAACGAATGGAGCAGGTGCTGTACCACTGGAACAGAGTAGGGGTGGGCTTGTAGGGCCTTATTGATAGTTGCTTTGTAATCTGCACAGATGCAGATAGAGCCATCAGATTTGATCGGAATGACAATTGGTGTCTCCCATCGGGAATAAACTACCTGTTCCAAGATGTCTTGCGCTAACAATTTATCAATCTCTTCATCGACTGTGCAAAAGGCACTCTACGTGGCTTAAGTCATATAGGGGCAATTTTGGGATCCAAATTAAAGGAGATGGGTGTACCGGTATATTTGGCAAGCCCCTCACTAAATACATCTGAGAATTCTCTGAACAAGTCAGAGAATACAACAGGTGTAGTTGCATTAATACCGGTAGCAGCCAATCCTAAAGCGTCAATCCATTCTAATCCCAATAAGCTGGGTAGCACACCATCAACAACAATTAAATTAAGGTGGCCACTGAAACCCTTGTATTTGTTCCTAAATATCCCTGATCCTAAAACTGGAATGTGATTACCTTGGTAATCATGAAGCCAGAATGTACAAGATGCTAAATGCCTCTTTGCCATCGAGGGCACTAATTGTTTAAGAGTGCTCCAAGAAATTAGTGACATGGAAGAGCCTGTGTCCAACTCCATTTTACAAGGTTTACCCTCTATGAGAACTGTAAGGAAAATTTTTTTCCTCAAGTCCGCCTTTGCCCGACCTATAACTGTCTCAGGGTGGCAGGTACCCCTGTAAATAGTAAAGCATTCTTCCTCAAACCTACCCTGCCTATTCTAGGATTGGTAGTTCCGGCTGGGTCTTGAAAAATTATTATTATTGTTATTATTAGCCGTCTCTAGCCTTACAGACCCTGGCAAGGTGGCCTTTTTTTCCACATCACCTGCAGTCAGCACTCTTGAACCTACATGCGGAATGGGAATGATTCCCTCCACACCCTGCAAATGGGGCTTGTGTCCTTTTTCCTTCAAAGCTCCCGCCTTTCTTTCAAGTCATTTTGAGGAGACTTACATCCTCCTGACAGCTGGTCAGACTCGACCTCAGCCTCATTATGGTGAACCATGGTGGTTTTCTGGGCAACTTGTGGGCTGAGATTCTTCCTTATCTCTGTGGCTGATTTAACAGATAATTCGGAAGCTCTAGCCTCATCTATTGCAGTTTGCAACATAATATCTGTTCTAGTTAATAGGCAATGCTGTAATCGGATATCCTTGACCCCTGGCCCAAAAGGATATCCTCTAGGTAGTCCCTAAAGTCACAATACAAGGCAGTTGCCCTTAATGCTGCCATGTGTTGACTAATAGTTTCCCCTTCTGCATAAATGCGGTGCCTAAATGCAAAGCGTCTAGCAACTCTTGAGGGTAAAGATGCATAGTGGCCCTTTAAAATGGCTAACAATGTCTCCCAGGGCCCATCGTGGAATGTCTGAGGTGCCAATAGTGCCCTGGCTGTCTCGAACATATCATGTCCACAGACACTGAGGAAAACAGCTGATTTCCTATCCTCTGGCAGACTTTTATAGTCATTTGCAATCAGGAAACAGTTAAAATGGTCTAAGAAAGAGTCCACTGCCTGCTTGACAGGTGCAATGTGGATAGGGTGGACATGTTCCAAGAGAACAGAGTCTGACCTTAGTATTTGTGATGTCTCGTCGCTGTGGCTCAGCTCAGTGCTTCAGCTCTTTTAAGTGGCTTCACTGAACCTGCCGCCTCAGGGTAATCCCACCTTCATCGCCAGTTGTTCTATTCACTGAACAAAGGCTTAAGAAGGGAGAATAAATACTTCACAAAATGTTTATTGGCTAACAAATAAAGCTAACAAGGAGTCGCTCTGCTTAGCTAGCTACTTTGAACAGCGAGCAGCGTTTTGAGGCATTGACAGCTCTTTTATACTGAGCTGTCAATAACTGGGCCAATCAGGAGCTGCTAATTTCCTGCCAGCTGCTTGCCAGCACACGGACCAATTGGCTGCTCTATTGGCTGCCTGTGCTTGCCATCTGGACATAACACCTCCCCTATCCTATCCCCTTCTCTCCCTCAGCCTTGCCCTACAGAAACCTCCTCTATCCTATCCCCTTGTCTCCCTCAGCCTTTTGAATAACATCCCCAAAGACTAATTTCTTTATGTAGCAGAAAGCTATGGATATTCACTGACAAAGAAGAAAAAAAATGGCCTGTTATGGAAGAATCTAACTTATAAAAATTGTCAAAATAAAAGGACATCACATGTACATATGCCAATATTTTAGAGATACAAATTAAGAAATAATATAATAAAATAGAATCCAAAACATCTCACCATGATGAGAAATTGTTTGTGTTTTAGGAATTCTTTATGGTAACCTGAACCTACATGCCATCAATCACTATTCAGATTTTAGTTTTGTAATGACACTCGCCAGACCTTCTGCTAGATGGGAGTTACCGTATATATTTCCAGTGGTGGATTCCTCTGTGTTTTTACTTCTCCCATTCTGGAATAGCAAATTCTAGTCACTTTCTTTCTGTGGACAAGTTCTCAAGAAGATGTGTTTTCCAAGCAGTCATACATTTGGAAAGGACCTTCAGACAAATTTCTGCTCTGCATGACTTTCTTGTCCCAATGATGATTATCAAAATGTCTCATTGGTCCACTGGTTCACTGATGGGAGAAAATGATACTATTTTTATTCTGTTTCTGGCTCTTGAGCTGGAAGTGGTAACTGGCAAAGTCTTATCAATTTCATTCTGGTACTTGTACAATACTGGGATAAAAGAAATTGGGACTCAGAGAAAGCCTGGGAAACATCCCATTGATAAATATCCTAAAGGAGAAAACAACTGAAAAGTATGAGAAATTCTGAAAAATATTATCATAAACGTCTAGTTCAACAGAGTACCACTGAAAATGAAAAACAAGAAATCCAAAAAGAAACCAGCATGGTTGCACAAAGATCTTTCTGATAAACTGAAAGACAGAAAAGACAAGTACAAAAAATGGAATGACGGACACATAACTAAGGCAGAATATCAGCAGATATCCCAAATCTACAAAGATAAAGTCAGGAAAGCAAAGGCTCAGAATTAACAAATACTTGCAACAAAAGTCAAAGATAATTTTAAAAAACTTTCTGTCAACATATAAATAACAAGAAAAAAATTAAGGAAATAGTTAGTCCACTAAAGAGAGAAGATGGCAAGGAAGTAACAGGCAGTAGATCAAAATCAGAGCTGCTTAACTTATTCTTCATATCAGTCTTCATGCAAAAAGAAATTATAGCCCAACTTACCAAAAACATAACTGTAATAATAGATAATAGAATTCTTTATTGGACAAGTGTGATTGGACGCACAAGGAATTTGTCTTTAGTGCATATACTCTCAGTGTACATAAAAAGACAAGATACACTCGTCAAGAATAACAAGGCATAACACCCAGTGACATTCATACGGTACAATAAGCAATCAAATCATACTAGAAAACAATCAATATCAATATAAATCACAAGGATATAAGCAACAAAGTTACAATCATGCAGTCACAAGTGGGATGATATGGGCAACAGGAACGATGAGAAGAGCAATAGCAATAGTATTGCAGCCATAGCGAATAGTTTGACAGTTTGAGGGAATTATTTGTTTAATAGAGTAATGGTGTTTGGGGAAAAAACTGTTCTTGTGTCTAGTTGCTCTGGTATGCAGTGCTCTATAGCATTGTTTTGAGGGTAGAAGTTGAAACAATTTATGTCCATGATGCAAGGGGTCTGTAAATATTTTCACAGCCCCTTTTTTGGCCCATGCAGTATACAGGTTCTCAATGGAAGGCAGATTGGTAGTAATTGTTTTTTCTGCAGTTCTAATTATCCTCTGAAGTTTGTGTTTGTCTTGCTGGGTTACAGAACCGAACAAGACGGTTATAGAGGTGCAGATGACAGACTCAATAATTCCACTGTAGAACTGTATCAGCAGCTCCTTGGGCAGTTTGCGCTTCCTGGGTTGGCACAGAAAGAACATTTTTTGTTGTGCTTTTTTGATGATGTTAGACCTTGAGATATGATAGAACCTAGAAATTTGAAGGTGTCTACTGTTGCTATTGTGTTGTCCAGTATTGTAAGAGGTGGTAGTATGGAAGGGTTTCTCCTAAAGTGTACCACCATTTCTATGTTTTTGAGTGTGTTCCATTGATTAATTGTTCTAACTGTCAGTAAATTTCTTCTTAGTTCTAGGTTGCTTCTCTCAACCTAGAAGCACCCATTGCTTCTTGTCCTGCCCTCAGGTGCTTTGGAGAATAGTTTGACTCTGTCTTCAGAATACTGCTATCATGTCATCCCTAGTCCTTCTTTTGGTTAATTTAGACATGCCCAATTCCAGCAACCATTGTTTATATGTTTTAGTCTCCAGTCCCCTAATCATCTTTGTTGCTCTTCTCTACATTCTTTCCAGAATCTCAACATCTTTTTTACATTGTAGCGACCAAAACTGAATGCGGTATTCCAAGTGTGGCCTTACCAAGGCATTATAAAGTGGTCTTAACACTTCACATGATCTTGATCCTATCCCTCTATTTATGCAGTCTAGGACTGTGTTGACTTTTTTGGCAGCTGTCCACCTAGTGGATGATTACTTAAATATGATCCAGCAGTGTGCGGCAGCAGCCAGAAAAGTTAATACAATCCTTGGTTGTATAAATAAAGGAATAGAATCAAAATTACATGAAGTATTAGTAGCACTTTATAAAACCTTAGTAAGAGACACCTGGAATACTGCATCCTGTTTTGGTCACCATATTACAAAAATGCTGTTGAGACTTTGGAAAAAGTGCACAGAAAATAAACTAAGATGATTAAAGGCCTGCAGACTAAACATATGAATTCAGTTGCAGGATTTGGGTATGACTAATCTAGAGATAAGGACTAGGGATGATATGATAGCAATATATAAGATGAGAGGATCAACTTATTTTCCAAAGCACCTGAAGGCAGGACAGAAACAATGGATGGAAACTAATCAAGGTGTTCTGCCCCAGCTACGGATCCCAAAGGAACCTAAGTAGCGTAGGGGGCTAATGCCTCCTACTAAAGGCAGCAATTAACATCCAGCTGCCTGCAATTTCTGCGAGTTCAATCCTAGCCAGGCTCAAGGTCGATTCAGCCTTCCATCCTTTCTAAGATGGATAAATTGAGGACCCAGTTTGTGGGGGCAATAACCTGACTTTGTATAAATATTCAAAAGTATGAAGGCTATTGCTTAACGCACTGTAAGCCACCCTGAGTCTCTGGAGAAGGGCGGCATATAAATCAAATTAAAAAAAAAAACGCAACACACACAAACTCTATACAAAGTTTATTTTATTCAACCAAAGGCTGTTAATAAACTGTCTTAACAACCTACAAGAATTCTGAGATAAGGTAATCACAGTCTTACTAGAGTTGGCAGAAAGCCCAGAAGCAATTTTGCAGAGAATTCAGACGCGAAGGAGAGTGAACTAAAGTTGTTCCTTACAACTTGCTGCAATCAGCGTTTCTCCTTAAATAGGCTAAGGGAGTGGCCAATTAGCCCCAAGCCTTACTCTTGAGGAGACCTCCTCCTGAGGAGCCACTCCTGCCTTTTGGCAGCTCTGTGCACCCGTGCATTGAGAAGAGACTCCTTCTCTTTGTCCTCTTCACTTAAAGGAATTTCTGGAGGTATTGAAGGCCCTGGCTGAATCCCTGCCTATGGCACCACATCTTCTCCAGCCTCCTCACTGTCCGACTCAAGCACCAGCTGCCAGTTGCAGAACATCAACTGAAGCAAAGACAATGCAAAATGAAGCAGGATAGATGGATTGTATAGCATCACTAGTCCTATCAGAGGTTAGAAAACACTTCTGATATGGGAGTGAGAGGAAAAGAGAGAAAGAGAGAGAGAGCGAGCGGTGGACTAGTGGCTGGTTAAGCCAATATTTACATTCATATTCTCTAGAATTAGTAAAAGGACCATCCTGGCAAAATAGCAAGAATGATATGCACATTGAGATATTAATTTCAAAGCAGTTGGGTCCTTGCACACTTTGTTTATACAAAGGTGAGGTAACTTTTTAAGTAGAAGATTCATTCACAGAAATATTATTTTGTAAATTAAAAGGGAGGAAAGAGCTTTACTTCAAGTGGTTCCTTGGGATTCGATATTATTCACAGCAAAATATATTTTAGATGGTATTGAGTTCACTCATCACCAATGAAGTTTACTGCCTGATATATGTATTTAGGAGTACAGGTTCTGTTAACAAAATAGAATCAGGTTGGATTAATTATTCAATTTATTTTCTTATTTAATTTCTATCATTATATACTATATTGGATTGAATAGTCAGTGTAGCTTCTAATTAGGAGATTTCTGTCTTGTTTTAAAAGATTTCTTGCAGAAAAGTCATTGGATGGTTTTGCTTACACTGAATGCCTCACTGAATGCCAAATCCAAAAATAGTTATTTTTCCTCCTGGTTTATTGTTGGCAGGCACAAATGGGAAGGCACAACCAGAATCTTTTGGTTGCACCTTCTCATTTAGCCTGCTGTCCAAAACATCCTTAGTCATTTATTCTGCAAGAATCTTTTTTCCAGACCTATAACTTTTTGCCCAAAGCATACTGTTGATGAAATATTTCAACTGAAAATATGGGATGGCTAAAGTGTGCTATGAATAATTAATTTGCAATGAGTTGACATAAATTTTGCAATTGGTATTTCAGATATAGAAATGTAAAACATTTTATAATATTTCTATCATCTGTACATCAGGAATCTTCCAATATGGTCTGCATACCATTGGTCATCTTCAAAGCCGACTAAGTGGTCAGCTATAGCTTGCCCAGATTCACAACCCTACTTGAGACTTCAAATTTAAGTTTTTATTGATCCTGCCTATAGAAAGAAAGTCAATTCAGAGAGGACAGCCGAGAAGATTATAGGACGCTCCCTTCTTGTCATTCAGGATACTGCTTATATGTTCTTAAAGCTCAAAGCATTATTACAGACCCCACACACCCTCTTCATGGTCTGTTTCTATTGCTTCAAAATATTTTTAGCAGGACTACCAGATTCTGTAACAGCTTTGTTCCTATGATCATCTGGTAAACTTGCAAGATTCATTTCTCTTGCCATGTACATATATACATCTAAACTAGCCTGTGTTGTTTTTTTGTGTGTGTATTATATAATATATGTGCATATATGCATAATTTTGTATTTTTTTATTTATTTTTATTTATTTTGTCATGTTTATATAGTGTATTTTGGAGGTGGTGACCCTTTGAGAGCTGTATACAATGAAATTTGTGTACAATCAAAACGACAATAAAGTTATTCTAAGTCTTCTAAATCTAGAAATCCCAAACAGCAAAATCCCTGCTGGTTACCATTTCAAGCCATCTAGAGGTCCCGTTTGAGAAAAGCCAATGCCTATACCGAAGAGATACATGAAACATTATATGTCTTGAAATTGCAAAGAAGATGACAAAGCAAGGACAAATATCAATCTTATTAAGAATCCTAAACTTGCAAGACTATTTGGCATAGGAACTATCATATTGGTGATTGATTAAAATATTTTTATCTGTTAAGATTATTTTTGCTGTCCCTCTCCTTCCCCCATTTTTTAACTAATGTAATGGAAATATATTTACCTATTCGAATGGTAGAAGTTAAAGCAAGGATGGTTGAAAATAATAAAAATGTTATATATGCTCTTCTTTAAGATAGTTAAAGCAAGGATGGTTGAAAATAATAAAAATGTTATATATGCTCTTCTTTAAGATAGGAACGAAGATATTCCTATTAGAAAAGGAATTTTTTAAAAAATGAAATCACTCAAGTATCCAAGGTATTTCTATTTTTTGTTTTCTTTTTTTTTTCTGTTTTCATTAGCATGAATCACCCTGAACTTTCTTTTATTTTCTCTCTCCTAATTTTAAATAGCACAATGAAAGCTTTTGGTTAATTAATTAATATTTATATATTTATTGCATAAATAAAATAGTGGCATGGTCTAAGATAGCCATGAATAAAACAGTGGCACAGAAGGAAAGTACCAAAAGTGATAGCTCTTAATACCAATTCTTTAATTAACACAAAAGCTTGTGTGGTGTTAATAGAACTGTGAATTTAAGAGGAACAAATATGTGACTTCCATGCAATGAAGAATAACTGAGATCCAATGAATTTGATAGTTGCAGATGGAATGAAGATTACTTTCATGTTTTTTCCTCTTAAAGAACAACAAGAGTAGGCCAAATTAGGTGATAGATCATACACTTTGCATGGTTCCAGATATGTCCTGACAAGAAAAAGTCATAGTTAGATTTACAGGCTGTTTCTTAACTTTTAATACAGCCCTAAGGGTCCAACTAAAGCCAACTTCAAAGTTATATTAAGAGAGGTAGCAGCAAGCATTGTGGCTATGCTAAAATCTCTCTCATTTTTTTCAGAATTTGAAAAGAAGCATCTGTTTTCTATTTCATGATTTAGAAATTCCTTTAACATTTATTCTTGGTGTCTTTTTGAGCTTATTTTACTGATGTGTATTGATAGTGTTGTCCTACATATTGCATATGGATCCTAATTGGTAAAATGTAGGCAAAACCCCATTGACTTGCAAGATGGCATTACAGACTCTAGAATAATACAATATTTATTTGTCACATTTATAGACCATGAGTTCAGAATTATTAACATGAACCTGTTTGCAATAAAATTGACTTTGATTGTATTTGTGGCATACTGGCCAAAATGTGCCAAAACTGGCTGATACTAACTATCCTTGCTATTACCAAGGTATTGTACAATTCACACTAACAACATAGTTTATGCCTTCTCTATCTTACCAACAAGAATTAAGTGGAAGTCTCTATTCACCAAAGCTGTGATGGACAGAAAAACTATAGATCCATTTGATGATAATCTTTTTCCATGAACATATGGAAAATTGTGGCTTGGAATCTAACAGGAGTAAAAAATAAAGATGGTAAATTACAAAATCTTCCTCTTCTTCTTTCTAGCCTTTTCCCACAATGGCCAAAGTACAGGGTTCACTTTTTTCTTGATGTCCTGAGTGTCGATCTATTGGTTGCAACAGAAATTGACCAGTTGGTTTGTCATCTGAGCCTGCTATAATGGTCTGAGAGAAAATTATTGGTCCAAACCACTTAACCAGCTTTCACATAAAGTGGGACTAGAACTCTTCTGGCTTCTAGCTGCACCTTAACCACTTGACCAAGCTGATTCTCAAGCATAGATTATCAAATAAAGTAAAAGAAAGTGTCTATGAAACTAAAAGGAAAGATAAACAAGCAATAGCTCTGAATGAAATTTATCCTCTGCAGTGATGAAAATCTACAGGACCTTAGACATAATGCGTCATTGTATTTAAATTTGTTAGTAGAAGCACACCATTAATAAACTATTAAACTGTTAAACATAAATATACGTTATGTTATATATTTATAATATATAACATAAAGTATATTATATTATTTTATATTATATTATACTTGGGTTATTTTAACTTATTTTGTACTGATCTTTATTAAGACGATGATGATGATTGAATATGAAAATGATGCATAACAGTGGAAGTGTAGATGTAATTATTTTATTAGTGACATTCATGGGTATAAAACAAAAGAGTTGAGAAAAATGACTAGGCCAATTTTGACAATTTGGAAAGTGCCTATGGGTAGTGATGGAGGAGAAGCTGTTAAAGAAAAGATCTGCTTGTTTCAAATATATAATTAGGAACACACTTATCCATACATATACCTGGCAAAGGAATGAGTATAAATAGAAAAGCAGAGCTTTTTCTATTTCAATACAGATAAAAAAATATAGCAATGATAATATAATTAGAGTAAAATATGCATAACAAAAATTAAAAAGACTTAAAAGGAAAGGAAAAAGCCATATAACATTATATATAATTTCTATACATGCTTGAGATAAATCTAGCAATAAATTAAAAGTTGTTGCTTTGTTATATAGTAAATAAGGTATTGACCTAGGAAAGGGGAGAACCAGGCTTTAGTCCAACCTCTGAGTAAGCCTGCATTGGAAGTCTTCTGAGTACTTTTGGGTGGTCTTTGTAACCCAATTTATCTACAGTAATCGGCTATAAGGACATATAGACAGTGGCAGCCATTTGTATGTCTCATTAAACTCTTGAATGAAAGTCAGGGTATAAATCTAATCATTGAACCAACCAATCAATTCCGGGTCATTGATCTTGGTTCAAAGAAAGTGGCTAGGTGGAGTACTTCAGTTGTTTATATGGGTATAACCTCAGATATGGAAATTCACCGGAGCCTTGAAGCCAATGATTAACTCTTGGTTTTGCTGGACTCAGAAGTATCTGAGAAAAAAATGAAGAAGAAAATACTATATATGCTGCTGGAGTATGTAAATCTAAGAACTCTTAAAACAATGTCTCTCTAAGATATCATGGCCTAAGAAGTAGAGCCTCAGGCATGGAACAGCCAAATTGTACAAACTAAAACAAATGTAGTATAAAAAGAAAAGTAAAAACCAGCCTACCTCCCAGGATTGCAGCAGGAGAAAACATCTAACTTATTTTCAAGCAACTATTTAGTGCTTCAATACACATAATTATAAAGAGCCAAATTTGCCCTTTAATTAATGCACGTGCATTTTTACTAATTTTCCAAAACAATCTGCTAACATAAAGAGCAATTGTAATAATATTTCTGCAATTATTCATGGAGATATTACTATTATATTTATTCTTGGATAAATATAAAAAAACTGTCATGTTTTTCTGTAGATACAGGGCATATGCAGAATGTTTATCTAGAAGTTAGCATTCCTACAGCCTACAATCAATCGTTGGTGCGTTCCAGTCTGCTAGCTCGTCAGGACTATATAGAGAAAAACCTTCTATTAGACTTTGTAAGCACTGACACCCCTCCTTTTTTGTTGTTGTTTTTGCTTCACTCTTCTCTGTTCTCAAGTTGAACATTACACTTGTGCTGACAAGAGATGACAGGTATCCACTTACAAGTCAATTGAATCACAAAATAGTGTACTTTAGACAGTAATGATTCTAAACAATGGTCAGCCTTCACTATAATTTAGTATATGGTTATCCCATGATACTACCTGCCTTTTGGAGTTAACATGTCCTTTTGTGTCCCTTGGAGGACATGGTGATTTAATTTGATCAGCTGTATTGTTCCAATCCTCTTCCTGCTTGGGAAGAAATAAAAAAATAATCTAACCCTACATAATTCTGATATTGCACCCTATATCTTGATGCAAGCGTTGGTGCCTTCAGTTTGTAACGTTTACTCTTAAAGACAATTACTTCCTTTAGCATTCATTATTTTGAACATTGATTTATTGTATTAGTCCATGACTTTTATTAATTCATTTACTTTAAAAATGTATATGGTTGCCTATTTTGCATAGTGATCCTAGTCAGGTCACAATGAATAAAAACGAGAAAAGCAGAGCAATAATAAATACTCTAATCCTTCAGACTGAGTGCTGATCCTAACCTAGTGCTTAGTCTTTCCAGCTTTCTGGAAGGCTAAAAGAATAGGAGTCCTTGAATATCAGTTTAGAAACTATTCCAGAAGGATAAGGTCACCCTTTGGGTGCCACTTACAAATGTCATTTGTTGACACATCAATTCTCCCAAAATTTGGAAATAAGTTAAATAATATAAATCTAGGCTACTGAGTCTGTCAAAGGAGGAGGGAAGGAAAGAAGCAGACAATTTAGGAGGTCCCAATACATGAAAGATTGAATGATTACTGTTTTAAAAGCAACCCAGCCCAAAACAAAAACAAAAAATACATTCTAAAGACTGGTTGCTATTTGATTTTTAAAGCTTTGCCTGCCAGATGAAGGACACGAGGACAAAAAGGAAGACACATGTTCCTTTTGTCAGGTGTCTAGTATTCTTACCAAGGCTTAGGCAATCATTTCCACTCTTCCATCTTTGCAATGCCGGAAAGAAATTCCTCTACTATTCCATTTAGAGTTGTTCTAATTTTATAAGGATTCTAACCTTACTTGAATTATCTTAGTTTAAGGTCAAACATTTTGTAGTTGCAATATAAAATAGTGGATTTTAATCTGGATTTTAACTGTTATGAATTATCATAAAATGTTTTGAAATTGACAGACTAGTGATATTGTTCAGACAAGATGCATGGTCACATAAGATCGTTCTACCTTACTTTATCTTTCATTAACAGAATCCTACAAGTCTATTGAGAAATAAAGTATACTCCCCCCACTCCTGGCCAAGAAATTAGGAAGTCACTTGCTACCCATATTTCTGTTAGGTCTGTTAGTGCATTTAATTCACTGCATATCTGTCAGGCCTGAAAGCCATCTTTTGTATTAGGTCTTCAGACTTGCCATGTTTACTACTGTGGGAGATTGGGAGGGGGAATTGTATGGAGCATGAGTGATACATAATCATAATAATATTCCTTTCTCAGAAAGTCAAGGACAACTTGCCCTGCATCTGGAAGGCTTGAACTGGGAGGCATCTCCATTTGGAACAATGTTTGATTGGACCATGTGATGGACTTGTACGTATTGTGCAGGGACTTGAACTTTTCTTTGAGAGGGGAAAACCTGGAAACTTTCAGATTTGAGTTTTCCCAGATGTGGCAATATGACATCTTTAATAAAATGTAACTTTAACTCAAGACTTGGAGTTTTCTTTCGTTGGGGGTGTTACTTGGAATCCTGACAATTTCTTCTCCCTACGTCCCAGTGGTATGTCATTTCCATGTACTATTAAAAAAAAAAGGGTAAAGGTTTCCCTTTTCCAATTGTGTTCAACTCTTCTCTGTTTCTTAGCCAAGGTAGCCAGCTTTTTCCAAAGATACTTCTATGGTCATATGACCAGCATGATGATATGTTTCAGGTGCAGGAAATGCTATTACCTTCTGACCAAAGTATTATCTATCTACCCATGTTTCTCCAAAAATAAGACCTGGCCTTATTTTCTTTTTGGTCCCAAAATAAGTACCAGGTTTTATTTTGGGGAATATCTTACTCACTTACCTTGGGACCACTGCAGCCACACCTCCCATGCCACTTTCTGACTTCTTCTGCAGATGCTTATAGCCGCTCACAGCTAATGCCATGAAGTCCATCATGCCAGTGGTGCTGCGAGCAGCAGGACACTGCATGGCTTGGCATGCTGGTGCTGCTGCTCACAGTACATTGCAACAAGGATCAGCACACCAGTGGCGCTGCTCACAGCCATATGCCAAGTGGCTCATCACACTTATGCTGCCTCTCACAGCAGGAAGCTGTGTTGCATGTTGTGGCATTTCACATACAAGCAGCGGTGCAGCAAGCCACGCGGCATCCTGCCATAAGCAGCCATAAGGGGCTGCAGAAGAAGTGCAGTGGCATGGGCATGGAAGGCCTGGCTGAGGCGGTCCTGACATAAGCAGGTATGGGGCACATGGGGCAGTTCCACACCCCAATTCCCGCCCTAGCTTGATTTTTATGCCTGTACCTTCACCCATCATATACAATCACACAGTGGGCAGGGCTTAACTGGGGCTTATTTTGGGGGGTAGGGCTTATATTAGGTGCAAGCATAAAAATTGGGCTAGGGTTTGTTTTTGGGGTAGGTCATATTTTCAGAGAAACATGGTATCTATTTGCATTTTCATGCTTTCGAACTGCTAGATGGGCAGGAGTGGGACTAAGTAACAGGAGCTCACCCTGTTGTGCAGATCTCAAACTTTAGTTGTCAGCTTTCCAGCTGAAAAGCTCAATGTCTTTAAGTTCTAAGCCATCATCTCCCTTCCATCATAGAAATGATAGGATTATTATTATTATTATTTTGTAATACTATGTCCATGGTGGTTCTCTCTCTTTGGAACATCATCTCTTCAGAAATTAGACTGGTTTCCACTTTGACACTTTAGCACCCACTTTAAATAGCACCCATTTTAAATAATTGATTAAGAAGGCTTTCTGATCTGTATCTGTGTATGTGTATATAGCTGCACATATATCTTTTGTTCCATTTTGCATTTGGAAAAAAGTATTCAAATACAGCAAGGTGTTTATATTTATTAATTTAGGAAATTTATATGGCCATTACTCACTCACAGCAATTCTAGGCAGCTTACAAAAAGTATCTAAGTGAGGGCCAGTCTAATTCTGAAGGGATGATGTTCAAAGAGAGAGAGCCATCATGGAGAAGGCCCTTCTTCTGGGTCCTGCCAGTTGAGCCTCTGTATGGAACCCATAACATTCCATGCCTCCCTGTTCCAGTAGATTGATTGGATGTGACCAGCAGAGACAGTCTCAAACCATGAAAAGCTTTAAAGATGACAACCAGCATCTTGAATTGCATTCAGAAGCAAATTAGCAAGCAATGCAGCTACACAGGAAAGGTAACACATGTGCACACCTATATCACCACAAAACCATGTAGGCTGCTGCATTTTGAAACAACTAGAGCTTCCGTGTGCTTTTAAAGGGCATACAATCCCATGTTCAGCACTTTTGTACTTACAAAGATCAAAACCATGTAAGCTATCATATTCCTTGTGACACCTTATGGAAATGAAAGTTAGATGTTTAAAGAAGCAGGATAGGAAGAATATTGATGCCTTTGATGTTGGAAAAGATTCCTGATAATATCATGGACAGCCAAGAAAGTGAAGAAATGCATCATCAAACAAATCAACCCCGAGTTCTCACTCAAGGCACAAATGACTTGGCTGAAATTATATGTGATTGCTAGGAGTCAGAAATGAATTGATTGCACATAAACAATCAATCTATATGTATATGTGTATGTTAAAAAATGACTTGAAGAAAGGGTGTGAAAGGTCTTACTTCTCCAAAATAGCATTTATTCCCAATAGATGCTTCAAAACAGTAATTAAGCTATTTTCTTACCTAAAATATCATTTTATTTTCAAAGTTGGCTTCAGTGTTCAATTTAGGATCTTGCTTTTCATTGTATTGCCAAAATGGCTTAAATACTCTAATCAATCAAATCTTTTCTTATCAAAAATAAAATTTAATTTTTTTTAATTTTATTATTTTTTTCCAAAAAACAAATATAACAAAGGACATTAGAAAACAACATTCAGTTTACAGAAGTTTCTGGAAAAGATAAAAAAAACCAACACTTGTTTTGTATGTGTGAAACATTCTTGTGACTCCTCAGTACTGAATGGTGGGATTCATAAACTAAAGGATTATGTGAGGAGGAAGTAAAAAAGATAAAATCTTTGCAAGATTTGATGATGAGTTGTTGATCCAGTGCATGTAATCTAACAATAAGCAGAACAGAGAGCTTTTTTATTTCTTTTGGGAGGGGGGGCTGGAGAGAGTTTTAGATTTTGTTTCGTGGTAGTGCTGCTATACCTAATTTGCCATTAGCTATGAATGTCAGTTTCAGGTATGGTGTGGTAGACAGCAAGTTTCTAGACAGTGAAATAGCTAAGAAATAAACACACAGACACTCAAAAACTACTCATCTTATCCACAGCGTTGGAAAAGAGAGCATAGCTGCCATCAAAAAGCAATTATTACAAAGTTCTGGTGATTTAAAAACACTTTTCACTGACTACAGATGGCAGTTCTGACAAGGATGACAAATTCTTCTCAATACTTGTCACCTTTGAAAATTCTCATGCTTCAATTAGGACTACTTTCTGGATACGCCTACAATAAACCATGCATATATTAAAAAATGTTGCAAAGGCCGCTGAAAAATGCCTCAGCTTCAAAAGTCAGACTAGAGCATGTTGGCTGGAAAATGTTGGAAGCCGAAGTCTACACATCATAAAGTTGGTAATATTAAGAAACACTGGCCTAGAGAACTATGCAGCTTTGGTCTTCGATAAGGTATCTGTACTGTATGGCAAGCACAAAGAAATTATCAAGTTTATATACAAAAAGAAAAAAATAAACAGGAGAATTTCAGGAATTGACTGTACATGCAGTTTGGCATACATAGCAACCAGATACATCTCAACCTGTTGGATCCAGGAATATGTATGATATAGAGATGGTTTCTACTTACTTTTACTACCAGTTTACAACGGGCTCACGCATGTGTGCTTGCTTCACTCACACATGCACCTTGCTTCTGTGCATGTGCGGATCATTCTCATGACATCAGGGTCAGTGGGTGGAGCCTCCCACCAGTTTTACAACTGGTTCTATAGAACCGGTCTGAACCAGGACCAACCCACCACTGGTATGATAATACTTTTCAAAACTACCTATACATTCTATATATACTTGTGTATAAACCCATCTGCTGAAAAAAGCTGCCCTCACATTTTTAACCAAAGTGTCATGAAAAAATATACCATGTGCAGGTAAAGAAGCTGTGAAAATTAAATATTTAATTGTCAAGGGTCTTCTTAAATGTTGTGGTCACTTTTCATGGTCTTTTAGTTAAAAATTGAAGTATCAGCTTATCCACAAGTATATATACCAGGTGTGTCAAACACAATTTCATTGTGGACTGCATCAGGGCTGTGTTTGAACTCGTTGGGCCGGGGTGGACACATCCAGGGTGGGCATGGCCAGCTTGATGTCACACATGTCAAGGGTGCCTGTAGTGATCCAAGTGTTCTGCCAGCGAAAATGGGCTCCCAAGGTCTGTTTTCAGCTGGGACAGCCTCCTGCAATTCAAATTGAGCTTGCTAGGGTCACACATGATCCTGCTGAGCTCTGCTTTCACTGGCAGAGGCTGTCCTTCACTGTTTCCAGGATGGCCCCGTGGGCCAGATCTAAGCACCCCGTGGGCCAGAACTGGCCCACAAACCTTGAGTTGGACACCCCTGATATATAGTATTCCTAAAAAAATAGTTGAACTAAAAGATCACAAACTGCTAATATTATTGATAAAACAACATTGTCTATAGCAGATGAAGAAAAGGTTTGTAGGAAGTTTGGATACACTTCTCAGTGATGTATGGTTCAGTTCAGGAGTGAAATGTAAAATTTGTTACTACAAATTTGGCTTGGTGGGGGGGGTATAATGTGGGTGTGGCTTGGTGGGGGGTGTAATGTGACTGAGTGGGCGTGGCCAACTTTAAAAAAAACTTTTCAAAGCATTTTTTCTAACGCTTTGAAAAGCCTCTGCCAGGCAACTCAGTTGGGATTGTCAGAGAGGCTTTTTAAAAAATACTTCTCTGCCGATCTGGCAACTCAGCTGGGATCGTCAGAGACTTTTCAAAGCATTTTTTTACCACCTCTTCGACCAAGAGGTTGCAGAAAAAAAATGCTTTGAAAAGCCTCTGATGATCCCAGCTGAGTCGCGCGATCATCAGAGGCTTCTTTTTTACTTTTAAAAACATTTTTTTGTCAGAAGAAGTTGTAGAAAAAATGCTTTTAAAAGTAAAAAAGAAGCCTCTGATGATTGTGCGGCTCAGCTGGGCATGGGGGTGGCGCAGGGATTTTTGCTACCGGTTCTTCGAACTACCTGCTGCCATCGCTACCAGATCGGGCGAACTGATCCAAACTGGGAGCATTTCACCCCTGGTTCAGTTCCAATTAGCTCCCATTCATCATTTGGATGTTTGTTTGTTTGTTTGTTTGTTAACACTGCTCCCACAATGACAAACACTGCTTCAGTTAATAGTAGAATAACAGAGTTGGAAGGTACCTTGGAGGTCTTCTAGTCCAACCCCCTGCTTAAACAGGAAATCCTATACCATTTCGGACAAATCTCTTCTTAAAAACATGTAGTATTGGAGCATTTACAACTTCTGGATTTAAGTTGTTCTACTGATTAATTGTTCTAACTGTCAGGAAATTTCTCCTTAGTTCTAGTGTCTTGTTTTATGGGATAATATGTCCCTTTAGGGTTGGAGAATGAAAGCAGTGAGAATAGCATAGAAAGAGAACTGGAAAAGAAGAAATATTTTTCATGGTACACAATGCATAGTACAATCACCATCTTTTGATTCTTAGTTGTCAGCAGATATGAAATCTTTTATCAATATGCACCCAATTATATTTTCACTTGATAATAATAATAATAATAATAATAATAATAATAATAATAATAATAATAATAATAATAAGTGTAATCCTAAACCACAAATTTTTCACTACAGAAGAATTAATAGCAATAGAAGAGAAAGCAACTAATGGTCTAAGTACATCAACAAAGAAGAGTAACATCAAGAATGATTTGCAGACTCAAAAGCAAATTGAGAAAGAAAGGGAGGAAGAGGATACTGAAATGGATGAAGATATAGAACAAGGAAGCACTGAAGAACAAATACCAAAAGATAGTGCTCAATTAACTAGAAAAATAAAGCATCAAATGGAAGATGCTGAAAGAACACGTTTGCCAAAACTGAACCAAGTGAACCAGAAAGAATTGAGAAATGTACTAAAAAAGGTCAATGAGGCTGTGCAAACTATTAGAACCACTACATTAGCCGAAACAAACCAACTGATGTATGCAGCAGCCGTCATAACCACCAAAGAACTGGGGTTGAAAATACAAAAGAACCAAAGAGGCAAGAAGGGGAAGCCTAAGTGGAAAATTCGGTTAGAATTGAAGATAAAAAAATTACGTGGAGATTTGAGCAATTTGAAGAACCTAAGGCAAGGTCAGTTAAAGAACAAGCAGGTCAAAAGCAGCCTGGAAGCAAGATACGATCTGAGAAATAAGGAGATTGCGGTAGTAATTGAAGAGCTGAAGCAGAGGGTTGTTGCCATCGCCGAAAAGATTAAAAGGTATGAAAACCGAGTAACTCAGTTCAAAGAAAACTCACAGTTCAGAGCAAATCAGCACCAGTTTTATAAGAGCTTAGAAAATAGAGAAGGAATAACAACAAATGAAAAGCCTGATAAAGAGAAAGCTCTGAAATTCTGGAAGAATTTGTGGGAAAACAACAAGAAGCATAACAGAAATGCAAAATGGATCAAACAGGTTGAGGACTCTATTAAAGTGCATAAAATGGAAGACATGAAAATAACAAAAGCAGTGGTGCAAAGACAGTCAAGAAAAGTGAAGACCTGGAGTGCACCTGGGCCAGATGAGCTACATGGCTTCTGGTTAAAGGCACTTACAAGTGTGCACAAAAGATTGGCAACCCAGATGAACCAGGTCCTAAAAACACCTGAAAATGATGAATGGATGACAACTGGAAGAACATTTTTGATCCAAAAAGATAAAGAAAAAGGAAAGGACCCTGGAAACTATAGGCCAATCACCTGTTTGCCAACAACATACAAGCTTCTTACTGGTATCATTGCAAACCAAATCTATAGATACCTGGAAAGAAATAACTTGCTTCCTGTAGAACAGAAAGGATGCTGCAAAAACTCAAGAGGAACAAAGGATCAATTGCTGATTGACATGCTAATCCTAAAGAACTCAAAGAAAAGATGAACCAACCTGTTCATGGCTTGGATAGACTATAAGAAAGCGTTTGATTCAGTTCCCCATAGTTGGATCAAGAAATGCCTGGAAATCTTTGGCATCAGCAGAAACATACAAAAATTCATGGAATCTTCAATGAACCTCTGGAAAACAAAACTTATGGCTAATGAAGAAAAACTAGGTGAAGTTGAAATTAAACAAGGCATTTTCCAGGGCGATTCCCTTTCCCCCCTACTTTTTATACTCTCAATGCTACCACTGACAATCATTTTGAAAAATCTAAGCTGTGGATACGAACTTGCAAAGAAAGGACTGAAAATCTCGCACTTGATGTACATGGATGATTTGAAGCTGTTTGGTAAAACAAAAGCTGAACTGAATTTATTAACTGAACATACAAAAGAATTCAGCCAAGATATTGGTATGCAGTTTGGAATTGACAAATGTGCAACAATAGCAACCAAAGCAGGTAAGATCATAGAAGAGGATGGAATAGAACTAGAGAATGAAGAAACGCTAAAGGCAGTAAAATCAGAAGAAGGCTACAAGTACTTGGGGATTTTAGAGGCCTCTGACTTAATGCATAATAAAGTCAAGGAAATAACTTCAGCCAAGTACATTTGGCGAATTCGTAAGATATTAATGTCCAAACTGAGTGGAGGAA